>CM070060.1:1220000-2420000 GCA_036320875.1 Cotoneaster glaucophyllus
CTTTTAGTTTGTTATTACGTTATATTTGTTTTTTGGTTTAATTTAAATGTTTGGGAACTTGTGGTTCTGAATGAAAATGTGGGTTTGTGGTATTTTAGCTCAAAGTCTGTACTTTGCAAGCTCTGGTTTCAAATGCAATCTCTGGTTTTTGAAGAGTTACTAGAGAAGAAGAGCTAAAGCTTCTTCCTTTTCATTAATTTTTCTCTTTTAAAATTTTTTGGTCGAGAACATTTCTTTTTTCCTATTTTGCTAACCATGAAGCTCTATTCCCAGATTCTGTCTTTAAGTTATTCATGTTTTAATTTTATGTAGATCTGTTGTTCGAATCCATTGTTTTGTAAATCTATGGGTTTCATTAATATAATGGTTCTGTAATTTACTATAATTTAAGAACACTTCTAATTTCATTTGCTTGCATTGCTGCTTTTTAAGGATTATGTCATAGTTTTTAATTTGCAGAAAAAGTTAATCAACAAATACCCTCCTTTAATCATTGGCAATTTGGCATTGATGCAAAGTAAAAATTAACAAGCGGCAATCAGACGTGGCTAATTCTTGCTGGCGCCTTGTGTCTTAAATCATTTGTTTGGAACATAGTATAAAGGTGGGCAAAGGAGAAGGGCAATTGAAAAGGTTGTGACATAGCTTGCTTAATGATGCTCAATGAATCTTGTAGCTGCAACTTTCTTTCTTACACACACACACACACACATACACATCTATTAAAATTGGTGTGATGTTTAGAGAGGCTAAGGATTGATTTGTGAACTGAATTTGTTGTGATGTTTAGAGAGGCTAAGTATACATTATATATTTCTATTAAAATTGGTTATGTGGAGCTATTAGAGCCTGCATATTAGGTGTTTGTGAAAATTCCCCATCAAGTTAGAAACAAGGATATGATGCAAATCTGAACGTGGTGTGTTTTGGTATGTGTATGTAGGTATAGTGTATAGGGGTGTTTCATTGAGATGACAAGATGCTTAATATACCTATTTTTTCGATTGTTAGATCGAAGAAGGAAGTTCAATTTATCAAGGATCAAGTTTTGGAGTAGTAGACGCCACGCCTGCTATTTTTTCGATTGAGATGCACACGTCATTTTGGCCAAGTGCATTTAAAAACGGTCTTCTTCTACAATAGTGACTGTAAGCCGATTCCACTAACCATCGAAATCTTTCATTGAGAAGTTAATGAAAGAAAACCTTACTAATTCACGTTGTGGTTTCGAAAGATGGTACCCGTTCAGATTCTCAGAACCGCCTTTTCAAACATCTCTTCTTCTCCATGTAAACTGGTAAAAGCTCGAGTATTTATATTGCTTTCGCTCCTCTTACAGGGGCACTTGTCTCTCTGTTCTCCCTCAGCGAAAATGAAAGGGGAAAGCTCTAATGCACATGATCGAGTACAAGGGGAACTTCGTTTTGCTTCACAAGATTGCGCAGACTTTTACTGTAACGTGAACAAATGGACATTGGTACTGGATAGAACTGTCGTCTTTACAGATCCTCTTGGAATAAGAGAGGGTAGCACAGCAGAGCAATTAGTCAGAATATCGGCTTGAAGAAGTGAATTCGCCACCAGATATGTTCAATCTTTATGTGGTCAAAGAATTTTACAGTAACATACCAAAAGAATTTCCCAAGAGCCGTCAAGTAGTGTATGTCCGAGGAAAGTACGTCACCTTCACTCCAAATATCATCAGCAAGGTCTTGAATCTACCTTCTACCTCAGATGAGGATTTTGGGATGTTTGTACAATCTGTTAAGTCATTCAACCAACATGTTTTGAAATCTTCTTGTCCTCTCATACATGGATATCTTTGGGATTTTATCAAACTCAATGTTCTTGGTACATCCAATCCTGTTCACACAAATGATGAAAGTAAGATTATCCTTACCATGCAAAAAGCTCTGCCTGTACCGTTTGCCCAGATCATCTTCCGTTCCATCTTGTCGAAAAGAAAATCATATCGATCTCAAGGGTATGTTGGATTCCCCAATCTCATTGATAGAATCTGCTCCGAGGATGGCGTGATACAAGACAAAAGAGATAGCTTCCTGAAGTGTCCTCCTCCACTACAAAGTGAATATATTCATGACCGAATTGAAGAACTGAATGAAAATGGAGCCATAATGAAAGGTAAGAGGAAATTTGAGGAGTTCAAAGACCCCTTGCAGTCGCTCATTGAGGATGAATCCCCTGATAGTGACTCGAGCTCTGGAACAGATGATCATATCCTTTCAGTCTTTGAGTGTGACAGTGACAGTTTGATGGATGACTGATGATGGTGAAGAGGTGGAAGATGTGCCTAAGTCAGAAAATGACTGAAGAATAGTAAAGGGTGTGCCAATGAAAGCATGGATAAGCATGGATAAGCTCAGTTATGTCAAGTTGTGTGGGTTATCTCTTTAGCTGTTAACATTAAGACTAGTGCACTAATTTTTTTGTAGTGAACAATATATTATGCACCTATGGATACTTGCCCTGGTCTTTTTTTTTTTTTTTTATGTTGTTGAACATTATTGCGGGGGAGTCCAAACTTATTTTGTATTAATTTCCAAAAAAAAAAAAATTAGGAAAGATTAGACACGCGGGGCTTGGATGTCATGGATTACATGGATTATTTTCATTTTTTTGGAAGCTATTATTAGATTAGTTTTATTACTTTGTACAGAATCAGTTTATTACTTTGTGCATAATCAGTTTGTTACTTCATGCAGAATGATTTTGTTACTCCATGCAGAATCAGTTTGTTACTTTATTTTAAAATTAGTTTTCCACTTTATGTTGAATCACTTTAGCATTATAAACTATAAAATCTACAAAAACTATATAAAAAATAGATTTAATCAAATTCATGAATTAACATGGAGGCACTGAAAAGGTAGGTAGTGGCTTCCTATTCCCAATTTCCAAATAATACTGGAGATGTTTTAATTGTGCTTATCTATTGATAGGCAAGTTTCACACAAATAATACTGGAGATGTTTTAAACAGTTTTTGAGTAGCCATTTTTACCCTCCTTTCAACTTATCTCTTGTCCAATGGCTATATATTCCACAAGTTTCACCCAAATTCATGGAATGAGGAGCTTCATAAGAGCCAAAACTATGGCTTTCCTGCTGAAAAACCTATCAAAGGGCTTCTCAATGGCTATTGCAAGAAGAGCATGGGGCTATCTTGCCCGACAGGTGGTGCCCGATGGAACCATAATCATGCCTGACAGGAATAGCGTTTTCCCGTTGATTCTCACATCGTCGCCAACAGACTCTGCATGCCTCCCCAACCCTCACCAGCGCCTATGATCAGAGCTCGGGCTACTTCGGCAACTACCATTGACGGCTACAGCAAGAGCTTCTGATTTGGCTACTGTTAATTATTGGGGACCAGCTTTCATGGGTAAGAAAGTAGAAGAATGGAGCTTCAGAAGGCTGGAGGAAGATGGCAGAAAATTGATGTTACAGTCTGCCCAACTGGGTTTCCTTTGCATTTGCCCAATAATCTTTCACTCAAATATAGCTGGGGGGCTTTATATTGAAGATCTTGTGATAGAGCCTCCCAAATTCCAATAGCTATTACTGGAGGGGCATGAAATTATGTTGCTGTGGCCTGACGAAACTACAATCTTGCTCGATGGGTAGGACATCTTCTCTGCTGCAGTTTGTTTAGATGTTGTCAATCAGATGTGGGGCCCCACATTTGATCTGGCAAACATATTTGAAGTGTTCTTGCCACAACTGCTGCAGCTTCACTGATATGTTACCAAACTGCTTACAAAGAGTTAAAAGGCTCAAGGGAGATTGCGAAAATTGCATCGACTCCTCCAACGAACCTGTCAATCGCTTCCTGACCCAAAGTTGCTTAAATGGTGGAGGACAAATTAAGCTACTATGAGAAAGTAAGTTGCCATGTGTTATTATTCCTCCAGCAATCTGAAGTTTCATGGGAATAATAAGATTGATGACCACCCCATCAGGAAGATAAATGCATTCCTAGATCAACATCCGTGAGCCTGCATCTCAAATGGTTCCAATAATGAGGATTTCAAAGATGATTCATGTGAGAGAAGTTTGTCGAAGTTACTTGTTGGTTGAAGCATGAATATACTCAAAATTAGAATTTTGAATATTGTGAAGGAAGAGCATATTGTTCAAAGAAATGTTGTTCATCTTCCAAAGCAACAAACTAGGTTGATCATGTCAGAGAGACCAGATGATAGTGCAGTAGCAATATACTACGACAAAGTAGATGATGGTGATTTTTTCTGTCGAAGAACATCTTCTTACGCTACCCAATAGTCACATGACGGATTTGCTTGCAGCACCGTTCTGTTCACTGATGGTTTGGTTATGATGCTAAGGATCACATCCAACAAAAGCCAACTCGCATGACTATTGCCCCAAGCCTTCAATCAAACGCTTCTAGGCTGCCCGTCATTACCTTCCAACAGGTAGCCAACATAGCAGCTGCAGCTTTGAAGCCAGCCGTTACCCTTCAGCCGTCATTTTCAACCCTTTTTTAGCTTTTCCACTGACCGGAGGAAGTGTGCAGAAATTTGCTTTTGTAGCTCGCCCGAATGCTCGATAGGGATTTGTTTGCATTTAGCCAGTCCTCTAAAAGATGACGCTATCTGCCTTGTTTTCGTCCGATAGTTTGGGTTGAGTATCTGCTACTGCCTGTCCCTTTTCAAGCTATGTCACAGTCAATCCAAAATTCATTTGAATTGTAATTTCTGCCACAGCTCCCGCAGAGAGTTTCGCTATGTTCATCATCATCCTCCTCGAAGCTCTCATCAGGTGGTAGCTTAGGAGTGCTTTTCACCAGTCCATCACAGGATCTCTTTATGCTGTCTCGAGATTTGCTTCCACTATCCATGCTGGGCTTTTCTTTGATGGGTTTCATTTCCGTCACAACTTCAAAGACAGTAAGAAGATCATTGGTCAAGCTAAATAGGCGTTTCCTCTCACTGCGGTTATGACGTGTTCCAAAGTAGAATGCGACAGAGAGTAGCCAAAATCACTGTGGACAGCAACCAGAAAGAGCCAGTCCTTGCGGTTCATGTCGTTTCTTGCAAAAATAATCCCAAATGCTGGCTCAGGAAGCTCCGGTGGGACTTCTTCCTCCGGAAGTATCACCTCACAGGTTTCATTCAGGTGCCCATACAAACACAAATTCTCCTGGAAAAAAGTTAAAGCACAGACAACGGCAGTTCTCCGAGCACTATAATCCTTTAAGATCTCCTCCACCGTTCGCGGACTCAAGGCCATCTCCATGGGATCTAAAAGGGAACGTTTTGGGGAAGAAATTGGGAATCTAGCGTTAGGTTTTAGTACAGGGAAATAGTTCGAATTAGAGAGAGGGAAGGGGAAGAAGCATGTATTAAATTTCAGGTAGACGGGTCATGGGCCCAATCCAACAACACCGATACTGTCCCCACTTGGCCACCTGCTCAATCCGTCAGGTGTGGGGTTTTAATACAAAAGGCCTCGGTGTTAGTTAGAGTAGGGTAATTATATATAAATGGCTTGTTCTCAAGCTCTGTGGCCGATGTGGGATAGAGAAATTCTAACACTCCCCCACACGTGAGACCCCATTTTATGGGTCACACGTGAAGTTCCACACATCGACAACCACGTGGAGCCAAGTTGGGGCTCACCCGTTCGCGCGGGGCCAATGGGGACCCACCCATTCACGTGGCATCTCTTGGCCTACGTGGAGCCAAGTCGGGGCTCACCCATTCGCGTGGGGTCAAAGGGGACCCACCCGTTCACGTGGATGTACGGGCCCGTCCCCTGGCTCTGATACCATGATGAAATTGGGGTTCCACCATAAAACCAATTGGCAATATAGGGAGTAGCCCAATACCATATAAGCACATAGCAAACCCTGTCCCTCACCAATGTGGGACAACTCCCAACACGCCCCCGCAAGTGTGGCAGATTTTCAAGCCTACACGTGGACAACAACTGGGTGACGTGGAGCGCGTGTGGCCGTTGGGCTTCACACGTGGACAACCTTGCTCTGATACCATATTAAATTTCAGGTTGACGGGTCATGGGCCCACTCCAACAACACCGATACTGTCCCCACTTGGCCACCTGCTCAATCCGTCAGGTGTGGGGTTTTAATACAAAAGGCCTCGGTGTTAGTTAGAGTAGGGTAATTATATATAAATGGCTTGTTCTCAAGCTCTGTGGGCGATGTGGGACAGAGGAATTCTAACAGCATGAAGACAGATCGAAGGAGGAAAGAGATGCATGTAATTGTGCAAGGAGGAAGAGAAAGGGGAAGAAAAAGAGTGAAAATAGACAACAAAGAAAATCTAGGCCCGATTGCCCATTTTCTCCTGGTAGCTCGAAGTGTTTATCTCTGTCTTTCTCTCTCTCTCTCTCTCCCTCTCCCTTTTCTTTTTCCTTCTTTTCCTTTCTTTCTCATCCTCCTTGTCTGGTCTTTCACTTTGCCCGAAAGGGCTATATTTATTTATGGGTAAATTACACAGAACCACCTCAACTATTAGTCGTGAACATTTTCATACCTCGTCTTTAAAAAATTTCAATGTCATACCTTATCTTCGAATTTGTTTCAATTTCATACCTTCCGTCAGCCTTCCGTCAATTCCTCCATTAAAATGCTGACGTGGCAAGTGACGGGACCCATTTTATATTAAAAAATTAATAAAATTTTTTTTTTCTTCTTCTTCTTCTCTTCTCTCTCTTCTCTCTCTTTCTTCTTCTTCTTCTTCTCTTCTCTGCCCAGACCGAACACCTTTTTTTTTTTTTTTTTTTTTTTTCTTCTTCTTCTTCTCTTCTCTCTCTTCTCTCTCTTTCTTCTTCTTCTTCTTCTTCTTCTCTTCTCTGCCCAGACCGAACCACCTTCTTCTTTTTTTTTTTTCTTTTTTTTTTTCTTCTTCTTCTTCTCTTCTCTCTCTTCTTCTTCTTCTCCTTCTTCTTCTTCTCTTCTCTGCCCAGACCGAACACCTTCTTTTTTTTTTTCTTCTTCTTCTTCTTCTCTTCTCTGCCCAGACCGAACACCTTCTTTTTTTTTTTTTTTTTTTTTCTTCTTCTTCTCTTCTCTCTCTTTCTTCTTCTTCTTCTTCTTCTTCTTCTTCTTCTTCTTCTTCTCTTCTCTGCCCAGACCGAACACCTTCTTATTTTTTTTTTTTTCTTCTTCTTCTCTTCTCTCTCTTTCTTCTTCTTCTTCTCTTCTCTTCTCTGCCCAGACCGAACACCTTTTTTTTTTTTTTTTTTTTTTCTTCTTCCTCTTCTTTTTCTTTCTTCTTCTTCTTCTTCTTCTTCTTCTTCTTCTTCTCTTCTCCTTCTCTTTCTCCTTCTCCTTCTCCTTCTTCTGGTCAGGGCCGAACACCTCTTTTTTTTTTTTTTTTTTTTCTTCTTCTTCTTCTTCTCTCTTCTTCTTCTTCTTCTTCTTCTTCTCCTCCTCCTTCTCCTTCTCCTTCTCCTTCTTCTGGGCAGGTTGGGGTGGGGTGCCGAATAATTTTTTTTTTTTTCTTCTCTCTCCTCCTCTTTCTTATTCTTCTTCTGGGCAGATTGGGGGTAAGAAGAAGAAGAACAGAGACAGAGACAGAGACAGAGAGGGAGAGAGGAAAAAAAAAAAAAAAAAACCGAACCAGTTCGGCCTGCAAGAAGAAGAAGAAGAAGAAGAAGAAGAAAGGGGGGAGAGAGAGAAAAAAAATATTTAATTAATATTTAAAATATTTTTTTAAGTTTTTATAATATTTTAATAATTTTTTAATATAAAATGTGCCACGTCACATGCCACGTCAGCATTTAACAGAGAATTTGACAGACAAGTGACGGGAGGTATGAAATTGAAACAAATTCGAAGATAGGGTATGACATTGAAACTTTTTAAAGACGAGGTATGAAACTGTTAATGACCCAATAGTTGAGGTGGTTATGTGTAATTTACCCTTTATTTATTTATATCTATTATCTATTATTATATATTAGAGAAAAAGAGAGAAATAAAAGTACTTTGCCCGAGATATATATTATTACAGTATATTATATAGAAAAGAAAAAGTTGCTCGGCTGTCTCTGTCGTTCATTTTGTCTTTCATCCCATTTCTCTCTTTTTCTCTTCCTTTTCCTTTTCTTTTTCCCTTTTGTCCCCTTTCTGCCCGAAAGGGCACCTCTATCTTCCTTTTCTTTTCTTTTTTTGTTATTTCTCTCTCTATCTTTTCTTTCTTTCTTATCTCTTTTGTTCTTTATATATATATATATATATATATATATATATATATATATATATATATATGAAAAGAGGCAAAAAGAAAAAGACAAAAAAAAAATAGTTGTCCAAGTTTATTTATCTCTTATCCCTCTTTTCCAGTTTGCCCGACTTCATGCATTTTTCCAGTTTATTATCTCTGCAACCAACAAGGATGCTTCCATGTTTTTTGGTATCAACAAGAAGGAACACAAGCCAGACAACATTCTTTCCAATGCTAGTTGCACTACCAATTGCCTTGCTCCACTTGCCAAGTTTATCAACGATAAAAGGACCGAAGAGGTAGACGTGCCTCTTCCTTCAACATCATTCCTAGCAGCATTGCCGCCAAGGTGGTTGGGAAATCAGATTTGAAAACTACAACCATGACTGCTATCTTGCCCGATGGGCATGTCAATTTCTCTGCAACTTTTTCACATCATCGCCAGTGGACTCCGTGGGCCTTATCAACCTTTGCTGCTGTTAATTATCAGGGACCTGGTAACCGCTAGTGTTTGGGTTGATATTTGAACTTTGGGCCTAGAGGAAGAGAAGCCCAAAAAGAGCTCAAGAGATATGACCCTGCCCGGGGCCCAGCACCAAAACCCATTCGTCTAGCCCAAGACAAAGTGACGGCTCCCCATTAAATGTAATAGCAAGTGGCCTACATGGGAAGTGACAACTGATGGAAATCCACCAACTCTCAGCCCAAAAGCACTTTCTGAGGGGCAAAACATGTAAATAAAGTGCTAAATGGCTATTTACCTCCAGCTACTTTCGGGCCAAGGCAGAGAGCTACAGTAAGCTAATTTGCCTATAAAAGGAGGAAGAGGGCCCAGAGAGAAAGACACTCAACCAATCAAACAAAACACATATACAAACTCTGCTCAAGCCAGATTTGCATCTACGAAGCTGTAGTCAGCACTAACTGTAATCCTTTTCAGGATTAGCCCTCACAAAAGCCATTTTTTTCCTTATGTAATAGCTCTGCTACTCTCCCAACCATGGTAGTATCGATTCTCTTATGTTCACCTTGCTTACCATTCACTCCCCTTTTGTCCCCAAACCTTTGTAATCACAAAGAAGAGAAGCTGTACACGATTCAACTTGCCTGACAAGGTTAAATCTATCCCGACTCTCTTTGTTTTGTCTTTTACTTAATAGATCTGGCATTATCATGTATCTTTCGATATATATTCAAGCCATTTCCAGTCTTTTAATGGTTCAAAACTCTACCAGCTCTCAGATTTAGTTCACTTAATGTTTTCACTGTCATTCGGGGATTAAAAGTGAATCAAAACGGACCACTTGACCAGATCTGGACCTTCCCTCTTTAAAGCATACAAGATAAGCAAAAGTCCTTGATCCCAAGGCATAGAAAAGAACTTAATGTAGACTTAACCCATCTACGACAATGCTTTGATAACAAGAAGTTAGAATAACTTGGGGCGCAAGTAATCGGCTTAAATACACTTGTTCTACGTCTGCCATACTGAGATGGCAGTGGCACGCCTACGCACTTAGTTGGTTTTGATTGTGAGCCTCCATGCCTATACCTAAGACCCTGCAAAGGCACCTTTCGGAACTAACTTTGTCCTCCTCTTGCAGGATTGTGACAAGCACGAACCTGACAACCAACCAAAGTGCCAACTCCTCGGGGAGCTGTGTGCTCGAGCCAGGGACGCCAGCCAGCCAGATTTCCTGCCCGAACATAGTTTTGGCATGCCCGGTGGGATACAGTCTTGTATACCAAAAAGACGAAGGAATGAACAAACCTTCAGGTGGGGATCAATATAGAAGCTACCTCAGCACACACCAAGATCTAGCATGACAAATCTTCCCGAAGATTCACAAGGACCTGTCTTGTCAGGAAGCCCGATCCATTCTGAGAAATCAGAGGGAAAAGTCACAAAAAAAGATCTACAGGCCACCCTGATGGCTATCTTAAGAAGCCCAGAGAGAAGTTCAGAGAGAAGTTCTCTAAACATGGAAAGAAACTTTTGGGGAGCTAGAGAAGAAATGGACAGAAACTGTTCCATAAATCCGCAAAAAAGGTCAGATCTGAAGCACTCTACCCCAGGGAATGATAATGCTGAAAGGGCAACGAATGAGACCAGCCCTATAAAGGAACCAGTTGTTTCCTTATTCCCTTTACCTAGAGAGGAAGGGAATAAGGAGAAGAACGAGCAAGAAACCGAAGCCAGCCAGATAGTTCTGAATAAGGTCAGGGAACCAGAATTGTCTGACCTCTTATCATTCAACGACAGGGGGCAATGCAGGCTAGAAATAAAGCAAACATTGGGAAAACTTCAGGCTAATACAATAATTGGTGCTGATCCTTTTCTACAAGCCCTTGTAAACATGACCGACCTAACATGGGCGGAGAAAGGAAAAGGAAGAGCTACGTGGGAAGTAAAGACAAAAAGAAGGCCAAATGATAGGCCGACTGAAGGAGCTATCAAGCTGCTCGAAAAGCCTCAGGCCACCATAATCAAGGGAGTAGTATTATGTAGCAAGTGCCAATGCAAATGTCAACTGGAGGTACCTATGGCCGGAGCTATTATTGATCGAGAACTGATCAAAAGCAGAGTAGAAGAATGACATGAAAAACGCATAAACATCATGCGAGCGGCCGAAAAAGAAACCTCGCGGAACGTCTTCCAGAGGTTGGGTGGAGATTCCCAGTCCAAAAACTTATCAGAAGTATATATATATATATATATATATATATATATATATATATATATATATATATATATATATGAAAAGAGGCAAAAAGAAAAAGACAAAAAAAGAATAGTTGCCCAAGTTTATTTATCTCTTATCCCTCTTTTCCAGTTTGCCCGACTTTAGGCATTTTTCCAGTTTATTATCTCTGCAACCAACAAGGATGCTCCCATGTTTTTTGGTATCAACAAGAAGGAACACAAGCCAAACAACATTCTTTCCAATGCTAGTTGCACTACCAATTTCCTTGCTCCACTTGCCAAGTTTATCAACGATAAAAGGACCGAAGAGGTAGATGTGCCTTTTCCTTCAACATCATTCCTAGCAGCACTGCCGCCAAGGTGGTTGGGAAATCAGATTTGAAAACTGCAACCATGACCGCTATCTTGCCCAACAGGCATGTCGATTTCTTTGCCGCTTTTTCACATCATCGCCAGTGGACTCCGTAAGCCTTATCAACCTTTGCTGCTGTTAATTATCGGGGACCTGCTAGCCGCTAGATTTTATATATATTCACTTGAGTTTGTGGTTGAGAAGAAGAAAGTTGGAGCTTCGTTGGAGTTTGAGGTCCCAACCCGAATTGAAAAGTTGAAGATGGAGCATTGAAAAGTCAAGGCTACACCTTACAACCAGTATGTGGAAGGGCTTCCACTCATTATGCCTTTATTATTACAGTGGACTTTCCATGCATATTCCCATTTGGAAGTGGAAGGCCATGCAAAGGAATGATGACTTTTTGATGCTGCAAGTTCATACAAGTTTCTTAATGGCTTTTCAACCCATGCATTATTCCCAGTTGCTACAAGAGAAAATATGGCTTGGTGGTGAGGCTTTTTCCATGTGTTCTTCATGCTCAATCTTCTAGAAGAGCCCGTGGGAGTTGTAAGTTTCACAAACTTTGCTCAAATTTGTAAAACTTGGGGGGCTTCTATTTGCACCTAAAATGTACCCAATTTTACTCATTTGGGCTGTTCGGGCGAGATATGGCATTTGGAGGATAATCTAGGAGAAGGGCTAACTTGGAAAGATATTTGACTGCAAGTAGTGTACGCTTTAACATTATAATATTGTGTTTCCCTTTTGTTTGAGTGGTGGAGGTTTGCCAAGAGTTGTCTTTAATAAAAACAATGGCATGCTTTCAAGTGGATGGGACACCACACAGACATTCCTGCAGAGGACATGTGAAGAAGCCAGCTTGCTTCTTTTTATTATTAATCTATTGCAAGTGGTGGAGATATGTGGTGAAAACATGTGGTGGAAATGCAAGTTTCCCTTTTAATATTATTTTACAATGCAAGATGGCAGTGAAGCTTCTTTCAGGCAAGTTCATTATTCTCAGCAAGGGGGCTCTTTCAGATCTCTATATAAAGAAGCAAAGGCATAAGGATTATGGACAGTAAAACAATCAATCAAATCAAACTCTACTCAAATAAGCTCATCAGCTTCTTTGTGGACATTTAGCTTTAGCCAAGCATTCATTGTTTTCCTTTTTTATTAGCTCTGCTGCTTACTAGTAGTATCGATCTCATTTGTACATGTACAACTCATTTTCAGTCATTTAAATACAAGCAATCTACAATACCAGTCATTTACTTTCCTCTGTCATTTACATTTCCAGCAACCCTGCCATTTACATATTGTTAAATCTCTCCATATAAGTAAAGTCCTTATCTTTAAGGCAACAAAAGAACCTTGATTTGTGCCACTCCCACTCAATGGCACAATCTATTGGTTAGAAGTCGAACTCAGGCGCAACCTCAATCATTTAGATCCCGTCTACTAACGGCATCGAGTAGTGGCATGCTCGCACCCCCCCAGTCTCTTGTTCAAGTAAATTCCCGGCATGCTCGCAATACTCATGGCGAATTTAGGGAGCGAACGAGTAGCATCCTTATAGTAAATCGTTCATGTCCTGTGTTTGTGCTTCTTCTCACTCATCTTTCTCAAATTTTAGAGGGAACAAACGATAATCATTACAAGCATTCATACTTCCTGCCCTGGGCATGTACATGCAGTATTAGTGTGTGTGTGTGTGTGTGTGTGTGTGTGTGTGTGTGTGTGTGTGTTTGTGTGTGTGTGTGTGTGTGTGTGTGTGCGTGCATGTGTGTGTGTGTGTGTGTGTTAGATAGTGGAATGGAGTTTATGCGAGTGCGTCTAACTGTGGATAATGGGGGGTCATTTCTTCCTTTTCTTTACTTCACTTCTTTCTTTACATTTTAATATTCAAAGTCTCTTTGTTTTGTCTTTCTGTTTCTAAAGTTTTCTTCAAATATTTTTAGAGCAAATGATGAGAAAATTGGGTTTCGCCGAGGCATGGATCAATCTAATCATGATGTGTGTTATAACAGTGTTGTATTCATATAAATTAAATGGGCAACCCGTGGGATATGTTCCTCCAAAAAGAGGAATCCGACAAGGTGATCCCTTTCGTCATTTCTGTTTGTCTTATGTGCGGAGGGATTATCATCATTGTTTGATGCATGGGAGAGAAAGGGAAGAATTCGAGGGGTTAAAATTTGTAAAAAGGTGCCAAGTGTGCACCACTTACTATTTGCAGATGATAGTTTCATATTTGCTCAGGGCACTCTTCAGGAGTGCATCCTAGTGAAATTATTATTAAAAACATACAAAGAAGCATCCGCCCAAGCTATTAACTACTTGAAGAGTTGTATGGCGTTCAGTGGCAACCTTACGATTGTGATGGACAACTACTAGCGAATTGAATGGGCATGGCTCGAGTGAAATACCATGACCGTTACTTGGAACTTCCGGCCTTTGTGGAGAGGTGAAGAAACAAACGTTTGCCAACATTCAGGATAGGCAATAGAAAATGCTTAATGGTTGGCGAGGGAGTCTTTTGAGTAGTGTAGGAAAAGAAATTTGCTAATTAGGGCTTATCTTATGGTTTAATTCTGTGATATTATTCTTCTCACCAAGGAGGGAAATATATATTGTACGAGATTGATTTACAAGGAAAGAAACATCAAATAATATCTATCCTAATTACATCCTGATTACAAGGACCCAAACAAGTAACTAAACTACTTACAAAGGTCAACTCTCCAACACTCCCCCTCAAGTTGGTGCATAAATGTCGTTCATGCCCAACTTGATGAGAGAGTTGTAGAATGCTTGACTCGTAACAGCTTTAGTTAAGATGTCCTCTAATTGATTCTCTGACTTTACGAATGGGAATTGAATAATGTTCCCATCCAACTTCTCCTTAATGAAGTGTCTGTCAACTTCTACATGCTTCGTCTGATCATGCTAGATTGAGTTTTGTGAGACATCAATGGCTGCTTTATTATCACAAAACAAATTCGAAGCCGACATTGAAGGACACCCGAGTTCTGCGAGTAACCTCTGAAGCCATAATAATTCACATACTCATTTTGCCATACCCCTATATTTCGCCTCTACGCTTGATAAAGTAACCACTTTCTGTTTCTTACTCTGCCAAGTCACTAAATTTCCCCCACAAATGCAAAGTATCCAGATGTAGATCATCGATCAATAATATTCCATGCCCAATCTGTATCGATATAACCTTATATCCGGCAATGACTATTCTTGGAAACATGATGCCTCTACCTGGGGAGGACTTTAGGTATCGCAGAATGTGTTTAACGGCACCCATATGAGTATCACTCAGGGAATGCTTAAATAGACTAACAGCACTTACTGCATAAGCAATATCAAGCCTGGTGTGAGATAAATAAATTAACTTCCCAAATAACCTTTGATAACAATCTCGGTTAGTGGGAACTTGATCAGGGTGCATGACAAGATGGTGATTTTAGACTATGGGGGTGTCAGCCAGTTTAAAATCAAGCATTCCGGTTTCGGCTAACAAGTCTAGAACATATTTTCTTTGAGATAGAAATATACGTTGTCTAGATCGAGATACTTCTATACCCAAGAAATATTTCAATCCACCAAGATCTTTCATCTCAAACTCGGTTGCTAAGTAATCTTTCAGCCTTGAGATTTCCTCCTTATCATCACCCTTAACAATCATATCATCCACATAAATAATAAGTGCCGTCAATTTACCTATTCTCATTTCAAGAAAAGTGTATGATCGGAATTGCTCTGCATGAACCCATACTTCCTCATAGCCATCCAGTTTCTACCAAACCATGCCCGAGGTGATTGTTTCAATCCATACAATGCCTTATTCAACTTGCACACCATTTCGGGTTGTGAAAATGATGAATAACCAGGTGGAATATCCATATACACTTCTTCTTTAAGATTACAATGTAAGAAAGCATTTTTCACATCAAATTTCTGTAATGGCGAATCCAAGTTAGCCGCCAACGAAAGTAACAATCTTACCGTATTAATCTTTGCTACCGGGGCAAATGTTTCTGTATAATCAACACCATACGTCTGAGTGTATCCTTTGGCCACCAATCGTGCTTTTTATTGTTCAATGCACCCATCAGCTTTGTACTTGATGGTGTACACCCATCGACATCCGACTCTCTTCTTTCCTCGGGGTAGCGGAACTAAATCTCATGTTTGATTTTTCTGAAGTGCATCCATTTCTTTCTCCATTGCCTTGGTCCATCGAACATCTGACAGTGCCTCCTTCAATGAACTTGGTGTGCTATCATTCGATATTTGTTGTACAAAAGCTTTGTCGGGTTCTGATAATTTATGTGATGACACATAGTTAGCAATGGGACATTTAGAGCATTTTGTTGTTTCCGGTGCATATCGATTAGGTGGGTTTCCTCAGTTGTGCCTGAAAGGTAACTGATAATTTGGAACATCGGATACATCAACATGGATAGTAAAGCTTCCCTCAGGAATAATTGCAGGAGTATGGTCATCTGGTGCTACAATATTTGGAGACGAATGAGAAATAGTATCAGTAGAAGTCTTAAGATCGACAAGAGGCAGCACTGTTGCCATGGATGGGTACTCTACTGCCGTGCCCGCTGGTTCTGTGGGTCGCGATGCTGCTTGTGTTGGCTGGGCTGTCACCGAAGCCACCACAGGCTTGGTTGCTGGCTCGACTAATAGTGGCAGCAGAAGATCAGTGGTAGCAGCCATGGTCTAATCTTGCTCGTCATGCAGTGTCTCCCCCTTAAGAGGAGGATTGGAAGAAGCCGAAGAGTAGTACACCTCGGAGTCAGAAAAAGTAACATCCATGGTAGTACACATCCGACATGAATGAGGGTGGTAGCAACGGTACCCTTTCTGATGTAGTCCATACCCCAGAAAAATACAACGGAGAGCACACGTGTCAAGTTTTGTCCGTTGATTTTTATGTAGATGAACAAAGGCAACACATCCAAACACTCGCAGTGGGAGCACCAAAACGGATGGTAGAGGAATGAATATAGCAAGAACTTGTAAAGATGTAAGAAAATCCAATACTTTGGATGGCATGCGATTAATAAGGCAAGTGGCTGTTTGAAGAGCAACATCCCAAGATGAGCGGGGAACATGCGCCCCAATCAATAATGATCAAGATGTTTCTAATAGATGGCAATTTTTGCGCTCAGCCACCCAATTCTGTTGAGGAGTCTGAGGACAAGTAGTCTCATGGAGGATTTCGTGATTAGTTAAATAATGTGTAAAAACATTATTAACATATTCATCGCCATTATTAAAACGCAAAATCCGGATTTTAGAAGAAAATTGTCTGAACCATGGTGTGGAATGTCTTAAAAGCTAAAAACACATCACATTTATGCTTAAGAAGGTATAACTATGTCATCCGTGTGCAATCATCTATGAAAGTTACAAACCACCGAATACCAGATGAAGTAGTAATCGGAGATGGTCCCCAAACATCCGAATGGACAAATAACACTTTTATTAGAGTTCAACGGATAAGAAACACAGTAACTCTTGGCAAGTATGCAAGTGTCACATTTAAAGTCTAAAACCGAACAACCAATAAATAAATCTAGAACATATGTTGTAAATAATTGAAAGACAGATGCCCCAACTGGTGATGCCATAACCATATCTGACACCGCTTATTATCAATTGCTCCTTGGACGAGATTGACCCGTCATGTACTGACATCATCCACAAAATATAGATCCCCCCTCTAAGTACCATGACCAATTATCTTCTTCGTGAAAATATCCTGAATAAGACAAAACTTTGGATACATTAGTACACAACAGTTCAATTGCTCAGTAGCTTGGCCAGGAGACATCAAATTATGCTTTAGTGAAGGTACAAGTAATGTATGAGGCAAAGAGAAGGTGGGCATGAGGCGTACAGTGCCAGCGCCAGTTACTGATGAGGTGACACCATTAACATTAGTAATATTTCGTCGAAGTGGAATGGTATCACAAGCTAAATCAGTGGGGTCATAGGCCATATGGTCCGTGGCACCGGAGTCAATGATCCAACCGAATTGAGTATCACCATTATTCATATTAAAAGCATAACCGCAGTTACCTGAGGACTCCGGAGACATGTCGAAAGAACTCAAAACATGAGGAGAATCATCTTGAGATATCAAGGACAGTTGGGACACGAAGATGGCGAAATGGGCTTGCTCGTTTCATTCCCATTGTTTTTTAAGCTTCAATGGTTCCCACCAATCAGGATAGCTATGCAATTGAAAGCAATTATGGCGACTGATGTGAATTTAAACTAACCTAATAAATAGATTAATTCAAACCAAATTTACTCGCAAGTGCACGAATCAGTTGTAGTGGAAATATGTAAATACGAGATCGAATCCACCGGAGTTGATTTAACAATTTAATCCTATAACTATTACTTAACAAATTGAAATAAAGATTGGGTTTGTATCGAAGACTAATTAAAATTAACAATGCTTAAAAAGAAATATGATTGAGAACAAGTGTAAGAAAACACTAAGGCTTTGATTCCACCACTAATTGTCATACCCTAGTATCCAATTGTCAACTCATGAATTATCAAATTAATGAAAACAACTTCCGTACATATGTCCGTGGTCAAGTACACATGCCAATAATTTCCCAAAGAGATATGAATTTTACCGTGGTCAGGCTTAAACTCAACTATTCCTACAGTCTTTATATCCATGGTCAGGTATACACAAACATGTAGAGATCTAATTAAGCACAGTGAGAAACAAATTAACCACTTATCAACTTGGTCACGTCAAACAAATAGCTAATTTTCTAGAAAGCCACACAAACCAATATTCGTCTACGGTCAAATCAAAATATAAGTTCATGATTCTCATTCACAAAGCATCGATAGAATTCAATTCATGATCAGAAATAAATTCATATGCAAATAATTTCAATATCAAAATTCTAAACTATGGTCAAGCACAAAGAACCCAATATCAAAATTGCAATTCCACTAGTGAATGAAAACTAATCATCAGTCTGAAATCCACGAATTAAACAATCAAATAACTAGAGTAATCATAGTTAGGGCTTCCTCTTAGCCTTAGCTAAGAGTTTAGAACCCATGAACAAAGAATTCATAGTATTTCTATATAAAATATGCATAAACTAAAACTGAAAAGGACCCAATATCTGGTGCTCTCCTCTTGCTCCTGTTTCCACGCCAGAAGAGGTTCTGTTCTTCCTTGCTGCTGCTCTGTTTTCACGCCCCTGAAGCAATTTGTTTTTCTTTCCTTTTGTTCCGCCCCTCTCCTCCTTTGTATGCGTGCTCTTAGTCCCAATTTTCTACCAAATAGGAATCCAAATCAAGTTGAGATTCCTTCCTCAAATAATCTCCACCACCTCACTTAAAAGCCACGGACTGGAAGTTGGTGTTTTGGGTAAGTAAATCTGATTCATCCTTCTCAAATAAGTCGAAAAGCCTCCCTTGGAAGTATTAGCTTTTGGTCCACATAAGTAAAAACAACACCCTGCCTATTGGTCTTTAACCTAACAATAAAATAACATTTAATTAAATGAATGAAGCCAATGTAATTAGGAAGACTAAAACGTATAGGATGTATTAAGACCATGTTAAATTCCACTTTTATCAATAAACCTCATAATCCTTATAAATTACAAAACGAAAGTAATTTACTCCAAATAATCAGAATCAAGCACTAATAAATATAAATATAAGGGTAATAAATGTAATAATTCTGTGTCTATCAGCGACCGTGTTTCTTACTACCGCAGTAAGTACACCTACCGGCCAGGACGGATGGTTTGGGATGATGAAGGCGATGGCCCACGGTGGGCCGTGAGGCTATCTTGGCTGCGAAGAGCGAGCCCTGTGCTGGGCTCAGAATAGTCATCTTCTTGAGGGTGCAGGGACGAGGTGGTGCCACGGTTCATGCTGCAGGCTGAGCTACCATGGCATCCCCACTTGGCAATTATCCTCCGGCCCCATAACAGCATGTCGCATTCCTTCTCGGTGAACATAGGCAAATGTTTGTTTTATAAAGGGGAAGGGCTCAGTTCATAGAATATCATTACGAATTTTGTCAAACATCTCATCTAATCCTGCAAGCAAAGTATACACACGATCCGTTTGAACAATTTTATTATAAATTTCAATATCAGTACCATATTTCATCGGATTGGGTCGACGATAATCAATATCTTGCCACAAAGATAGAAGATCACTATAGTATGTCTCGACCAGTTGTCTGTCTTGCCTCATGAGAGAGGCTTTGCAGGTAAGATCGTAGACTTGAGATATGTCAAAACCATCATAATATATGCAAACAACCATGTCTCAAACTTCTTTTTCCATTGGTAGTCGAAGAAAATACCCAATCAAATTGGGTTCCATAGGATTGATGAGCCAACCCTTCACAATGGCATTCTCCGTACACCATTTGGTGAAGGCCGAATCATTCGTAGGTGGTTGGGGATTACTCCCAAACAAGTAGCCCAACTTGTCTTTTCCAGCAATGAACATCTCAACAATTTGAGACCAAACTCCATAATTGGCACCATTGAGTTTCATGCCAATCGAAGCCGTAGAAAAATCATGATGAACAATTTGTGTAACAACATTTGGTAAAGGTGGAGGACGATTCATTGTAGGGTAGGTTCGGGTAGTAGTGTTTAGGATTGTAGTGTTTAGTATATGGGTAGGATCGGTTAGGATGGGGTTGTTTCCATCGTGGAGTGGTGGTAAGTTCCCCATGGGAGGGCCGAGTTTGCTTGAGGGAACAGAGCAGAAATCCTATGATCTCTGCTCTGATAGCATGCTAATTAAGGCTTATCTTGGGGTTTAATTCTGTGATATTATTCTTCTCACCAAGGAGAGAAATATATATTGTACAAGATTGATTTACAAGGAATGAAATCAAATAATATCTATCTTAATTACATCATGATTACAAGCACCCAAACAGATAACTAAACTAATTACAAAGGTCAACTCTCCAACAAAATTTTGATCAAAAGCGTTGCTCAAGCGGTGCCATTGTATACTGTGCAACTTTTTTTGTTACCAAAGTCTCTTTGTGATGAATTGAATCAAATGGTAGAAAGTTTTTGGTGGGGGAGACAACAAGGTCGAAGAAGAATACATTGGATTCGTTGGAGGAAACTATGTAAGCCAAAAGTGAAGGTGGGCTGGGTTTCAAGGATCTCTATGCTTTCAATCTTGCGTTGTTAGCAAAACAGGGATGAAGGCTCTTACAACAACCATTGTCACTTGTAGCACACCTCTTCAAGGCTAAGTACTACCCTCAAACCGATTTCTTATATGCCCAAGTTAAACCAAATTCGTCGTTCTGTTGGGGCAGCATTACTGCTTCCTGTACTGTTATCTGTAGGGGTGTACGGTGGAGCATTGGAGATGGTTCAAAAATTTGCATATAGGGAGATAGCTGGCTGCCCAGATAGAGTTTTTTTTTTTTTTTTTTTTTTAATTTCTTAGTCCTATACCGATGGGAATGGATCACAATGCTAAAGTTAATAGGCTAATTACTGAGGATGGAAGTCGTTCGTGGAACATGGAAGCAATACATAACCTATTTGTTGAGGAAGAGGTAGCACCAATTAAACGCATCCCTCTTAGCATGTTCAATACAGATGATATCTTAATATGGAATGCAGAGTCAGATGGAAAGTTTACAACGAGGAGTGCATACCACTTGACACGGTATAGCGGGAAAGTAAACGAGAATGAACTTGGTGGTTTGATAATGGCTGCGGAGGTCAAATTTTTTTTGGAAAGAGATATAGAGAGCTCACGTGTTGGGAAAGGTGAAAATCTATGTGTGGAGATGCTGCATAGATGGATTAATGACAAGGGCCAACTTGAGGAAAAATAAATTAAATATACCGACAACGTGTTTGTTTTGTGAAAGGGATGTGGAAACGATTGATCACGTGATAAGGGTTTGTCCCCGTGCGATAGCGGTGTGGTTTTCGAGTCCTTTGGGTATCAGAAGCCAAGGGGATAGGTGATGAGTCAATATTATATTATATATTTCACCATATTCTTAGTATAATTTGGTAAATATTTTGGTAGAATTTTGATATTTTGCCTTATATTTTCAATATAGGACATTCAACTTCCTCTGGAGAAAAACATAACCAAACGGACGAATTTTGGAGTGATTCAAATTGGAGGATGTTCGTGTTTTTCTTATCTTGTTCGTATCAAAATTTCAGCAATTTCTACCAAGCGGTTATTTTCTGGAAATTAAATAAAGAAACAGTGCGCGTTGCTGGAAATTACGTTTCTGGGCTTAACCTGCGTTTTTGAAGCCCAAGATGAATTCAGATGGGTTCGTGGCCTTCTGAAAGAAGTGTTCAGAATAGTCCAAGCCTTATATCTACCTATTTTGGGCCAGTTTTGGAGCTGATTTGGGTCCAAAACATGGCTGTGCAGATTTCTAGGTGAATTTACCAAGTTAATTTGGGATTATATTTCCTATTTTATTTCAATTTATTTAGTTTCCTAGTCTTATTCTAAGACCTTTTACTAGGAGGATTTTATTTAGAGTAGTATAAATAAGCCTTTTGGCAGACCTAGGGTCTCTCTTCTACTTATGCAATTTTTGGGAGAAGACTTTGGGAAAAGCTTAGAGATTTCAAGACTTATATTTTCAAGTGTTTTCATTCTTTTTCTAGTTTAATACAATTATGTTGATTTTAATTATGAATATGCGTAACTAATCATTTTTGCTAGGGTGAAGCCATGATCCTTAGCAAGAATATGTAGTCTCTTTTTATTTTTCTTATGAATTTATGCATGCAAGTTTTTTATTGTTAATTACTATGCTTTAAACTATCTATTTGTCTTAGTGATTTGTGACCATTAGGATCTTTAGAAAAGTAATTTGATGCAATTTTGGTGGAGGGTTGTCCCTAAAATTGATTAAGGCTTCTTGTAGTTAACATGTGTAACTACTTAGGATGGACGACACGTCTTAGGAGTTATATGGTTTTTCAAAAGGTTTTCACAAAACTTAATGAGTCTAGCATGTTCACATTCGATCTGGACGCCACGGACGGGTTGCATGTTAGATTTATGTTCTATGTTAGGGGTTCCAAGTAGAGCATACTTTAGGAAAACCTAACCTTCAAAATATGCATGTGTAATTCATAAGGAATTAGAAGAACTACATAGGATTGTTAGGGTGACGGCGGAACACTAGTATTTTCTCATTTTGAATTCTAAAAATTGTTTCCTTTTCTTTCTCTAAAAATTGCAGATTTTAATTAGCCTTTTTAATTAATTTCGTTTTTCTTAATTTAGATCATTAAATCACTCTTTTCTCATCTTTGTTTTTAAATAGTTAACTAAAATTTTGGTTTTTCATAAATTGTTTTAAATAATCCCTGTCGAAAACGACCTTGCTTGAGCCGTTTATACTACAACAACCTTGCTCTCTTGCAAGTATTTTAAGTGTTTTTATCCCTACTTTTGTAAGTGGTAAAAATCATATCAATAGGCAACAGAGTTTGATGGAAAAGGGTAGCTTCCATTGCATGTTGGATGTCGAAGGAGAGTTCTAACTTGGAAATGGTTTCAATTTGGTGCATATGGACAGAACGTATGCAATGTTGTGGACTGGAAAGGCTATGGAGCCTTCGAAAATGCACTGTAAAGCGTAAACATGGCTGCATGAATTCCATAAATGGCATGGGCAGAGGAAGAACACCAACATGGTCACTGGGCAGCCATGGAAGCCGCTAGAAAATTGGTGGATTAAAAACAATTTTTATGTTGGGATGAATAGTTAGAGATTGGAGGACTAGGGGTAGTGATACAGAATGACAAAGAAGAATTCATGGCTGCCGTAGCAATGAGAGTTGAGGGAATTGGTTCTCAATTGTTGGTGGAGATTATGGCAGCAAGGGAAGCAGTGATTTTTTTCACAAGACCAGCAGACTACACACATGGAAGTTGAAGCGGATTATTGAAATTCAGTTCAACAAAAGTTTGTATATTTCTTGTGTGAAAGAATTACAAGGGAGAGCTCTTATAGAGAGGCTAAGCTGGGTAAAAAACCCTTTGGACAAAAACAACCAGCTACAAGAAAATAATAACAAAAGATAAAAGGCTAGCCCTAGTTACAAGTTACAAGAAAACAAGAGCTAAGATACTTGAAGACATAAACCCTAGAATTAAGGGATTGGACAAAAAGCAAGTTGGTAACAAAAGTGACGGTTTAGTAGCAGTTGCAACTCTACCTGAGAATGAGGGCTAGAGTTGCAGTTGCAACTTGAACATTGATGAGCTATAATGTGCCTTGAACACCTTCCAACATAGACCCAATAAGACACAAGCATGCTCATAACCGGTTAGTTTCAACACTCCCCCTCAAGCTGAATCAAGAGGGTTAATTGATCCAAGCTTGCTCAGCAATCTTTGGAAATGAGTAGAGTCGAGAGCTTTTGTGAACAAGTCAACAAGTTGATCATAACTTCGAGTGTACACTGTGTTGATGACTTTAGATTAGACTTGAGCACATATGTAATGACAATCAACCTCAATATGCTTTGTTATCTCATGAAAAACTGGATTCGAAGCTATGTGCATGGCAGCTTGGTTGTCACAAAACAAAGACATAGTTTCCTTGTCGATGTAACCAAGGTCAGCTAGGAGACTCTTTAACCAGATTAATTCACAAGCCGTGCCTACCATGGCTCTATACTCAGCCTCGGCACTTGATCGCGCAATCACCGTTTGTTTTTTACTCTTCCATGTTACAAGATTACCACCAACAAATGTACATAAACCAGTGGTAGACTTGTGATCAAGAGCATTACCTGCCCAGTCAGCATCGGTGTATGCCATAATGTGATTTGAGCCATATTTCTTCATGAGCAAGCCTCTGCCAACTGACCCCTTTAAGTATTTAAGTATCATTTTGACAATCTCCCAGTGAATCAATGTGAGAGAGTGCATAAATTGGCTGACAAAGCTTACTGAATAAGCAATATCAGGTCATGTAATTGTGAGGTAGATCAGCTTCTCTACCATACGTTGATAGACATTAGGGTTTGACAGTGGTTCACTTTGGGCATCTAATTGAAGTTTGCTCACAAGAAGGGTACGTGCTGGCTTACAATCCAACATGTGAGCTTCATCCAATAGATCAAGGACATATTTCTTTGATTTAAGAACAAACCCTTGGAGGATGTGGCCATTTCAATGCCAAGAAAGTACTTTAAGATTCCTAAATCCTTAAGAGCAAATTGTTGATGAAGAGAGGATTTGAGGGCATTGATTTCTTCTATGTTATCTCCCATTATAATAAGATCATCAACGTATATAA
The DNA here is from genome assembly GCA_036320875.1 of Cotoneaster glaucophyllus. NCBI lineage: Eukaryota > Viridiplantae > Streptophyta > Magnoliopsida > Rosales > Rosaceae > Cotoneaster > Cotoneaster glaucophyllus. The sequence continues at coordinate 1,244,647 of CM070060.1, forward strand.
GGACAATAAGCTTACCACTTGTACCATCACGAACAAACAATGAAGAATCGGCATGACTCCTCTTGAACCCTGTAGCTTTAAGAACTGAGCTCAACTTCGAGTACCAGGCTCGGGGGGATTGCTTGAGTCCATATATAGCCTTGTGAAGCTTGCAAAGCTTGTTAATTTCATGCTTTTGTGGATGTCCGGGAGGAAGCTTCATGTATACCTCATCTTCAAGTTCACCATGGAGGAATGCATTTTTCACATCCATTTGAACTAGAGACCAATCATGATTAACAGCTACAGACAACAGCACTCGAATCGTGCTCATTTTGGCTGCAGGAGCAAATGTCTCATTGTAGTCAATGCCATAAGTTTGTGTGAAACCACGGGTTACTAATCGAGCCTTGTGTCTTTCAATACTGCCATTTGAATGGAACATTGTCTTGTATATCCACCTACTCCCTACTGCCCTTTTTCCCTTTGGAAGATCAACCACACTTCATGTTTGCCTGTCATTCAATGCTTTGAGCTCTTCTTTCATTGCTTCCTGCCACACTTGAATGTAAGCAGCTTCATTAAAGTTCCTCGGTTCAGCATTAGTTGATAACTGATTGAGAAATGCTGATAGGATGTTGACAGTTTTTGATAGGTTAAAGCTTTGGAGATGGGATGTCTTGCATTGTACGTAATGTACTCTTGCAGCCTTAATGGAGGATGCCTGTCTCGAGAAGGGTTTCTTCGTGGTGCCAAAGCAGGTTGTGGAGTAGTGACTGAGTTTTCTTGATCAGAAGATGTTTCCTCACCATCATGGTTCTCCGAGTGATGTTCGAGAGGAACATTTTGAGGATTGCATTCATGTAGGTTTGCTGGGGTAGGCAAAGGGAATATGTCCACAAAACTCTCCCCCTGAGGTTCTTCACTGCAACCTTTGTGAAAAAAAAGGAGCACACTCAACAAATCGAACATCTCTTGAGACTCCAATCTTTCCATTATGTGAATTGTAGTATTTATATCCCTTTTGAGAGCTCGAGTATCCCAAAAACACACTTTTGACAGCTCTAGGTTCGAGCTTATCTCGGTGTGCAGTTTGAATATGAACATAACAGGTGCACCCAAAGGTTCTGAGGTGTGAGATGTCAATATTCCTTCCCTTCATTACTTCAACAGGTGATTTTGAATTCAAAACACGAGTAGGTAATCTGTTGATGATGTAAGCTGCAGTGAGAAGAGCCTGAGACCAAAATCTTATAGGAACATGCATTTGAAACATAAGAGACCTTGTTTTCTCCAATAAGTCACGGTTCTTTCTCTCAGCTACACCATTTTGTTGTGGTGTACCAACATAGCTGGTTTGATGTAAAATCCCATGATTGCTCAAATAATTAGACATGTTATTGGATGTGTACTCAGTGCCATTGTCCGATTGTAAGATGTGTAACTTAGATGAGAATTGGTTTGTGATTAATATATGAAAGTCTTTGAAAGCATCAAAAAATTCACTCTTGAACTTCAAGAGGTAAACCCAGGTGACCCGAGAGTAGTCATCAATAAAAGTGACATAGTATTTATATCCATCAAATGAATCTACACGAGAAGGACCCCAGATTTCTGAGTGAACAACCTCAAACAGTTCACTGGTTCTAGACTTGGAAGAAACAAAAAGAAGTCTAGTTCATTTTGACGTTTGACAGATTTCACACTCACGTGATGTTTTACAAAAGTTAGGAAAGAGTTTGATCATCACAAGTTCTGAGGGATGGGCCAGGCGAAGATGCCAAAGTTGGTATTCTTGAAGGAGACTTAGGCTAGCAATAAGGTGCTTAACAGACTTGGACTTCTTTGAAAGATAATAAAGTTCATTCAAGGGAAACCCTTCACCAATCTTCTTCCGAGTAACTAGATCCTAAAATACAACATTGTGAGGAGAGAATATGGCAAGGAAATCTAGAGTGGTTGTGAGTTTACCTATGGACAAAAGTTGGAAGGGAAAAGAAGGTACATACAAAGTTGTTAACTCGATCTCATCACTTAACAGTTTAAGTTTTCCTTTTCCTAGAATAGGTTCTCCTTTCCCATTTGCTACAGACACACGTGTAGATTTAGGCATATTTTGAAACTTATCTAAGCAAGAAGACTTGTTTGTTATATGGTCAATGGCACCTGAGTCTATAATCTAACAATCATGTGTAATTTCATTGAATGCAGTGGAGCGGGCAGTGATAATACCTGAAACACAGTCTTGAGTTGTGGTCTCGGCCAAGAAACCTGCAAATTTTTCGAGCATGGCTGTAGGATTCTTAGTGGTCACTTCTGAAGGAAATATTTGTGAAAACAAGTTCATTTGAGCAACATCTACAACATGCAATTAACAATTAAAGGCGGAATCATGCTTGTATGCACTCAAAAACAAAACTTTACCCATGAAATACGACCACATGAATAGTGACATAAAAATGGAGTTCGGCTTTCACTAGTTTTCGAAGGTTTTCTTACCAGAAATGGTACAAATGAAATCAGGAGCTTGCAAGGAATATGAAACTAACCTTCAAAGTCTCGATCCGTATAGTTTTGGTTCGCTTGTGGGTGTGTTCGTACAATGGCAGAGAGAGAGAAAGCTCGTGAAAGAGGAGGGAGAGAAGAGAGAGAAAGGGGAGTTTTAAGTTGGTGAGTGTGTGTGGTCCTTACCTTACCAGCCACACACCAAACAACCAAGAAAACTAGCTTCTAATTGGTCCCCAACTAAGTTTACTACAAAACCCTAACTAAAACTTAACTATAGGTTCCCATAAATTTGGAAACAATGCCATTGGTCCAAAACCCATAAATTTTGGGCCTCTCTCCTTAGCCCAAATCACCAAAACAACCAACGAGCAGGGGTAATTCCGTCCATTCACGCTTAGAAAAAGTAATACAATTACATAATCTGGGACAGGCTGTCACATATGTACATATATATTGTATGGTTTGTCTTTGGTCTTTGGTCTTTGGTGTCCTGTCTACATCGATCTACCCAATATCATTATCAAGACAAATAATTCAATAGTCGGATGTAATCTCCTTGTTTTTATATATTCACATGAAAATATATATAAACTAGCTCAATCATACAACTCTTTCTTTATTGTCACTAAGCATTGTTTTTATTAGGAGTTTAATTATATGAACTCTAGCCTAACTCCAACAAATTTTAACTTGGAACTTTTCAAACTTTAGAAAGAAAATAACACTAAACCAAAAACTAATCGATTAAGTTAGATAATCCATTGTTTGATCGATTAAGTCCAATTTGTTTTAACCAATATTAGGAATAACCCAGTTTATTAAAATAAGTCAAATCCCTTAAATTTAGGATTTTTTTTGTTATCAGTAATTATTTATTTATTGATAATTTCTTCCTAATTATCTCTTTAATTATTTCTTCTTCTTTTTTATTGTTGTTTCTCGTTCTTCTTCTTTCTACTCTAACCCCCACTTATAGATTTTATTTTTAAATTTTTATAATCCACTTATATCATAGGTTAATTTTATTTATTTATCTATATGAAAGATTCTTTTTTTATATCAACATGTATCACTGATTAATATGTTTTGCTGGTAGATATATAAATATTTTTGTATCTTTTAGTTAGATTTCATATGCTTATAGGTATAACATAGGGGTGGATTTTTTTGCCAAATTGTCGTGCCAACCGAATTGCCAACCGTGCCATACCGATTTTGTGCCAAATTTTTTGCGCCAATCGGTAATGGTACGGTAATGTACTGTACCGAAATTTCATGGTACGGTATTGGTAATGAATACCATTACCACGGCATTACCGTACCGTACCGAAAATAAAATAAAATATATAATTTATAAATTATATAATAGATCATTATATAACACATATTTATAATATTCCAATAATTTGAAAATAAAACTCTACTTATATTAGCATTGTTGTTGGTGACTTTGATCTCTTGAAATGGTGGAAATTAAATACAAAAGAGTTCCTAATTCTTTCACAAATAGCCAAGATATTTTTGTAACCCCCACTTCTATCGTTGCTAGTGAAAATGCATTTAGCCTAGGAAGGAGGGTTGTGGACCTTTTTAGGGCATCCTTGATTCCTAAAATAGTAGAGGCACTAGTGTGTACTAGTGGTTGGCTTAGGGCAGATGAAGTAAACTTCTACAAGGAACCAACGGAAGATATGCTTCAATTTTACAAGGAAATGGAAAAATAGGAAACAAGAAAGATATGCTTTAATTTTTTTTAGTAAATTTATTATTAAATGGTTTTCAACTTTAATTCTTTTTGCTACTAATTAATATGTTTTATTTGTTTGTAATGTAGGCTTGACACAAGCTCAATCTTTTACAAGTTCAATGCCTCCTTCAAAAGCTTTGACATCTCAAGCTTGAATAACTGATCAAAGAATTCTATTTTTGAAGTTTAGTTCCAATTTTCATTTAGTTTGAAACTTTAATTTCTATTTGGATTGTTAACTTCTATTTGTTTTGGTTCGTAACTTCTATTTGGATTGCAAGCTTAATTTTCATCATGAATCTTGATGCATTATTTGAATTATTGTGTGTGTGAATTGTGAACGATGAATAATAGATGAATTTAAGCTACAATGTATGAGATAAATGTACAAAAAAAAAAAAGTTTTGCCCTTGAATTGGGTAAAAAAACAAAAACAAATTTTGTCCCAAAATAAAATGGCAATTACCATTGCCATATCATGTCAACCGAACTTTTGGCAATACCGAACTTCGGTATACCGAAAGTTTGGTATGGTAATGGTAATGGTAATAGATTTTACCAAACCAAAAATTTGGTACGGTAATTGGTACGAGGGTTTTTGTACGGTAACCGTACCGAACCCACCCTTAGTATAACATATGTGTAATTGTTTATTTATATCATAGGTCTTACTTCATATACGCAAATCACTTTTTTGTTAGTAGACCCAGCTTTACGCTGCCTAGTCTTATTGGAGGCAGGTCCTTTTAAAGTAGTGACTTTCATTTTGAAAAACTTTATGTCGTCTTCCTAGTATTTAATTCTTAGGAAAATTAACAAAAAATCTAAAAAAATTTCTCTTTTAATGAAAAGTTTTTTTTTTAAGGTATAGTACATAGTGACAGTTAAAAGTAAAAATGTCATTTTTCGTTAAAAATGAACAATATCAAAAATATTTTGTTAAAACTCCATTTATTCTTTTGATTTTTTTGATCAAGTGGAAAAATGAGAGAAACTCTACGTTTGATTTGGTGGGGTTCGAAAAGAGATAATGATTGAAAAACTTCCTTTTCTCTAGTCAGTGATACACGATTTCCGCAGAGATTATAATAATATATTGACTTGCGGTTAAGAAAAACATTGCATTGGGTGACTTGACTGCTAAGTATTTTTTAAGCTAGTATCAGCTTATCGTACGTATAGGGTATACATACAGTAAGCTATTAACGGAAAATGATCCTCTCCTAAGCAAATGATGAGGATCCTCGTGACCACATAATACAGACTGTTGGATTTTAATCCAACGGCTACAAACAGGAGGTCCTTCTAAAAGTTATAATAATTATAACCGTTGGATCAAAATCCAACGGCCCGTATTACGTAGTCATGAGGATCCTCACCATTTGCTTAGAGCAACTCCACCCGTTGCTCTTGCTCGGGGGAGAGGGGAGTGCAAGGGGCCTGAGGGCCGGTGGGAAGTGCTCCAGCCGTTGGGGGCCCGAGCTCAGGTGGGAGCCCGAGCAAGGGGGCAGTCACGAACTCACGGGCCTGTTGCCCGAGGCTTTCGAATTTTTTATTTTTTTTATTCTCTGTCAGAGAGACAGAGACAGAGCGAGAGCGAGGGAGAAAGGGAGAGAGGGAGCGATAGAGGGACCGGAGCTGGGTGGCGCAGATGGAGGGACCGGAGCTGGGTGGAGCAGATGGAGGGACCGGAGCTGGGTGGCGCAAATGGGTCGTCGCCGGGGGGGGAAGGCAGGGTGCGCGGGGGGGGGGGGGAGGCAGGGTGGGTCGTCGCGGCGGGGGGGTCGTCGCGGGGGGGGGGGGGGTTGTCGAGGCGGGGGGGGGTCGTCGCGGCGGCGGGCAGCTGGGTTCTGGGATCTGGGTTCGTTCGGGGAGCGGGAGCGGGAGCGAAAGAGAGAGAGAGAGAGAGAGTAATAAAGAAAAATAATAATATTTTATGAATGGGTGAGAAAAAAATATTAATATTTTATTAGTAATTGCCTGGGGGGAAGGGTTTCATGGGTGGAGATGCAAATGGCAGTTACTATTCATTAGGGTGGATTGCATAGTGAATTGCCTGGGGGAAAGGCTCCATGGGTGGAGTTGCTCTTAGGAGGGGATCATTTTCCACTATTAACGTACATGTAGGTGACTTGACTTGACTGCTAAATATATATATATATATATATATATATATATATATATATATATATATATACTTATTTATTTATTTATCAGACTATCAACCCACTGTGACAATTTCCTCAATAAAAGTATATAAAAGTTTTAAATTTTCAAAATATTTAAATCAACAGATGTATTAGTATTTCATTTATATATTTAATTCTACTATAAATTTTAAAACAAGGAGGATTAGATTTAGAGCACATAATCTTTCATTTTCAATAGATCATACAACTTCAACATGTTCTATAATATAAGACGATAAGAAAGTGTGTGTGCAAATATCCTGCAATTGGTTCCTTATATGCCTTCATTTATTTATATTTTAAAAAAAATTCTACATGTAAAGTAGTTGAGCAATATATAGTTGAATATCAGAGTGCGCAACGAACAAGACTAACAAAATAATAGGAATATTATTAAACAAACTGAGAATGCCAAAACGGCTACAAAACCCTAAGAAACTACATTGTGAATAACTTATTACTCAAAACTAAATTACAAGCTCTATTTATAGAGCAATAAACCTAAGAAACCCTAATGCGTAATGCCAAAAATACCCTACTACAAAATCAAATCAAATCTCTAATTAATTTCCTAAATAAACCTAATAAATTCCAACACCCCCCGTCAAACTCATGGCGGTACACGACATGGTTTGCCAAAGTAGATGTGGATGCAAAACTTCAAATTCCAATGCTAGTGCCAGTGTCAGTGCCAATGCCAATACCAATACCAATGCCGATGCCAATGCCGATGCCGATGCCGATGCCGATGCCAATGTTGATGCCAATGCCAATGCCAATGCCGATGCCGATGCTGATGCCGATGCCGATGCCAATGTTGATGCCAATACCGATGCCAATGTTGATGCCGATACCAATGCCGATGCCGATGCCGATACCGATGCCGATGCCAATGTTGATGCCAATACCGATGCCAATGTTGATGCCAATGCCGATGCCAATACCGATGCCGATGCAAATTCCAACTTTCGAACAAACAATCAAAAAAATCCAACCATACAAACCATATTTCTTTCTTGCCTGTGTGGGCCTAAGCCTCAAACAATCAACAAATCGATACCAAAACAAAGCAGACTGATCCCCAAGGATCAAATCTGCTCTGATACCAAGTTGAATATCAGAGTGCGCAACGAACAAGACTAACAAAATAATAGGAATATTATTAAACAAACTGAGAATGCTGAAACGGCTACAAAACCCTAAGAGACTACATTGTGAATAACTTATTACTCAAAACTAAATTACAAGCTCTATTTATAGAGCAATAAACATAAGAAACCCTAATGTGTAATGCCAAAAATACCCTACTACAAAATCAAATCAATCTCTAATTAATTTCCTAAATAAACCTAATAAATTCCAACATATATAACCCTTAGGGTGTGTTTGTTTGACTTCCTTAGACTTCACTGGACTAGACTACACTAAAAATTAGGATAATCCTGTGTTTGTTCCCTAACCGGACTAGTTTTAATGGTATTAATTGGGACTCGCCTCGACAGAACAGCTCGCTAGCTGGTCTTAGCGAATCCTCCCGCAAAGCATGGGATTGCTAAGACCATCTCGACTGGGTTCGTGTTCATTTGTTTCGCTTCGTCAAGCGACTTCTCGAACTGACTACACAGCTCAGATTTGTGTTGCACAATCTGGGTATCTTCCAAAGGCACTCCCTTGGGCTCATCGACCTCAATTCCAGACGGCATGGCCTTCGGGTGCGACTTTACCTTTGCTCAATGATTAATTGTGGTTTTAAATCCTTTTAAACTGTTTTGATTAGTTTTAGTTTGTGGGTTTCCTGTTCTTTGATCAGTGGTGTTTTTACTTTTCTGGGTTTTCAATTTTGTGCAGTGGCTATTCATCTGAGAGCTACTGGTGATGCTCTTGTACTTTAGCAAGCCAAATTCAAGTTTTGCCTTTTGTGGTTACATACTTACAGTATGTATATGAATCTTGCAATTATCTTGCTACTTAGAATTCGAACAAGTTTAGAATTTTGATTGTGATTGATAGAGCTGTGTGAAAATATTAGCCCTTTAAAATTTGATTATATTCTTCAAATGGTTGGCTGTTCATTATGCAGATCCTCAAGAAATTTGTTGTTTATTTGTAGTTTTGAATCATTGGGGGTAATTGGAATTAATTTGGAAGGCTAGGAATTGAACTAGAACTAGAAGTTAGTCCAGCTTCTTAGTCCTACACGGCATCAAACGTTTCACTAAGTTAATCGAGCTTAGTCTGGTCTTAGCCAGTCCAGCTTAGTCCTGAAGCTAGTCCAGTCCGAGATAGTCCGGTGCAACAAACACACCCTTAGAGTTAATTCAAGTGGTGAGGGAGAGTTAGTACTTTACCTTAGTTGATGACTGCCTACAAATGAACATTTTCCAAACACTTAACATGCATGTTCAACTGCAGGGCACTTGTACGTAAAGAGCGACGTGTATGGTTTCGGTGTCGTCTTACTGGAGATGCTAACGGCGATTACCGACACTTGACAGTAATCGGCCATCTTGCGAGTACAGGTTGGTAGACTGGGCGAGGCCGTCGCTTTACAAGAAAAAGGAGCTGAAGAAGATAATGGACCCGGGGCTTGGAGAGGAATACTCGTTGAAAGGTGCCTTCCAAGCAGCTGAGCTTATTCTCAAATGCCTAGAACCTGATCCTAAAAGCAGACCTTCCATTGAAGAGGTTTTGACTGTTCTGAAGAAGATTTTGACTGTTCTGAAGAAGATTAACAACATTAAGAAGAAACCAAAAAGTACAAAAGCCAATGGGAGACGACATGATCAGGAGCCATATTCTTCAGCACATAATCATCACAGTAGTAATAGGTCTCCATATCACCAAAAGAATGGCGGTGTTAGAGCTAGTTCTCAACATCGTCCATACTAATTAATCAAGATTTGTAGCACTGTAACAAGTTTTGAACTAAGGTTTTTATTCTCATTGTATTGTACTAATCTACTTTGTATTTTCACATGTTGATATTTTATTATACATAACTAGTTTAAGGTGTATTGTCGAATGTCGATGCATGCAAAACTTATGTTAGTACTCTTACACTCACAAGTTATATAATTCCATAAAAACATGCAGATGTAATTATACCTTATACTTGGTAGAGTCAAATTGTAATGTTCTACCCTAATTGGTTTACATAGTTGTACCCAAATTCAACTAGAGTTAGTGTTTTAATTAGTTAGTTATTCCTTGTGCCACAAGGAAGGGTGAACCCCGTATAATTCCTGTAACTTTCCACTAGTTTGTTGTATAAGGAGCAGCAATGCTTAGAAATGATTCGAGATATTTCATCATGTCGTCTTATTCAGCATGTAAAACTTGTGTGTTTTGATTGCATGAACTGATAAAGTTTATGATACTATCAATTGTATCGAATAACAATTGAATGATTTAGAATCTCAACTTAGGCGGAAAGGTATTTGCATTATATATTGCATTATATGTTCATATCATGCATCATTCTTAGTATTGGTTACATGTGTAATTAATTTTGTAACCTTAGGTTAGTCTTGAACTCTTCTCGATGCTTCCCTTGTTCTTCGGACGTTTTCTTTAAGCTTCTTTAATTGAAATTTGACACCTGAAATTATTTCGCAATTTCCGTGCATGTTTTACTATCCTGCGTTTTGTACAGAAACCATCATAATGTCCGCTTGAAAATTAGAAATCACGAACCGTAAAATTTCTCAGAAAGATTCCTTCCATATCTTTCCAGTGGTACAGGGCACGACAACTGTTTCCTATTGAGGAAGTAAATTTTAATCCATCAAGTTGGTTGATCTGCATAGGAATTTCGGCTCCTTTGGCCCACTGGGCCCTAAAACGATTTGGGGTTTGAGTAATATATGGAATGTTCAACGCAACCCACCAAGCCGTATTTTCTCTCTTATTGGGCTAATTACAAAATGAAGCCCAAACACATGTAAAATGTCAATCTGGTATTTTATGGCTTATGTTGCAATTTGACGTAATCTTCAGTATTTTGCTTCACCATCAAAAGCTAACGACCACACAAAATATAACACAACCCGAAGAGAAAAATTTATATGGAACGGTTTTTTAACAGCAATACCGCAACATCATTTTTGAAAGCCGAAATATATATAACGAGGATCCTCTATAAATCCTTACCCATACAAGTCAAATTTTAACCTAGTAATACTAAAATAGAAGATTTTCCGAACCAAACACAAATGGTCACAAAGCATGTCCTACATTTGCTAGACAATACGAAAAATATGTTTAACTGAAAACTGTGAGATCTGCTCCAACTTATGCCAAATATCTTGAACAACAGATCTGATATTTCATGGTAATTGAATTTCTCCATTAATGATCTATATTAGCACCTTAGAATCACCTTCAATTTCCAATCTGGAGAGTTGTAGTCGGAGTCAACACTCGAGCCTTCAGTTTCCAATATCCATTAATAATCTATATTAGCACCTTAGAATCACCTTCAGTTTCCAATCTGGAGAGTTGTAGTCGGAGTCAACACTTGAACAAAAACTAAAACTGCCTGGTGTCCTTAAGTCTGCCTGGTGACCTGCAAACAGCAACACATTCACATAAAAAATCACATAAAATCAAAAACAAAATAGGTAAAGACAAACAGCAACACATTCACATAAAAATCCCATAAAATCAGAAACAAACTAGATGTTACCTCTAAATTCTTCTCCTAATAACCTTCTTGGCTATAGACTTGTCTATGCCATGAACATGTATTAGGTGGTCGGGAAAAAATGAAGTCAAGTACGAATCCAAAATATCGTCCAGAATCTGCCACTGCAAGGAAAGCGGACAAAAAAAATTTAAGAGGCAGATAAAGCAAAGGTGAAATTAAGGAAAATAAAAGCGATTACTAAACCTACCACAGGGTTATAATGTTTAATTGCTACAAAACAAAAGGATAAAAATGAGGATGCTTCACTCCCGTAAGTAGTGTCGATGTGACAAAGCTGAAATGCAAAAGGAGAAGTTTTAAAAGCCCGTGCCATCCAATCAAAATGACAAGTCCCTTGATGTCGCAATCCACTAAGCTTCGGCGGCATTTGTAGCTTCTTTTGACGAAAAGAGATGCTGTTGACACGAGCATGTACTTTAGGAACACCATTCAAAGGAACCCGGCGCATTTGCAATTTCACAGGTCCTTTACTAATCTCTGAGCGCTTTCTTACCGCCTTATCTGGCTCAACAAAGTGATAAAAGAGGAGGCTCATGTAATGGAGGCGTTCACTGGCCAACATCAGTGAGCAATGGTTGATGACATCGTCATCAACGCTAGTACAAATAAAAATAAAAAACAATCAATAATAAAAAACCACAAAGAATTTGAAATTAAATCAGAAGAGGAACACCTACCAAGAAGATTTGGACAGAATGTGGCAAAGATGAGTAACTTCCAGAGGCATTGGTTCATTCCTGCGCTTGAAAATTTCCCCAATTGTGGCAGAAATTTGTTGAGAATATGGAAAGGTCCCAAGTGATGACTTCTTCTTGTATGGGAAAGAGAGCAAAAATGCCCTGTCCTGACTATTCGATATAAATATCGTCCCCATTTCTATGGTAACACCATAAATGTTCTGGGACTCTAAATAAGCAGAAGCAATCAACACATCCCTAATGAAAAATTTGAGCGGCTTGGACATGTGACCCGATCCGGGATCCACAATGTCATTGTCGGAGACATCACTCCACTTGAGGAGGGTAGTGACTAGGTCCGTAGCCACCAAACGGCGCTCATTTGCAGTTATGGCACCAGTAACCTTTAAAAGGTTATCATGCCTATATTTCCTACTGTTTCTAATCATTCTCTCAGCTATACGATTCCTATGAAAAGAACGGAAAAGAACATCAAAAGAGTTAAATGTACCCTCCTGCAAATAATGTTTATCCTTGATCAGGGGGCGACGACGGCAAATAACGTAGGGCACAGTCACGGTCGATTCTTTGAGCTGTAAAGATTGGAAAATAAGGTTTAAGAACGAGAAGCAAATTACAATTCACTTTTTTATAAAACAATGAAAATAATGAATAAAATAAAATAAAAGAGAGGAGAGACTTAACCATTTTCTTGGAGGTTTTGGACTTTGCCATGACTGCTCTGGTTCCGCTTCCAACCAAAAGAGGGAAATTTTAAATGCGGCAAATGGGAGAAGGTCTAGGGTTTTGTGTGTGCAAGACGGTTTGAATTTGGGCCTTTGGATTGGGGCCATTTCAGGGCCTTTGGATTGGATTGGGGGGCCATTCCAATTGCCATTCCAATTACTATCCTGGGCCTCGTTCCAACTTAATGTTTCAGATAGATGACCCATGTTTTCGATGCCTTGGGCTGAACAAGTTCGATTCTCAGTCCGGATTTGACCGGTTTTCATTGGGAGGGTTACGATGGTGAGGCGGCGAAGGTAACATCGAGATTGGGGAATGGAGACGACGGCGGCACTGACTGAGGAAGTTGAGGATAAGGCGGTAGAACGATTGAGACATTGAGATTAGGAGATGGAGGGGGCACCTAGATGCTAGATTGGGAGATGCTAGATTGGGAGATGGAGAGGGCAGCTGCACTGAGTAAGAAAGTTGAGGATGAGGCGGAAGAATGCGGCGATTGAAACATCATCAAGATTGGGAGATGGGGAGCCGCAAGACAAAAATTATGAGAAATCGCATAAAAAAAAATTACATATAACAAAACAAAAATTAGGATTTTGGGAGATACAGGGGAAAAGAAGAAGAATAAAGCAAAAAAAAAAATTCATATCCAAATACCCCATTTCAACTAAGCACTCAATTTGAAACTTCTACAGAAACCCTGTTTACATTTAACAAAACAAAAATCGGGGCACTCTCTTGTCTTTTGTCATCATATTGAATAGAAATTAAACGAAAATAGGGGATATAATTAAACATGAGCGGGAGTGTGGAAGGGGAGCCGTTTTAAATTTTAAAATTGAAGACAATGTTTTCCTTAATGAAAAAACACAGTGATTAATCGACTTCTGAATATTATTGATTGACGTAAATTTGATGAGAAATGTTGTCAGATAATAAGTATACGGCGTGCATGCGGAAGCGATGATCAACACGTGGAGAGGAAAAAAAAACGCTGCTTCAATGCATGTTCTAGATTTTTGTTTTTTTAATTATTTTTTTATGGAAAGGCATGCATCATTGCTGCCAGGTGTGATGAGGTAAGGTTTTTTAATTATTTTTTAATGGAAAGGCATTTACCATTGCTGTCAGGTGTGAATCGAAGTGGGAGTCGAATGGCGACGCAAAAAATAAAATAAAATAGGGAGTCAGAATGGAAAAAAAGAATACCCTGGTTGATCAACACATGGCCACAGAACGGAAGAATCCTGAAGAAAAGAAGGGTAACAATAAGGGTAAGAAGGTCATTTTCCTGCAGCAGAGAAGGCAAAAATGCACGGAAAGGAAGGAATGGGAGGGCAGCTTGGGGAGTTCACGGCTGGTGAACAGTAACCCTTCTCACATGATGAACAGTGAAGGCCAACTGAGCTTTAGCAGATATAAATTTGCGGGTGAATTTTAAAATGATTTTTTTTTTTTTTTTTTTTTTTTAGATTTGGCAAATTCATTCGTAACTTTCCGCAACAAATTTGTTGAGCTATATAATATATCGCATTTTGTCGTAGGAATGCATAATTTACTTCATTGTGACTTTATTTATAGTAATAGGCAAAATTAATTTCTTATCCTAATATGATTACAATTCTAATAGGATAATATCTACTATAAGAGATAAGGTTGAATCCCATAAGGATATTCTAGATATGATAAGATTTGCACAATCACATTCATAATCTAATAGGAATGCAACACATTTAAGTAATTTGATTACAGTGAAACGGCCCATGAATCGAGATCAAATTAAAAAAAAAATAGAATTAATCATGCTTTCAATACAACAAGCATGAATACCCACGGTTTGCTGAGGGTTTTAAAAACACTGTTTAAAACAATACTATTAATATATAAATAAGTTCTAAAAAATCAATATTTACGTCTGATGTTTGAAAAGGTAAATTAGCAACATATTACAATGATCAAAAAATAAAATGCTCATTATTCGAAATATTTAGATAGACCGACCATGTTACATAATCCAGATTTTCCTACTTCTCTCTCTCTCTGGCTCATCTTCATCTTCATTATGTTGAGGTTTACAGTTTTAGCTAGTGCCTACAAATTTTTGAGAAAAAAAAAAAAACTAATAAAAAATCCAAAAAAACTTTTCTTTTAACGAAAAACCCTTTTTAAATGTATAATGAATAGTACCAGTTAAAGGTAAAAATATGATTTTTCGTTAAAAGTGAACAGTATCGGAAATATTTTGTTAAAATTCCCAAAAAAAAAAGATAGTTATTGCGGACATAAAAGAAAACAAAAAAGAGACATGAGTAAAACTGAAATAGAGTTCATTTGTGACCTTGAAGGAGCAAGTGAAACTTTTTGTTTCCCTCTATTTTCATATGTTCTATCAGATGCAATAAGACTAAAATGAGTGCATTCAAACCAACCCATTTTGCAAAATTCTTCAAGAAGTATGATAAGATGGTGTCCTCGTATATATTGATTGTTTATTACGTAATACTTATATATTGACTATTCAACGAACCATCAATATGAGAGATTTTTGTACAAAGATCTGTATATATCAATTGCGTCAGCATGCTAAGCATAATTTTTGTGGTCGTAGTATGCTAATGGTCATTTGCAGCACAACAAATGGAAGCTCTTAATAAGCAGAGATGGTCAATATATATACAACCCGATCCAACCACACTATGCAATAGGAAAAACCATTATAATTGCATAATATGCAGTCCAATGGCAGCAGACGTCATGCTTCAATTCTGAATCCAGTTTCTTCAATTACTTATAAAGCAGCCTCTGAATCAGAGGCTCTGATATAACAGCAAATATTAACTTTCAAATTAAATTGAGCAAAAACTGAAGAAACGAATAAAAAGGAACACATTATTCGAAAACTGCTATTTTTCTTTTTTAATAACTGAGAATCACATTGCTATTACAAAATTTACACTAAAAATTTAATAGATGTATGGGGTTTATGATTTATCTAACGATCTGGTCTTCTCAATTTCATCGATGATTCAAACAATATCTATATATGCAATGAGTTTTTCTTTCACATCAGAGTAAGTTAAGCTTTTGTTTAGGTAACGTTCCCAAGTGATGTACACGTTTGAATATAAAAAATTATGTACAAAAACTTTCATAATCTTTATAATAATTAATCATGAAGCCAAATGAGAAGTCAAATGAGCGTGCAGAAATCAAATTCCACTCCATGGTAATCTCACTTGTTCATCGTCAACACTGCACACATTAGAGGTTTTGCTATTTACTGATTTAAGTATGTGGCCTATATGCAGTCAAACTTGGTTTTGAAAAATTTCAACTAATGGTTGTTCATCTTGTTAGCTATGTATTTGCTTAAAAACTGGTAGCTTAAGTAATCTTCTATTCTTCTTGGACTATTTGGATGGAATAAGGAGTAATAAATCTTCTCCACATTCAAAGATTAACAAATTAATTAAGCAGCAGAAAACCCCAAAAAGAAAATAAGCAGCAAGAACAATTTAATTTGAGAAGAATTCAAAGCATAAAGAGGAGAAACAATAGAACCTAATTGATTTAATTATCTAGAAGGAAATATGAAAATCCTTGGGATTAATCTCTGTTTTCTTGGGCATGTTTTCCGGGTCTTCAGATTGCAAAAGATGTATTCCAATACCATCCCCAAATAGCCTACAACACAACATATAAGGCATACGAATGTTAGTTTCTTATTAAAGCGTTCTTATACAAAAAATTTATTTAAATACTAACTTCATGCAATCCAGTAGCTAAATGTTAACTCAGAAACAAAACTCAAACATTTGCAATTATATAAGGCTAGTAAATCAGAAC
The DNA here is from genome assembly GCA_036320875.1 of Cotoneaster glaucophyllus. Taxonomy (NCBI): domain Eukaryota; kingdom Viridiplantae; phylum Streptophyta; class Magnoliopsida; order Rosales; family Rosaceae; genus Cotoneaster; species Cotoneaster glaucophyllus. The sequence continues at coordinate 1,261,045 of CM070060.1, forward strand.
TCGCCAAATCACTTACCCCGATAAAAAAATGTCAAAGAAAAAACCTGCATCAACATGTAACCAAAGCAGAGAGAGAAAAAAAACAAAAAAAAAAACAGTCAACAGCTCATCAAATAGAAAAGAAGATGCATTCAAGGTTGGAAGAGCAGGCAAATAGATCAGAGAGCTCACCAGGAAACCCAACCTTTTATGGGTTTAAAACTTTTTTTCGGATTCGAGCAAGAAGAATAGCTGTGACGCTGATCCACTGCGTGCTGCAGAAACTCCCCTTGCCAATCTTTTCTGGGTCGACTAAAATTGGGTACGGCTAAAAACCCAAGAATTCAATCACTGAGAACTCCAAAAAGAAAATAAGCAGCAAGAACCATTTAATTCGAGAAGAATTCAATCACTGAGAAAACATCAAAAACCAAATTTCAAAAAGGGATATATAATTGAACGGATCAAAAAGTCCAGCACAAATTGGAAGATCAATTATTCACCATACATTGCACAATGTGCATAAAGCAAGTACAAATTATAACAGCAGAATTTTGATTCATCCATTCCATAACAACCCAAACCCAAAAAAACATAAAAACCCAGAAAAGATTAATAATTTACAGATGTTTAGAATGCAAGTGTACAATATAACAAATAGGTTTCTCAATCGAACTCGGATGCTTCAATTTTCCGAAACGGAGAACCAGAAAAATCAAAGAAATCAAACCATAAACATGAGCATAAGAGTGACTACTTTCCTGAGGGACTCTCGAGCATGAAAAGGTTTTTTTGTTGACAGAGTGATAAAATTCAATAGTAAACCAAAATCAAAAGGACTACAGAGTAAAATTCTATTCTCTATGGCAGAATTGAGAAAGAAAAAAAATGTACAAATCTAAAAATGTATCCAAGCAGAAATTTTAGTTGTTAGTTTACTCATGCATCAAAATTTATAACATCCCAAGGAGATGTAAGAACAAATTACCTTGATATGAGGGTGCAAATGATTGTGTCATCTTTCTCTGCACTGCTTCCCAGCCCTACCCACCAACTTCTCAATTATCTATGCCCATTTAATTTTACATATTATTTGATGGCTTCGAAACAAAAAAGGAAAAAAAATAATGAGTTAAGTGGGACAAATAAAAAGGGAGGGAAAATCCACTTTACCAAACAAAGTATCCAGGAGTCCGAGACGAACATGGCAGAAAATCAATAACCCCACAACCTAAACCCAGTCACTGACGATTCTTTGGCTGAGAAAGCTCAGAGGTCACTTTTCAAAGATGATTAACAAAATAGATTCAATCAGAGGCCAGAAAAATTGAGCGGAACAGAGAAAAAAATAATCCCAAACAAAATTCTAGAGAGAGAAGACTTACCCTACAATCAAAGCCAGTTAAAGAATTTTCTTCGAATCGGGAGAATCGGAGCCGTCGTGCTGGTTCAAATCTACGGCCAATTTCGAGAATATTTTGTGAAATAAAGTAAAGAGGATTTGAGAGGAACGGAAGATTTTAAAAGAACTGAATGCAAAATAAGAGAGAACTGAAGAGATTTTTGGTTCTTTAGAGAGAGAGCTGGAGAGATCGAGAGATCCGTACTGGAAGTGGAAGCAATAGAAAAGCTTACCGCGATGACCACCACGTGGGCTTACGCTTTCGAAAAGGAGAACGACAGCTGGAATGATTAAATTCGCAAATGATCACAAAAAAGGTATAAAAAAAGTAATTCAATTTCTTCAAAAAGGGCAAAGCTAAAAATAAAGGGTTCTAAGTTCTCAGTTCTCACCGTAATGGAAAATAAAAATATTGTTTTAATATGAACTCAGGTTTATTTGAGTTATCAGCATTAACAAAATCAGTAATTTCAATCTGTGGAAGCAAGCGACTGAATTAGACGTAGGTCAACCAATTTCAAATTTAAACAAATAAAAAAAATTAAAAAAAAAAAACCAGTCACAATCAAATTAACTTTACTTTCCATATTAAGTAAAAGTTGTTCCCTGTTTTGTCTTTGGAACAATGTACTACATTAAAAACGAAAAAAATATCAGTAATTGTTCAAAAAATAACACCATTGAAAAAACTCATTACTCAAAACTGTAATTCTATTAAAACAGAGCACTAAAAACTTCAATTTGATGAAAACATATCAGCTTTTATTACATCCAATTAAAGTAGTGCAACAACACACTGACGCTTAAACATGGAAACTTATATACTATTTGACAATGTAAAATCAAGCAAACTTTAAACATTAGAAACGGATTCTAGAAAGTACAAATATTTCCTTATATATGTTAAAACAATTAACAAATATTCAGTGAACGATCACAGAAAAGGTATAGAAAGGTAACCTAATTTCTTAATTTCAAAAAGGGAAAAGATTAAAAAAAAAAAAAAAAAAAGGTTCTACGTTTTTAGTTCTTACCACAACCAAAATTATCATATTTTTTTAATTTGAACTCGGGTTGATTTCTGTTATCAGCATTAATAGAACCGGTAATTTCAATATGTGTAAGCAAATGAATAAATTAGACTTAATATAACAAATTTTCAATTCAACTAAACCAAAAAAGTAACCACAACCAAACTAACCTCTCCTTCCTATATGGAGTAGAAAACCTTGTCTCCTGTTTTGTCCTTCACAAAGAATGAACTGTTCACTCTGCATATACAAAAAGAAGACAGTGATAATCCTCAGCACCATTTCAAAAACCATACATAGACAGTATTATATAATAAAATCCAAATATAACACAACGAAGGAACCTTAATGTAAGGTACAACAGCCTCCGAATACTTCTCATTTTTCCTTGCAATGAATATGTCCAAAAGACAAATCACCATTGAAAGAGGAATCCTTCTAGTGCATTAATTCAATCTAAAAGGTTTACTCTCCAGAAAATTACTCAACATACATACTGTAAAATAATCGCAAAAAATCTTTAAAAGAATACATACCATCAGATTATGTCATAGCAGTTAATGAATTGTTATAGTTGCATTCCCCCATTAATATAACCAACGCAGGTTCTTATAGTTACCTATCTATCTTTTTCATAAAAATTGAACTCTTTTAAAGTTTACACACCAAATATTTTGTCTGCATATGAATCCTTTTGGCTTCTAACATATTAGTGATTACAAATCTGGAAAACAAACACTTCCAAAATTTCAAACAAAAACATCAATGCTTTAATCACTCATGCACACTCACACACACACAGGACTATTCTGAATTCATAAAAGAGAACAAAAATTATAGGATTCATGTGAATATAGGGATCTGCTGCATATCATGCTTCAGGATAGCCATAATTTGCATTATAACCAAGAACTTTAGAGGAAATTAAAAGGCAAAATGAAGCCAAACCAACAATTTCCCCATTAACTCGAAGAATGATTACCCATTTTTAAATAAGTGTGCAATGCAATGAAACCCAACAACCATCCAAAGCAAATTACACAAAATTAACAGATGCCCAAGCATTGAAAGAATCACCAAAAAGACATGCACTTTGAAAAAGAACAAAACTTACAGGGGCTTTATGTCTTGTGAGATGTCCAACTGAAGCACTTAATAGTAAAATATTAGTATCATAGTTGATAATTCTCTTCTATTACATGTTATGAGCTTTCCATAATCGGAGTTGAGTTTTTGTACCGATATGAACGTTTTCAGGAATCGTGGAAAGAAAGCTGCGGTATGGGTGAATTGGTAGTTGTTCTTCCTCCCCAACTCCTTCATAACTCCCAGAAGAGCAATTTTCATACAACCTCTTTCCAGCAGCTGCAAAAAAAATTTAAAATTTAAAAACAAAATCCAAAAACAGAGCAAACATGTTGGGTCACTCTCGAGTTTGGGTGCGAACTTATTCCTAAGCTTCTCACCAGAAAAGAAGAATATGCAAAAATTATCAGAGATTTCAGAAAATAAACTACCTGATTACCTGCTATTGGAAACAAATAATAAAAATACAGGGAATTTTAAAATAATTCAACTGCAGGCAATTTAATTGAAATTTGTAAAGAAAAAAAAAAGAACTCAAAATCTTAGGTAAAATTAAGAACAAAAATTATTAACCACACAACGAAATTTAATCAAAGTAAATTACTGAAATTAAAACCCAAATTCCAGAAATGAAGAAAAATGGAAACTGAAGCTTTACCTCAAGAATGAAAGAGACAGAGCTGGAGATGCGTGAGAGAACAGGAGAGGAGTGTCTGGCGATCCATAACTTTGTGTAAACCTTGAAGACCCCGTAGAAATACGCCCGGTACTCTTACCTGAACAAAATTAAAAACTTGAAATTAAGAAATAATTGTTTGGAAATTAGGGTTTAGGATGAGAAATGGGGAGAATTTTAAGAACCAGCAGTAGTGGTAATATGGGAGCTCTCTGATTTTAAAGAATCAATGGGGAGCTCTCCCCGACTGCAGAATTAGATTTTCACCCTCAAATATGGTGTAATTTGAGACCAGTAGAATCGCTTCAACCGAGATTTGATAGCGAAAAAGAGCAATAGAAGCAGATTTTGGTACACCCAATCGGTTCAGAGGTTAAAAGTAGCAATAATAGGAAACAGTGCAGAGTAAATCAAGGAAAAGGAAAGAAGTTAAGGGAAAGAGATAAGGGAAAGAAGTCTCTTCATTCATTCATCCCCAACTCGGCCGGATAATTACATATTTATATCTATTCAAAAGAGGGAAACCCTAGCTCAATGGTAAACGCCAGCTCTGCTGTGTCGTTCCATGAGTCAAAGGACCTTGGGCCTGATACAGGCAAAATAGATATTTACATAAGGGAAAGCGGGCTGGAAGAGAAGTAGTTAGGCCCAACGGGTGTGCTCTAACAACTCCCCCCCTTGAAAGGAGACATGTCCTCAGGTCTTGAAGTGAGGGAAACGAGCAATGATGTCATCTGCGACTTCCCAGGTGGCTTCCTCAGCGGGCAGGGTAGCCCATTTGATCAACCACTTAGTGACAGCAGCATTCTTCCTCTTGAAAAGTCCTCGCTCCAAGATGGCCTCGGGGTGCCACTCAAAGGTACCTGTGGAATCGATCGGAGGAAGGTAGGGGGAAGTGGCAGGTGGGGCGCCTTTCTTCTTCTTGAGTAAAGAAATATGGAAGACTGGATGGATTTTGGACTCAGGTGGTAAGACCAGGCGATAAGCGACGGTGCCGATGCGCTCCTGCACCTGGAAATGACCGAAGTATTTTGGTGCCAGTTTGTGAGAAGGCCGAGAGACAACCGAATGTTGGCGATAGGGATGGAGCTTTAGGTAAACCCAATCACCCACAGTGAAAGAACGCTCTGTTCGCCCTTTATCGTAGATCTGCTTCATGCGGTTTTGTGCCAGTTGCAAATTGGCACGCAAGAGACGAAGCAGGTGGTCGCGGTCCTGTAAGGCTTGGTCCACCGAGTGCACAACAGTGGTGCCTGGTAAGTAAGATTGGATGGAGGGTGGTGGAGTGCCATAAAGTGCTTCGAAAGGAGACATCCGGATAGCTGAATGGAACGTGGTGTTGTACCACCATTCAGCCCAAGGAAGGAGGGACGCCCAGTTGTTTGGTTTGTCAGCTGAAAAGCAACGAAGAAAGTGTTCCAAAGTCAGGTTAAGTACCTTAGATTGGCCATCAGATTGAGGGTGGTAGGCAGTGGTGCGGCACAGTTTGGTGCCCTGCAATTTAAAAAATTCTTGCCAAAAAGTGCTAAGAAATGTGGGGTCACGATCCGAGACAATGGACTTAGGCATACCATGGAGACGAAATATTTCTTTGATGAAAATGGTGGCAATTGAAGCAGCAGTATAAGGGTGTTTGAGTGGGATGAAATGCCCATATTTGGTGAGGCGGTCCACTACGACCAAAATGTCGGTGTAACCATTGGAGGAGGGCAAGCCTTCAATGAAATCAAGCGCTATATCCCGCCAAATACCCTCAGGGATGGGAAGGGGTTGTAAGTAGCCTGGCGGGAAGATATTCTCACTGTTTTGGCGTTGGCATTCATTACAGTTGACTACAAAAGTCTTGACATCTTTTCGGATGCCTGGCCAAAGGAAGCTGCGGGAAATACGATGGTAAGTTCTGAGGAATCCGGAATGGCCACCCTCAAGGGAGGAGTGGAATTCGTCCAAAATCTTGGGATGCCATTGCGAGGAGAGAGGAACAAAGAGCCGCTGCTTGTAGTAAATGAGGCCGTTCATGAGAGTAAAGCCCCGAATTGGTGAGGCGGGTGCCTGAAGGAGAGAAGACCAAACTGCTTGAACTTGTGAATCTGTGGAGTAGGAATGTTGAAGTTCTGGAATGCAGTCAAAAATAGGTGTGGACAAGCCCATCAAGGGAAGTAGCTCTTGCCGGTGGGAAAAGGCATCTGGTGCCCCATTTTGAGTCCCCGGCCGATACTCGACGGTGTAGTTGTACCCCAGAAGTTTGACAAGCCAACGCTGCTGGTGGGGGGTGGTAATCCGCTGCTCTAGAAAATATTTGATGGGTTTGTGATCTGTGACTATGCGGAACTGTTGGCCCAAGAGGTATGGTCTCCAATTTTGTACGGCAAAAACGATGGCGAGCATTTCCTTGTCATAAGTGGGGAGGTCCAAATTGCGGCCTGATAAGGCTTTACTGAGGAAGGCAATGGGATGACCGTCTTGGCATAAAATAGCTCCTATACCTGTCCCCGACGCATCCGTTTCGATGACGAATTGCTTGGAGAAATTGGGGAGTGCAAGCACGGAGGTAGGTGGCCAAAGCGTTTTTCAGAGCAGAGAAAGCTTTGAGGGAATCCGCAGTCCATCTGAAGTTGCCGTGCTTTAACATGTTGGTCAATGGTTGGGCTATCAAATCGTAATGTCGAACAAATTTCCGGTAATAACCGGTTACGCCTAAAAAACCCCGCAGACTTTTGAGGGAAGTGGGTTGAGGCCAGTCAGTCACGGCTTGAATCTTGGAAGTGTCGACTGCCACACCATGACCCAAAATAGAATGTCCCAAGTAATCAATTGTAGTTTGTCCAAAAGAGCATTTGCTGAGCTTGACCCGAAGGCTGTTGGTGGATAAGGTTTGAAAAACAGTCTCCAAATGGGAGAGGTGGTAGTCAAGGAGTTACTGTACACAAGTATATCATCAAAAAAGACCAGGATAAACTTACTCAAATACGGCCGAAAGATAGAGTTCATCAGAGCTTGGAAGGTGGATGGAGCATTAGAGAGGCCGAAAGACATAACCAAGAATTCATAGTGGCCATCGTGTGTGCGAAAGGCTGTTTTCAGAATGTCGTCCGGGTGCGTGCGGATTTGATGGTAGCCAGAGCGAAGGTCAAGCTTAGAAAATATGGTGGCGCCGTGTAACTCATCCAACAATTCATCGACCACGGGAATGGGGAAGTGGTCTTTAATGGTGGCGGCATTCAACGCTCTGTAGTCAATGCAAAGACGCCATGTGTCGTCTTATTTTTTGACAAGAATGACCGGGGAAGAGAAAGAGCTGCTACTGTTTCGAATTACCCCTGAGTTGAGGAGCTCCTGGATCTGCTGTGCTATTTCAGCCTTTTGGGAATGAGGGTACCGATAAGGACGGACGTTGATGGGAGAAGTGTTGGGAAGGAGGGGAATGGTGTGGTCAATCTGACGAGGATGAGGGAGGCTAGAGGGGGGAGTAAAAAGCTAGTGGTATTTATGGAGCAATGCCGTGATAGTGGGGTGGGTGTGGGGTAGGAGGTTCAGGGGTGGGGTGGGTGATGGGATGTCGGACACAGATAGGTGGGGATGGGTATCCGTGGGTTGGAGTATGTGAACAGGGTGAATAGCAGGTGGAGCAGTGATTAGGCCTTGGAGTGTATGGGTCTTGCCTTGAGTATGGAAAATCATTGTTTTATGTTTGAAGTGCCATCCAATGAAACCGAGGGACTCTAGCCATTGAGAACCCAAAATGAGATCATAGCCCGGTATAACCAAGAGTAGGAAAGAGCCAGAGAGAGTATAGTCTTGCATTTGTACATCCACATTGTGAACGCAGAGGGTAGAAGAAACTTGTTTGTGGGCGGCTGTGGTGAAGTGAACTGGGGTAATAGTGGTGGTTGGGAGGTCCAGCTTACGGGCAATGTTGATATGGAGCAGGTTGCAAGAGGCCCTAGAGTCGATGAGGATGTGAATGGGGTTGGAGTTGATGACCCCGTGGAGGCGCATTGGTTGGCCCATGGTATCGCTCGGGATGTCAAAAATGTCTAACATGTGGCAGGTTGGATCAGGAGGAATGTCTTCGTCCGACTGACAATCGTGAAATTCCGTGGGTTCTTCCTCAGAGTGAGAAGCATCCAGGAGTACTATGATTGGAACTTTACATTTATGACCAGGAGCATATGGTTCATTGCAATGGAAACATTCCCGTTTACGAATCTTCTCTTGAACCTCATTGGGGGTGAGACGTTTATAGGGACCGGACTGTGGTGGTGAGGTTTTTGGTGGTGGAGGGGCTGGAGTGGTGGGTGAGTGGAGAGGCCGAGGGAAATTGGCAGGAGAGTAGTGACGAGGGAATGAGGGACGGCTGGAACGTCTGGCCTGATTTTTGGTTTCAAAAATTTTGGCTAACTTTTGGGCTTGGTGGAGGGAGTCAGGTTTCAATGCGAGCACATCATGGCGAATGTCCTCTTTTAAGCCTCCCAGAAAGACATGTTTCAATTGGTTCTCAGTCCAGTCAATGACCCTGCATGAAAGCTTGGTGAAGTGGGCAATATACTCGTCGACTGTGCCCATCTGTTGAAGATGGGTAATTTGGGATTCAATATTGGCACGATCCCCGCCCCCAAAACGTTGGAGCAACAAGTCCACAAAAAGGCCCCAGTCAGTACGCCCATAGCGTTGTTCGAAGCCCCGCATCCAGATAGAAGCATCGGCCCCAAAGTTGCACGCAGCCATAAGGACCCATTGGTGAGGGGGAACTTCATAGTAATCAAGGTAACGTTCCGCCATTGCCAACCAGCCATATGGATCCTCCCCATTGAAGCGAGGGAGTTCCATTTTAATTGATTTGAAACTCGGGGGATGTGGTTAGTAGGTAAATGGAGTGGGAGGGGTGTGAGTAGTAGAAACTGGGGTGGTAGAAGGGGCGAGGTGGAAGGAGTGGGAAAGAGAAGAGGCCGGGGTGTATGATTGGGGTGAGAAAATAGAAGATGCGGCCTGGTGGGCGTGTGAGAGGATGGGCCGGCTAATAATAGTAGAAGGAGATGGGGTGGGCCTGGTGGAATGGGTGTAAGCGGGTATTGGGGCTAGGGGAGGAGGTGGGTCAATGGAATGTGATGGGCCGAGGGAATGAGATGGGCCTGGAGTAGAGGGTGGGGGGTTGGACAAACCCAGACCCGAGTAAGAGGTCGCGGGTGGGGGAAAAAGAGAGCGGAACAAGGGGTTGGGGTGGCGGAAAGGGGGTGGGTGGGGTTACCAGTAGGTGTAACGGTGGTGGTGGGCGTAGGTGGATGGGATGGAAGAGCCGATTTAAGGAGGCGGAACTCGTCGAGCAGCAAGGATTGGAAGGCTGCGAACTGGGATGTCATGGTGTGTTGAAAGGCCTGGTTAGAATCGGTCAGGAGGTCAAATGATTTTTTGAAGGAAGTTTGCTGGTTTTCTAAGGCCGAGATCGAGTCACAGACGTCGTCGACCTGGGTGAGTAAATGTTCATGGCGAACGTCCGCCGCTGCTGCGACATCGTCGGGATCAGAGGTTGCAGACGGAGTGGTTTTGCCCATTGGATCGATGGGCTCTGATACCAATTGGTACACCCAATCGGTTCAGAGGTTAAAAGTAGCAATAATAGGAAACAGTGCAGAGTAAATCAAGGGAAAGGAAAGAAGTTTAGGGAAAGAGATAAGGGAAAGAAGTCTTTTCATTCATTCATCCCCAACTCGGCCGGATAATTACATATTTATATCTATTCAAAAGAGGGAAACTCTAGCTCAATGGTAAACGCCAGCTCTGCTGTGTCGTTCCATGAGTCAAAGGACCTTGGGCCTGATACAGGCAAAACAAATATTTACATAAGGGAAAGCGGGCTGGAAGAGAAGTAGTTAGGCCCAACGGGTGTGCTCTAACAGATTTCGTGACTGAAATCGCAGAGTCGGAGAGCGAGAGAAGGCGGTGTTCGAGAGCAAGAGAGAGCGAGAGGGACAGAAGCAGTGACTTGTTAGAAAGAAAAGCTGAAACAGAAGGAAAAAGTTGAGAAGAAAAGTCGAAGCAGTCGACGCACAGCGATGATCGACGCGTGGATTGAATGGGCAAAACAGACTTTTCACTGCACAAAAAGAGGAAACAGCTAGGAAACACCGAAAAAACAAAGGGCATTTCCGCCTTTTCACTGTTCATTAACAGTGCAAAACAGTGTCAGTGAACTGGGTTTTAGTATATAGATAATTTCTTAATTATATATTATATTGTGTGTGACTTTATTATCTAATCTGCTTTATATTTGTTTGGAATAATATGGCGTATTATAGTTTTGCTTCTATTGGTTTAGGAGGAGTTGATTTGAGAGGAGTTTGCATCTGAATTTGCTTACAATTAACTACTTTGTTAGAGGATTACAAATTTTATAAACTAAATAACATAAAAGTTAATAATTGAATTATTATTGAAATATTGATTAACGTGCTTGTTATTAGTAATAACACATAATTTAATTTACTTAGCATTACTCTTAAATAATAGAGAAATGTTAGGAATTCTCTATAACTTTATATTTTTTACATAATATTTTATAATATTAATATGTAAGATAGCAAAGAATATGTGAAGAGTTCTGCTTTATGCGATGTCCACTGATGAGTGAATGTGACTGAGACAGGGCTGGTAGGAGTAAATGCAAAAGCAGATTGCAGAGATTTATGCGTGCGTGTGTGAGCAAGTAATCCTAGCTAGCTAGGCAGTAGGTACCCTAGTGGGTTAATGCTCTCTGCCCTAGCCTATATTAACATTCAACAGTGACGCCATACATATTATCATCATTTGGGCCATACATGAGAAATAACTCATCAAGTAGAATTCTCTATGTAACTTCTCAGTTTAACGTTAATTTTTCTATTAATGTTATAAAATATTGTGTGTGACTTTATTATCTAATCTGCTTTATATTTGTTTGGAATAATATGGCGTATTATAGTTTTGTTTCTATTGGTTTGGGAGGGGTTGATTTGAGAGGAGTTTGCATCTGAATTTGCTTACAATGAACTACTTATGTTAGAGGATTACAAATTTTATAAACTAAATAACATAAAAGTTAATAATTGAATTATTATTGAAATATTGATTAATGTGCTTGTTTATTAGTAATAACACATAATTTAATTTACTTAGCATTACTCTTAAATAATAGAGAAATGTTAGGAATTCTCTATAACTTTATAATTTTTTACATAATATTTTATAATATTAACACGAAAATTAATATTAATACGTAAGATAGCAAAGAATATGAGAAGAGTTCCGCTTTATGCGATGTCCACTGATGAGTGAATGTGACTGAGACAGGGCTGGTAGGAGTAAATGCAAAAGCAGATTGCAGAGATTTATGCGTGCGTGTGTGAGCAAGTAATCCTAGCTAGCTAGGCAGTAGGTACCCTAGCGGGTTAATGCTCTCTGCCCTAGCCTATATTAACATTCAACAGTGACGCCATACATATTATCATCATTTGGGCCATACATGAGAAATAACTCATCAAGTAGAATTCTCTATGTAACTTCTCAGTTTAATGTTAATTTTTTATTAATGTTATAAAATATTGTGTGTGACTTTATTATCTAATCTGCTTTATATTTGTTTGGAATAATATGGCGTATTATAGTTTTTTTTCTATTGGTCTGGGAGGAGTTGATTTGAGAGGAGTTTGCATCTGAATTTGCTTACAATGAACTACTTATGTTAGAGGATTACAAATTTTATAAACTAAATAACATAAAAGTTAATAATTGAATTATTATTGAAATATTGATTAACGTGCTTGTTTATTAGTAATAACACATAATTTAATTTACTTAGCATTACTCTTAAATAATAGAGAAATGTTAGGAATTCTCTATAACTTTATATTTTTTACATAATATTTTATAATATTAACACGAAAATTAATATTAATACGTAAGATAGCAAAGAATATGTGAAGAGTTCCGCTTTATGCGATGTCCACTGATGAGTGAATGTGACTGAGACAGGGCTGGTAGGAGTAAATGCAAAAGCAGATTGCAGAGATTTATGCGTGCGTGTGTGAGCAAGTAATCCTAGCTAGCTAGGCAGTAGGTACCCTAGCGGGTTAATGCTCTATGCCCTAGCCTATATTAACATTCAACAGTGACGCCATACATATTATCATCATTTGGGCCATACATGAGAAATAACTCATCAAGTAGAATTCTCTATGTAACTTCTCAGTTTAACGTTAATTTTTCTATTAATTTGTTTGGAATAATATGGCGTATTATAGTTTTGTTTCTATTGGTTTGGGAGGGGTTGATTTGAGAGGAGTTTGCATCTGAATTTGCTTACAATGAACTACTTATGTTAGAGGATTACAAATTTTATAAACTAAATAACATAAAAGTTAATAATTGAATTATTATTGAAATATTGGTTAACGTGCTTGTTTATTAGTAATAACACATAATTTAATTTACTTAGCATTACTCTTAAATAATAGAGAAATGTTAGGAATTCTCTATAACTTTATATTTTTTACATAATATTTTATAATATTAACACGAAAATTAATATTAATACGTAAGATAGCAAAGAATATGTGAAGAGTTCTGCTTTATGCGATGTTCCACTGATGAGTGAATGTGACTGAGACAGGGCTAGTAGGAGTAAATGCAAAAGCAGATTGCAAAGATTTATGCGTGCGTGTGTGAGCAAGTAATCCTAGCTAGCTAGGCAGTAGGTACCCTAGCGGGTTAATGCTCTCTGCCCTAGCCTATATTAACATTCAACAGTGACGCCATACATGTTATCATCATTTGGGCCATACATGAGAAATAACTCATCAAGTAGAATTCTCTATGTAACTTCTCAGTTTAATGTTAATTTTTCTATTAATGTTATAAAATATTGTGTGTGACTTTATTATCTAATCTGCTTTATATTTGTTTGGAATAATATGGCGTATTATAGTTTTGTTTCTATTGGTTTGGGAGGGGTTGATTTGAGAGGAGTTTGCATCTGAATTTGCTTACAATGAACTACTTATGTTAGAGGATTACAAATTTTATAAACTAAATAACATAAAAGTTAATAATTGAATTATTATTGAAATATTGATTAACGTGCTTGTTTATTAGTAATAACACATAATTTAATTTACTTAGCATTACTCTTAAATAATTGAGAAATGTTAGGAATTCTCTATAACTTTATATTTTTTACATAATATTTTATAATATTAACACGAAAATTAATATTAATACGTAAGATAGCAAAGAATATGTGAAGAGTTCTGCTTTATGCGATGTCCACTGATGAGTGAATGTGACTGAGACAAGGCTGGTAGGAGTAAATGCAAAAGCAGATTGCAGAGATTTATGCGTGCGTGTGTGAGCAAGTAATCCTAGCTAGCTAGGCAGTAGGTACCCTAGCTGGTTAATGCTCTCTGCCCTAGCCTATATTAACATTCAACAGTGACGCCATACATATTATCATCATTTAGGCCATACATGAGAAATAACTCATCAAGTAGAATTCTCTATGTAACTTCTCAGTTTAACGTTAATTTTTCTATTAATGTTATAAAATATTGTGCTAAAAAATTAAAGTAAAAGAGTTTATGAAAAGTTACAATATTAACAATTGATTTGCCACAGAACTTTGTGTTTCATTGTTTTCTTTCTTAAAAAAATTAAAAAAAAAATGCACTGATCAATCATGATCAAAGTGCTTTGATAGAAGTCCAGAATTGAGTATTAATTTTTTGTGGAAATTATGAAGAAAAAAATTGAAAACCTCGTAATACTGTTATAGATATTTTTGAATTTGTTGAGGTTAAGGAACTCTAATGATTTCATATGAGAAATTTTATTTGAACCCATCTAATATCTTTTTACACCAAACTTAAATTCTAAATGTGAATTGTCTATTTTATCCTAATGCATAATTACCATCAAGTACAAGATGAAATTAAGAATAAAACTAAAATTTATCAATAAACTCATACTCAATAATCAAGTTCTACCATCACACAATTTTTATCCTACATTTTGAGAACAGTAGGCAACACTGTCAAATACAAGAGACTATCATACAGAGTAAACCACAATCGTGTAGTAATATGTTATGTGTGTATGTTTCAAATAGGCTTTTCAGACTAGTCTAGTGAGATATATCAGCTAACACCGGAGTGGACATAGGCACGATTCATCGAACCACCATAATTCTTGGGGTAGGTTTTGGCATGCATTTGCTTTTGTGTGTGGCGTTTTGGTTGTTTGTACGATTTATCAAAGTCCCAACGGAAACAATATCCTATTATTAGAAGCATTTGTGCACCAAAATTTAGCTAGCTTACCTTCATACTTTCTGAAATGCAATCAGAAACGGGCCACGATCGACTAAATTCCTAAGAGCTGCCATAAAACCCTACGATCACCTAATAATCAAATCCGGTTGCTTTTCGTTTCTACTCTAGCTTCATGTTAACTCAATCAGTAAGAGCAATAATTACAAGCAATATCACCACAAGAAATAAAAAAGTCAGAAAGCTTTCAACACATCGAAATGTTTTCCATGTCATTACGAGTGCATGTTTAAAGTGTGAGTTCTTTTCTCATTATTTGTTCAGTTCTGCTTCCAGTTCAACTATGTATGCCTTGCCTGTAAAAATAGCATATTTTGCTCAAATGAAAATGATTGTCATGATTCTGCAAGAAAATGTGATGAGAAGTAAATTTACTTTCACTAAGGTGTCCACATAATTTTACATGAGTCAAATTCCAAAAGTACTAGTTCAACTGCTTGCCTAGCAGCTACTGAACTGTTTAATCTTGAATTACAAATTCATCACTCAGTTCCACGAATCACATTCGGGCTAGCTACTTGGACAATTAAGAGCTTGCTGAAGATCATTTCCTAACAACCTTGCACTCCAAACCGACGTCTCAAAAGTTTAAAAAACAAATTGATGATGTTGATCAATTCATCTATAACAATTGGTTGCCATGACAAAATCTTAATTCTTCATTCACTCATTTGGGATTTTATTTTCCAAATAGGTGTAAAGATGAATTTTTATATATTGAATTGAGTTTGTGAGGGTAGTTTAGATAGTAAATTTGGGTTTAAAGAGAGATTGATTCTTTAATTAAAAATAATATGGATGTGAAGAGTAAGTTAAATGTAAAAAGAGATTGTATGGATTTAAATAAAATCTCTCATTTCATATTGAATCTGCCACTAGCATCCACTCCTAAAGATTGGAATATACCAAACCAAAATATGTACGCATGCATGGCACAGGGTAGTAGGGCAAGTTGGAATTGTTTTTGTCTCCAATCGGGTCCCATCCTGTCCCCTTATGTTTCATTCGAAAAGTAAAGAAATTTGCATTAAACAAGAAGAGGGAGCATAACAAATAATTACGTTGAATCCACCCATGCATAATGAATAGAAACTAGGAATAAATTGACTAGTTTTGGGCAAGGGTGGATTATGATACTATATAGTGGATGACCGATGATCCCATCCCTCCCATCCATTTCTCAAAAAAGTTTAACTTATCCGAATCCCAACATTTTATTAAATCCTTTCTGCAAATTGCAACAAACTAGGGGGAACTGCCGTTTCAAGGAATCAAGGTGGTTTTCCACAAACTGGGAAACCAGAAACTGGTTTTGATTTGCGCCCATAGAATACAACTATGACTTTTTGTATAAATACATACTACCTTTTCCACATGCATCTACATTTTTCATCAAGGACGCTACGCGTCTCTTAAAGTGTGTTACTTTAGTTGTTTTCTTATTTGTGCATCCAAATTTTTTTATTTTCAATGACTATCACTTATTTTCTGACGAATTTTTGAGAGGCCAACACTCATATTTCCTCATATCTTTTCAATAGATACCTTCAACGTAGGTATTTTTTTTCTTCTCTTTTGATTAGAAGTAGTAAGCACAACTGGAACCAAGGAATATGTTAGCACAACCCTTGCAAGTTGCTACCTATATGTTTTAGTTTACTCATTTATTGTTGGATTCAAGAACAAAGATCACTATTTTGACCTTTTTCCTTAGAATGAAATAGCGAGAGGTTGCAACTTATAAAAACACCTGAAATCTTTTCTAAACAGTAGATTGAGACCTGAATTGAAAAGAAAAATAAATAAATAAATAAATAAACATTCACACACACACACAATTAAACAGAATTTTTTTTACAGGAAAGTAGAGAATAGTGTGTATAAGACTATAAGTTAACAAATTAGCATCAACAAAAAAATTAAATTAATTAGCATCAACAAAAAATTAAACACCCAACAAAGTGTGAGTGATAAAGAAAAACAAGTCCCAACAAAGTGTGTATATGACTATAAGGCAAGGGCAGCGGAAGAGAAAGACAGAACCTAAAGAAAACAACAAATGCAAAACAAAGAGGCAAAAGAAAAACTCTCAAACACTGCAACCAACAACAACGATAAAGAGGAAAAAAAAAAAGAAACAGCCAAATCTGTTTCACAATCAAACAAGGAACAAAGTCAAGAAGACATCCCGAATGATGACAAAATTACAGGACTGCCGGACAAATTTTTTTCATCAATGGCAAAAGAAAAACAGCAAGAAGAGGAAATTCAAGTTCTGAAACACAACGATGCTTTCAAGAAGAATGATGTGCAATCCAAAAAGCCAAAAAAAAATAGAAGGGATAGAAACTGATGTGCAAAACAGAAACCCCATTACTTTTCGATGCCGATATAATGAAAACCCACGACGAAATCATGTTCTCAGGAGCGAGAACAACCAAATACTAGATTTTGGAGAAGAGATCGACCAAATCAGTGACAAAAGAGATCGAAATTCTTCGTCTATATATCGACTAATTCTTATTGCAAGTAACTTTCAATCCCAGATTCTCCATTTTCTCTGCATTCATTCTCCATGCAGCGTTTGTTTACCATGCCCCAAATTAATTTTCCTTTCTGTTTTCGATTATTTACTTTTCAGTGAAAAATTGGTGCTTATATTAACATTCAACAGTGACGCCATACATATTATCATTATTTGGGCCATACATATTATCATCAAGTACAAGATGAAATTAAGAATAAAACTAAAATTTATCAATAAACTCATACTCAATAATCAAGTTCTACCATCACACAATCTTTATCCTACATTTTGAGAACAGTAGGCAACACTGTCAAATACAAGAGACTATCATACCAAGTAAACCACAATCGTGTAGTAATATGTTATGTGTGTATGTTTCAAATAGGCTTTTCAGACTCGTCTAGTGAGATATATCAGCTAACACCGGAGTGGACATAGGCATGATTCACCGAACCACCATAATTCTTGGGGTAGGTTTTGGCATGCATTTGCTTTTGTGTGTGGCGTTTTGGTTGTTTGTGCGATTTATCAAAGTCCAACGGAAACAATATCCTATTATTAGAAGCATATGTGCACTAAAATATAGCTAGCTTACCTTCATACTTTCTGAAATGCAATCAGAAATGGGCCACGATCGACTAAATTCCTAAGAGCTGCCATAAATCCCTACGATCACCTAATAATCAAATCCGGTTGCTTTTCATTTCTACTCTAGCTTCATGTTAACTCAATCAGTAAGAGCAATAATTACAAGCAATATCACCACAAGAAATCAAAAAGTCAAAAAGCTTTCAACACATCGAAATGTTTTTCATGTCATTACGAGTGCATGTTTAAAGTGTGAGTTCTCTTCTCGTTATTTGTTCAGTTCTGCTTCTAGTTCAACTATGTATGCCTTGCCTGTAAAAACAGCATATTTTGCTTAAATGAAAATTATTGCCATGATCCTTCAAGAAAACGTGATGAGAAGTTCTATTGAAATTTACTTTCACTAAGGTATCCACATAATTTTACATGAGTCAAATTCCAAAAGTACTAGTTCAACTGCTTGCCTAGCAGCTACTGAACTGTTTAATGTTGAATTACAAATTCATCACTCAGTTCCACGAATCACATTCGGGCTAGCTTCTTGGACTACTCTATTAAGAGCTTGCTGAAGATCATTTCCTAACAACCTTGCACTCCAAACCGACGTCTCAAAAGTTTAAAAAACAAATTGATGATGTTGATCAATTCATATATAACAATTGGTTGCCATGACAAAATCTTAATTCTTCATTCACTCATTTGGGATTTTATTTTCCATATGGGTGTAAAGATGAATTTTTATATATTGAATTGAGTTTGTGAGGGTAGTTTAGATAGTCAATTTGGGTTTAAAGAGAGATTGATTCTTTAATTAAAAATAATATGGATGCGAAGATTAAGTTAGGTATGAAAAGAGGTTGTATGGATTCAAATAAAATTTCTCATTTCATGTTGAATCTGCCACTAGCATGCTCCTAAAGGTTGGAATATACCAAACCAAAATATATACGCATGCATGGCACATGGTAGTAGGGCAAGTTGGAATTGTTTTTGTCTCCAATCGGGTCTCATCCCGTCCCCTTGTGTCTCATTCGAAAAGTAAAGAAATTTGCATCAAACAAGGAGAGGGAGCATAACAAGTAATTACGTTGAATCCAGCCATGCATAATGAATAGAAACTAGGAATAAATTGACTGGTTTTGGGCAAGGGGGGATTATGATACTATATAGTGGATGACCGATGATCCCATCCCTCCCATCCATTTCTCAAAAAAAGTTTAACTTATCTAAATCCCAACATTTTATTAAATCCTTTCTGCACATTGCAACAAACTGGGGGAACTGCCGTTTCAAGGAATCTAGGTGGTTTTCCACAAACTGGGAAACCAGAAACTAGTTTTGATTTGCGCCCATAGAATACAACTATGACTTTTTGTATAAATACATACTAGCTTCTCCGCATGCATCTATATTTTTCATCAAGGACGCCAAGGACGCCACGCGTCCCTTAAAATGTGTTACTTTAGTTGTTTTCTTATTTGTGCATCCAAAGTTTTTTATTTTCAATGACTCACTTATTTTCCGACGAATTTTTGAGAGGCCAACACCCATATTTCCTCATATCTTTTCAATAGATACCTTCAACGTAGGTATTTTTTTTTTCTTCTCTTTTGATTAGAAGTAGTAAGCACAACTGGAACCAAAGAATAAGTTAGCACACCCTTGCAAGTTGCTGCCTATATGTTTTAGTTTACTCATTTATTGTTGGATTCAAGAACAAAGATCACTCTTTTGACCTTTTTCCTTAGAATGAAATAGCGAGAGGTTGCAACTTATAAAAACACCTGAAATCTTTTCTAAATAGTAGATTGAGACCTGAATTGAAAAGAAAAAAAAAACATACACACACACAATTAAACATAAACTTTTTACAGGAAAGTAGAGAATAGTGAGTATAAGACTATAAGTTAACAAATTAGCATCAACAAAAAATTAAACACCCAACAAAGTGTGAGTGATAAAGAAAAACAAGTCCCAACAAAGTGTGTATAAGACTATAAGGCAAATGCAGCGGAAAAGAAAGACAGAACCTAAAGAAAACAACAAATGCAAAACAAAGAGGCAAAAGAAAAACTCTCAAACACTGCAACCAACAACAGCGATAAAGAGGAAAAAAAAAGAAACAGCCAAATCTGTTTCACAATCAAACAAGGAACAAAGTCAAGAAGACATCCCGAATGATGACAAAATTGCAGGACTGCCGAACAAATTTTTTTCATCAATGGCAAAAGAAAAACAGCAAGAAGAGGAAATTCAAGCTCCGAAACACAACGATGCTTTCAAGAAGAATGATGTGCAATCCAAAAAGCTGAAAAAAAATAGAAGGGATAGAAACTGATGTGCAAAACAGAAACCCCATTATTTTACGATGCCGATATAATGAAAACCCACGACGAAATCGTGTTCTCTGGAGCGAGAACAACCAAATACTAGATTTTGGAGAAGAGGACGACCAAATCAGTGACAAAAGAGATCGAAATTCTTCGTCTATATATCGACTGATTCTTATTGCAAGTAACTTTCAATCCCAGATTCTCCATTTTCTCTGCATTCATTCTCCATGCAGCGTTTGTTTACTATTCACCAAATTCATTTTCCTTTCTGTTTTCGATTATTTACTTTTCAGTGAAAAATTGGTCCTTCTTCGGAGGAAGAACAACCAACATACTAGATTCGGGGGAAGAAGAGATAGACCAAATCATTACCAAAAGTTTGAAATTCTTCCTCAACATCAACTGAATTTTATCACATGTAACTTTCAATTTCTCCATCCAACATTTGTCTACCATCCATCAAATTTATTTTTCCTTCTGTTATTTACTTGTAATGCCACTAAAAAGGTGTTTGTGGCTGTGGTGAGCTGGTCTCTGTTATATGTCACTTCGATCATAGGCACCTGGCTTATACCTTGGCTGAAAAAGGCTTCAATTTGCAGAGGTTTTTTCTAATTTCCAAGATAGAGTCCAATGTTAAATAATAACATCCTTGGGCTTCAATTTGCAGAAGGTTTTTTCTTGATTGGGCTTCTGGCAAGTCTCCATTCATTTAGCATCCTTGGGCTTTAATTAACATAGAGCCCAATGTTAAATAATAACCCAAACAAGTTGCAGAAGGTTTTTTCTCGTTTCAAAGATAGAGTGTTATCTTTTGGTTCGGGTTTTCCAGAAACAGTTATATGTTTTGGTTCTTTTTTCCATAAACAGTTCAGTTTTTCCAGAAACAGTATTATCTTTTGGTTCGGTTTTCCGGAAACAGTTATATGTTTCGGCGGCTTTGTTCCCATGAATGCTTCCTTTTTCAACTTTGATTTGATTGTTTTTGAAACTGGGGAATTCAATTTGATAGGAAGAAATAACAAAAACATATAATAGTTCCCGGAAAATCGAACCAAAAGATAACACTGTTTCTGGAAAAACTGAACAAAAACTACAACTGTTTATGGAAAAAATAAACAAAACATATAACTGTTTATGGAAAACCCGAACCAAAAGATAAAACTGTATCTGAAAAAACCGTAACATAAAGCTAACACTCTATCTTTGAAACGAGAAACAACCTACTGCAACTTGTTTGGGTTATTATTTAATATTGGGATCTATATTAATTAAAGCCCAAGGATGCTAAACGAATGAAGACTAGCCCGAAGCCCAGTCGAGAGGCCTGAAGCAAATTGAAGCCTTTTCAACCAAGGTATAGGCCATGTGCCTATGATGGAAGTGACATACGACAAAGACCAGCTCTAATGTAAAAGCTCTGCTACCCTCCCTAGTGTTGTAGTAACGATTCCCTCGTGTAAAACCTGTTTACCATCCATCCCTTTTAGCAAGCAACCCTTGTAAACTCAAAGAGAAGTGTCTGTAAGAAGTTCAACCTTGCCCGACAAGGTGGAATCTTGCCCAAGTCTATTTGTTCATCTTTTAATTTAGTAGATTTGTCGCTTAAATGTACTTTCCAGTACATATTCAAGTTATTTCCAATTGTTTTCTACTTAAAAGTCTCATTTGCATCTGGATCTGGTTAACTTAATAAACCTGTTTTCATTAAGGACAAACTGGACCCGAGGAT
Organism: Cotoneaster glaucophyllus; assembly: GCA_036320875.1. Classification (NCBI taxonomy): domain Eukaryota; kingdom Viridiplantae; phylum Streptophyta; class Magnoliopsida; order Rosales; family Rosaceae; genus Cotoneaster; species Cotoneaster glaucophyllus. The sequence goes on from CM070060.1 coordinate 1,282,754, forward strand.
ATAGTCTAAAAGGCCCTAAACCCTTCGTTTTGAACATACAAGATTATGAACTAAAAGATCTTGTTTACAAGGCAAGAAAAAAAACTTAATGCAAACTTAACCCATCTGTGACAATCCTTTGATAACAAAAAGTTTAAGTAACTTGGGGCGCAAGTAATTGACTTAAATCATATTTATTCTACATTTGTTATACTGAGATAGCAATGGCACGCCAAGATCCTTGTTTCTTGAAAAAACTGTTTCCACAAAACCGAACCAAAAGATAACACTGTTTATGGAAAAACTGAACAAAAACTAACACTGTTTATGGAAAAAAGAACCAAAACATAAAACTGTTTCTGGAAAACTGAATAAAAAACTAAAACTGTTTTTGGAAAAACTATAACAGTTTCTGGAACACCCAAACCAAAAGATAACACTGTTTCTGGAAAGACTAAAACTGTTTATGGACAAACTGAACAAAAACTAAAACTGCCTAGTGTCCTTAAGTTTGCCTGGTGACCTGCAAATAGCAACACATTCACATAAAAAACCACATAAAATAAAATAAAAATAGGTAAAGACAAACAGCAACACATTCACATAAAAATCGCATAAAATTAGAAACAAACTAGGTGTTACCTCTAAATTCTTCTCCTAATAAGCTATAGACTTGTCTATGCCATGAAAATGTATTAGGTGGTCGGGAAAAAACGAAGTCAAGTACGAATCCAAAATATCGTTTGGAATCTGCCACTGCGAGGAAAGCGTACAAAAAATTTAAGAGGCAGATAAAGCGATTACTAAACCTACCACAGAGTTATAACGTTTAATTGCTACAAAACAAAAGGTTAAAATGAGGCAGATAAAGCTCTTGCCCCATATTACTGTACCTCTGTGCATCCCTGCCATCACTAACATCCTCGTCATCAGGAGCATTCTCCGAATCTTCAACCTGAAGCAAGACCTCGAAGAATTCCTAATAGGTATTACAGTGAGTAGTAGTTGCCATATTACGCAATTTCTTACGAGTTCCTCTCTTAAACAAACGAAGCATCTCTCAGGGATTGGCAGCAGTCTCGGGACAATATCGGGATAAATCTGTAAACCGTCGATGATACTCGGTGGCTGACATCTTACCTTACCTCAGGTCTGAGAACTCATCCTTCTTACGATCTAAATACTCTAGAGGAATAAATCTAGTCTGAAATACCCGCTTGAAAACATCCCAATTCATAGCATCCTCATGAGACAATGACTTCTTTTCCTGTCCCACCAAGATTCTGCTCCCAAACGAAAAAACCAGGTTGCTGTCTCGACCCATCTCTCTACTGGTAGATTTTCCTGTCGTCCCATGACTCGAAAGGTCTTCTCAACATGATCAAACCATATCTCTGATTTCTTCGATCCTTCGTTGCCATATAAATCATTTATCTTCAGGCGAGATACAATATCCAAAGTATTCCTCGGGGGAGGACGGAATAAAGACTGAATAGCATTGGCAATAGCCTCACCGAACTGCCCAAAGTCCGGGAAATTATTCTCAGCTAAAGTACGTGGCTTTCTACAAGGTGGCATGGTTCTGACATAAGGAAACAAGAGTTAAAACACACTAATAAGTGCAAGATTGTCTAAACCTATGCTCTGATACCAAGCTGACACACCCCGACCTCGAAAGATCGAAGCATGCTGGCCATCACCGTGAGGTGATGTAACCATAAGGTTAAGTGATGTGAAAAGTGAATAAATTTAAACTAATTAAAAATAAATATGCTAAACAGTGATAGAGTGCGCAATCATGGGGATAACCCACTACAATTATTCAGAGCTTAAAAGACAGTACGAATACCAAAGAGTAGTCAAATCAGCTAAAGTACATTTATAACACAACATTGATAAGTTCGTAAGTCTAAACTGAAAAGAATGTTAGAACTGCCGGAATCCCTCGAGCCACAAAGAGTACAGCTATCTAGGTCCTGGAGGGTGAAAAACAAAGTTGAGTGGGTCAGCAACACAATCTTTATAAGAAAACCTTTATTTTCGAATGTGCTAACCCCTCGCCGTAAAACAAGTATAGTATACTTTAAAACATACTAAGTAAGTGTGTAACCACAATTCTATATCCATATAACAATAGAATATGTCAAGTCATGATACATCAATGCCACAATAATAATAATCATGTGATAAACGAATATAATCAATTTGCTCATCATCTAAGCTAGCACACGAGTCGGAGTTGCCTAAAGCAACCTATACGACAAGACTGGGTGTAATGATGTGCTCTAGTACTACAATCACGTGAAGACTGGTGCCGAGGCATGGTCACATACGAGTCAAAATTGTCTAATGCAATCTGTACGACAGGATTGGCACCTAAACTTGGATCCAAGGTGAGAGAACGGTGCAGATGTGAACATACACGTGAAAGACTGACCCTGGGCGGAGTACCAACACTGGGGTGCAGCAAGATAAGCATATACACATATGTATGAATGTCAAGACAATAATATCCCAACCATATAGCAACATTTATCACAATTCATATCACAATAGCGAATATTGGGCAATATAAGCGTAAAACTGAAGTAACTACGCATTTATGGAAACTATAAATATCTATAGGTATAAAAACAACTGCCCATTCACAAGTACATCGCTGAGTCGTAGGCCCCGAGCCTAGCTTGGCCCCGTACGTCCTCGGGATACGTTTCCCCTATATGCGAAATAACTATAAAAGAATTAATTAAAGCACATATACGGAAACCTAAATAAAACCTACATAGCTTGCTCAAACCTAGGGTTTAAATACATGAAATCGATCTACTCGACATCACGAACATCCTCAAATTTTTAGAACAATTTTTTGACACCGTACGCGCCCCCATGCGCCAGCAGTGCGCTCGGCCAAACCCTAACTGGGGCCTAACGGTCGTTAGGAATATTCCGTTAAACCTTAACAAAAGTTAACGGCGTTACCTGACGCCGTTAGAATATTTCGTCTCCTTCTCCGGCCAGCCTCGCCGTCGCCGCTGTCCGCCAATGTCTACAACTCGATTTCGCCGAATTTCTGGAAAATTTTCAAACGAGCATAACTTCTTCATTTCTCAACCATTTACCTACTTTATATGGATTTGAAGCTCATGAAGAGGAGAATCGCGTCATACCTGTATGGAGTCTAAAAAGTGGACGGAGGTTGTCGGAAAATACCTCGAAATTTCCGGCCAAAAGTGAACTATTCGAACTCGAGTTGTTTCACGTCAAAGCTTCTTGAAAAATGTCCTAGAGGCCTCGAGGAGTTATGGGAAGGCTTCCTCGACCTTCAAAACTCCTTAACTCGGTCTGAAAATCGTTGAACTCAAACTCACTGAGTTTGACCTCACGAGTTCGACGTTGAAAACTCGTCCATTCTAGGTTTCAAGAACATGGTTGTGATCACGAGGATGAGAGGAGTACAATGGAGTGGTTTTTGAGCTTGATCTATGAGGTTTAAGGTTCGTTCATGGGGTTTGCAGAGAAAGAGAGTATACGGGAGAGATAGAGAAGAGAGAAGCGAGAGAGTGAAGATATTTTTCTGATTTACCTTTTTGCTTTTTTTTTTTTTCTAATTGGATGTTGAAATGAGGGAGAAGATGGGATTGGTTGGTGATGTGAGGGAGTGAAATAATGGGAGAGGGTGAACGGTTTGGGTTAAAAAGTAGATAAAGATAGGGTTTTTGGATTTCCTTCTATAAAGGAAATCAAAATCTATCCGAAGTAGATATTTCTACACTGGTAAAAATTCACGTACACACGTGACAACGCGTATAATTTAAATACGATAATGAGAAATAAAATAAAAGCAATATAAATGCGTCCACATCATTTGCCAAAGAGGGCAGAAAAGTCATTTCACACACTCGAGGAGAAATTACATAGGAAAATTAGGGACGGGTCGTTACAATGATAGTGGGACAATTTCTCTTAATAAGTGCATATTTTTATCTTATGTAAATATTTTGATACAAAATTACTATTTTGCCCTCCTCATATCAATATTGTGTATCAAAAGTGTAGGCAAAATTGAAAAAAAGGGCAAAAAGTTTAAAAACTACAAAATTACCATTTTGCCCTCCTCATGTCAACATTGTGTATTCAAAAATGAGGGGCAAAAATAGAAGAAAATGGGGCAAAAAGTTGACAAGCCCTCTTTCCTTAATAATATAGAAGATAATATATATAATAGAATATATATGTATAATTAATATGTTGATCTGGTTGTGGAGGTGGCTGACATGTTATGTATGTGGCATTGTGCATGTGGTCTATGGTTGGTGCACAAAATGGCATACGGGATGGCCCTTTTGCTCTTCTCCAAAATGGCCTTCGTCTATAAATTTTTCATTCTGATCGGAACATGAATGATATATTAAGTATTTTTATATAAATGGTGAAAATTTTTATTTTTTAAGTTATTAATTTTTTAACACACATATTTAACATTTGTATAATGACACGTGGTGTACTACCGTCACATTGAAAAATCTCTCTTGTCCATCAGATTATCTCCTATAACTATCATATGAAACCTCCATTAATCTTAGTACTCCCAAAAACATTCCAAATCCCCAACTTTTAGACCCTCACCTTCTAACTGCTACTTGATATGTATTACCATTTCATGCATGAAGAAACCCACCACTCCAAGTACTTTTCTTTTTGGCCAAAAGAGAGATGCAACATAGAATAAACACGTATTTAAGTAAACATATGGTACATCTTCATTGCTTTCATTTGCCCCATTAATATCCCAGATGACTTCAAGTCACGGAATATTATGGACGTGCCACACGAAAGTTCGAAAGTTCAAGATGCAATAAATTAAACATGTTGCAGCAGAGGAAGCTGAAGTGTACAGAGAAAAGTCTTCATACCAAAACATGATATGCAAACCATATCATGTTTTCTTTTTCCCTTTTCTTTTCCCTTATTTTTTTTCCTTTTCTTTTTGGCATGCAAGAGATCATGTAGAGGAAAATTCCTTACCCAGTGTGACAATTGTATTGAAGTAGGTAGGAGTAGACTAATTTCGCCATGTTTTTCTTCTTACTTAAATAAATGTAAAGAGCCGCAAGGCAGACCTATCACTTACTATACTAGTAGTTTTCATTTTAAACTGTGGGGGTTAGTATGTTCATAACTGTTTTCGTACTACATATATAAACTTGGTCCACTCACCCTTGTTTTGCGCCCCCATTCAGGACATAGAATTGAGGCATACAATCCCGGCGTTAAGGCACTTCTGCATCGGCATCTTCGAATTCTCTCGGTGTAGGACCCACTTCTTTATTCATTTAATTTTATCTTAATTCTTTTTAGTGATTAGGTTTAGTTGTATGCTCTGAACACGTTCCTAAATTGTTAATTCATTGTATTTGAATTCATAACCCTTATTTATTTCTTATTCTTAGCTTTTGTATCAATTAATGGCTTTCATCACCCTTTTGTGTCGGCCAGCACGTGCCTATCCTGGTATTTGGGGAATATCAGGGTCGGGTCGTGTCATTGGGCATTGTTCCTGGGTTCAAGGGAAGTCATTTGATGGTGGTGATCGATGATGAAGGTTACAGAAACAGCAGATCGCTGCCATAGACCCATCGGGGCCACCGGCTCCGTTCTTCACGAAATGGAAGCTAAACATCATTGGGTTTGGGTGGAAATGGGAGAGGGAGGGTCGTGGGGTTGTTTCCAGGTGGTGATTTGCCATGAATCGTCAGAGAAACACCGTGAATGGCGTCGTTCATGAACACCATCGGGTCGGTTTGCGCAAGGAAATCGGGTCAAGGGTGGATTTAGTTCCCTCTTTCCCTCTTCTCTCATTTCCCTTATTTCCTTCCCTTCCCATTCGTCTTTTTTTTCCCTCATTTCTCTCATTTCTTTTCTTTTCCTAGCCACAACCATAACTTCGTAACATCATAACTATTCCTGCTCCAATAAAGCTGGAGCCTTCTGGAATCGAAGGGTCAAAATGACCAAAATACCCCTAACTTTGTTCGTTTATATCTCCTTCATTATAATTTCGTTTCACGAATGATTTTTGCCTACGTGCTCGTAGGATCGACCTCTATCTAGATATGTCAACAAATACAACGAAGCATATAAGGATGAATTACGTCCTCGTATAAATATGTCCAGGGCTCCAAAACAGGCCCATAACGAATCAAATTAAAGATTATGACCTCCTCTTCAAGTTAGAAAAGCCCGAGCCCAAAATCCATCATCTTCCATCCTAAAAGTCACAAACAAATTTTGTAGCCCAATCTGCTAGCACTGCACGCTGGGCATAAATTAATTCGCCACGATCAGATGCTTGGGGATAAAATTATGAAATTTTAACACAACCTTCTTGATAGACTCACGAACCCGCTTCAATTTGAATCATTCAAAAATCTCACCGTATTATTACTTTATGCTAAGAACAAGTTCGCACGTCCTACGTTGAAACTACATAACAAGGCATCAAAATCTCACCAAAATGGGAAATTTGGATCCTAAATAGAATAATAGCCACTTTCCTAAGTTCATGATAATTCTAACCAAAAGTTGGAGTACAATTACTAATTTACCCTTAATGACTAAATAAACTTCCTCTTTTACTCTTAATCATGAAAAAACTCGTCGGTAACGTCCACCCGCAAGCCTCCGTCTACCTAAATCTCTATACGAAGAATAGAGGAAAATATATAGTATAAAAGCGACCATCACTATACACACATTAAATTCTGTATTCAAAATTCATTGTTCTTTTAGGTTAACTAAACAAGAATATACCAAGAATAGAGGAAAATATATAGTATAAAAGCAACCATCACTATACACACATTAAATTTCGTATTCAAAATTCATTGTACTTTTACGTTAACTAAACAAGAAAATTGACAAATTATAGAAAATAAGATTTCGTCATTTTTATTTATGTCATTTTAGAATTTCTCGTCTAAACGCAGTGTAAATGAATTTCTGAAAATACTGAGGTATTCAATCAAGATCTCAAATGATTTTACAAAAATTTATAGAAAATCATTAATGACACACCCCGACCGAGATCGAGGCATGCTGGCCGTCACGTGAGAGTGACGTAGCCATGTGCATAGTGCGCAAGCGTTAATATGAACAAATACGAATAAATAAAAACCAAATTCAAGAAGTGTTAATACACAATCAGAGCATGAAAGTGTAGGTGCAGTCGAACATAAGGATTACTTAAATGATTAACACCCGAAGGTGGTCCTACATAGGTGATGTCTGTCAGAATCTCCGATGAATCCTCGTGAGCCACCAAGAATGCTACCTAATACCTGGAGGGGCGCAAAACAAAGGCGTGCGTGGGCAAAAACAAATCTTTCGAAAACCATTTCAAAAACAATCTTTAACCCCTCGCCGTAAAACTTGTATACTTTCCCAGAAAATAGTATATACAAATACTTATCTCAACTGAAAACATCATCATCAAATATATGCCAACAAATCAAATATATGCCATGCCATGCCACTAATTCATCAGGTAAGTAAATCAGGTGAGATAAACTCATCAAAGACAATAACATATCCGTCGTGCGATCAGCACGGTCGGAACTATAGCTCATAATCAATCTCATCATAATATATATCCTGCACACAAGTCGAACCCACTCTAGGTGGTATATACTAAAAGACTGGGTGTAATATAGTACGCTCTAGTGCTACAATCACGTGAAGACTGTGCGAAGGATCGCGGGTCACCTACGAGTCGAACCCAATGAAAATGGTCTGTACGACAGGACTGTGCACCTAACTTGGATCCAAGATGAGCGTATGGTGCGGGAGGTGAACATCACATGAAAGACTAGCCCCTAACTCTGGGAGGGAGCACTAACACCGGGGTGCAGGTTTATGAGCTTTCGATGCATCTCATCATACTCTTCATAACTCAACTTTTATTTAACCACGTAGAATCTTACCTTAACTCACCTGAGCATCCACATCACCAACAATCATGCGCATACAATTCATAATGCATAACCGTTTCATGATGCATATCATTTCATGATGCACACCCTTTCACGATGCATAAACTGATGTATATAGGTATTGGCATGGCATTTCATTTATAAAAGCATTTTAAATGCACTTTCTGGGAAAAACACATAGTATATAGGTATATACGGAAAACAAAAGCCCACTCACCTGGAGTCCGCGCTACTGCTCCCTAACGTAAACATCGAGGCGTCCCAAAACGTTCGGCGCCTAAAACAATTATCAAACTACAACTTAGAACTCTTAACCATAGAATTCGTAATTCAAGTAAAACATATCCTCAAGGATATTCTAGAATCATTTAAGACCCTTAATAAAAAATCAACCGTCTTTTAAGACCCTTAATCAAAAATCAACTGTCGATCGTTGATCGACGGTAGGGTCCACAATCCCACAAATTTGATCCGAAAGATCCGTAACTTCGATCTCCGATCCGTAACTTCCCAAGATGCATATTATGCTCCTAGAGCAACATACTAAAACTTCGTTACGATCCAACGGTCGGATCTCCGCCAATTTCCAAAACCAAGTGGCGGTTCACATTTTATTTTATGAACTTACAAACTCAATTCGGGAAGATCCGTTCGTCGGATTTCCGATCCGTAAGTTCCTACATTTTTCAAATAATACGTATTACCACGTACCAAAGTTTGGTGATGATCCAACGGTTGGATCGTCGATTCATATTTTCACCTAACCATGAATCGTAACGAACTTAAGTTCAATTGACCAATCTACGCTAACCAATTATCAAAACTGAACTTACGATGTTAAACACAGCCTAAGAATGACATTGGCGGCCCACTGGCCACATGCCGCCGCACGGGTCGCCATGAGTGGAGGTCGGCCGTCCCGACTCGCCGGAAAATTCAACTATTTTTAAAAATTCTCAAAAATTGCAGAATTGAAGACCTCAAAGAGAGGAACAACTTTCATACCTTCGGCCAAGGCCAATTTGGCTTGGAAGTACCTCAATTTCATCAAAACAGTGAAAAACCCTAGAAATGGGTGTTTTCAATTCGACCTCCAAAACCACTCCGATGCTACAACTAATGCTTGGGCTTTGTTCTGGGCCTCAAGAGGAAGCTATGGGTGGTAGCAATTGAAAGAAATTGCTTCAGGATTGGTTGATTCGAAGCCAAAGCCGCATCCCTCATCGCGGTTTCTTCCATTTTCAAGGCCAAATCTCTCAAAATTTGAGATGGAATGGGTACAGGGAAGGTTATGGAGTTGATTTCAGGTAGTTGGGTGATGCAATTTGACGGAAAAATGGGTGAAAGTCGTCGGAAATGGATGAAGAACACCGGCGGGTCACGAGGGTCACCCAACCCGTTTCTCTTCTCTTCCTTCGCTTCTCACCCTCTCTCCTTTCCTCATTTCCCTGTTCCAATTGGCCAGTCTCACTCTCTCTCTTCCCCCAATTCGGCCCTTCTCTCCCGGAGCTCTTCATCTTCTCTGGTTGGGCAGTTTGCCCAATCCGATTTTCTTCTTCTTTTTCTACCACCAGTCACGCACACACACACGTAACCTCATTTCTTCTTATCCCAGCCATCCATTTATTTCTTCATTAAATCTGGGCCGTCCACTTTCATAAAAGAAATTCCATATTTTCTGAAAATAATAAAATTAGTCAAACTTCAAACTTTAATAATTTCTTCGTTATAGCTCCAAATCACGAACCGTCTGCGCCCACTTGTCCGTAGCGACGAGTACTACGGGGATATGCCAAGAAAACAAATCTTACGTGGCACGACACAACCATTAACCTCGAACAACGCACGTTCCTCAAAGGGCATTTTTGTAAAATCCTTTATAACAAATTTAAAAACTCTTAAAATCAGGGACGGGCTGTCACAATCTACCCCCTTAATGAATTTCGTCCTCGAAATTTCAAACAACAACATACATCACTGATACTCATAAAACAAGTAAGGATACAAATCTCTCATCCGATCCTCAATCTCCCAAGTAGCCTCCTCCACTAAATGGTTCCTCCTCAGAACCTTTACCATACGAATGGTATTGTTTCTCAGCACTTTGTTTTTCCAATCCAAAATCGTCACTGGTTCTTCCTCGTATGTCAAATCCGGACTAATCTCAAGTTGTTGAGGAAGTATCACATGGGAAGGATCCGAAACATAATGACGAAGCATAGAGACATGAAACACATTGTGCACTCTAGCCAACTCTGGAGGCAACTCAAATCTATAAGCAACTTCGCCAACTCGCTCGATAATCTGTTAAGGTCTGATGTACCTAGGGTTTAGCTTACCATTCCTTCCGAACCTTACTACTCATTTCAAGGCGATAACTTAAAAAAAATACCCAATCACCGACCTTATACACTTTATCAATGGCATATCTATCGGCAAGGCTCTTCTGTCGATCCTGAGCCGCTTTCAAATTAGCTTTGATTACCTGTATATTCTAAGTAGTCTCATCTACTGTCTTAGGGCCCACCAATGGTCTCTCACCCACTTTTGACCAACATAACGGTGTACGGCGAACTCTACCATAAAGTGCCTCAAATGGTGTCATCCCGAAGCTAGAATGGTAGCTGTTATTATAGGCAAACTCCATTAAATCCAACATTGCATGCCAATAATCACCAAACTGAAGTACCGAAGATCTTATCATATCTTCCAAAGTCTGAATCGTCCTCTCTGACTGAGCATCTGTCTGTGGATGATACGATGTGCTGTAATGTAGTTCTGTGCCAACAGCTTCCTGGAATCTTCTCCAAAAAGTAAACCTAGGATCCCAATCCGAGATGATACTCACTGGCACTTCGTGGTACTTCATAATTTTGAGTAATAACAACTCAGCTAGCTTATTCAGAGAATACTTTTCTCTCACTGGGAAGGAGTGTACTGATTTGGTAAGCCTATCAACGATTACCCAAACACCATCATACCCGTTCCGTGTACGAGGAAGCTTGTACACAAAATCCATAGTGATACTTTCCCTTTTCCACTGTGGAACGGGAAGTGGTTGCATCAAACTAAACGGCTTCTTCCTTTTAGCTTAACCTGCTGACATATTACACACCTATTAACTTACTCTGCAATTTCCTTTTTCATGCCCGGCCAATAGTAAAACGGTCTAAAGGTATGATACATCTTCGTACCTCCTGGATGCATAGCATATGCCGAAATGTGTGCCTCATCAAGTATTTCCTTCTTTAATTCCATAATATTTGGCATGTACATCCTTTTATCTCGCATAAGCATGCCATCAGTCTCACGAACTCTGAGATCCTTTTTCTTCCCTTTAGAAATTGCAAAAATTCATTCATGCACTTCCTTATTATTTCCTTGAGCTTCGAGTATACGATCAATCAAAATGGGCCTAACTTGGAAACTAGCAAGTAAGGCTTCCTCTCGTGCTTCCATCAAAGTTTCTTATTTCTCTTCTAGTCCCAATTTCGCTCCAGTAGATCTCAAATCTGCAAGAAGAGGAACACGGGATGCATACAATGCATTAACTCGACCTTGGGACCTCCTACTCAGTGCATCAGCCACTACATTTGCACGACCAGGGTAACACTCGATCGTGCAATCATAATCACTGAGTAATTCTATTCATCTCCGCTATCGAAGGTTAAGTTCTCTCTGAGTGAAAATGTATTGTACGCTCTTGTGGTCCGTAAAGGTCTTACACTTCTCACCATAAAGATAATGTCTCCATATCTTCAGAGCGAAAATGATGACTGCTAACTCTAAATCATGTGTAGGATAATTTCTTTCATGTAGCTTCAACTGTCTCAAAGCATAAGCAATTACCCCACCATGTTGCATCAAAACTCATCCTACTCAAACTTTACTTCCTTCCTAGACAACCTCGTCAGTGGTAAAGCAATCACTGAGAAATCCTTAACAAACCGTCGATAGTAACCTGCTAATCCCAGGAAACTCCGTACCTCGGTGACGGTTCGTGGTTGTTTTCAATTTTCTATGGCTGCTACTTTTTATGGATCTACCTAAATGCCCTGAGCTGAAATGACATGACCCAAGAATGCCACTTCTTTTAGCCAAAATTAACATTTACTGAACTTAGCATAAAGGCGATGTTCCCTCAACTTCCTTAACACTAGAGTGAGATGTCGTCCGTGTTCTTCTCTCGACTTAGAATACACCAAAATGTCATCAATAAAAACAATGACAAATCGATCCAAGTATTGTTAAAATGCCTTATTCATCAAACCCATGAAAGTTGCTGGTGCATTCGTTAACCCGAACGACATCACAAAGAACTCATAATGACCATAACGAGTCCTAAAAGCCGTTTTAGGAACATCATCACTCCTAATCTTCAGCTGATAGTAGCCAGACCTCAAGTCAATTTTCGAGAACACACAAGCACTTCGAAGTTGGTCAAATAGATCATCTATGCGCAGCAATGGATAACGGTTTTTAATCGTTACCCTATTCAATTGCCGATAATCTATGCATAGTCTTAAGGTTCCATCTTTCTTCCGAACAAATAGAACTGGGGCTCCCCTAGGGTGAAACACACAGCTGAATGAAACCTTTATCAACCAATTCCTGTAGCTGAATCTTTAACTTTCTCAATTCATCAGGAGCCATTCTATAGGGAGTCAAAGATATAGGGTCCATACCTGGCAACAAATCGATGGTGAACTCCACATCTCTATCTGGTGGTAATCCAGGCAAATCATCAGGAACGACATCCGGAAAATGCCTAACCACTCGAACTTCCTCCTCACTACTGGGAGTAGTGTCATTCAGCACAACGTGAGCTATATATCCCTGGCACCCTTTATTCAACACTTCTTTGCCCTCAAGGTAGAAATAATCCATTCTCTCACTCCACTACGTTCACCTACGAATGTAACTCCGGATAAACCTAAGAGACAAGAAGTAACCGTCTTCTCGCGACAGTGGATGTCAGCAATATTACAGTGTAACCAGTTTGCTCCCAAAATCACATCAAGTCCACGAGAGTAGACCCTAAAACTCGAGTCAAAGAAGCAGAAACGAGAAGTCATCTTTCCTAACAAGCAGTAACTCTTGGAAACTATTGTAGTGTTCAAACCACCTCTCTATTTTTTGCTTAGTTGCATATTTTTAGTCAAACAAGGTCAACGTTGGTGGAAAGAACGACTCGTCAGTAATTAACCTAAAACCCCAAGAGAGTACACAGCCTTCCAGAAAAGTGCAACTTCTATATGTGCTAACGCCACAATACGAGGAAACACAATGCGTCCTCCAAGGTAATGTTGTTGATTCGCCCCTTGGGCCTGCTGTCGTCCTCCTAAACCTCTATTAGCGTGAACATCTCGGCCCTGCGAATACGCCCCTGACCTGACTGTGCTGTCTCGACGACACTCTCCAAAATGTCGATTATTGCACCTACAGTATAAAGGAGCACCTGAACCACCTGAAGCACCTGCCTCTCTTGGCCTCTGAAAGCGAGATCCTCCAGTGAACCTACCACCACTCCTCTGACTGGTGGCACTAAAACCCCTACTGGAAGAACTAGAACTATTCCCACTTTTCTCAAAACTCTGAGTCTGTCGAGGTCCCTGAGATGACTACCCTTTGCCTTTACCGTACTTCTTCAGATTACTGCCTCTTTCTTCTTCTTCTTCACTCTTACTAAGCATTTTATCTGAATCCTCAATCCTCAACAAAACATCATAATACTCCTGATAAGTAGCACAGGGTAAGATAGTTGCCATAGAGTGCTACTTCTTTTTAGTATCTAACTTAAAGCGACGAAGCATTTCAACGAGATTAGCAGCAACTTCCTGATCAAGATACGTTGAGGGAATGAATCCCTTATAAAACGACCGTATAAAATTCTCCCAATTTGCTTTTTCCTCAGGAGTCTATCTATAAGTTTCCTGATTTCACCAGGCTGCATGCTCTCTATCCAAAAACCAGGAAGTGATCTCGACCCACCTTTCAGCAGGAAGACTGCCCTGACTCTACATCACCTGAAAAGTCTTCTCCACATGCTCGAGCCAACTCTCGGACTCTTCGTGGTCCTCACTACCCTTAAACATAGGCAGCTTTAGATTATACACCGTCTCCAACGGAGTCCTCTGGGAGGGCGTAGTAAAGCCTGAATGGCATTAGTGATAACCTCCCCTAACCTAGCAACATCGGGGAAACTAGGCTCTACTGAAGGACATGGATCCCTACGAGGCGGATAATTGTGACAGAAGAAATCACAATGATTAACCTACTCACAAAATATGCAGGACTGCGGAACCTAGGCTCTGATACCAAACTGACATACCCCGACCGAGATCGAGGCATGCTGGCCGTCACGTAAAAGTGACGTAGCCATGTGCACAATGCGGAAGCGTTAATATGAAGAAATACGAATAAATAAAAACCAAATTCAAGAAGTGTTAATACACAATCAGAGCATGAAAGTCTAGGTGCAATCGAACATAAGGATTACTTAAATGATTAACACCCGAAGGTGGTCCTACATAGGTGATGTCTGTCAGAATCTCAGATGAATCCTCGTGAGCCACCAAGAATGCTACCTAATACCTGGAGGGGCGCAAAACAAAAGCGTGAGTGGGCAAAAACAAATCTTTCAAAAACCATTTCAAAAACAAACTTTAACCCCTCGCCGTAAAACCTGTATACTTTCCCAAAAAATAGTATATACAAATACTTATCTCAACTGAAAACATCATCATCAAATATATGCCAACGAATCAAATATATGCCATGCCATGCCACTAATTCATCAGGTAAGTAAATCAGGTGAGATAAACTCATCAAAGACAATAACATATCCGTCGTGTGATCAGCATGGTCGGAACTATAGCTCATAATCAATCTCATCATATCTCATCATAATATATATCCTGCACACAAGTCGAACCCACTCAAGGTGGTCTATACGACAAGACTGGGTGTAATATAATACGCTCTAGTGCTACAATCATGTGAAGACTGTGTGAAGGATCGCGGGTCACCTACGAGTCAAACCCACTGAAAGTGGTCTATACGACAGGACTGTGCACCTAACTTGGATCCAAGATGAATGTATGGTGCGGGAGGTGAACATCACATGAAAGACTAGCCCCTAACTCTGGGCGGGAGCACTAACACCGGGGTGCAGGTTTATGAGCTTTCGATGCATCTCATCATACTTTTCATAACTCAACTTTTATTTAACCACACATAATCTTACCTTAACTCACCTGAGCATCCACAGCACCAACAATCATGCTCATACAATTCATAATGCATAACCATTTCATGATGCATACCCTTTCACAATGCATAAACTGATGTATATAGGTATTGGCATGGCATTTCATTTATAAAAGCATTTTAAATGCACTTTCTGGGAAAAACACATAGTATATAGGTATATACGGAAAACAAAAGCCCACTCACCTAGAGTCCGCGCTACGGCTCCCTAACGGTAAACATCGAGGCGTCCCAAAACGTTCGGCGCCTAAAACAATTATCAAACTACAACTTAGAACTCTTAACCATAGAATTCGTAATTCAAGTAAAACATATCCTCAAGGATATTCTAGAATCATTTAAGACCCTTAATTAAAACTCAACCGTCAATCGATCGACGGTAGGGTCCACAATCCCACAAACTTGATCCGGAAGATCCGTAACTCCGATCTCCGATCCGTAACTTCCCAAGATGCACATTATTCTCCTAGAGCAACATACTAAAATTTCGTTACGATCCAACGGTCGGATCTCCGCCAATTGCCAAAACCAAGTGGCGGTTCACATTTTATTTTATGAACTTACAAACTCAATTCGGGAAGATCCGTACGTCGGATTTCCAATCCATAAGTTCCTAAATTCTTCAAATAATATGTATTACCATGTACCAAAGTTTGGTGACGATCCAACGGTCGGATCATCGATTCATATTTTCACCTAACCATGAATCGTAACGAACTTAAGTTCAATTGACCAATCTACGCTAACCAATTATCAAAACTGAACTTAGGATGTTAAACACAGCCTAAGAATGACATTGGAGGCCCATTGGCCACGTGCCGCCGCAAGGGCCGCCGTGAGTGGCGGTCAGCCGTCCCGACTCGCAGGAAAATTCAACTATTTTAAAAATTCTCAAAAATTGCAGAATTGTAGATCTCAAAGAGGGGAACAACTTTCATACCTTCGGCCAAGGCCAATTTGGCTTGGAAGTACCTCAATTTCATCAAAACCGTGAAGAACCCTAGAAATGGGTGTTTTCAATTCGACCTCCAAAACCACTCTGATGCTCCAACTAATGCTTGGGCTTTGTTCTAGGCCTTAAGAGGAAGCTATGGGTGGTAGCATTTGAAAGAAATTGCTTTGGGATTGGTTGATTCGAAGCCAAAGCCGCCGCACCCTCATCGCGGTTTCTTCCATTTTCAAGGCCAAATCTCTCTAAATTTGAGATGGAATGGGTAGAGGGAAGGTTATGGAGTTGATTTCAGGTAGTTGGGTGATGCAATTTGACGGAAAAATGGGTGAAAAGTCGTCAGAAATGGATGAAGAACACCGGCGGGTCGCGCGGGTCACCCAACCTGTTTTTCTTCTCTTCCTCCGCTTCTCACCCTCTCTCCTTTCCTCCTTTCCCTGTTCCAATTGGCCAGTCTCACTCTCTCTCTTCCCCCAATTCGGCCCTTCTCTCTCGGAGCTCTTCATCTTCTCTGGTTGGGCAGTTTGCCCAATCCGATTTTCTTCTTCTTTTTCTTCCACCAGTCACGCACAC
The DNA here is from genome assembly GCA_036320875.1 of Cotoneaster glaucophyllus. Lineage (NCBI taxonomy): Eukaryota > Viridiplantae > Streptophyta > Magnoliopsida > Rosales > Rosaceae > Cotoneaster > Cotoneaster glaucophyllus. The sequence goes on from CM070060.1 coordinate 1,299,512, forward strand.
ACACATGTAACCTCATTTCTTCTCATCCCAGCCATCCATTTATTTTTTCATTAAATCTGGACCGTCCACTTTCATAAAAGAAATTCCATATTTTCTGAAAATAATAAAATTACTCAAACTTCAAACTTTAATAATTTCTTCGTTATAACTCCAAATCACGAACCGTCTGCGCCCACGTGTCCGTAGCGACGAGTACTTCGAGGATATGCCAAGAAACAAATCTTACATGGCACGACACAACCATTAACCTCGAACAACACACGTGCCTCAAAGGGCATTTTTGTAAAATCCTTTATAACAAATTTAAAAACTCTTAAAATCAGAGACGGGCTGTCACAATTAATGTATTCAATTATGATTTTAAATAAGTTTATAAAAGTTTTTGTGTATTCAAAATATTATTGACTTGATAGGATTTTTAAAAGTGATGTTGTAGCCTATTTTATCTGACTAAGGGGAGAGGACCGGCGGCAAGGGAAGAGATAGAGGAGATATGTGTTTGTAGAATTGTAGGGGAATGTGTGTATGTGTTATTCCCTCCTATGTAGTGCCTTTATTTATAGTAATAAGAGGGAGAAGAAATCCTTTATCCCCAAGGAATACAAGTTCATATAGGAAAGAATAACTAGAATCAAATCTAATCTAGGATTTACACAATCACACTTAAACTAAGAAAGTTCATAACAAGTGATTGATTTTGGAGTTTATACTGTAAATTAAGCCATAATAAATCTTTCCTTTTTCAATAAGATTTTGATGAGTTTGTCTTACTTTGTTTCTCATGATATCTTACTTATCACTCTCACCCCATCATAATCACTTGCTCTCACATTTTAACCATTCATCGTGCATCGTGCGATCAGAAATTATTTGAACGGCTACGATGTGAGAATCCTTAGGATCCCCACAAAGTGGATCCGAAGAAGATCATCTTCCCTTCATCATCTTTATCTCTGGCTTCCTCCATATCACACTGCGTGCCTCATCCAAATCACAAAATCCTCATTTCCCACTTTCATTCATTCAACCACAATTGAATCTGAGTCTAACTGCTGCCAGGGCCGGCCCTGAGTGTTGCCGGAGTAGGCGGTCGCCTAGGGCCCCCAAGTCCAGGGGGCCCCAAATTTTTTTTTATACATCCTGTATATAACATATAAATATAGAAAACGTAAAAAACATCACAATTACTTTGTTGATGCAGTGGAAACGGTTACACTATGTTTTCTTTAGGGTGGGCATTTAGAAGCATCTTGTAGGCATTAGGTTTTGCTTTTTTTTTTTTTTTTTTTTTTTAAAATCTATGAAATTAATGGTCTCAATCGGCCAAATCCATTTTTTTTCCTTTTGCTTTTGAAAGTAACCTCCAAAAACAAACATACAAAAATCATAGAAAATGTGAGATTTATTTACTCCATATCTATATATATAAAGGGAGCACCCGAAAATAGTGAAACATTTAAAATATCATAAATTGCCCCTTAAAAATTTGAAAATTACAAGAATTAAAAGGAGTTAAAATAATTCAACAAATATTAATTTTGAATGAATTTAAGATTTTCAACTTTAGAAAAAAAAAAAAAAAAAAAAAACTTCATGTTAGTGGGTGTTTATGTGAGATCCCACATCGCCCAGGGGAGTGATCCTTATATGTATATTCCCATCCCTACCTAGCGCAAGGCCTTTTGGGAGCTCACTGGCTTCGGGTTCCATGGGAACTTCGAAGTTAAGCGAGTAGCGCGCGAGAGCATTCCCATGATGGGTGACCCACTGGGAAGTTCTCCTGTGAGTTCCCAGAAACAAAACCGTGAGGGCGTAGTCGGGGCCCAAAGCGGACAATATCGTGCTACGGTGGTGGAGCGGGCCCGGGATGTGGTGGATCCCGGGTCGGGATGTGACAGTTTGGTATTAGAACCTAACCCTGGCCGTGGTGTGCCGACGAGGACGGGGGGTGGATTGTGAGATCCCACATCGCCCAGGGGAGTGATCCTTATATGTATATTCCCATCCCTACCTAGCGCGAGGCCTTTTGGGAGCTCACTGGCTTCGGGTTCCATGAGAACTCCGAAGTTAAGCGAGTAGCGCGCGAGAGCACTCCCATGATGGGTGACCCACTGGGAAGTTCTCTTGTGAGTTCCCAGAAACAAAACCGTGAGGGCGTAGTCGGGGCCCAAAGCGGACAATATCGTGCTACGGTGGTGGAGCGGGCCCGGGATGTGGTGGATCCCGAGTCGGGATGTGACAGTTTATGTTTAACTTCTTATCTATTTTCAAAAATATTTTAAATAAAATTGTATAAATAGAAAAAAAACTTGAGTTCCTTAAATAAAAAAACATACAAAGGCCAATTGTCACACACCTACGCGTGTGACAAAAGGCTAGTGAAATTAATAGCCCCAATCTGTCCAAATGCATTTTTTTCTTTTCTTTTGCTTTTGAAATAACCTTAAAAATGACAAAAACCAGAATAATCATAACTTTGTAATCCTTTTTCTTTCAACTTCCTAATTCTTTCCATTTCTATTGAATGTTTAAGCAACTATCACTTGGTCCTAAAGATTGTAATTTGAGGTAACCAAAACTTTGAATTTAAATTTTCTTTTTCAATAATTTATTGTTAAACTAGGTTATTCTAAAATTTGATTCGCTATTGTGATGTTGATTTTAGAAAGAACACAAGAGAACCACTTGGCGTTGTTGAATTATTATATTCGTCAATCAAGTTTTATTGTTTTTTACTCTCTTGATCATCAAGTTTTATTGCTCTTCACTCTCAATCTTAGAATCTTGACTACAAACACTTAGTGCATTTGCGTCTAAAGACATGTGGCATGTAATATTTAAATAATATTAGTATATCTGTTTCATTTTGATATTAGTTTTTAATAATATTCGATGAAGAAATAGACTTTTTATGTAATTAGCGAATTCTTTTTACCACATACCAATATACAAAAAGTTGAAGGTCCGAGAACTTTAGGGCCCCACTTTGAAGGCTCGCCTAGAGCCCTCAAATTCTCAGGACCGGCCCTGACTGCTGCACAACCAAGAAGTACAATGGTTCCTCTAATCTCAAAACACGATTTTGTCCTTGCATGGAAACACAAGCCTACTTGTTTATGCGAGTGTGTATCCTACAGTGAATCTCAAAATACTATGTAATTGCTTACAGGTTTTGATGGCTAGTGATTGGAGAGAAATTTGTTTGTCCCAAAGCATTGGTTTGATAATAGAGAACTTTAACGAAAAGTTTCGGGTACTGTTTATTTTAACGAAAAACCACATTTTTACTCTAAAAAGTCAATTATGGTATTATTCACTTACAACATTTTTTTGTCATTTTCGTTAAAACTCAAAGTTTTCAAACTATTTTTATTAGTTTTCCTTTTATAATAAGATTGCTCATATGGTAATACCATGATTTTTCACGTCTGAGGATATACAAAGGAGATGCAACTTTTTGTTATGGTTTCGACCTCTAATTTGTGTATCGAACATAATTTATGATCTTGAATTTTAGTAATTTCACGACATCATATAGTTGCAATTTAGTTAGTTTTTACAGAAAAGAGGGGAGATGAGAGATGAAATTGAGAGTAAATATGCAACTGTGGAAGAAAAACAACGAGAAAAGAGAGAAAAATGGTTATTCACTGAAAAAAATGGGTAAGTACATTGCAATGAGGATGAACGAAGTGGCACTCTCTAACCCTTCAAATGCATTTAATGGTCAAGATTAAAATTAATAGAATTCAGAAAAATTGTTCAAAATAAAAAATAAAAACTCATAAACTCCATTAAATCCACTTAGAATTCACTTTTGAAATTCAAATGGAGTTTATAAAACTCAATTAAAATTCTTCGAATTAAAGTCGTTTAATCACAAATAAATAAACGGTTAATGATAATTTTACACAATTTGTCTATTTATTTTTGTATAGTTTGATCATCAAATGATTTTATATTGAATTATTTTTTACAGATATGATATAATTTTAATATTAAACGATTTCGATCGTAAGATTGAAATCGAGCAATACGTCGCAAAGTGAATAGGGAGGAACTCTCATCAACCATTGAGTCAAGTTAATCCTTTTCGGTAATCATGTGGGTTCTCAGTAATAAACAAATAATAGGGGAAGAATGGGACAAACATGGTGCCTGAAAGAGTTGACCTTGGCAGGTGGGCAGCCTGTGAGAGCAGCTCGGAAGAAAAACTGAAATAAATCTCTCCCTCTCTCTTTCTCTTCTTAGATTCAGATTGATTGATTGGGATTTCGATTAGGGTTTTCAGTTTTCTTTCTTCTCGTCTTTCCTCCCAGACGAAACAAGAAGGAAGAAGATAATGGCGCGGGAATGGTGACCAAATAAACCAAAAATCCCAAAAAAAATCAGAAAAATGGCGTGGAAGAATGCGTTCGACAAGGCGAAGCCAGTGTTCGTGACGATATACGCCACCGTAATAATTGGGATCGTCTTCTCGTCTTTGTATGTGATATCCGCCATCTACTCCGGCAAGTCTGCCGCTGATTCCACCACCTCCTGGCTTTCCCGTCAGTTCTCCCTCTATCTCTCTCTCTCTTGATTTGCTTACGAGTGAAGTACCTTTCAATTCATTTTCCGCAAAAGCTTCAATCTTTATCACTTACATTGCACATTCGAACGGGGTTTGAGATTTTAATAATTCAACACATATGTGCTCAGTTAATAATTAACGCAATGGACCTTGTCTTTCTAACCAATTACAAATTTTCAACTGCTTGCTTACATTTCCAAGTGATGAAACTGATTCAGCTATTACATCGTAACCGGGGAACATGAATGCAACCTCATTTAGGAATTATATGATCAAATTTTATACCTTTGGTGTTTTTTTTTTTTTAATCTTTTCGGGTTGGGTAGAACTAAAGGCGATCAACTCTGTGGTTACTGCCGTTGTCTTTTGGTGTTTTTTAGTTTCTTCTTATACACCAAGAGTGAATTTTACACATTGTGGTTACTGCCGTTGTGTTTTGGAGTTGCCATTGGAGCTGATTTAGTCCGTCGGTCTAAGTATGTGGGTTTGAGTTCTGCGCAGACTCCAAGCTTTGGATATATGCGCCAGATTTTGTGTATGTGATTTTGGCGTTCTATTATCGATTACCCTGCGGTCAGTAATATTGTATAACTCGGGACTTTTTGTTTTGTTCAATGCACCCTTTGTTGCAATGTTTTGTGTTTATTCAATAAGCAATCTGTCTATGATCCCAGTCTTCTCCCTCTTCGTGCGTGTGTTTTATTTATGTCAATGCACGAATTGTTACAGATGTAGGTTCTCCTCCTTTAGAGCAAGCACCCAATGTTTCTCAACCAGAAATAGTTCAAGCAATGGCCACACCTTCACTCGGGCCTCAAAGCATGTCAACAAGACCTATTTGGGAAGCTCCCCCACGCACAAAGAAAATGCCACCTTTGAAGAAATTTAGACTGAGCAAAGAACTAGTTCAGCAAAGAGTGAAGGACAACGTTGTTATAGTGACCTTTGGGAACTATGCATTCATGGATTTTATCCTGACTTGGGTTAAACACTTGACTGATCTGGGGCTTTCTAACCTTCTCATTGGTAAGCTACCCCATATTCTCAGGCGTGTGTTCTTCTTTCTTTGTGGCCTTTTCAATTTGTATACATTTCTTGTTCCACTTCCCAGGGAAAAAAATGTGCTTGTTTTTCTATTTTCATTTGCACCTCTGAGTTTGAACTTGATGGCTTAGGTGCAATGGACACCAAACTGTTGGAGGCTTTGTATTGGAAGGGTGTTCCGGTATTTGACATGGGCAGCCACATGAGCACAATAGACGTTGGATGGGGGTCGCCAACATTCCACAAGATGGGACGAGAAAAAGTTATACTGATAGACTCAATTCTCCCTTACGGTTTTGAGCTATTGATGTGTGATACAGACATGGTTTGGTTGAAGGTACTTTTTAACTAGCGTTCAAATTTTTAATTGTTTAGTTGCTTCGTATGGCATTATGAGTTATCAATTTTCTTGGAACAGGACCCGCTTCCGTATCTTGCTCGCTATGCAGAAGCAGATGTCTTAACTTCCAGTGATCAAGTTGTACCAACAGTCACTGATGACAGGCTGGACATTTGGCAACAAGGTAAAGATTTTTTTTAATATTTCTCGTTCTACTCCTTTATCCTTTGTTTGCAGCTATTCCATGAGGAGGATTTCAGTATAACTTGCATAAGATCTGGTGATATAAAAATGTGTCCCACCACAAATGATTACTATGGGTCTACCCCTCAGGGAACTAGTACAGGATCCTAAACTCTCCTTATTTTTGTAGATACCTTCATTACTATTCTTGGAAGTTTAGGCACTTAGAAAAGAAAAAGAACTACTGAATGTGCTTTTTGTCCTTATTCTGGTTTCTATTTAATACTCTATGAATCTTCTTCATGTACATACCACGTTGGATTAATATATATGTCAGTGTTGACTGTAGTATACTCTGGAATTCATACACATGCTGTGTGTTGCTGCAGCTCCATTCCTGGATTAAAAGATTCCCCAGTGTTTATTTTTTAATATAGGAGTTGTGCCCGTGTCAATGACTAATATGTTCACCATTTACACTCTATCCACATTGTTTAGTGCAGTCTAATTTTGACTCCCTCTTTGTCTCTGGTCACCCTTGTTTATTTTTATTTTAGAAGTTATTTGTTCGGTTATGTTTCTTTTTCATGATCAATAGATTTAAAGTTAAACTCAAAATTTGAGAATTTTAAAAGATGTATCTTCACCTATAACAGTTGGTGCTGCATACAACATTGGAATTTTTCACTGGCGGCCAACAGATCCTGCTAAAAGATTGGCTAAGGAATGGAAAGATATGCTTCTAGCTGATGAGAAGATATGGGACCAGAATGGATTTAATGATCTCGTACGAAGACAGTTAGGACCACCAGTTGATGGAGAGAGTGGACTTGTATATGCTTTTGATGGAAGTCTCAAGCTGGGAGTTCTGCCTGCGAGTATATTTTGTAGTGGGCATACATATTTTGTCCAGGTAGATCCTGTAGTTTTTATTTGATAGTTTGGGTATCTTTTAAATTTACAGTGTTATTCCTTATTTTCGTCAATTTTGCTATCAAAGTTAGGTGTCTTTCAAGGACTTAATGCAACTAAGCTATAAAAGGTTTTGTTTCACTTAAGCCCTAATCTTTAACGCTTTAATGACAGGCCATGCATCAACAATTGAGATTAGAGCCATATGCAGTGCATACCACATTCCAGTATGCAGGTACCGAAGGAAAACGCCACCGACTACGGGAAGGCATGGTTTTCTATGACCCACCAGAATACTATGATGCAGCAGGTACTAAAAGGGAATATCATTGATATTGTACCGTACATTGGATATCTTCTCAATCTTATTAGGATGCATCTTTCTTTCAATTGCTTGCTTAAAGTGAATGTTCAGTATCATCCTTTGCATCATCTCTGCCAAGGTTTCCTTCCAATCTCATGGAACTTGATCTTTCACATTAAGAAACTAAGGTACTGTTTGATAGCTAGAATGAGCATTGGAATAGAATGGTACGTCTGGGAATTAGAGGGTAAAGTAGGAAGAATTGAAAATTTGGTATTACCTATATTATTTGGGGGAATGAACATTCTATAGGAATACTAGACCATCTCTAATAATTAAAACACCAGCTAATCTCTTTTTCCTTCAGAACTTCTAACCTCGTCAGCTATAAAAAAGTTTGTGATTTAGAAGTAAAAATTTGATCACATGAATACACGGATACGCTACTACACACATTTGTTCTTACTGATGACTATATTTATACAATTGACGCTTAACATCTTTCTTAACAAGGACTTTGCAAATTTACGCAGGAGGTTTTTTGTCATTTAAGCCGTCTATTCCTAAGAGCTTGTTGCTAGATGGGGAGCATAATGTGAAATCACATTTTACTCTTATTAATTACCAAGTATGTATGTACTAACCTGCTTCCATAAACTTTTTACATTGTGTGGGAGCGTATCCTAGTGTTACATCTTATAATTTTTATTCTAAATGATTTTGTTCAGATGAAACAAATAAGAATGGCTCTTGCAATTGCTTCTTTGTTGAATCGCACCCTGGTAAGAAAAATTATATATCTATTCTTTCTATTTTATTTCAGTCTATTTTTTGGACTGAAATGTTCTGGTGATATATGCGTGAATGAATTTAGTTTCGGATCATTAAATGAGTTTGAGTTTGAGTTTGGTTTGTTTAGATTTACCTGTGTGAAATTACAATAAACCATTAACACAAGCGTTGATGCAATCATCATCATCAAGTTATCATATATGGAAATTGGGGGCTTATTAATACATGTTCCATTGTGCATGCTTCATAAAATATCACAGACAAGGCTTAGTTATTATTTTCTCGTTCAAAGGTGTAAACCTTGTAAGGACCTGCATGTCTGACAATATAGTGGGATCATGACTGATCATAAGTACATACATAGATATGTCTTCTAAGTTCTATGAGATTATAGAAATCTCAAATCAGATATTCTAAGTCTTGTATCTCAATATATAAATCACGGGCTTCTCCTCTAATAATCCACTGGTTTTTGGTTGCATTGTCTAACTCTGAACAAGGTGTGTGAGTGGGACAATTTATCCACATTTCGGGCCCAATTTGGCTATACGTGCTCTGTGTCATCCAATATATAAGTTAATCCATCTGTTTGGCTCAGACCAGCCACACATGAGGTAGAATTGAAAATATAAAACTCTTACATCTGGTATCCAAATTCGTGATTTCAACATGTAAAGTCTTGGGCCTCTCCACTAGTAGCTATTTCGTTTTAGATTGGATGGTTCAACTTTAACACAGTGCAATTTAAATTGGTCACCTTTGTACACACTATAGATACTGTGCTGTTTTGCTTATTGGTTTGGGCATAAGGATAAGGGACAAAATTCAGTCCTCTAATTAATCAAACAACAGTGTGCTAGGATATGTACTTAAGGTTTTAGGGTTTAGGTTTACAAGTTTGGAATTCATTATTGTTGAGATGAAATAATGCATTTTTCTGCATATGTATTTTAATCCTCATCTCTTTTATTTGTATTTTTTAGGTTATGCCTCCACTATGGTGCAGGTTGGATAGGCTGTGGTTTCCCCACCCTGGCATTCTTGAGGGATCTATAACTCGACAACCTTTTATTTGCCCTCTAGATCATGTGTTTGAGGTATGTCCAATTTGTCAGAGCTAACTTCATACAGTTTGTTATCTTTGCTTCCACAATAGACAAGATTACTCGAAAAAAAATTCTTGTAAGAAAGTTGCCAATCCTTTGGCTTTGTATTAAATCAGCCTTTGTACTAAAATAGCAGAATGTGTCAGACCAAAAAAAAAAAAAACAGCAGGATATGAGTTGCATTTTCTAAATTGAGTCAGTTACCATATTAACTCAAGACTTTTTTCTGCTAGAGTTTAATTGTTTGAAGTAGTGAGTTGAATTACAATGTCATGGGACAAAAAGTAGTGATCGTATTATCAACTTGGTCCTCCTTGCAATGTGCTCTTAGAATTTTAGACTGAATGACCATTTGTGCTGATTACTTTGTTGTTACTACCCTTGCTAAAAACCTATTAGGAATAATTATAAAAAGGTGGAAAGAAATCCAGGTCCCAATCCCATCCTGAAGCATTATATATAAATAAAGCAAAAGTGACTCTCATTTGTTTTTGGTTGGATGTGGCACGACCGCCCTTATGATGGTTTAGGGAATCGGCTTCACCTGCGATATTTTTCTGTATTTTACACATCGTAATAGTCAACTGGTAATACAATGTCTTTTTCAGCTAAACGACAGAGAAACCAGTCGTAACTTCGGCCCTATAAAATGTTTTATTTTTGTCACATAGATACCTATGGTTTCCTCTGCTACACAAAACAGTTAACTTTGGTAGTAATTAAGCACGTCTGCAGCACATGATTTTGGTAAGACGCCATCAAAATCATACCAAATCTCTACTTCTCTTCCATCAATTTTCATATTAAGTACTGAGGAACAACATAAACGATAAGTGTCATGATGCCTGAGGACAATACATGTCTTACGATCTAACCACAAGATGTGTTTCCATAATTTCCCTTTTTCTCTATCCTATGTGTGAATAATTTCCCTTTTTCTCTATCCTATGTGTGAATAATTTCCCTTTTTCTCTATCCTATGTGTGAACCCTTTTTATTATAAACATTTAAAAGGTTTTGGCTGAGCTACAAAATACTGTCTCTAATCCCTGATTAACAGAACATGAAAAGTTTCAAGGAAAATTCATGGTTGGATTGGATATTTGAGACGCTGAAATTTCTATAAACTGGAAAGAACAAAAAGATTCGAGGAGAGAAAAAGAGGCATACAGCGGTTATTTAATTATTTTCCTACACCTACCAGTGTTCAGTTGATTTTCTACTTTTTTTTTCTTCACCTTTGTCATTTGTCAAATCTTACATCTTGTTTAAACTGATTAAGTTCCACTGTTTAGATTAATGGGTTTGTACAGAGTGAAGCTTCCAAGAATTGCACAAATAATTCATAGGAACATTGGTGTATCTCAAGGCCCTACTGTGAAATCCCTTCTGGAGGTGGAAGCTAACAAAAGTGTACTGTATCGCAGGTGAATGTCATGCTTAAGGAATTGCCAGCGGAGATATTTGGGCCCCCAATCGGTATTAGAGAATACTCATTCTTTGACAATCCATTGATGCCAAAACAGGTAAATGGGTATCTATGAAATTTTTAAGTCAAAAGAATCAGTTCCATTGATTCTGTAGCTAAGAGTAGACAACTTCATTTTTGAATTTTGTTTTAGGTGAAAGAATCATGGCTTGATGTCCAGCTTTGTCAACAAGGAACGCGAGACTGCATTGCTTCAAATACTACCACCCCTTCAGGAGCACTCAGATTTCCAAAGAGAAGCAATGAAGAAACGGTAATCTGAATTAATACGTGTGCGCTTGTGTGAGTTCATTTTATTTCTCTCTTGGAAGAGTATACAAATTAATATATGTATATTTTGTGTAACAAACCTTGTTCCTTTTTAACCCTATTAATGAGTAGTGTCTTTTGAATCCTGGTGTTCTGAGTGACATATACGATATTGGATTTCACTTGTACATGCAGTTCAAGACAGTATTCTCCTCGTTCAAGGATGTAAAAGTAATTCAGTTTTCTTCTATGCAAGATGCATTCCCAGGTTTCACCAACAAGGCAAGTCTTTTCGTCAATCTTCTTCGGCTTTTCTTTCTTACTTTGGTTGTACATGCACCACATGCTTCGTTATCATGCGCTGATCTGACGATTTGTGAAATTTATGGTCAGGCAAGGGAAGAGAAATTCAGGAATCGTGTGAAGCGGTATGTTGGTATATGGTGTTGTGTGGCCGAACACACTCCTGGTCACATATACTATGACATGTACTGGGATGAGAAACCAGGTTGGAGACCTATCCCTCCTCAAAGCCGTGAGGACGATCACCCACCACCGTAAGAGAAACCGAGCGATACGTGCACATCTGTCAAAGGAAATACAAAGACGAGGAGTATGGGAAAGTATCTGACAAACGAATTAGTTCCTAACTTACCTACATGAATAGAAACGAAGAGGACTGCATCCATGTTTGTACACGGAGGAGAGGCTGTACCGAATACCGATCCATATTAAGAATGGGAGAAATAGTGTTGTGTATTAAAGAAATCTTTCTCAGGGTGTATCATTCATAATCTTCTTATGTAGCTCCAATAAAAGGAATGGAAAACTTTATATTAATTTGCACGTCTATTTTTTTTCCATACAAAAATAGAAAAATATTAGGACGAGATTAGTTCTACGTCAATAAACGTGTGCGAGGTACGAGGGAAAAGGACTGTTGTACCTTGAGCCCTCCGCCGGTCTCCTCTATTTTATTTTATTAATAATATGAAGACAAAGTAAAACAAGCGGGAGGATTAGGTCGAAACTCGGCCTTAAAAACAGTCGAGGAAAATGATATGTAGGGAAAAAGGAAAGATCTCGTCCATTATCCAGAAGCTGCAAATTCTGGGAGATTGCGGACTGACATTAGAGTCAGCAACGCCGACGTCAGAGTTGAAATGTAGGTTTCTTTGTTTTCCAAGGAATTAGGTTTGCTTATTTAATTTGATTTACGTATTTAATGAGGTTTACTTATTCAACTTGCCTTGTATTTTGTTCTCTGTATAGCTCTTTAGGGGGGAGAAATAAATATGTATTAGAATTGCGTCGAAATTTGAAATATTTTGTTTAACTGATTTGAATGTAATAAATATTTCCTTAATCCAATAAAATGAGGAGCATCATTGATCAGGAATACAAGTACAAACGCAACTGAAAGACAATACAATACTTAGCTCACGCAACCATATCTAACCAAACGAAAAAATAACGCTCATAAAGGCAACCTTGCCTCACTTTTTAATGAACTGGCAAAAGATAACGCTCATGCGTCAAGTTAGAATGGATTGGATTAGATTAGATTAGATTATGGTAGACTTTTGTAAAACCAGTTGTCCTATAAACTACGTACGCATCCGCATGGCTATAAAAGTACATCTGATTAGGAGCCACATATCACATTCAAGTCAATCACAGGTATGACTACACATCTTGTATAGAAACAGTGAAAATAGCTGCCTGCAACCGGCACTTATTACACTGGAGTTACATAGTACCAACGATTCGGACTTATTACAGAGGCTACATGTCACTTACATGCGAAATTTAGTAAGACAGTATCACGACACAAGGATGAACAATTTAACATTTGATTTCTATCCTCCCACATTTTCCTTTCACTGTGTCTTTTCGAAACTCAAACATCTTACATTGGCATCACCCTCAAATGCTCGGCCTCACGTTAAGACGAGATGCCAGTTTTTGACCAAAGGATCGGTCAGCCTGCATTTCAATTACCACCAGCACACATCATACTCCAGTACAAAATCACATCCAACTATTACCAGTTCACAAATGCGAATACTTAGCATGTATGCACTCACCTGAGACCAGTATGAGATCCAAATGCTGCGAATTTCATAGGTGACACGAGGATCGGATAGGGCATCAACCCATCGGTGGAGGAATCGCTCTTGCCTGCAATGAACATTTAGATTATGAACATGACGTTTAAATACATTTATTTCCACATAGAAACATCATAGGGTTGGCAGCTACCTGTCGGGTGCCCAAGATCTGTATCTCTCTCCAGGTTGCTTGAAGTTGTTCTCTTTCTCAATGACGCACTGCATATCCAACGAAACCACCATACACAAATCAAACGCAAAGTTGCTACATGAATCATGATGGGCAGCGCACCAAAAGGATTCAGAAATGCAACAAACATTCATGCATGTATCTAACTTTTTACAATCCAAGTGCCTTCAAGTTTCAGGTAAAAAGAAAAACACAGAAAACAAGAACATGGGAAAACTAAGGGAAATTTAAATGAATTCTTCTATATTGATACAAACTGACCTTCTCACGCTTTCCAGTGCAAATATTAGAAGGAATTGGGAAGGTCTCAGCATGGCGAGCAGGATCATACCTTGATGGGAAGTAGTTAACCTACAGAAAACAGTATGGCATCTGAGCAGAGAAAACTTTGATGAACAAACAAGTGAAAATTTAAGCACATGTCTGAATCTTTAGCAACGCAAGTGTAAAAAGGCTAAAAGGCATTCAATAAGCGTCAGCAATTGAGGGAAAAAGTGGTATCGTACTTGGAAAAGAAATTCAAAAGAGCAAAAGTACCTCCTCATCTCTGTGCATGAAATTCATAAATCCTTCATGGTGATTGTTGTGATGAGAACACTTGGGAGCATTGACTGGGAGCTGCAGATAGTTCGGGCCAAGACGGTGCCTCTGAGTATCAGAATAGGAGAAGATTCGAGTTTGGAGCAACTTATCATCTGAATAATAGACACCAGGGACAACAATGGCAGGGCAGAAAGCAATTTGTTCATTCTCTGCAAAGAAGTTATCAATGTTCTTATTCAGTACCAAACGTCCAACCAGGCTGCAGGGGAAGAATATCTTCAGGCCAGGTCTTAGTAACATCAAGTGGGTCAAAGTCAAATCTGTCTTCATGATCAGGATCAATTGTCTGAATAAAAAGTTTCCACTCCGGGTAGTTGCCAGCTGCGATGGAGTCATAGAGATCCTTGGTAGCGTGGCTGTGATTAGCTCCTCCAACCTTAATAGCCTCATCCTCCAACAAACACTTGACTCCACAAGTGGGTTTCCAATGAAATTTCACGTAGTGTGCCTTCCCGGTCTTACTGATAAGAGTATAGGTGTTAACACCAGACCCTTCCATGTGCCTGTAATCTTGTGGAACTCCCAGGTCATCCAATAGGAAGGTGAACATGTGCAGGCTTTCTGGATGGTGGGAGAAGAAGTCAAGGATCCTCCAATTCTCTTGGATGTGGGACTTAGGGTTCGGTTTAAGAGCATGGACCATGTCCGGGAATTTCATTCCATCACGGACAAAAAAGACGGGGAAATTGTTTCCCACCAAGTCAAAATTACCCTGTTTAAGAAGAATAAGGTCACGACATGAGTAAAGAAGGAATGCATGTACAAACAAGCAAAAACAATATGACCAAATGATTTCCAGGAGCTATAGATAGTTAATAATAATGTTACAAAGAAATCAACAATCTGTATAATCAAAACAATATTTAAAAAAGAAAAGAACAGAAAAGGATAAATGCCATATTTCATGGAATTCACAAGACTACTGGGTTTAGTTAAATATGACTAAAGTATTTGTCACTGGAGCTGTGACTAGAGATACCACTGTGTATTTTTAACTATAAATATGTTGAGTATAATACGATCATCGACGTGTCAAAACTCAACTATCAATATCCAGAGGTCATAAAACATCAATAAGCCATTGAAACCTCACCTCTCTGGTGTAAAACTTCACTGCAAAACCACGAGGATCCCTCAGGGTTTCAGGGCTGCCACGCTCATGGATAACAGTGGAGAAACGCACAATGACAGGTGTCTGAACTCCAGGGGCTCGAAGGAAGTCAGCACATGACAGGTGAGAAATATCATGGGTGACCTCAAAGAAACCTTTTGCACTGGCTCCCCTTGCATGGACAACACGCTCTGGGATCCGTTCTCTATCAAAATTGGCGAGTTTCTCCACCAGATGGTAGTCCTCAAGCAGAATTGGACCTGACAAATAGACAAAGAATTAAATTCTTAACTGCATCTACTCAACTCGGCATAATCAACCATCCTGATTACATGCAAAAGATGTGATAAGAATGAAATTAGCGGTTATACATTTTATAAAGTATGTCAAATATAGATGACTGCTCTCACTTGCAAAGATAGTAACTTTTAGTTAGTTTCAGGCAACCAGACGATCAAAAAATCAACTTGACAAACCGACTGGGAACTATAGTTGAGAAATTTAAACATAAATGTCAAATAGGGAAAGTTCTAACTTCAAATACAAACTATATAAATAAGTGTGTGTGTGTGTGTGTGTGTATATATATATGTGCATATATATCTGAAAAACAACAAGAGTTTCAAAATAGTAATCATCTTCCACTTGGTAGTGATACAAGCATCCAAAAAGTCATCTTGTTGCTCACAATAACAGACGGAATATCGATGCATACACAGATTACAGCATCAAAACATGGTTATGATTATTCACACGGTGCTTGAAAAGCGATGTGCAACTAAAAAAACACAAAAAAAAAGTAAAACTTGAAGCAAATTTGCAATTGAAAATCCGTCAACAGCAAATAAACAAATAGATAAATTAAGGGGGGTGTATTCAATTGGGATTTTGAGGGATTTTAATTCTTTTAATGAATCTAGGGTATTCAATCAAGATTTTAAGCTCTGAAATTCAAGGTGTATTCAATTAGAATTTTAAGATAGTTTATTAAAATCCTTAGAAAGTGTATTCAATTAGAAATTGATTTTAAAGAATTAGGGAAAATTGAGGAATTATAGGGAGTAGGAGAGATTTTGTAGTGTATTTTAAGCATCCACAAATCTCACCCCTTCCCACGAGGGAATTGAATCAAAATTTATATGGAATCTCTGTAAATCAATTAAACTCCATAAAAATCCACGAATTTATAAATCCATTAAAATCTCTCAAATTCTCAATTGAATACACCCCTAAAAGTGGATTAAGAATTAAATCACCTCTGGGTCCAACAGTGAGAGAAGAGTTGTTGTTCCAAACTGGAGCACCGGAATTGGTGGTCCAGAACGGAGAATTGAAAGCACTTGAAGGGCGGTGCTGCAACAACACACAAAAACAAACCAACCCAAATCCATTAGAGAGGGCTCTGTTTGTTTGCAGAGAAAATAAACAAGAAAAGTAATTCAACAAGAAAATCAAACTTAAATAAATCAAATTAAGAGCATAAACAAGTAAAAAAGAAAAAATCCCAGAAAGATTAAGATTAAAATTAGAGTATTACCCTGTAAGGATCCATGGAGGAAGGTCAGGTTAGAGAGAGAGCTTGATGGAGAAGGTAAGAGGAGAGCAGAGGAAGGGGGTAAGCCACTCACTCAGATGGGCAATCGAAGGCTGAAATTTTAGCAAATTTGGGGCACTTATAAACGCTGAGTTTCGGCTTTGGGTATGGGTCGTGGGCTTGGCTCAGGCTTTTGTGTGAAATTACCATTTTCCACTCTCGGCCTCACAAAATGAGGAACATTATTAATCAAATAAAATGAGGAATATCATTGATTAGGAACACAAGAATAAACGCAACTGAAAGATTATACAATACTTAGCCCACGTAACCATATCTAACCAAAGGTAATAATAACGCTCACAAAGACAACCTTGCATCACCTTTTAATGAACTTGCAAAAGATAACACTCGTGCGTCTAGTTAGAATGGATTAGAGTAGATTATGGTAGACTCTTGTAAAGCCAGTTGTCCTATTGGAAGCCACATATCATACGCAAGTCAAGCACAAGCAAGACTACACAACATCTCAGTGAAAATCGGTGCCTGCAACTGGCACTTTCTTTTTTTTTTTCTTTTGGAAAAAGTTTGACTGTAGCAAAACTACAGTCAAAACTCCCTCAACTCTTATTAAACAAGCCCAAAATTACAAGCAAATAAAATATCCAACTTACAATTATACACAACTAAAAAGGGCCGAAACCATCAGAAAACAAGAAAGAGGCCTCACAACAATGAAGCCCAAAAAAACACAGAACAACCAACCGAGAAGCTTCTATTGAAATCTCCTCCATCGACAGAGATCCAAGCCAGCCACCGGAAACGTCATCCACCACCGAGCATCGCCGCCTCAGACACCTCCGCCAACCCCGAACAGCAACCAGATCACAGCCATTAACAGGAGATAGTTGGCACCAAACATGGATTACATTGGAGTTGCATAGTACGAACGATTCGGACTTATTACATTGAGGCTACATGTCACTTACATGCGAAATTTAGTATGACAATATCACAATACGAGGATAAACCAATTTAACATTTGATTTATCTCCTCCCACATCTTGCATTGGCATCGCCCTCAAATGCTCGGCCTCACGTTAAGACGAGATGCCAGTTTTTGACCAAAGGATCGGTCAGTCTGCATTTCAATTACCAACAGCACACATCATATTCCAGTACGACATCACATCCAACTATTACCAATTCACAAATGCGAATACTTTGCATGTATGCACTCACCTGAGACAAGTATGAGATCCAAATGCTGCGAATTTCATAGGTGACACGAGGATCGGATAGGACATCAGCCCATCGGTGGAGGTATCGCTCTTGCCTGCAATGAACATTTAGATTATGAACATGACGTTTAAATACATTTATTTCCACATAGAGACATCATATGGTTGGCAGCTACCTGTCGGGTGCCCAAGATCTGTATCTCTCTCCAGCCGGCTTGAAGTTGTTCTCCTTCTCAATGACGCACTGCATATCCAACGAAACCAACATACACAAATTAAACGCAAAGTTGCTACATGAATCATGATGTGCAGCACACCAAGAGGATTCAGAAATGCAAGTGCTTTCAAGTTTCAAGTAAAAAGAAAAACACAGAAAACAAGAACATGAGAAAACTACGGGAAATTAAAATGAATTCTTTTACATTGATACAAACTGACCTTCTCACGCCTTCCAGTGAGAATATTAGAAGGAATTGGGAAGGTCTCAGCATGGCGAGCAGGATCATGCCTTGATGGGAAGTAGTCAATCTACAGAAAACAGTATGGCATCTGAGCTGAGAAAACTTTGATGAAGAAACAAGTGAAAATTGAAGTACACGTCTGAATCTTGAGAAACGCAAGTGTACTTAAATTGAGGGAAAAAGTGGTATTGTACTTGGAAAAGAAAATCAAAAGAGCAAAAGTACCTCCTCATCTCTGTGCATGAAATTCATAGCTCCGTCATAGTGATTGTTGTGATGAGAACACTTGGGAGCATTAACTGGGAGCTGCAGATAGTTCGGGCCAAGACGGTGCCTCTGAGTATCAGAATAGGCGAAGGTTCGAGTTTGGAGCATCTTATCATTTGAATAATAGATACCGGGGACAACATGGGCGGGGTTGAAAGCAAGTTGTTCGTTCTCTGCAAAGAAGTTATCAATGTTCTTATTCAGTACCAAACGGCCAACGGGCTGCAGGGGAAGAACATCTTCAGGCCAGGTCGTAGTAGTATCAAGTGGGTCAAAGTCAAATCTGTCTTCATGATCAGGATCCATTATCTGAATAAAAAGTTTCCACTCCGGGTAGTTGCCAGCTGCAATTGAGTCATAGAGATCCTTGGTAGCGTGGCTGTGATTAGCTCCTCCAACCTTAATAGCCTCGTCCTCCAACAAACACTTGACTCCACAAGTGGGTTTCCAATGAAATTTCACATAGTGTACCTTCCCGGCCTTATTGATAAGAGTATAGGAGTGAACACCAAAGCCTTCCATGTGCCTGTAATCTTGTGGAACTCCCACGTCATCGAATAGGAAGGCGAACGTGAGCAGGCTTTCTGGATGGTGAGATAAGAAGTCAAGGACCCTCCAATACTCTTGGATGTGGGACTTAGGGTTCGGTTTGAAAGCATGGATCACGTCCGGGAATTGCATTGCATCACGGACAAAAAAGACGGGGAAATTGTTTCCCACCAACGTCAAAATTACCCTGTTTAAGAACAAGGTCACAACATGAGTAAAGAAGGAATGCATGGACAAACAAGCAAATACAATATGACCAAATGATTTCCAGGAGCTATAGATAGTTAACAATAATGTTACAAAGAAATCAACAATCTGTAGAATCAAAACAATATTTAAAAAAAGAAAAGAAAAGAAAAGGATGAATGCCATATTTCATGGAAGTCACAAGACTACTGGGTTAGCTAAATATGACTAAAGTATTTGTCACTGGAGCTGTGACCAGAGGCGGATCCATTCAGGGACCAGGGTGGTCCCAAGACCACCCGACGGTCAGAAGTTGTGCGGAGGGGAGATATGCAGCAGCGACTCTATGTGCATATTGCAGATGGAAAAGGAAAAAGAAGGTTGTTTTTTTGTTAAACTGAATCGGACAAAACGCTCCGTTTGAGCCCAATACAAGTAAAATGAACGTGAGCCCAATTCTCATTTTAATATTTTGTATAAAACACCCTAATCGGTAATCCCAAGGCCCAATCCCTTTTTCCTCTCCCCAGTTTCCTTTTTCGTTCCAACCCCATCTGACCAGGCCACCACATGTCCACCTCTCTCCTCTCAACCACCACTTCATTTCTTAATTTTATTTTTGTTATTTTAATAGTGTCCTAATTTCTATTTTTAAATAAGTTTTCTAATTTTAGTCCAAAATAGAATGCTATTAAATTGATGTGTATCGGATAAAAATGTTAAATTCCTAAATAGATACTAGTTAGTGCTTGGATTGTAATTTATGATTTTTTTTTATATTGATTTGATCATGTGATGAGTAATTTCTATTTATATAATATATATATATATATATATATATATATGTATATGTATATATGTTTTGTTATTGAACAAATATACATATGTTTTTAGCTCCATTAATTGATATGAATTTTTGTTTAATAATTGAATGTGTAGAAATTAAGAACATGGAACGATATATTACTTGAAAATCATACTTGATTAATTTAATAGTACAACACCAATTATGATGGGTTCAATCCGATTTCGGATAGTTCAACTTGGGAAGAGATCCGGTCCGGATCTCTCCCATCAAAGGCTCAGGATCAAGTGATTCGGACCGTTGAAATTTAATCCAACGACTACAATTATTATAACTTTTAGAGGAGCGCCCTATTTGTAGCCCAATGCCCAATCCCTTTTTCCTCTCCCCAATTTCCTTTTTCATTTTAACCCCATCTGACCAAGACACCACATGTCCACCTCTCTCCTCTCAACCACCACTTTATTTCTTAATTTTATTTTTGTTATTTTAACAGCGTCCTAATTTCTAAATTTAAATAAGTTTTCTAATTTTAGTCCAAAATAGAATGCTATTAAATTGATGTGTATCGGATACAAATGTTAGATTCCTAATAGATACTAGTTAGTGCTTGGATTGTAATTTATGATTTTTTTATATTGATTTGATCATGTGATGGTTAATTTCTATTTATATAATATATATATACACATATATATATATATATATATGTTTTGTTATTGAACAAATATACATATGTTTTTAGCTCCATTAATTGATATGAATTTTTGTTTTAATAATTGAATGTGTAGAAATTAAAAACATGGAACGATATAATACATTAAAATCATACTCGATTAGTTTAAACAATGTTATTTCGAACAGTACAACACCAATTTTGATTAGACCTGTAAACGGGTCAGGTTTATTGGGTTTGGATCCGGTTCAATCAGACCCGTTAAGTTAATGGGTAACCCGAACCCGACCCGTTAAGCTAACCGGTCACCCGAACCCGACCCGTTAAGCTAACGGGTCACCCGTTAACACCCATTAAAAATTATATTTTTTTTTTTTGCATAGAGTTTATTTTTTGTTGTTAAGACTTTAATGAAATTACTAAAACATCTTCAACTAAAGGGTGCTAACGGGTCTAATGGGTCTAATGGGTCTAACGGGTTAACTCAAAATGACCCGTTATTTATCGGGTTGTTAACGGGTTCACCCGTTAGTGACCCGACCCGTTAAGCATCCACCCAAATACTAATATTAAAGGGTCAGGTAGGGTAGGTTAACGGATCAGATTCAAAATGCCAGGTCTAATTTTGATGGTTTCAATCCGATTTCGGATAGTTCAACTTTGGAAGAGATCCGGTCCAGATCTCTCCCATCAAAGGCTCAGGATCAAGTGATCCGGGCCGTTGAAATAATCCAACGGCTACAATTATTATAACTTTTAGAGGAGCGTCCTGTTTGTAACTGTTCGATCAAATTTCAACGGCCCGAATCACTTGATCATGGGCCTTTGATGGTGAGAGATCCGGACTCATCCCGTTCAACTCTAATACTGGGACCACCCAATGATAAAAGTTTGGATCTGCCACAGGTTGTGACTAGAGATACCACTGTGTATTTTTAACTATAAATATGATGTTGAATATAATATGATCATCGACGTGTCAAAACTCAACTATCATTATCCAGAGGTCATAGAACATCAATAAGCCACTGAAACCTCACCTCTCTGGTGTAAAACTTCACTGCAAAACCACGAGGATCCCTTATGGTTTCAGGGCTGCCACGCTCATGGATAACAGTGGAAAAACGCAAAATGACAGGCGTCTGAACTCCAGGGGCTCGAAGGAAGTCAGCACATGAAAGGTGAGAAATATCATGGGTGACCTCAAAGAAACCTTTTGCACTGGCTCCCCTAGCATGGACAACACGCTCTGGGATCCGTTCTCTATCAAAATTGGCGAGTTTCTCAATCAGATGGTAGTCCTCAAGCAGAACGGGACCTGACAAATAAACAAAGAATTAAATTCTTAACTGCATCTACTCAACTCGACATAACCAACCATCCCGATTACAAGCAAAAGATGTGATAAGAATGAAATTAGCGGTTATACATTTGATAAAGTACGTCAAATATAGATGACTGCTCTCACTTGCAAAGATAGTAACTTTTATTTAGTTTCAGGCAACCAGACGATCAAAAAATCCATCTGGAGTCTTGACAACCCGAGAAGCAATGAAAAAAAAGGACCGGCAGGAATTCATTGAAACCAACAGACTGGGAACTATGGTTGAGAAATTTAAACATAAATGTCAAATAGGGAAAGTTCTAACTTCAAATACAAACCATATAAATAAGTAAATATATACATATATATATATATATATATATATATATCTCAAAACAACAAGAGTTTCAAAATAGTAATCATCTTCAACTTGGTAGTGATAAAGACATCCAAAAAGTCATCTTGTAGCTCACAATAACATAGATAAGAATTAAATCACCTCTGGATCCAACAGTGAGAGAAGAGTTGTTGTTAAAAACTGGAGCACCGGCATTGGTGGTCCAGAACGGGGAATTGAAAGCACTTGAAGGGCGGTGCTGCAACAACACACAAAAACAAACCAACCCAAATCCATTAGAGAGGGCTCTGTTTGGTGGCCGAGAAAATAAACAAGAAAATCAAACTTAAAAAAAAAAAAAAAAATCCCAGGAAGATTAAGATTAGAGTAGTACCTTGTAAGGATCCATGGAGGAAGGTCAGGTTAGAGAGTGAGAGCTTGATGGAGATGGTAAGAGGTGAGCAGAGGAAGGGGGTAAGCCACTGGCTCAGGTGCGCAATCGATAGCTGAAATGCAAGCAAATTTATAAACGCTGGGTTTTGGCTTTGGAGAGGTCGTGGGCGTCCCACGCGCCTTTGTGTGAAATTACCATTTTCCGCAGTTTCCAAAAAAGAAAAATACCATTTTCATCTTTCGGCCCCACGTTATCTTTATCCACACTCACAGCTGGAAGGTCACTACATATCTTATCCAATCACAAGTCGGAATGATAATCGCCAAGTCCTTTGCTTGCTCATATTTTGGTTTGGTGATCGCAAAAAGACAGCGAGGTGGAAAAAATCAATGTGAATAATTGAGGAACAAGACTTTCGCCACTGCAGCAAAAATCAATGTGAATAATTGAGGAACAAGACTTCGCTGCTGACAGATCAGCAGCAAGTTGGAACGTTATGCATCCATCCATCTCCCAGTTTTGGTGTTTTGCTAACATCTATGCACAGCCACTGATGCCCGGTGACACTGTTTACTCTATATGAAACAATCAAAACTCTTGTTCACCAAAAAAAAACAATCAAAACTCTTAGAAGAGGGTTTTAATGGCTCAGAAACATGAACTAGGATTTTCTTCCCTCCTCTTTCCATCTCCTTTCATTCTTTCCTCTCACATTCCGTTATTTTGTCTTCTTTTTTTTCTATAAAAAATTAATATAAAATGTTGACGTAGCTTAACCGTGACCGTTTAATTAGAAGGGGAAGGAAAAGAAAAAAGGAGAAAATCTTACTCCCAAAAACATAGTTTTGTGTACCAAGTATCAATATATTATGATATAAGTTTTCTGTCAATTAATAATATTATGACACTAGTAGATTGAATCATGTTCTTGACACATTGAAAAGTTTATACTATCTTAAAAAGTTAAATTTAGCCACATAGTATTAATATCTAGTGGTATTCATTCTCACTTGTAAGTGAAAGAAGACTCGATAATATCGTTTGTTTAAAAAAAAATTATCTCTAATAAATGTTGTAAAAGACTATTTAATTATAGCAAAGGAGCGATCATTTTTGAAATTTAGTAAGCAATATTCACCTGTTAAATATTAAAAACAAATAATAAAACTAGTGGAGTTTTTTGTTTTTTTATGAAACAAGTAGATTGGGTTTGTTAATATTAAAATATTCAAAGTCTCTTAAAATTTTGACATAAAAAGTTAAATTGAGTAGTTACTGTAATTTTTTTGGTACAGTTCACTTGCTTGTTTAACAAAAAATTAGTGCTTTCTCTTAAAGATGCTCTTAGCTAGTTTTTACAAAATCGAACAGTATCACTTTGTACTACAATTTAGTGATACTTTTGTTAATTATAAAGCAGAAGTATTAGTTTCGACTTCCGTAGATGACGAGTTAACACTAAATTTTCTTAACTGAATCATTGTGTAACATAACATAATAACCATCAGTAATATAAATATATTATCTTAATAAAAAATTTAATTTAATTTGACTAATTTAATTCTCGTATTGACCTCCGTTAGCTAATCTAAAACAGTATCCATTCATAATTCTAGAAATCTTAAACAAAATTGGTTATTACAAAATAAATTAAAAATAAACAGATAACCAAATTGGCAAACCGACAACACAAAAACGAAATGGGGCAAACACTGTAACCCAAAAAATAATATTAAAAAAGTAGTCGGTGGGTGTACTGCCAATATGCTGATAAGGTTGGAATGGGCCGTGAGGTGAGATTAGCCACAAAAGCCTGTGCCTCTCTGGCCCACTCTAATCTTTGTTTTTTTTATGGACAATGGCCCACTCCAATTTTGTCACATCAAACACCCACCACATGGCTCTTGCTTCGCTCCATAATTAAGCTCATTTGGATTTTTCTTCTTTTATTGTTCTATAATTAAACTCTCGATTTCTCGTGTAGTAACTGTCATTCTCACATGTACAGCATGTGTGACGTTTCTTTTATTTATTTTATTTTTTATACAAGTGATATTGAAGAATGAGATTTGAATAAAAAATCTCGAAAAAAGAATAAACGTTATTAACCACTTGACATACAAGTCTTTCTGCCGGTGAGATTTCTAATTTATCATTATTTAAAAAATTGTTTGTCTAAAACATCAAACCTAATCAAAACTGAAGCAAAGCATTACAACCTCTTCTGCCGTAGAAAAGACACCAAAAATGTGAAAACAAAGGTATATGTAGTCTGGACAATTTTGGAGCAGTGATGAATTGAATTGCGATAATACACAGGTAAAGAGTAAAACCCTACCTGTTGCTGTTGTTGGAGAAAACGCCATGAAGGACATATTGCAGTAGACGAGGCAGCATCAGTTTTTCGATATGAACTTCACAGCTAACGATACAAATGTGTTTTGAATGCTTTTCATCTTTGCATGTACAATATCATTTTTCTCTTCTCTCAGTTATAGTATTGTTTTGCATGTAGTCCAACATTCAAGCGAACATGATTTTGACTTTTCATTCACGAGTCCTGGGTTTAAAACTCATTGTTGTAATAGTTTTCAACCCTTCCATTCCTAATAATAATAATAATAAATTTTTAAAAAAATAGAGTATTGTCTCATCAAAGAAAATCAACCAAATTTCACAAATTTTGTACCCACGTTTGAGAAGAAGATATTTGAGTTTGTCTTCGCTTAAACAACAAATCAGAGTGCGAACTCGATTTTATCTTCGCTTAACAAGCTCTTAGCGTGGAGTGTGATTAGAGATTAAATTTTTACATTTTCTCTAAATCTAGTTTAAAGCTCATTAAAAATTCCATTGAATATGCTTTTAGTATTAGAATATCTCTAATCGTGTAAGGAAGATAACTCATTTAATGAGTCACTAGCTCCAATGTAACGGGCAATTGACAATTTTTGCCTATTCTCTCAAAGTAGGCAACTATAATGCCCCACATATATCTCCATAATAAAAGTGGAGAAAGATGACAAAGCTAAAAGATAAAAAAAGATGTTATAAATATAATTTTGCCACTTAGTTTGCCATATCATTGGAATTAGGAGTGGATTCAAAAAATCGAAAAAAAAACGAATCGACATCGAACCGAGATTGAAAAAACCAAACTGAACGAAAAAACATAACCGAATCGAATTCTTTTGCTTCGGTTTCCGTTTCAGTGGTGTAAAAACCGAACCAAACTGAATTAATTAAATTATTTTTTTTTTTAATTTTTTATTGGGGGGTTTTGATACAGATGCCTAGGTTTTAAAATTTTGAGATTAAACATTTATGCTTTTTAGAGTTTTGATTAAACATTTTCCTACAATTTAGGTGCCACATGGATTAGAAGTAGCCTTTTTTTATAATTTAAATTACCCAACTTGCCATTATATAAATATACCTTTTAATTCCTAGATAATACATCAAAACTCCTAAAATCTTGTAGATAAATATTGTAGAATTTAATTCCAATAAAAAGTCTTTCAAAATACCCATGAATGCGACTTGCCATTATAGTTAATATACCTTTTAACTAACCTAGATAATATCTCAAAACTACTAAAATCTTGTAGATAAATATTGTAGTATTCAATTTGAATAAAAAGTCTTTCAAATTACACATGAAAAGAAGATTTCTTCTTGTTACATATTTGATATGTTACTTAATATATCTTCTTGGTACATATTTGGTATGTTTGTTTTCTTTTTTGTATGTATTTGGTACATTTATATTTATTTTAAAAAAAACATATTTGGTACATATATTTCCTCTTGATTAAACATATATTTCTCCTTGGTACATATTTGGTACGTTACTTTATATATCTTCTTGGTACGTATTTTGTACGTTCATATTTCTTTTTTGTATGTATTTGCTGCATTTATATATTATTTTGGTACATTTGTATTTATTAAAAAAAAAACATATTTGATAGGTTACTTTATATATCTTCTTGGTATGTATTCGGTACGTTTAAATATATTATCTAAACGTACAAGTCTCAAGCCTTCGAAAATAGAGAACACGTCTAATTATCTCACATGATATCAATATAAAATAGTGAAAACAACCATTAATTGAAATGGATGAGTCTATTCAAAATTAAAAAATGAGGAAAACGCGGGAGAATAAACCATACAGCTCAAAGGTGAGAGAAGAAATTGGCTTCCTTAGAAAAAGGCCTCGTACAAAAATATATCAACCTAAAAGGATATATATGGAATTTAATAATTAACATTTTAAATTAGAAAAACACAATAATTATTTGTAATCTAAATAAATATAAAAATGTTAACATGAATATTGTTTAAGCGTTCTAATCAAATTTCAAAATAGAAGCAATATTTAATCTAAAAAGTAATAAAAAAGTGCAGGAATTCTAATTTTCTATTTTTTAAGTTTAATTATCTGCTTTGGTATGTATATATATATATATATATATACACGTGTGTTGAAATATGTACAGGATTATTATTATATTATTAAAATAATTGAAGTAAAATTATCTGCTTTGGTATGCGTGTGTGTGTATATATATGTGTTGAAATATGTAAAGGATTATTATTATATTGTTAAAATAATTGAAGTGTGGCTGACAGAAGTTGATCAATCAAGCACATGGGTGCTTGCTTTACAGAAACCGTGCGCTGAGTGCTGCCAGTTGTATAGCACGTGGGTACTTGCTTTCTAAAGACAACTCTGTCTCTCTCTCTCTGTGTCTACAACCCAGAAGGCAGAAACCACCCAATTTCATCTCCTCTTTGTTCTGACTTCAGCCTCTCTCTCTCTCCCACCGTCGAATCCATGCACCTCCATGCTGCTCTGTCTTCTTCCTCTCTTCCTCTCTTCCTTCAAATCAGACTCTCTCTCCCTATTCTTGCACCTCCATGAACCAGCGGAGCATTCCTTTCCTTCACTCCAAAGCTTGGCTGCAGACGGTTCCTTGAAAGCTCGAAGAAAAGCTGACGCGCTGCTTCGATTACTGAACAGATGCTGCATCCAATCTCACCACCAGATATTCTGTCCATCTCTTTCATAGCCATGGCACGGGAGTAATTGTGACTTGCCACCGGTTATATTTTTCATACTTTTATCAATTTCAAATATAAAATTATAAGTCCACCTAACATATAATTATATTAATAATTGGGTACAAGTGAAAAATCATTCAAACGACAAGAACCTAGAGCTACTTTTTTTTTTTTTTAACTAGAATAGGATAGTTCTTTCTTAATATTAGCGTGCAGGAATGCGATATATTGCGAAACGTCGCTGATATTTTGTATGGTGATCGCAAAAAGACAAGAGAGCGAGGTGGAAAAAATCAATGTGAATAATTGAGAACGTTATGCATTCATCCTTCCTTCCTTATCCTAGTTTTGGTGTTTTGCTGACTTGTATGCACAACCACTGATGCCGGGTGACACTGTCCACTTCTACAACGCCGTGTACTATAAACACCTTGAAACGTGTGCTCTTTGATCTTTGAAATTACATAAAGAATATCCGATTCTCGGATATGCTTTGAAAACGTCAATTAGAACACCCTATTTTGATGGTTTATTATAGGTTTCTTTTGAAGATGTTTTATCCAATTCTCGGATATGCTTTGAAAACTTCAATTAGAACACCCGATTTTGATGGTTTATTAGAGGCATCTTTTGAATATCTATATAAAAGAGTAAATTGTAGAAATGGTTTTTTAATTTTAAATTAATTAAAGTAATAGTCTTTTAATTAAAAATTTATTATCAAAGGTCTTTCAATTTTAATCTGAAGAAATGATCCTTTAATTTTAATCTAATTAAATAAATAATCTCTTAACTTTAATTTAATTGTAGCAATGATCCTTTAAACATAATTTATTTTGACAAAATTCTAACGAAGTTAACGAAAATGATTATATTTACATGTTTTAATGAGTTAAAGGATCAATGACAATGAATTTTTAGTTGCTGAACTATTTTTCTAATTTGACTAAAGTTAAGAGACTATTGCTACAATTTACTCTATAGGAAACAATCAAAACTCTTAGAAGAGATTTTTAATGGGTCAGAAACATGGTTATGTGCACCAAGTATTGTTATATTATGAGATAAATTTTCTGTCAATTAATAATATTAAGACACTAGTAAATTGAACCGTATTCTCGGAAAAGGATCTCCTCCTAATCAAATGGTGGGGATCCTTATAAACATACAATACGGGCCGTTGAATTTTGATCCAACAGCTACAATTATTATAACTTTTAGAGGGATCCCCTGTTTGTAGCCGTTGGATCAAAATCATTTGTCTGTATTGTGTGGTCATGAGATCCCCACTATTTGCTTAGGAGAGGATCATTTTCCCGTATTCTCGACACACTGAAAAGTTTATACCATTTTAAAAAGTTAAATTTAGCCATATAATATTATTATCTAGTAATATTCCTCCTCATTTGTAAGTGAGATGTCTTAGATTCTATTCTCGCTAAAAGGGGGAATTGAATCACATTATTACTAGTTCATTATTAAACTAATATCGATAATATAGCTTGTTAAAAAAAAGTTAAATTTAAAAAATTTAACTCTAATAAATGTTGTAAAAGACTATTTAATTATAGCAAAGGAGCAATCATTTTTGAAATTTAGGAAGCAATAGTCACCTGTTAAATATTAAAAAAATAATAAAACTAGTAGAGTTTTTTGTTTTTTTATGAAACAAAGTAGATTGGGTTTGTTAATATTAAAATATTTAAAGTCTCTTAAAATTTGGACATAAAAAATTATACTGAGTAGCTACTGTAATATTTTTTTTATACAGTTCACTTGCTCTTTTAACAAAAATTTAGTGCTTTCTCTTAAAAATGCTCTTAGCTAATCTCTTTTTCCTTCAGAACTTCTAACCTCGTCAGCAATAAAAAAGTTTGTGATTTGGAAGTGAAAAGTTGATCACTTGAATACACGGATACGCTACTACTGCACAAATGTTAAATCACATTTTACTCTTATTAATTACCAAGTATGTATGTTCTAACCTTTTACATTGTGTGGGAGCGAATCTTAGTGTTACATCTTATAATTTTTATTCTAAATGATTTTGTTCAGATAAAACAAATAAGAACGGCTCTTGCAATTGCTTCTTTGTTGAATCGCACCCTGGTAAGAAAAATTATATATCTACTCTTTCTTTTTTATTTCAGTCTATTTTTTGGACTGAAATGTTCTGGTGATATATGCGTGAATGAATTTGGTTTCGGATCATAAATGAGTTTGAGTTTGGTTTGTTTAGATGTAGCTGGGTGAAACTACAATTCACCATTAACACAAGCGTTGATGCGCAGCAATCATCTTCATCAATTTATCATATATGGAAATTGGGGGCTTATTAATACATGTTCCATTGTGCATGCTTCATAAAATATCACAGACAAGGCTTAGTTATTATTTTCTCGTTCAAAGGTGTAAACCTTGTAAGGACCTGCATGTCTTAACAGTATAGTGGGATCATGACTGATAATCATAAGTACATACATAGATATGTCTTCTAAGTTCTATGAAAATATAGAAATCTCAAATCAGATATTCTAAGGGCTAGTTTGAGATTGTTGTGTTTTGAAAAAAAAAAACTGTTTATGTTGTGCTACAAGAATGAATAGCTGTGAAATAAAGCAGTAGAGTGTTTTGTAATTTTTTTTGTAAAAGTGATTTTAGCAAAAAAAACAGTGTTAAAGTGTTTGGTAAATTTTTATGTAAAACTGCTGCGACGGTATAAAATGACTAAAAAAGATATGATGTTGAATATTATATAATATTTTTTTTATGTTTTCTTTTATTATGACATTTATAAGATTTATATAAACTATTTATAAACAGTTGTGAGCTTTGAAGAATGTACTTTTACCTTTTTTTTATTAAGATATTTATAATTTTTTTATTCTATTCTTTTCTCTAAGAGTCGTTTCTTTTTTACATTGTCCCTATTTTATTTTTGCAGAACCTTTGTATATTCTATCTTCCGCCGCCCACTCCCTCTCTCCCCTTTCTCTCTCTGTCTCTCTTTGCCTCTCTTTGCCTGATCCTAAGGAAGGCTAGGTCGTGGGGAAAGGAAGGCTGGGTCACAGCTAGGGGTGGGTTTAAAAAACCGAAAACCGAAAAAAATCGAAAACCGAAACCGAAAAAACCGAACCGAACGAAAAAACCAAACTGAATTGAAAAAACCGAACCGAACCGAATTCTTTTGGTTCGGTTTGGTTTTAGTGGTCTAGAAACCGAATCGAACCGAATTTATTAAATTAATATTTTTTAATTTTATTTATTTAATTATTTGTTTTGGGTATTATTTTTTAAACCCAATTTGTAAGCCTAATGTGTTGCCAAAATTAGAAATGTACCAAATGCATCTGCTACTTTTCCTATAACTACAAGGAAGAAGTCATATAAAAAAGTAAGACCTAAAATAATGATACCAAAATGGTGCTAACTCCTGACACGGTACTGTTAGTTCCTTATTCTTGTTTAATCTGGCTTCTTGCTTCAAGTATTTGTATGCTTATTCAGTACTTCGTTGCTTATTGTTATATGCAGTGATCATGTATTGGTTTTGATCAAGTGTTTTCCCTTTTGATATTACTTCTACCGACTAAATAGTAAATTACATTACTAAATGATCGATAATACATACAAAAAGAGCATAATCGATAAATGACCCTCGTTGGTTCAAAGTGGGTTATAGTATGATAATGCTCTCATTGTACGTACTATCATGATAAAATAATTCATCTCATGTCCACCAACCTATACTAGCTCTTTATATTATTCATAGTTAAGAGTTGAGGTGTGAAGAAAATGGTAGAAAATTTTACTTTTCTAAAAAAAAATCTATTTACAGTTAAACTTTAAACCCAAAATATTATAAAAATTGTGTTAGATATGTTAAAATTTAAGATTTCAATTTTTTTCATTTTTTGAAAAAAATAAAAAAAACCGAAACCGAACTGAAAAAAACAGAAAAAAATGAACCGAACCGAAATTTCGGTTAGGTTTCGGTTTTGGCAAAAACCAAACCGATTTGAACCGAACCCACCCCTAGTCACAGCAACTGATTCGCGGAAGATGGATGAACTCCGATTTCAGGACTTACAGTTGGTGTTAGCAGCGAAGACGTCAAGGCTTTCCCGTTGAGACTTTGGGTGTCAAGCAGAAGAGTGCAAATCTAGCATTCTTTGTGCAACCCAGATTTTGACAAAGCCCAGAAATCCGACGAACCTCCCGCTGCTCCTGTCCTAGAAATCCGAAGAGGCTTAGAGTCAGAGAGGACAAAAGAGAGACGTGGCGGGGTCGGCAACAAAGTCGACGGGTATAATGTATAATTTATTTAATTGCTAAAGGCCATTTTGGGTATTGAAAATTTTCACTAAAGGCCTCAACGCCTCTTGCGAAATCCGTTTGCGCAGAAGCTGGGCAAGCAAAAAAAGCCGGTTTTTCAAAGCTGGGTTCTGCAGCTTTGTGTTTTTGGCTTTTTTCTCCCAAAACTGGGGAAAAAAAAACTAAAGTTGAATTTTTACCAAACATAAAAAAGCTCCAAGCTTTTTTTTTTATACCCACTTTTTTCAAAAGCATCTCAGTACCAAATCAGGACTAAGTCTTGTATCTCGATATATAAATCACGGGCTTCTCCTCTAATAATCCACTGGTTTTTGGTTGGATTGTCTAACTTTGACAAGGTGTGGGAGTGGGAGAATTTATCCACATTTCAGGCCCAATTTGGCTGTACATGCTCCGTGTCATCCAATATATAAGTTAATCCATTTGCAATAAAAAACAGCCACACATGAGGTAGTGTTGAAAATATAAAACTCTTACATCTGGTATCCAAATTCGCGTATCTCAACGTATAAAGTCTTGGGGCTCTCCACTAGTAGCCATTTGGTTTTAGATTGGATGTTTCAATTTAAATTGGTCAGCTTCGTACACACTACAGATACTGTGCTGTTTTGCTTATTGGTTTGGGCATAAGGATAAGTAATCAAACAACAGTGTGCTGGGATATGTACTTAAGGTTTTGGGGTTTAGGTTTACAAGTTTGGAATTCATTATTGTTGAGATGAAATAATGCATTTTTCTGCATATGTATTTTAATCTTCATCTCTTTTATTTGTGATTTTTAAGGTTATGCCTCCACTATGGTGCAGGTTGTGTGGTTTCCCCACCCTGGCGTTCTTGAGGGATATATCACTCGACAACCTTTTATTTGCCCTCTAGATCATGTGTTTGAGGTATGTCCAATTTGTCAGAGCTAACTTTATACAGTTGTTATCTTTTGCTTCCACAATAGACAAGATTGCTCCAAAAAAAAGTTCTTGTAAGAAAGTTGCCAATCCTTTGGTTTTGTATTAAACAGCCTTTGTACTAAAATAGCAGAATGTGTCAGACAAAAAAAAAAGAAAAAAAAAAGCAGGATATGAGTTGTATTTTCTAAAAAGTAAACTTATCGATTTACCTCCTGAACTTTCACCTAGCTTTCGATTTCCCCCTGAACTTTTCTATTGGAAAATTAAGGATTCAAACTAAGTTTTTTAGCCGATTTGCCCCCTACCGTTAGTTTTTCATATATTTCATCTATATTTTTGTTAAGTGAGACCATGTGAAGGTAGTTAAGTCATTTCACTCTTAAAAATGATTTAAAAACTGGAAAATAAAAAAGCCTAAACTTTCCCTCTATTTTTTCCCGCTAATTCCTTTCCTCAATTTTATTTTTTCCCTCTCATTCCTATGCATGAGAAATGACATATGGTGTTATTGTCTTCATAAGTAGCTAAGTTAGTCTTTTTCTTGAAGCATGTACTACCATTTTTATTTTGTCTAACAAATTAATAATTTGACAAATGTTCATGGTGTTATTGTCCTCAAAGCAGTGCATTAATATAAGAAACATGTTCATAATACTCATAAAAAATGTTCAAGATAATTACATACTTTTCATAATGTCATAATAATCCCAATACAGTTTCACAAAATGATCCTTAAGAAGTTGGAAAACATAAGAGATTTTACCATCCATAAGGTATATAACCCATAGAATCTCGATTACAAAATATGGGCATTCCACTTAACCAAACACAAGCAAAATAAGGTTTTAATTATCAAAACAAGAGCACAAACATTTTGTTCGAAACACACGTGACACGTGGAGATCAACTATACTTTCCACGGCCTTCCTCGTTTGGTTAGAATCTTGTACCTAAACCTATTTTCATTTCTGATGGCTAAGTAAGGTTGAGGGTGTTATGTTTTCCAACTTCTTAAGGATCATTTTGTGCAATTGTATTGGCATTATTATCATATTATGAAAAGTACGTAATTATCTTGAGCACTTTTTTTATGAGCATTATGAACATGTTTCTTATATTAATGCACTACTTTAGAGACAATAACACCATGAGCATTTGTCAAATTATTAATGTGTTAGAGAAAATAAAAATGGTAGTACATGCTTCAAGAAAAAGACTAACTTAGCTACTTATGAAGACAATAACACCTAGGGCTGGGCACGGGCCGGGCAGGGCCGGGCCCAATTTTGAAGGGACCGGACCGGACTGATCAGGTTTAAAAGAAACGGGTCGGGCCTGGGCGGGTGCAACAAATTTTAAAATAGAGACTGGACCTAACCCGGCATGTTTCAAACGGGCCGGTTCAAGCCGGGTCCATGGGTCCTTTTTTTTTTTTCCCTTATCTTCTTCTTCAGCTCTCCCGATGAGCTCATTTGGATCGAGGTGTGTGATGTGATCTACTGGATGGCGCGAGGGTCCTCGGAGTTCTCGCCATGTCGAGGGCCATCGATGACGACTACCTGAACCCATACGTGACATCAGAGCTGGGGGTGACGGTCACAGATCGTGCGGCGGAGGACAAGTGTCTTATCCTTGCCAGCGACGGCCTCTGGGACGTGGTATCGAACGAAACCGCTTGCGGCGTCGTCCGTATGTTCTTGCTCGCGCAGAAGGCGACAACTTCACAGTCGGCGTCGTCCTGCCATGACGCAGAGGCGAGGTTAGACAAGGCGTGCTTTGACGCGTCCATTTTGTTGATGAAATTGTCCTTGGCAAGGCTCAGCAGCGATAATATCAGCATCGTCGTCCTGGATTTGAGAAGACCGGGGAGGTTATGGAGCTCCTGCACTCTAGTCCAATGGTTTAAATTCATACCAAACTGAAATTGCACAAACCCTAATTCAAAAATTGGGAATGCAAGGATTTGGACTCACCTGCAGGCAAAGAGACCCATAAGCATAACCTAGAGAGAGAGAGAGAGAGATCCAAAGACAAATGAGTGATTGTATTTTTGTGCTTTTCGAATTGCTTAGAAATATGAATGTCGAATTGCAGAAATGTTTATGGGAAAGTTCTGGATACGAAGACTGGGGGTGGAAATCGGTTCGGGCCGGGGGCCCGTTTCTTCCAGGATTTGGACCCGCCCCGCCCTGCTATTAACCTGGACCCGCCTCGCCCGGTTGAATTTTAAAAATTTGGACCCGCCCCGAACCGCTGGTCCAGGACCCGTTTGCCCACCCCTAATAACACCATATGTCATTTATCATGCATAGGAATGAGAGGGAAAAATAAAATTGAGGATATGAATTAGTGGGAAAAAATAGAGGGAAATTTTTGTTTTTTTATTTATTTTCAGTTTTTTAATCATTTTTAAGAGTGAAATGACTTAACTACTACCCTCATATGTTGTGCACATGATCTCACTTAACAGAAATATGGATGGAATATATGAAAAACTAACAGTAAGGGGCAAATCGGCTAAAAAATTTAGTTTGAGTCCTTAATTTTCTAATAGAAAAGTTCATGGAGGAAATCGAAAGCTAGGTGAAAGTTCAGGGGGGGGGGGTAAATCGACAGTTTACTCTTTTTTAAATTGAGTCAGTTACCATATTAACTCAAGGTTTTTTTTCTGCTAGAGTTTAATTGTTTGAAGTAGTGAGTTGAATTACAATGTCATTGGACAAAAAGTAGTTATCATATTATCAACTTGGTCCTCCTTGCAATGGGCTCAATTATAATTTTAGACTTTTCCCCTCTCACAATATAAATATGTGACGGAGTCTGAATGACTATTTGTGCTGATTACTTTGTTGTTACTACCCTTGCTAAAAACATGTTAGGATTACTAGAAGTGTCAGTTGAAGTTTTTGATTGAATCTCGTTGTGATATTCCAGTTGCCATTTCCTGGTTGTGATATCCCAGTTGCCATTTCTGAGCATGATTTATTACAGAGAGAAGGGAGGGGAGGGGGGCAGGGTTTCCTTAGAGGGGATGGTTTCTAGTAGCGTATTTTCTCTCATTTGTTTTTGGTTGGATGTGGTGCGACCGCCCGTATAATGGTTTAGAGCAACTCCATTGGGACCAATAGCCCGATGGACTGATGACTAAATATGACCTAATAGCCCCGCTCCATCCCAAGCGGGCAATTGGGCTTGAGGGGGGCCCGAGTGAGAGGCATGGCTCGAATTGGTGGCCCGAGAGCCTAAAGGTCAGGTGATGCCAGGCTGACATCATGGTGACATCAGCCATGATTTAAAAAAATTTGCATAAGGCGCGTGTATAAAACGCTGCGCATAGGGGGCGCATTCTCAACAACTTTTCAAGCGCTGGGGCCCGCGGTGCAGAAGGATGAAAAGTTACTGTTGATGGCCACGTGACACGTTGTCATCCGTTGGATTTCAACGATTACTTTTTCTTGGACCATTGGATTTCCAACGGTAAAAAAATTTTGAAATTAGCCGTTGGATTTGAGATCAACGGTCCACGTTATTTGCCTCTAAAAAAAATAAGAATTCACATTAAAAAATTCAGATATGTTACCGTTGTGCCACGTGGCACAATCTGCAGGGTTGGATTTCAAATTTTTTTTAATCCAATGGTAGAAATTAATGAAGTTAATAAAAAATGTTAAAAATTAATAAAAAATCAGAATTTTTTTAAAAATTGATACTTTTCTATTAATACCTTCTCATTATCTTCTACCTTACACCACAATGTCATATTTTCTCAATTACTTTCAACCACATTCCAATCTTTCTCTCAAAGTTTCAATCCAATTGGTTTCCAACAAAATGACTAAAGATGCAGGTACGAATTTGACGCTTATTGAAGATGTTACGTTGTGTTCTTGCTGGGTTGATGTTACTCATGAGACGATTACGGGTAATGAGATGCGGTTGCGAGAAATGTGGAGTCTTATTCATACCCTTTTTCTTGAGAAAATTGGTGGGAAAAGAACGAAAGAATCAATGTCCAGTCGTTGGAGAATACTCAACCAATCGTTTAGGCTTTAGAAAGACGCCTTGGCACAAGCTAGTAGTAATCTTCGAAGTGGGAAAAAATTTAGCGAATCAAGTAACAATATATTATTTATTTGTTTGTACTATACCCAAATTTACATTAGCTATTTTGATTATAATTATTTCTTCTCCCGCATTGTGTAGACACTTCAAGCACAAGCTTGGTATAAGCCAAAACCAAAAACAAAAACAAATCATTCACCCGGTGAGAATGTTGGAATATGTCAAAGATTGTCCTAAATTCAGAGTTGTGCATGTCGGTCCAGAAGTTGTCATGAACAATACCCTTCTATACACTCTACGCCTGATCATGCCTCGCATGCTCATGAAACCGACCCAGAAGAAGTGCTGGAAATTCCCCCTGAACAAGGGTCAAGGTCGACCCATTATCAAATTAGGCATCCAGGTAAGAAGGCTTCAAAGAGAAAAGGGAGTGCTTCCAAGAATGATTATGCAAAATATATGGAAGAACTTGCTCGCCAAGGTGAATTGGCTTTGGCGCGGGAAATGGCTAAATTTGAGGCTGATAAAGCTAGAGAGAAGGCAAAAGCTGCAACTATTGAGAGATTATTTCAATCTAATGAGAGGGAAAGAGAGCTACTTAGGCAAGAAAGGGAAGAGTTTAAAAAAGAAAGAAGGGCTCAACTAGATCGTGACATTATGAAGGAGCCTGTAGAGGCGATGTCTCCGAATTTTAAATATTTTTGAAATTCGGAGAAAGCGGATGTGGTGCGAAGGAGGCGTGCAAGAGAAGCGAGAGCAAGAGGAGATGGTCCTAGCACCAAGAGGAGATGATACTAGCACTACAAATTGGTTAGGTGATGATTTTTCATTCATGAGAGACTAGAGAATTTGTTGTTAATCGGAGCCCATAATTTTCCAATCACTTTGAGTTGTAATTTCTTATTTATCGAATAGAGTAGTACTTTATGTTGTTTCTAATTTATTGAATTTAGTACTTTATTTAAATTAAGAGTATACTTATTTAATCTAGTAGTTTATTTAAACTAAGAGAATCTTTATTCAAAGGACATAAACACACCAAATAAAATTACATAACCACCAAAATTACAAACCACCAAATTAAAAAAAAAAAACCCTCACTAAATGAACTTAAAAAACACACCAAATAAAATTAAATAAACACACCAAATAAAACCAAACACACTATAAGACACCATCAAAATCATACCTAATCTCTACTTCTCTTTCGTCAATTTTCATATTAAGTACTGAGGAACGACATAAACTATAAGTGTCATGAAGCCTGAGGACAATACATGTTTTACGATCTAACCATAAGATGTGTTTCCATAATTTTCCTTTTTCTCTATCCTATGTGTGGACCCTTTTTATTATGAACATTTAAAAGGTTTTGGCTGAGCTTCAAAATACTGTCTCTAATCCCTGATTAACAGAACATGAAAAGTTTCAAGGAAAATTCATGGTTGGATTGGATATTTGAGAAGCTGAAATTTCTATAAACTGGAAAGAAAAAAAAGATCCGAGGAGAGAAAAAGAGGCATACAGCGGTTATTTAATTATTTTCCTACACCTGTCTGTGTACAATTGATTTTCTAGCTTTTTTTTCTTCACCTTTGTCATTTGTCAAATCTTACATCTCGTTTAAACTGATCAAGTTCCACTGTTTAGATTAATGGGTTTGTACAGAGTGAAACTTCCAAGAATTGCACAAATAATTCATAGGAACAGTGGTGTATCTCAAGGTCCTACTGTGAAATCCCTCCTGGAGGTGGAAGCTAACAAAAGTGTACTGTATCGCAGGTGAATGTCATGCTTAAGGAATTGCCAGCGGAGATATTTGGGCCAATGGGTATCTGTGAAATTTTTAAGTCAAAAGAATCAGTTCCATTGATTCTGTAGCTAAGAGTAGACAACTTCATTTTTGAATTTTGTTTTAGGTGAAAGAATCATGGCTTGATGTCCAGCTTTGTCAACAAGGAACGCGAGACTGCATTGCTTCAAATATTACCACCCCTTCAGGAGCACTCAAATTTCCAAAGAGAAGCAACGAAGAAATGGTAATCTGAATTAGTACGTGTGTGCTTTTGTGAGTTCATTTTATTTCTCTCTTGGAAGAGTATGCAGATTAATATATGTATATTTTATATGTGTAACAAACCTTGTTCCTTTTTAACCCTATTGTTAGAGTTGTATGTTTATTTAAAACTTAGAATTAGTCAGTTAGGTTAACGTTGGATTCCTAATTTTATGGAGAATCCTTTTTCAGCAGGAAGTTTTGTTTTGTTAAGAAGACCTATTTTATCTCAACTGACTGATATTGCTTCCTGATTTAATGGCCGGATTTTGTGGGCATTTTCTTCTCAACTATCCCAACGTTAATATGTCTCTAAGTAGTGTATAAATGCTAAGGTTCTAGTTTGAGAGATACACTACTGAAAAACGGAAAAATATTTTGAGAACATTGAGCTGTAGAGTGGGTGAAAGCTTTGGATATTCCTCAGTGCAAAAGAAGGTCTATTCAGTTGTGATTCTGGGTTTTTTTTTATCCTAGGGACGGCGTGGCACTTGTGACTGCTTGCACACCTTGGGCAGAGCCGCGAAACATTTTAAAGAAAGCGACATTGTCCGCGACTCAACCCAAGATATTTCTGTGTTTCTTTTGGTTCTTCAATTTTCCTGGTAATCTCGTTCCTTGTCCTTGATTTTGTGTAGTGTTATCAACACCTATTAATAAGTAGTGTCTTTTGAATCCTAGTGTTCTGAGTGACTTATACTGTAGAATTATCAGAGAGACGGGCCATACGGCCCCCTTCCAACAACACCGATATTGTCCCCAACTTGGTAATTACCACCTGCACAATCCGTCAGGTGTGTGGTTTTATTACAAAAGGTCTTGGTATTAATTAGAGTGGGGTTATGATATTTAAACTATTACTTTTCTTTTTGTATGGCCGATGTGATATTCAACACGCCCCCTCACGTGGGACCCAATTAGTGGGTCACACGTGGGAGATCCACACATCGACAACCACGTGGAGCCAATGGTACTCACCTTACACGCGGGGCCAAGGAGACCCACCCATCATGTGGCAGTACGGTACGGGCCCGCTCCCTGGCTCTGATACCATGTAGAATTATCAGAGAGAAGGGCCATACGGCCCACTTCTATTAACACCCATATTGTCCCCAATTTGGTAATTACCACCTGCACAATCCGTCAGATGTGGTGTTTTATTACAAAAGGCCTCGGTATTAGTTAGAGTGAGGTTAGGATATTTAAACTATTACTTTTCTTTTTGTATGGCCGATGTGGGATTCAACATATATGATATTGGATTTCACTTGTATATGCAGTTCAAGACAGTATTCTTCTCGTTCAAGGATGTAAAAGTAATTCAGTTTTCTTCTATGCAAGATGCATTCTTACAATTGTTGAATCAGGAATCATAATTTGAAGAACTCTTATCTTTTACTAGGTTTTTCAAATCGACAAACGAGAACAAATAACACTTGATCTTAGCTTAAGGTTATCAACTCCCATTGCTTAGGCAAGTTTTAGTATGCAAATAAATGCCTACAGCACCCCATCCTCCCACTACTTCGGTCCTTACATATAGGGCTGGTTCGGTATGGGATACCGAACCAAAAACGACATATCAAGTCCCAAACCGTTTATTTTCGGGATGAAAATCTGAGGATCGATCCCAAACCAAAATTTCGGTATTCCCAAAGTTCGGGATTCCAGAAATATTTTCGGTATTTCGGGATTTTCCGAAACTAAACCGAACCTGCTTCAAAATTTAAAACCCAATTTAAAATCAGAGATTCATGGACCTCCCACTCCCCTGCAAGCCCACACGGCCACACCTCGTTCCAGATTCGTCGACCTTCCCACCCCCATCTCCATCCTTCTCATTCCTGGGTTTGTCTTTGCTGCCTTTGGGAGTCGGAGAGCTTTGCAACGTGCATCGAACATAATCAGGTACCCATCCTCATCGATGTGTGAGCTTTTCCATGTTTTGCCGAACGAAATCGCCATCGGAGGGCTGCTCTTCTTTGCAGCGATGGAGCCAATTCGTAGAATTCTGATGCCATGACATCGATGTGTGGTTGTTTCCAAATCCTAAATTCGTGAAGCTTTCTAGATCTGAAACAAGAAAAAAGAAAAAAGAAGCTACAGAGTAACACTCACTTTTTTTTTAAAGATTGAGAAATGATTTGGAGGCGTTGGGCTTGCTTCCTTCTTTGCATTTGAGGGAGTCGGTGGAGGGAGAGAAGAGATAGAGGATGGCTGTCAGTGGGAGTGGGAATATGGTAGATATTGATGCTATCAAGAAATAAAAAAAAGAGAAGGAAATTAATGGTAGGTGAAGATGGCAGACAAAAGCAGAATAAAAAAAGAAAAAGGTGAAGAAGAAAGATAGCTATTGCCTAGAGGAATGGACCGAATGCCAAAAACCCTTAAAAAACCAAAAGGTCTCGGGATTTCGGGAATACCGAAAACTGAGATTTGAAAAACCAATCCCATACCGAATACTTCGGTATTTTTCGGGACGGGTTTACCGAATTTCGGGATGGTTTTGGTTTGGGATTTTTTGGTTTGGGTTCGGGACTTTTTTGGTTTGGTTTGGGATTTTTGGGATTTTTTTCCAGCCCTACTTACATATGATTGAAAAATTGGCATACAGAACATGTGCGTTCAAATGAAAATCTAGAAGATCCCGTTTCCCTATCCTCCTATAACTTGGTGCTTTTACCAAGTAAATATATATCACTGAAACAAATTATAAGCACGAATCAATTTATCAATTTACCACGTACGTATATATCACTGAAACAAATTATAATTATGAATGCCAATGACAAAGCATTGAGCACGGTAACATTCTAAAGGAGACCATAACCTACTACATGGACAAAGAAAGAAAGCTAACCAGTTGCACTTTCTCAGGTTTGGTAATGTTAGAACCACGTCGACCAGCAGTCTTACTGCCATGCACATCTGAAGCAGCGGCTGCTGAGAAGAGACTTTCAAGTTCTGATATATCTATTTCAGGAGCCCTGAGAAGAACTTCCATAATGTTACATCAGAAGACAAAACGGACAAAACAAATTGGGCAAAAATAGAGAAAGAAAGCCACGAGGAGAAAAAACATACACAGAAGCAAAGACCAACACAAGTCAAATTAGCACCACATGTGAAATAAAATGAAAAATACCATGTCACTTTACAATGACTCCACTTAGTTCATCACAATTAATACCATGTTCCTGCAAAACCATTCATTTGACTAAAGTGACTTTTCTTAGTGCTAGTGTTCTTTTTCATTCAGTGAAAGTTAATCGTCTAGAACAATTTCTATAAGAATGCACCTTGGCTGATTGCCTTGTTTCTGAAAATCCTCCCATAAACTCTCTTTCATTGCTTGATTAACTTTCACCCAGTGTAAGGGCTTTAAGGAAGTTTTCTTTGGGGCAATAGAAGTAGCATGGCCTTTTCCAACAATCCCCAGCCCAGAAGACGCTTTTCCCCTTCCAACTGATGGTGGCGTTGGTGGTGGTGCTCTAGAGC
This sequence comes from Cotoneaster glaucophyllus, assembly GCA_036320875.1. Taxonomy (NCBI): domain Eukaryota; kingdom Viridiplantae; phylum Streptophyta; class Magnoliopsida; order Rosales; family Rosaceae; genus Cotoneaster; species Cotoneaster glaucophyllus. The sequence goes on from CM070060.1 coordinate 1,342,216, forward strand.
CCTTTGCTCCAGGTGGTGGAGGCACAGACGTTGTTGCACCGCGACTTGGTGGCGTTGGTGCTGGTGGTGGAGGAGGTGGGGTTGGCCTTGTAAGTCCTGAAGGAGGTGGAGGTGGGGGTGGTGGCCTAGTATAATTACCAACGCTACCACTCATAGGAGGAGGAGATGGAGGTGGGGGTGCTCCAACCCCAGAATTAGAAATGGACGGCGGAGGAGGAGGAGGTGGGGGCGGTGCCCTACTATTAGTACCAAGGCTACCACTTATAGGAGGAGGTGGTGGAGCTGGCGGTGCTCCAAAAACAGAACTAGAAGTGGATGGTGGAGGAGGAGGAGGAGGAGGAGGAGGAGGAGGCGGGGGTGGTGCCCTATTATTAGTACTAAGGCTACCACTCATAGGAGGAGGTGGTGGAGCTGGCGGTGCTCTAAAAACAGAACTAGAAGTGGACAATGGAGGAGGAGGTGGCCGAGGTGCCACTATCGGTTGTAGATTGTTACTTACAGGAGGAGCGGGAGGTGGTGGTGGAGGCAAAGACTACGGACTAAACTTAAAGGGAGGAGTCGGTGGGGTCGGCGGTGGCACTATAGAAGAAGTTGGTGGAGGTGGGGGAGGAGGTGGCAGTGGCCTTTTGCTAGAGACAGACTGAGATGGAACAAAGGGTGGTGGTGGAGGCGGCGACGGTGGTGTAGGCGGCGGCGGCGGTGGTGGACCTCTAGTAGCAGTCAAATGTAAGCGGTTCACAGAATCTTTACTGGATATGCTAAGGGGTGGAAGTGGTGGGGATGGTGAAGACCCTCTACTCACACCAAATGGTGGTGGTGGCGGCGGCGGCGGCGCTGGAGGTGATGGTAGAGTGTGAAGAGCAGGACGTAATGGTTCTGTTGATAGGGATTTTGGTGCTAATGATTCAGGGAATGAACAAGGTGGAGGTCCTTTACTTGTATCTAATGATTGCAGGACGGGTCCAAATGACCCCTGATCAGGAGGCTCTGAAATAAAGTTCGCATCAGGTGGGCCATCATTCTCATATGATAAGGGGACAGAATCAAAACTGTCCACCATCAATGCTTTTGTTGAATTTGCTGAAGCCTTGGAAAGAGTGTCAAATGCTTCATCAGCACTGTCAGCAGTGCTAGATGCATTATTTGGCTTGAACCGATGACTTTACAAAAGCAACATTTCCGTTGCGTCAGATTTGAATGAATTAGATTAGAAGCCTATAAACTACGTACATATCCGCATGGCTATAAAAGTACATCCGATTAGGAGCCACATATCATATGCAAGTCAAGCACAAGTATGACTAAACATCATCTTGTATAGAAACAGTGAAAATTGGTGCTGCAACTGGCACTTATTACATTGAGGCTACACGTCACTTACATGTGAAATTAAGCATGACAGTATCACGACACGAGGATAAACAATTTAACATTTGATTTCTGTTCTCCCACATTTTCCTTTCACTATGTCTTCTCGAAACTCAAACATCTTGCATGGGCATCGCCCTCAAATGCTTGGCCTCACGTTAAGACGAGATGCCAGTTTTTGACCAAAAGATCGATCAGCCTGCATTTCAATTACCACCAGCACACATCATATTCGAGTAAAAAATCACATCCAATTATACCAATTCACAAATGCGAATACTTTAGCATGTATGCACTCACCTGAGACCAGTATGAGATCCAAATGCTGCGAATTTCATAGGTGACACGGGGATCAGATAGGGCATCAACCCATCGGTGGAGGAATCGCTCTTGCCTGCAATGAACATTTAGATTATGAACATGACGTTTAAAACTTTAAATACATTTATTTCCACATAGAGACATCATAGGGTTGGCAGCTACCTGTCGGGTGCCCAAGATCTGTATCTCTCTCCAGGTTGCTTGAAGTTGTTCTCCTTCTCAATGACGCACTGCATATCCAACAAAACCACCATACACAAATTAAACGCAAAGTTGCTACAAGAATTATGATGTGCAGCACACCAAAAGGATTCAGAAATGCAACAAACATTCATGCATGTATCTAACTTATTACATTCCAAGTGCTTAAAGAAAAACACAGAAAACAAGAACATGGGAAAACTAAGGGAAATTTAAATGAATTCTTCTACATTGATACAAACTGACCTTCTCACGCTTTCCAGTGCAAATATTAGAAGGAATTGGGAATGTTTCAGCATGGCGAGCAGGATCATACCTTGATGGGAAGTAGTTAACCTACAGAAAACAGTATGGCATCTGAGCAGAGAAAACTTTGATGAACAAACAAGTGAAAATTTAAGCACGTCTGAATCTTTAGCAACGCAAGTGTAAAAAGGCTGAAAGGCATTCAATAAGCGTCCGCAATTGAGGGAAAAAGTGGTATCGTACTTGGAAAAGAAATTCAAAAGAGCAAAAGTACCTCCTCATCTCTGTGCATGAAATTCATAAATCCTTCATGGTGATTGTTGTGATGAGAACACTTGGGAGCATTGACTGGGAGCTGCAGATAGTTCGGGCCAAGACGGTGCCTCTGAGTATCAGAATAGGAGAAGATTCGAGTTTGGAGCAACTTATCATCTGAATAATAGACACCAGGGACAACAATGGCAGGGCAGAAGGCAAGTTGTTCATTCTCTGCAAAGAAGTTATCAATGTTCTTATTCAGTACCAAACGTCCAACCGGCTGCAGGGGAAGAATATCTTCAGGCCAGGTCTTAGTAACATCAAGTGGGTCAAAGTCAAATCTGTCTTCATAATCAGGATCAATTGTCTGAATAAAAAGTTTCCACTCCGGGTAGTTGCCAGCTGCGATGGAGTCATAGAGATCCTTGGTAGCGTGGCTGTGATTAGCTCCTCCAACCTTAATAGCCTCGTCCTCCAACAAACACTTGACTCCACAAGTGGGTTTCCAATGAAATTTCACGTAGTGTGCCTTCCCGGTCTTACTGATGAGAGTATAGGTGTTAACACCAGACCCTTCCATGTGCCTGTAATCTTGTGGAACTCCCAGGTCATCCAATAGGAAGGTGAACATGTGCAGGCTTTCTGGATGGTGGGAGAAGAAGTCAAGGATCCTCCAATTCTCTTGGATGTGGGACTTAGGGTTCGGTTTGAGAGCATGGACCATGTCCGGGAATTTCATTCCGTCGCGGACAAAAAAGACGGGGAAATTGTTTCCCACCAAGTCAAAATTACCCTGTTTAAGAAAAATAAAGTCACGGCATGAGTAAAGAAAGGAATGCATGTATAAACAAGCAAAAACATTAGGACCAAATGATTTCCAAGAGTTAGTTAATAATAATGTTACAAAGAAATCACAAGACTACCGGGTTTATTGAAATATGACTAAAGTATTTGTCACTGCAGCTGTGACTCGAGATACCACTGCATATTTTTATGATCATCGACGTGTCAAAACTCTACTATCATTATCCAGAGGTCATAAAACATCAATAAGCCATTGAAAGCTCACCTCTCTGGTGTAAAACTTCACTGCAAAACCACGAGGATCCCTCAGGGTTTCAGGGCTGCCACGCTCATGGATAACAGTGGAGAAACGCACAATGACAGGCGTCTGAACTCCAGGGGCTCGAAGGAAGTCAGCACATGAAAGGTGAGAAATATCATGGGTGACCTCAAAGAAACCTTTTGCACTGGCTCCCCTAGCATGGACAACACGCTCTGGGATCCGTTCTCTATCAAAATTGGCGAGTTTCTCCACCAGATGGTAGTCCTCAAGCAGAATTGGACCTGACAAATAGACAAAGAATTAAATTCTTAACTGCATCTACTCAACTCGACATAATCAACCATCCTGATTACATGCAAAAGATGTGATAAGAATGAAATTAGCGGCTATACATTTTATAAAGTATGTCAAATATAGATGACTGCTCTCACTTGCAAAGATAGTAACTTTTAGTTAGTTTCAGGCTACCAGACGATCAAAAAATCATCTTGACAACCCGAGAAGCAATGAAAAAAAGGGACCCGCAGGAATTCATTGAAAACCAACAGACTGGGAACTATAGTTGAGAAATTTAAACATAAATGTCAAATAGGGAAAGTTCTAACTTCAAATACAAACTATATAAATAAGTGTCTATATATATATTTGCATGTAGATCTGAAAAACAACAAGAGTATTAAAATAGTAATCATCTTCAACTTGGTAGTGATACAAACATCCAAAAAGTCATCTTGTAGCTCACAATAACATAGACAAAATATCGATGCATACACAGATTACACCATCAAAACATGGTTATGATTATTCACACGGTGCTTGAAAAGCGAAGTACAACTAAAAAAACACAAAAAAGTAAAACTTGAAGCAAATTTGCAATTGAAAATCCGTCAAAAGCAAATAAACAAATAGATAAATTAAAAGTGGATTAAGAATTAAATCACCTCTGGGTCCAACAGTGAGAGAAGAGTTGTTGTTGCAAACTGGAGCACCGGAATTGGTGGTCCAGAACGGGGAATTGAAAGCACTTGAAGGGCGGTGCTGCAACAACACACAAAAACAAACCAACCCAAATCCATTAGAGAGGGCTCTGTTTGGTAGCCGAGAAAATAAACAAGAAAAGTAATTCAACAAGAAAATCAAACTTAAATAAATCAATTAAGAGCATAAACAAGTAGAAAAGAAAACATCCCAGAAAGATTAAGATTAAGATTAAGATTAGAGTAGTACCCTGTAAGGATCCATGGAGGAAGGTTAGGTTAGAGAGAGAGAGCTTGATGGAGAAGGTAAGAGGTGAGCAGAGGAAGGGGATGAGCCACTCGCACAGACGGGCAATCGAAGGATAACATGCATGCAAATTTGGGGTATTTATAAGCGTTGAGTGTTTTTTTGTTTGTTTTTTTGGAAACTTTATAAAACGCTGAGTTTTGGCTTTGGACAGGTCGTGGGCGTCCCTCGCGCTCTTGTGTGAAATTACCATATTCCGCTCTCGGCCTCACGTTATCTTTATCCACGCACACGGCTGGAAGGTCACTACATATCTTCTCCAATTTATCGCCACAAAGTCGGAATGATTATCGCCAAGTCCTTTTACATAGAAAAATGATAAATACTAAACGTACAGGGTTTTTGTGTGATTTATTCAATTCAATAATATTTTAAAAACATATGACGAGATGCTAAAAAGAGTTTATGAAAAATTGGCTCCTTTTTTCATGTACAATATCATTTTCCTCTTCTCTCAGTTATTCTATTGTTTTGCATGTTAGTCCAACATTCAGGCGAATGTGATTTTGGCTTTTCATTCATGAGTCTTGAGTTTGAAACTCATTATTGTAATAGTTTTTAAACCTTCCACTCCTCTTAATAATAATAATAATAATTTTTTTAAAATTAGAGTATTGTCTCATCAAAGAAAATCAACCCAATTTCACAAATTTTGTACCCATGTTTGAGAAAATATTTTAGTTTGTCTTCCGCTTAAATGACAAATCAGAGTAAGAACTCGATTTTATCTTCGCTTAACAAGCTCTTAGCATGGAGTGTGATTAGAGATTAAATTTTTACATTTTTCTAAATCTAGTTAAAAGCTCATTAAAAAGTCCATTGAATATGCTTTTAGTCTTAGAACATCAATAATCGTGTAAGGAAGAGAATTCATTTTAATGAGTCGCATAGGCAAAAACTAGCTCCAATGTAATAGGCAATTGAAAAATTTTGCCTATTCTTTCAAAGTAGGCAAATAGGCCCCATCTCCATAATAAAATTTTGCCACTTAGTTTGCCTTATCATGAGAATGACAAACTTTTTTTAGAAGACAATTGAGCAGGGAACATGCTACGTTAGTCGTTATAGAATATTTTTGCCTACTTTTTGATATATCATTGGAGATGAATAGTGTGGCCTTCGGTACAATCTTCTCAAAGCAAAAACTACCTAAAAAACATATCGAAACAAGAAAAAAAAAATGTCACACATGATAAAATATCCACTTAAAAAAAAAAACAAATCAACGCTTTATAAATGAGAAATTTTATTTAAACCCATGTAACCTCTTTTTACACGCAACTTAAAATTTTAAATGTTAATTGTCTATTTTACCCTATTGCATAATTACTATTAAGTACAAAATGAAATTAATAATAAAACTCAAATTTATCAATAAACACAAACACTATAATTAAACCCTACGATCACTCTTTATTTATTCTACGTTCATTCCAGCAAAAACCTTAATAGCTCTTGTAGAGAAAAATAAGTTTTTTTTATTGATGGATGGTGATTTTGAAGTTTTGAATCCTCCAACTAAGGTATGACTCAATTTATGAATTTTTTGTTCGTTTAATTTCAATTTTTTAAAGTTTAGAAGATGAGTATTTTGGTTTTAATTTTTTTTTTTTTTCAATCAATCCCGCATAGTTTGTTTATCTTTCTGCAACAGCAAATTGATGCAATCGGTCTTCCATTGTTCATATGCACCTCAAAAAACAAAAAAGACTTGCAGATATTGCAAGGACCTTGGATTCCGTTTGCGTCTTCTGTTTTATATTTTTTTTTTCTTCTCTGTTGGTGTAGTTTGACTACACCCCAAAATCATGTCATCAATGTAGCTATTGGTGCAAATAGTATTGCCTAAAAGTCCTAATACAAAAACTGAACCCCAAAAAACCAAACAGACTTGCAGATAGTAGTATATACAAGCAAAAAATAGAGTTAAAAATCAAATGGGTGTCAAAATAAATCCACATATTGAATTGGGTTTATGGGGGTATACTAGGTAGTAAATTAGAGTTTAAAGAGATATTAAGGGCTTGTTTGGTATCCTATTTAAAAAAAATTGTAATTTCTCAAAACATTTCTTAAGAATTTTTCTTGAAAACAATTTTCTTTAATACTCAAAAACTTGTTTGGTATGCGATTTAAAAATTCTAAATCTTACAACTTAAACTGGATAGAGAGATAAAAAAAGAGGGGGTTGAGAGAGAAAGATGATGGAGGAGGAAAGAGAAAGAAGTGAGAGGATCGGAGGAGATAGAGAGGAAGATGAGTGAAAAAAAGAACCAAGAGAATGAATAGAGCGGATTGGAAGAGAGACGAAAAAAGTAAAAAAAGAAAGAAAGAGAAGGGCGAGAGAGAGAATAAAAGAGAGAGAGATTTGGAGTGAGAGGGGAGGAGGGAGAGAAAAGAAATGAATGAGCTTAAGTTTAAAAACTTTAAAAACTCACTTTTTGTGTTTTTAGATAATAAACTATATTTTTGAGTTGGTCTTGAGTTCAGTTTTTGAAAATAGTCCTACCAAACAAGTTTTTAAGGCCTAAAACTTGAAAATTGTTTTTGAGTTTAAAAAGTTGGATTCAAGTAAAGTACCAAACAGACTCTAATAGTTTAGTTAAAAATCAAATGGGTGCAAAGAGTAATTTGGGTGTAGAAATAGATTACAAGGGTTTAAATTAAATTTTCCTTTATAAATTCACATATAAAAATAGCTTCTTTGGGCCATGAAGGAATAGATAACTGTAACTTGCCACCAATTGTCTCCTTTTAAAAAAAACGCTTTATCAATTTTAAATATAAAAATATAAGTCCACCCAACATATAATTATATTAATAATTAGGCACAAGTGAAAAATCATTCAAACGACAAGAACCAATTTAGCGTGCAGGTATGCGATATATTGCGAAACGTCGCTGATATTTTGTATGGTACAGAGATCAAGGTGGAAAAAAATAATGTGGATTAATTGAGAACGTCATGCATTCATCCTTCCTTATCCTAGTTTTGGTGTTTTGCTGACATCTATGCGCAACCACTTGATGCCGGGTGACATTGTGCACTCCTACGACGCCACGTATACTATAAACACCTTGAAACGTGTGCTCTTTGTAATTACATAAAGACTATCCGATTCTCGGATATGCTTTGAAAACTTGAATTAGAATTCGCCCTATTTTGGTGGTTTATTAGAGGCACATCTCTTGAAGATTTATATAAAACAATCAAAACTCCGAGAAGAGATTTTTAATGGGTCAGAAATATGGTTCTGTGCATAAAGTGTCGTTATATTATGAGATAATTTTTCTATCAGTTAATAATATTATGACACTAGTAGATTAAGCCGTATTCTCGACACATTGAACAGTTTTTACTTTTTACTATTTTAAAAGTTAAATTTAGCCATATAGTATTACTGTCTAGTGGTATTCCTCCTCACTTGCAAGTGAGAGATCTTGGGCTCGATTATCTCCAAAGGCGAATTGAACCACATTATTGCTAGTTTATTATAAAACTAAACCCACCTTCTATCTTTTAGTGTTGATAATATCGTTTGTTTACAAAAAGTTAAATTTAAAAAATTTATCTCTAATAAATGTTGTAAAGAACTATTTAATTATAGCAAAAGAGCAATCATTCTTAAAATTTAGAAAGCAATATTCACCTGTTAAATATTAAAAAAATAATAAAATTAGGGGAGTTTTTTTTTTTTTATTAAACAAGTAGATTGACTTTGTTAATAATAAAATATTCAAAGTCTCTTAAAATTTCTACATAAAAAGTTAAACTGAGTAGCTACTGCAATTTTTTTGATATAGCTCACTTGCTCGTTTAACAAAAGTTTAGTGTTTTCTCTTAAAGATGCTTTTAGCTAGTTTTTACAAAAAACGAACAGTATCACTTCGTACTACAATTTAGTAATACTTTTGTTAATTATAAAGTAGGACTATTAAATATATTATCTTAATAAAAAAAATAATTCAATCCACGTGTTTTCAATCTGACTAATTTGGTCCTTATATTGGCCTCCGTTAGCTAATCTAAGACAGTATCCATTCATAATTCTAGAAATTTTAAACAAAATTGATTATTGCAAAATAAATTGAAAATAAACACAATAACCAAATTGACAAACTGACAACACAAAATCGTTTTCCCAAAAATAAAAAATAAAAAAAAATGCTGACAACACAAAAACTATATGTGGCCACGGTAACCTCAAAAACTCCCAAAAAATAATATTAGAAAAGTAGTGTGTGTGAAAAGCTGCCATATACTGCCAATATGATGATAAGGTTGGAATGGGCCGTGAGGTGAGAATAGCCACAAAAGCCTGTGCCTCTCTGGCCCACTTCAGTTTTGTTATATCAAACACCCACCAGAAAAAAAATCACTCTTTCATGGCTCTTGCTTCTCTCCATAAGCTCATTTAGATTTTTCTTCTTTTTATTGGTCTATAATTAAACAACTATTGTCCAATTTAAACTCTCGATTTCTCGTGTAGTAACCGTCATTCTCACATGTATAGCATGTTTGACGTTACTTTTTTTTTATACAAGTGATACTAAGGAATGAGATTTGAATAAAAGACCTAGAAACAAGGGTAAACGTTCTTAACCACTTAACGTACAAATCTCTGCCTGTGAGATTTCTAGTTTATGATTATATTAAAAATGGTTTGTCTAAAACATCAAACCTAACCAAAACTGAAGCAAAGCATTACAAACTCTTCTGCCGTAGAAAATGCACCAAAAATGTGAAAACAAAGGTATATGTAGTCTGAACAATTTCGGAGCAGTGATGAATTGAATTGAGATAGTACACAGGTAAGAGTAAAACCCTACCTATTGCTCTTGTTGGAGAAAACGCCATAAGTGACATATTGCAGTAGACGAGCCAGCGTTAGTTTCTCGATATGAACTTCACAACTAACGATACAAATGTGTTTTGAATGCTTTTCACTTCCCCAATATATTTAGAGCTTTCATCTTTTGGATCTCTTTTGCTGCATAATATGCATTGATTTAATTAAAGAAATCAAAGGGAGGATCCGAGAGCAAGAATTAAACTGTGAATCATAGCACACATTTGTATAGGATTACCTTCCTCAACTGATAGCTGCATTGATCTTTTCTCTAGCTCAACGGCATGTCTGCTAAGCTCGGATGAAGGTAAACAACGAAGCACTGATAACACATTCAGAACAAAGAGATTTTCAGTACTGGAAACATTTAGTAGAGCAAAATTTATCTTAAAGAAGCATTGCCAGAAGACTGTGACATACTCTGGAGATATTCGCTCCGATCAGACTCGTCAAAGTGTTTCAAGAGGTTCTGCAGATGTAGAAACCGTTCTGTCCTTTCCTCATCACGGTTCCTCTCAGAAAGAACTGATTGGGGAACTTCGGATTCAGGAGTAAATCTAAGGTGCTTGGAATGAGCAGCTGGAAGGCCATTACTAGACTTTGTAAGAAAATTTGGAACTGGTGGTCTACTAGGTGAGAATTTAATCGGAGAAGCCCAATGCGTTGGTGAAAATGCAGGTATACAAGATGTCTCGAACTCTTGCTTCTTGGTTCTTTCTTTAGGTAGGTCTGGCTGCTTTTGCGAACAATGTCGTTTGAAATTTAGACAATCTTCCTTAACACCTTGAGCTCTTCGCTTTCCTAGTTCTGAATCTAACTTCTTCACAACCCCACCATGCATGAGATGATCACTTGGATCGCTGATTCTCGTGAACTGGTGGCAAGGAGGGCTCCGCGCAAACTCAGGGCTGAGTATCTTAGTTCCAGAAACCTTACTTGGATCTGCGAGAAGCCATCCTAGAAAAGAATTCTCAGGATAACTAGGCGTACAGCTTCTATTATCGTTCTGTACATCTCTCAACGCCACCTTTTTTACCGGTAATGAGGATTGCTTATGGCACATAGATGAACCAAGCACACTGTTGGCCAGTGCATTGTTGCTGAGATTCGAGTTCATTATTCGAGGGACCAGCAGAACCAACTTGGCTTGGAATTAAGGTTCTGGCTGCAGAGGCATTACATAAAAATGAAAGATGAAATCAATACATACATCCTTGTTGCAGATATTACTATCAAGCTACAACACAGTATCTTAAGCTAAGGTTTTCAGATGCCCTTGTGTATAAGACTAGAACAATTATTATAGGGGCAACTGCAACATTTTCAGCATGGAAGCAACAATCTACGCTGAATTTGTAAATTCTGTCCATAACGAAAGTAATCTCAAACTTAAAAGATTCACTTTCTGCAATCAAATAATAAAACTATATTTCAACAATTCAAATTCACTAATTACTCCCTAGAAAACCAAAATTGATGAGGCCGCGAGTCCGATTTAGATATGTAGACAATTCGAACGAAAGAGGAACTCATATCGCAATTCTATGGTCTAAATGAGAGCAACAGTATCACAATCACTATAGATCTGATCTGGGTAACACTCCAAGAGCCATAGGAAATTAAATTGAACAAGATTCATTCGTTTGATTAAGTAATACATATCTGCCATCTGTGTGTGTGTATGTGAGAGAGAGAGAGAGAGAGAGAGAGAGAGAGAGTATTGGATTACCGTTGGAGTTGAAGAAGTTGGAGGTGTGGAGATCTGCAACTGCAAGTGGTATTGGCAATGGATCTCACTCTCAGGCTTGGCTCAGTAAAGGAGAGAGTTCAAAACAGGAAAACTGGCTCCAAAGGTGGAGGTCAAAACGTTTAAAATTTGATTAAATATACGAGGGACCACGCTGTGCCGAATGACCCACTGCCCAGCCTCTGCTGTGACTCCACCCCTCCTTTTGACAACTGTCTTCTCATTAACCTAGTTTTAACTCTTGATTTTTTTTTCTCGAATGAGTGATGCTAGAAATACCATCTACTTGAACTATCATTTTGGTACCCGTGTTCTCATGTTCACAACGCCTCACGTGACACATTCACAAAATGGAGTTTTAACGAAACACTACCGGTATTGTTCACTTTTAACGAAAAATCATATTTTTACCTTTCTCTGGTACTATTTACTATACTTTTATTTGTTATTTTTCATTAAAACTAAAAAAAAATTAGACTTTTCGTTCGTCTTTCTTTCATGAAAATCAAGGAGTTGGGCACCTCCACTCAATAGAGTTGGCGGGCTTATCAAGCTCAGTAAGGCCCAATGAGGATTCCACTAGCCCAGGAGGCAGAAGGTCGAGCAGATGACATCAGCCTAAAAGGGTTCGATTAGGCAACATCTAGCAGGATACTCCAAGTCCAACCTACCTGACAATTCGATTCACATTTGGAGACAAAAGGAGATAAATTTTTATGAGTAGGTCTATTGTGTTAATTAAGGCTAATTTTGGGGTTTAATTTTCTGATATCATTCTTCTCACCAAGGAGGGAAATATATAATGTACAAGAGTGATTTACAAGAAAAGAAACATCAAATAACCTAATTACAATCTGATTACAAGGACTCAAATAGGTAACTAAACTAATTACAAAATGTCAACTCTCCAACACTCCCCCTCAAGTTGGTGCATAAATGTTGTTCATGCCCAACTTGATAAGAGAGTTGTAGAACGTTTGACTTGCAACAACTTTAGTTAAGATATCAGCCAATTGATCCTTTGACTTTACGAACGGGAATTGAATAATATTCCCATCCACATAAACCATATTCGACAAAATAAACATCCAATTTGACCCTAAACCCTAAAGAACAAAAACCCATTGAGAAATTGAAATTCAAAAACCTTACCTATAGTTTAGGCCTCCTATGTCTTTGTATGTGTCGTCGGAGGAGTGCCTTTGAACTGGACAGAGGAGTAGCGTTGAACTTCTCCTTAATGAAGTGTCTGTCAACTTCCACATGTTTCGTGCGATCATGCTGGATTAGGTTGTGTGAGATATTAATCGCTGCTTTATTATCACAAAACAAATTCGAAGCCGATATTGAAGGACACCCGAGTTCTGATAGTAACCTCCAAAGCCATTATAATTCACATACTCCTTTTTCCATACCACTTTCTGTTTCTTACTCCTCCAAGTTACTAAATTTCCCCCCACAAATGTAAAGTAACCCAATGTGGACCATCGATCAGAAATATTCTCTGCCCAATCTGCATCGGTATAACCTTCTATTCGGCAATGACCATTCTTGGAAAACATGATGCCTCTACCCGAGGATGACTTTAGGTATCGTAGAATGCGTTCAACCACACCCATATGTGTATCACTCGGAGAATGCATAAATTGACTAACAACACTTACTGCATATGAAATATCAGGCCTGGTATGAGACAAATAAATTAACCTCCCAACTAACCTTTGATAACGATCTCGGTTAGTGGGAACTTGATTAGGGTGCATGGCAAGATGGTGATTTTGGATCATAAGGGTGTCAACTGGTTTACAATCAAGCATTCCGGTTTCGGCTAACAAGTCAAGAACATATTTTCTTTGAGATAGAAATATACCTTGTTTAGATCGAGCTACTTCTATACCCAAGAAATATTTCCATCCACCAAGATCTTTCATCTCGAACTCAGCTGCTAAGTAATCTTTCAGTCTTGAGATTTCCACTTTATCATCACCCGTAACAATCATATCATCCACATAAATAATAAGTGTCGTCAATTTACCCATTCGACGTTTCAAGAAAAGTGTATGATCGGAATTGCTCTACCTGAACCCATACTTCCTCATAGCCGTCCAAAACCTACCAAACCATGCTCGAGGTGATTGTTTCAATCCATACAATGCCTTATTCAACTTACACACCATTCTGGGTTGTGAAACCGATGCATAACCAGGTGGAATATCCATAAACACTTCTTCTTTAAGATTACCATGTAAGAAAGAATTTGTCACATCAAATTGCTGTAATGGCCAATTCAAGTTAGCCGCCAACGAAAGTAACACTCTTACCGTATTAATCTTTGCTACTAGAGCAAATGTTTCTGTATAATCAACACCATACGTCTGAGTGTATCCCTTGGCCACCAATTGTGCTTTGTATCGTTCAATCGATCCATCAGCTTTGTACTTGATGGTGTACACCCATCGACATCCCACTCTCTTCTTTCCTCGGGGTAGCGGAACTAAATCCCATGTTTGATTTTTCTGAAGTGCATCCATTTCTTCCTCCATTGCCTTGGTCCATCGATCATCAGAGTGCCTCCTTCAATGAACTTGGTGTGCTATCATTGGATATTTGTTGTACAAAAGCTTTGTCGGGTTCTGATAATTTATGTGATGACACATAGTTGGCAATGGGATACTTATAGCCTTTCGTTGTTTCCGGTGAATATCGATTAAGTGGCTTTCCCCGGTTGTGCCTGAAAGGTAACTGATAATTCGGAACATCAGACACATTAATAGGGATAGTAGATCTTACCTCAGGAATATTCTCTAGAGTATGGTCATCTGGTGGTACTATATTTTGAGACGAGGGGGAAGTAGTATCAGTAGAAGTCTCAAGATCGGCAAGTGGCAGCACTGTTGCCGTGGCTGAGGATGACACTACCGTGTCTATTGTTGGTTCTAAGGGCAGCGATGCTGCTTCTGTTGGTTGGGCAGGCAGCGCATCCACTGTGGCCTCGGCTACTGGGTCGACTAATAGTGGCAGCGGAAGATCAATGGTAGCAACCATGGTCCAAACCTACTCGTCATGCAGTGTCTCCCCCTGAAGAGAAGGGTTGGAAGAAGCCGAAGAGTAATACATCTCAGACTTGGAAAAAGTAACATCCATGGTAGTATACATCTGACGTGAAGGAGGGTGGTAACAACGGTATCCTTTCTGACGTAGTCCATACCCCATGAAAACGCAACGGATAGCATATGGGTCAAGTTTTGTCCGTTGATTTTTATGTAGATGAACAAAGGCAATACATCCAAAAACTCACGGTGGGAGCATCAATACTCTGAATGGCATACGATTGATAAGGTAAGTGACAGTCTGAAGAGCAACATCCCAAGATGAGCGGGGAACATGCACCCCAATTAATAGTGATCGAGCCGTTTCTAATAGATGACGATTTTTGCGCTCAGTCACCCCATTCTGTTGAGGAGTCTGAGGACAAGTAGTCTTGTGGAGGATTCTGTGATTAGTTAAATAATGTGTAAAATCATTATTAACATATTCACCACCATTATTAGAACGTAAAATCCGGATTTTAGTAGAAAATTGTGTCTGAACCATGGTGTGGAAGGTCTTAAACGCCAAAAACACATCACTTTTATGCTTAAGAAGGTATAGCCATGTCATCCGTGTGCAATCATCTATGAAAGTCACAAACCACCTAATATCAAATGAAGTAGTAATCGGAGATGGTCCCTAAACATCCGAATGAACAAGACCAAAAGAAATAGCACTTTTATTAAAACTCAACGGATAAGAAACACGGTGACTCTTGGCAAGTACGCAAGTGTCACATTTAAAGTCTGAAACCGAACAACCAACAGAGAAATCCGGGAACTTATGTTGTAAATAACTGAAAGACGGATGACCCAAACGGTGATGCCATAACCATATCTGGTGCCGTTTGTGATCAACGGCTCCTTGGGCGAGATTAACTCGTCATGTACTAACATCGTCCACAAAATAGAGATCCCCCCTCTTAGTACCACGACCAATTATCTATTTCGTGAGAATATCCTGAATAAGACAAAACTTCGGATACAATAGTACACAACAGTTCAATTGCTCAGTAGCTTGGCCAGGAGACATCAATTTATGCTTTAGTGAAGGTACAAGTAGTGTATGTGGCAAAGAGAGGGTAGGCGTGAGGCGTACAGTGCCAGAGCCAGTTACCGGTGAGGTGACACCATTAGCATTAGAAATATTTCGTCGAAATGGAATAGTATCACAAACTAAATCTGTCACATCCCGACCCGGGGTCCACCACATCCCGAGCCCGCTCCACCACCGTAGCACGATATTGTCCGCTTTGGGCCCCGACTACGCCCTCACGGTTTTGTTTTTGGAAACTCACACGAGAACTTCCCAGTAGGTCACCCATCATGGGAGTGCTCTCGCGCGCTACTCGCTTAACTTCGAAGTTCCTACGAAACCCGAAGCCAGTGAGCTCCCAAAAGGCCTCGTGCTAGGTAGGGATGGGAATATACATATAAGGATCACTCCCCTGGGCGATGTGGGATCTCACAATCCACCCCCCTTAGGGGCCCGACGTCCTCACGACCAGGGTTAGGCTCTGATACCAAATTGTCACATCCCGACCCGGGGTCCACCACATCCCGGGCCCGCTCCACCACCGTAGCACGATATTGTCCGCTTTGGGCCCCGACTACGCCCTCACGGTTTTGTTTTTGGAAACTCACACGAGAACTTCCCAGTAGGTCACCCATCATGGGAGTGCTCTCGCGCGCTACTCGCTTAACTTCGGAGTTCCTACGAAACCCGAAGCCAGTGAGCTCCCAAAAGGCCTCGTGCTAGGTAGGGATGGGAATATACATATAAGGATCACTCCCCTGGGCGATGTGGGATCTCACAAAATCAGTGGGGTCATAGGTCATATGATCTATGGTACCGGAGTCAATGATCAAACCAAACTGAGTGTCACAATTATTCATATTAAAAGCATAACCACAGTTACCTGAGGACTCCGGAGGCATGTCGGAAGAACTCGAAACAAGATGAGGATTCATGGTAGGGTCAGTTAGGGTAGTAGTGTTTAGGGTTGTAGTGTTTAGTATAAGGATAAGATCGGTTAGGATGAATTGTTTCCATCATAGAGTGGTGGTAGGTTCTCCATGAGAGGGCCGAGTTTGCTTGAGGGAACGGGCATAGGAGAAATCCTAGGATCTCTGCTCTTATACCATGTTAATTAGGGCTTATTTTGGGGTTTAATTTTCTAATATCATTCTTCTCACCAAGGAGGGAAATATATAATGTACAAGAGTGATTTACAAGGAAAGAAACATTAAATAACCTGATTACAATCTGATTACAAGAACACAAATAGGTAACTAAACTAATTACAAAAGGTCAACTCTCCAACATATTGGATCGAGTTCGAATAGATAATCAGTGACCTGATCAAAGTAAAACAATACGAGCATGAGTCTACAGAGGATTTCATTGCCTGATTCAAAAGGTTGAAGATGAAGCGTAATTTCAACTTGTCCAACCAGCAAAGCATAATTATTGCTCATAAGGCATTGAGTACCCTCTCAACAAGAAATTTGATGATGTTACCTTTTATGACGTCCAAGATATAGTGGTAGCAACTAGCAACTACTAAGTACTCATCCACCAGATAGAGCATGGATGTTTGTATGACTAGGGCTGGGTTCGGTTTGAAACGATTCGGTTTTTTGCTAAAACCGAAACCAAACCGAAATTTCGGTTCGGTTCAATTTTTTTTCGATTTTTTTCGGTTTTGGTTTTATTCGGTTCGGTTTTTTATCATGATTTTTTTTTTTTTTTTGATAATCTGGATATTGGTACTAATGAAGCAACTATCTTCATCTACAAATCACAACAACAATTATATTCATTTAGGGTTTGCAGGATTTGAGGGAAAGCTAATTTTTTTTGTCAAAACATGAATCTTTTATCAGATCTTGGATTGAATCAGATGCAAGGAAACAAACACAGATACATAATCTGCATCCCAACGCATGATTTGCAACCCATACTTTCTTTGCTCTGTTCGTCTATTGAATCTAAAACCAACCAATACATAATCTGCAGCACACACCTCTATGCATCTCCACCCATTTTTTCTCCATAACTGAAATGAAAACTCTATCACATCTTCACGAATAGCACAAAATCTAAATATTGAATCTCATACACTAACAGCAAATCAATAATCCAAAATCCCTAAATCTAAAGAGAGAGAAGAGGGAGAAATTGGAGGCATGCTCGCAGGGTCAGCCAAAAAAATTTCTCAACCAAAAGAATTGGAATGGAATGCGAGAAACAACTGACCAATCCTAAATCGAAGCGCGAAATCTTGGAGGGTCAGCATGCGTGCTCGCAGGGTCAGCATGCGAGAAGCAGTTGGATCCATGTCGGTTTCTTTGAGAGCCCACTATTTCTTTGATTGATTGAATCGTTTTTCTCAGTCCTGCTGAGATTATCTGAGTCCCACCCTCGATTCACGACCCAGCGAGTGACGCGGAGTTCCGCCAAAAGACTGGTTATGAAGAGCAGCGTGCTCGCAGGGTCAGCATGCTCGTAGCCATGAGGATGGGTGCTAGAGCCAGAGGGAGGACTGAGAGAGAAGAGGGGACGAGAGAGAGAGAGAGGGAGAAATTGGAGAAATGGACATGGAGGAAGTCTGGAGGCAGGGAAGTATGGAGAATAATAGAGAAATGAGGGGAATGAAAAATAGAAGAAGTGCGACTGCGCTAGGGAAAGGATATGTGCTAAGGTTTTGTTGATATGAACATAAAATTTAAAAAAATCTTCAAAATCCGGGAGGCATGAGGTGGGTTCGAACCCATGCACTCCACTCGCTTAGAATGTTTCCCTGAAACCAACTTCACAACAGGTTCTGCTTTGTTATAATTGTATGACTAAACTATTTATAAACATTAAAAAAAATAATTAAATATATATATCGGTTTGGTTTTCGAACCTCAAAAACCGAAACCGAACTGGCAAGATTCGGTTTGGTTCGGTTTGAGAGTTTCGGTTCGGTTTTTTTTAGGTTCGGTTTTTTTCGGCCTCGGTCCGGTTTGGTTTTCGGTTTTTTGAACCCACCCCTATGTATGACCCTAAGGGGGTGTTTGTTTTCCCTCACTAAACTTCACTGGACTGGACTAACTCTTAATGTAGTCCAGTGTTTGTTCCAAGCTGGGACTACTTTTAACGGTACTACGAGGGACTCGCCTCGACTAACACCCTCGTTAGGTGGTCTTAGCGAGACCCCCCAAAAACATTCGGACTGGACCTGCTTCCTTCATCTGCTTCTGCTTCACTACTCTACATCTGGTTAGCTCGACGACTTCGCCGTTAAAGCCTTGACTTTCACACCAGCGGATCTGAGGCCTGGGAAGATGACAACTATTTGATTTTTGATACCGTATTTGATAAAACCCAGATGACAAAACCGAAGTTATATTCTTCAAAAATGCTCGAATTGCATCAAACATGCTTATGGTCTGCAATTTCAGCATCCATAATGCTCAAATTGCCAAACCCAAATGAAAAAAAGCTATGAGAAACCCATATGACAAAAACCCAACCAACATATGATTTTGAATCATTTGGAGCGATCCTGAAGTTTCCATTACAGAGGGAAGATTTTGGAAAAATACAAAGGGTTTTTTTTATGAGAATGAATGAAAATGAATGGACTTTATTAATAAGGGAGAAAGTAGAGAGTGAGAGATGGAGAGGGAGTTCAACGGGAAGACAAGAGAAAAAAGGGGAGAGCATGTGAGATCCCACACCGACCAACGGAGAGGGGGTGATGTGCCTTATATGTACATGCTCCCCTCCCTATAGCAAGAAGCTTTTTGGGAACTCACTGGCTTCGGATTCCATCGGAACTCTGAAGTTAAGCGAGTTCCGGTGAGAGCATTCCTAGGATGGGTGACCCACTGGGACAATTCTCGTGTGAGTTCCCAGAAACAAAAACTGTGAGGGAATGGTAAGCCTCAAGTGGACAATTGTGCTATTGTGCTATGGCGGAGCCGGTCTGGGATGTGACATTTTGGTATTAAAGCCACTCTGCCGTTCAGTGCGGATGTGCCGGCGAAGACGCGGGGTTCCCCTTAAGTGGGGGTGGATTGTGAGATCTCACACCGACCAATGGAGAGGGGGTGATGTGCCTTATATGTGCATGCTCCCCTCCCTATAACAAGAGGCCTTTTGGGAACTCACTGGCTTCGGATTCCATCAGAACTCTGAAGTTAAACGAGTTCGGGCGAGGGCATTCCTAGGATTGGTGACCCACTGGAAAGTTCCTGTGTGAGTTCCCAGAAACAAAACCGTGAGGGCGTGGCCCAAAGCGGACAATATCGTGCTATGGCGGAGTCGAGACTGGGATGTGACAGAGCATTAGGAGAGTGACAGAAAGTTCTAGAAAAAGAAAAAAAATAGAATTTTTTTTTATTTTATTATTCTAGTTGATAGTCCGACACTGCACCAAACGTTTCACTAAGTTAGTCCAGCTTAGTGTAGTCTAAGCCAGTCTAGCTTAGTCCCTGAAGCTAGTCCAGTCTGAGATAGTCCGGTGCAACAAACGCCCCCTAAGGGGATTGGGGAATAAGAATACGATGTTGCTTTTGGCAAGATTGATATGAAAAATCCATTTGTTTTGGGAAGTACGGTTACGTCTAAAATTTTGTGCTATATTGTTTACATACTATCTTTGTGAGAGATCAATCATATGTAGTTCCAATTCGAATTTTGGAGCGGTATTGTGCCATTTGAGATTTGACGTGTGACTTTGTGCCATTTTGGATTAATTTGGTAATTTTGAGAATTACCGAGAACTTTTGAGATTTGACGCGTGACTTTGTGCCGTTTTGGATCAATGCTATCTTCCTCTTCAAGCCCATTTTATTGCTTGAAGGCATGGTCTCAAATATCCATAATATCTCGATATTTCCATCGAAATTTCCGTGTTTTTGGACTACCGATATTTTTTTGTACTACCGATATTTCCGATATCATCGATATTTTAGACCTTGCTAAGCCACTCATGTATCTTACCATGCAATGTATAAAGTGTAAAATATTGTACTAATTCATTATATATAAAGGATTATGGTGTGTTTAAACTTCTTTCATTAATTACTACATATTTTCTACACTCACAATGTTTGCCAGCTCGCTATATAATCAACTTAAATCAGTTAAATCTATCATGCAATGCATTTCCTTCCAATTTTTTGTGATAAACTAATAGATAATTGACTAAATAAACATCCTGCAAAGTTTCAATAAAAATTTCCAAGTTTTTCTTACAATTTCCGTGGTTTTTATTCAATTTTTATCGATATCGATAATATCCCGATATTTCCATCGAAATTTTCGTGTTTTTGGACTATCGATATTTCCGATATCATCGATATTTTAGACCTTGCTTGAAGGTGGTAAGGTATAATGTCTTTGACGTGTCAACTGGTGTCCAAATTTGGTTGGCACTTCCAAAAGTCATCTGGGACTTAAAAGTTTCTAAGGGATATCTCACAAATTTGTAGTTAATAGACGCAGTCAAAAGCTTGTCCGCATTAACTCTATTAATAATGTATGACAACCTCAATTCTTAATTTGATTAAGGCTCGACTTTCTTTCTAACTACATCTCATATACTTCTTCGAACTTAATTGAAAGACATTAAACTCGACAATTATAACATTTTAACAATGCATACGCCATAAGGATACAAATAAATCAGTTAAGCTTGATATCTTCTCCAAGATGTAAACGTTGTTATTCCAATCTAGTAAAATCCTTGCATAGTTTGGTCAAATAATAGACAAGAAAAACTGGTTAAAAATGTTGAGGATGGGACCTCTTTTGCTGGCTTCTGTCTAAAGTGGGAGATGATGAGTGCCGAGCCACCAACCATCCCTCCTTATTTTACTCATCCCTCCAAGAATTTCTGATTCCATTTGCTGCATCAGCCTTCATCACCATTTTAGAATCACCCCCCATCCCCCACTGATTCTCTCAAATATCTTTTTCTATTTTTTTATTTAAATTAATTTTTTTTTTGCCACTTAGATTGGGTGATGTCACTTTACTTTTCTGATCGTGTGGGCTAATATGTGCTTTGGGTTCTGTATGGTTCATAAATTAATCGAAGAATTTCTACTTATACTAAGATCATCTTCAACTCTTGCGTTAAAATTTACAATTTAGGTTTTAAACTAACTTAATTATTCTTTAATGGGTTGGGCCTAATTTAAGTTTTAAAACCTAAAATTTGAGCACATTTAACCCAGAATCCAGCGGGGTTAAAAGGTAGGCCCACCTTATGCACGTGGACGTGCCCATAAAAGTGGTGGTCGCAGAAAGGCGACGTGTCCAACACACGAGACGCATGAAGGCTGACAGGAAGTTGGGCCTGCCCCTGATGAGAATGTCGGCCGCCCAAAACGAGCCCAACGACTCTATTTCGATCCGACGATTTCGATTATTGGATCGTTGGTTGATCCAAATGTCCATATTCAAACTTATTTAATTTTGAAATACATTAAATTCAATGGTTCAAATCAAATATGATCAAATCTAATGGTTAAAAAAAAAAAAAAAAAAAAGAGATTAACGGCTCAAAATTAAATCTAACGAATGAAACAATGAAAAAAAATTTACACCAAAATTTACCAAAACTCTATAAATACATGATTCATGGGATCGGTTTAGTGAATCTTTCAACTTTTCTCGGAATCTACATAAATTTTATTCAAAAAAAAAAGTTACCGGAAAAAAGAATTTAGCCTATTCTTTAATAATCTTGGGCTAGAATCTTAAACCAAAACTATTGGAGCAAAAAAAAATTGTTTACGAGTTAAAACCCAAATTTTCTAGTTTAAAAATTTTAGGTTTTAACCCAAGGGTTAGAAATGGTCCAAGGGGGTAAGGAGAATTTGGCCTAACCCTTAAATTGATTTCAAACTCGGGAGTCAAATCTAAAATTTATCACTTACAAGTGAAATAGAATGTAATTAGACCGTTGTATTATGTTGCATTGATTTGATTACTATAAGGAGGTGAAAGTAATTCGGGAGTTTTAACGAAAAGCCCGCGGTACTGTTCACTTTAACGAAAAACCACATTTTTACACTAAAAAGTCAAACCTGATACTATTCACTTTACCCTTTATTTTGTCCTTATCGTTAAAACTCAAAGTTTTCAAGCCTTTTTCATTAGTTTTCCTAGGTCATCCGAAGCTAAGAAAGGTAATGATAAAAACGTATTTGTTTGATTCTAGTATTCAAAAATAAGTAATTCTGGTTCTTTATACAGAGGGTGTTTTTTTTTTTTTTTTTTTTTTTTTTTGGGAACAATCGATATTATCTACGGGGAGGGGATGAGTTTAGCTTCACAATGGGCTAGTAATAATATGGTTCAAATTCGTCTTTGGCGAGAATCGAACCTAAGATCTCTCACTTATCAATAAAGATGAATATCATTAAACCGTATGACTAAGTGACTCTTTATATGGAGTTTGAAACAAAAGATGAAGCATAAATAGTGTCTGCGTCCCCTGGCATTTGTGAAACTTCAAAGAAATTAAACAATTGATACTAATATTGAAACTTTAAACACCTATTTCCAAACTGTATATTTGTTTCTTTTCACCGGAAGCTTCATCCAGCTCCTCTTGTTAATCAACTACAAGAGGGTCAGGGCTGGTTTTGAGAATTGTGAGAGCAGACGCGTATATACAATAGGAACACGATTTTTTTTTTTAACTTTTCACACACTCTTATTTAATCATGTATGTTACTACTGTTTGATTTAAACGATCCATTGACTAGAAATGAAGAAGGTGTATTAGAAGGTAAATTGAGTGTGTGAAAATCACCTTCTATATAATATAAAAAGAGTGGTGATATCAACATACCCCTTTTTACGGATGAAGATCCTCGCCGGATCCCCTCCATGGGGATCCTAAGGATCAACGAATCTGGACCGTTGATCGAAAATCGTGCGGCCACAGTTTTTTTATTTTTTATATTTTTCACGCAAAACGAGATTATTTTACTTTTAAAAATATAAAAAGCATTTAATTGAGACCGCACGATTTTTGATCAACGGTCCACGTGCATTGATCCCTAGGATCCCCATGGAGGGGATCCGGCGAGGATCCAAATCCCCTTTTTACCTCTCACGCATCCTCTCAATTTTTGACTTCGGATCAAATAAATTGAAAAAGATCAAATGATATAAATTTATTTGAAAAGATCATACAAATTGAAAAATATCAAGTTTTGGCCTCAGATCAAATAAATTGAAAAAGATCAAGTGATCATTACAAAGCATTACAGAATACTGAAAATTCCTCACATAATGTATATCTGACGAATTTTGGTCGTCACGAGGTGTGTCACCTATTAAAAACAATATAAAAAGTTATAAGAAAAGTTATTTAATTTCCACAGCTAGACAAGTTTTACTTTGGTACTCCAACCTACCAGCCAATTAGATTCTCGCACTTGGAGACAAATGGAGATAGATTTCTATGAGCAGTTTGCGAAGTAATTATCAGTTATATGACTGAAGTGAAACAATACGAGCATGAGTCTACATTGGATTTCATTGCCTGATTTAAGAGGTTGAAGATGAAGTGTAATTTCATCTTGTCCAACCAGCAGAGCATAGCTTTTGCTCATAAGGAATTGAGTACCCCTCTCAACTGGTTAAGGAGAAGCAACATAGCAAACACGCATCCAAAATTCATCTCTGTGCGACCAAAGTAGTCATCCACCACCACCAGATAGTATGGATGTTTGCATGACCCCAACGGGATTGGGGAATAGGAATACGAAGTTGCTCTTGCCGAGATTGATCTGAAAAATCCATTTGTTTCCGATGCGCAGTTGCATTTAAAATTTTGTACTATATTGCCTACATATTATCTTTGTGAGAGATCAAACCACATATAGTACTAATTTGAATTTAAAAGTAACTTTGTACGATTTGAAATTTGAGGTGCGGTTTTATGTCATTTTTATTAAATGATAATTTTAGGAATTACAATATCTTCTCCATAATGGTCATTTTATTGCTGGTAGGCACAATGGCTTTAAAATGGGCCATTAAGGGGAATTGGCTTTGTGCCATGCTATCTTCCACTTAAAGACCATTTCATTGCTTGTAGGTAGAATGCCTCTGGTGCATCAACTAGTGTCCAGACTCGGTTGACACTTACAAAATTCGTCTCGGATTTATAGTTTCTAAAGAATACCTCACAAATTAATCTGCACTTAATAGGCACAACTACAGGCTTGTATGCATTAAGTTTATTGACAATGCACGACAACCTCAACTCTTAATTTGATTAGGACTCGACTTTCTTTCTAACTACATCTCATACAGTTATCCGAACTTACTTGAAAGACATTCCATTTAACAATTATAACATTTTAACAACGCGTATGTCACAAGGATACAAGTAAATCGGTTAAGCTTATATCTTCTTTAAGATACAACCATCACCGTCATTTAGGGTGATGAGAAAAATATTATTATGTTGCAGAAGTTACATCACTGGAACTGGGACAAAATAAGGAAGGAGAGTGAGTCAGAGCCGTATGAGAGCATCTGAAGTGGGAGATGGTTAGTGCCGAGGCACGATCCCTCCTTATTTTAGTCATCCCTCTAATAATTTCTGATTTCATTGGGTTGCTTCAGCCTCCATCACCATTTCAGAACCACCCCCCACTGATTCTCTCAATCTCCTTTTCAATTTTTTAGTTAAATTTAAACTTTCCTCTTACAACTCAACCAATCTCTTTCCAAGCTCACTCAACTGACTCAGTCTCTCGTGAAGAAGTTGAGGTACAGCGTAAAATTAAAGATTCTTTATTTTTTTAATGTGGAATTTACTTGCAACACGTCTTTTAGTAATTTGGAGTATGTGCGACCGTTGAACTTCACACATAAGATAACCTGCTTTGATTGGGGTTTCATTGTAGATTCAGTAGCGAGGAATAACACGGAAAATGATCATCTCCAGATTTCTTGGCTCTTAAAATTTGATCTAACAGCTACAAACAGGGACTCCCATTAAAAGTTAGAATAACTTTGACCGTTGAATCAAATTTCAAAGATCCGAATTTGTGGATCATGAGGATTAGGTGGAAACGATCCGCATATGATCTCTTTCCGAATAACACAACTCAACATCTCTGTGTGTACTTTGGTGAGCTATCAGCAATTGGTTGACTTTAAAGCGAGAAGTACAATGTCCATGATGGGCTGCATACGTGTGTGGCGGGGACCATTTGTGCAAGTTAGAATCTTTCTCACCCAATGAGGTAGCCTGGACTGGAATTATAATATGTTCTTAATTTCCCAAGGAAAGATGGTCACTTTGGAATTGTGGTGGGGAGGAGAAGGGGAGAAGGAACTCTCTGTGACTAGGAAACAACTACCTCTCCAACTCAGAGCACTTTTCTGAGGTTGTTTGTTGTACTGCTGTTGCAGATAGCTTTTTATGGGTTTATGCAGAAACTAGTGTCCGAATAAACCAAGAAAAAATAAATAAAACCCACTTGACTTGTGGTTGGTATCTCCAAGAATCTTCACACAGTGAGTTGTTCTTATTCCTTTTTCTTTTCTGTTGCTTTTTCTGGGTCTCAGAAACTGGATTGCTTCTTGTATGGTGAAGTGAAACGCTTGAATTCTCAATTGGAATCTTGACTGTAAGTGAATGAAAGATTGTTCTTTTTTTTGTTTCTGGGTAAAATGGTTGGTACAAGATTTGATCCACCTCTTTCTTAAGAATATGTGCAAAGTGGGTTTTATTTAATTTCTTCTATTTTTGCCTTTTGATTTGAATCATTGATATTGGAAGATTTGATGGTTATATGGTCATTGACTCGTATGGAATTTCTATTAGTGGAAAGGAGAATCTAGTCTTGGTACAACAACTAATATATATATCTATGTATATATTTACAGTTTAATTCTTGTTGCTTTGCTTTTGTTTAGTTATTACTTTACCTTGTTAATTCTATGAGAAGAGTTGTTTGCAATTTCTTCTGTTATTTGTTGTACTCAGAAGAATTTTTTTAATGATTTTGGGGAATTCAGACAGACCCGGATTTGTAGGCCGGACGCTCAAGAATTGAATTCTTGCCAAGATTAATGAGTTTTGGAACCTACAGGTTGGGGGATAATCCGGAAAGTGAGGCTTCTGCAATGGATGATGGTGTTCTGTCACCAGCTACCATGTTGGGAGCTCAACCTGATTCTGCTACGGATTTAGATTTCATGGACGAACTCTTCTTGGAGGGATGCTGGTTGGAAACCACATATGGACCTGAGTTTCCTAATCAGAGCCTTCCCAGTACCGCTGCCCCCTTGAACCCCTCCTTTTTTTGGCATACGTTGGAGACCAATAGCAATATGGCCATGAACACATCTCACAACAGTAGTCAAGAGGAGATGCAACGACCATTCCTTCAACAACTCGTAGAAGGTCCTGTGAATCCTGAGTCTCCTAGAGAGAATATGATAGAAGATGCTGTGGCGTACTCTGGTCAATCAGTGGATCCTACAATTGAAGGTCGTGAATTTAGCAGAAGGTGGTGGATTGGTCCCACTGGAAATGAAGGTTTTGCATCATCTGTGACGGAGAGATTAATGAGGGCTCTGGTGAACATTGGAGAGGTCATGAGAAACAAAGATGTTCTTGTACAAGTATGGGTGCCAGTGAATAGAGGGGGTAGACATGTTTTAACAATGAATGAACTTTTCTATCTTGATTCTAGCTGTTCCAGGCTTGCTAAATATCGAGACATTTCAGCCAATTACCAGTTCGCAACTGGGGAGGATTCAACAGAAATGGTTATGGGGTTGCCTGGCCGGGTTTTCTCAGGTAAGATTCCTGAGTGGACTCCTGATGTTCGATACTTTAGACATCATGAATATCCACGGGTTGGCCATGCTCAACAGTATGACGTGTGTGGAACTCTAGCCCTTCCCATCTTCGAACAAGGTAGTAGGACTTGCTTGGGCGTTATTGAGGTTGTTACAACCGACCAGAAGATAAAATATCAACCTGACATTGACAGCATTTGCAAGGAACTTGAGGTCTGTGCTCTTTCCTTGTATCAAAGTTTCATTCATTTGGCCTTCTTCCTTTCACGTCACTGCAATAGGCACTTGGAGTTTATTAGGTTTGTTACGAATATTGACAAATAATATTACAAGAGTTGACATCAATCAAAGTCTCATCAGTCTTAGAGATGATATAACTATAATTAAGTTGTCGAATCATGCAGTTTTTTTAGGGGCATCCTCATGCCAAATCGAACTGTCTATGCGGCATCTAACTTAACATTGTAAAGGTTCTTACTTTATCTTCTTTTGTGTTCATGTTAATGAAGCAAGTGTCTCCTTTGTTAATCCTCTAACACTGTTTTCCAAACCGAGAGAATAGTTAAAGAATTAAACTTAAACTACGGGAATGAAAGCAAGCCTATCTCAACAGATACTCCGTCCCACCCATGAATTGGAAACTCAATTCTGTTGTTTATCCCTATGAGCTTCTGAATCAGTGCACATAAACACCAATTTGAGGATGGACATATGAGTAGAAACCTCTTTTTTTTCGTTCCGGTGTTGATTTTCATTCAATTTACTTAGATAAACCTTCATAAGTCCATGCTCCTAGATAAAGACTTTTGAATTTCATATCACAGGGGCATATAATTAGTTGTAGGCTGTTCGCATGAATCTTGTTTTCTGATGTAGACAAGCTTTAAAATTTGCAGGCTGTTGATCTTCGAAGTTCTAGAAATTTGAGTACTCAAAATGTAAAGGTAAATGGATAATTACCCTGAAGGAAGATTGATTTATCACATAGTAGTATATTCTGATTTTTGTTCTAAGGTCATTTGGTGGATTATCTTAGCAGGGGTGTGACAAGCCCTTCCATGCTGTGTTACCCGAGATCCAAGAGGTCTTGAGATCTGCATGTGAGACGCACAAGTTGCCCTTGGCACAAACCTGGATGTCATGCATCCAACAAGGTAAAGATGGGTGCCGACATTCTGATGACAACTACGTCCACTGTGTTTCAACTGTGGAGCATGCTTGTCATGTGGCTGATCCTTGTATCCAGAGTTTTCATGAAGCGTGCTCTGAGCATCACTTGCTAAGAGGCCAAGGCATCGCTGGGAGAGCTTTTATGACCAATCAGCCATGCTTCTCAGATGACATAACTTCCTTTGTCAAGACAGAGTATCCTCTATCTCACCATGCCAGGATGTTTAATTTGCATGCAGCTGTTGCAATACGTCTGCGGAGCATTGACACTGGTTCAACTGATTTTGTCCTGGAGTTCTTCTTGCCGGTGGAGTGCAGGGATGCTGAAGAACAGGAACAGATGCTTACTTCACTGTCCTTGGTTATACAACAGACATGCCGGAGCTTACGGGTTGTCACAGACAAGGAAGTTGAGGAGGAAACTAATTTTCATGTCAGTGAGGTGATAGCTCGGTCAGATCCCAGACCAAGTAATATTGCTTGTTTCACAGAGGTCCAACAGAATGGTAAGGACGTCTCAATGTTCCCAAACCAAAAACCACGCAAGGTGCTGAGTGTGAAATTGTCGAAGTTAAGGCAGCATCAAGAAGATTCAAACCTAAAAGGTGGTGTTGAGTGTGGAGAAAGGTTTTCTGCTCTAGGTGAGGGTAGCTTTTCAAGTGTTGGTGTGAGGAAGACAAGAGAGAAGAGACGTACCAAGGCAGAAAAAGATATCAACTTGGAAGTTCTTCGCAAATATTTTTCCGGTAGTCTAAAAGATGCTGCAAAGAGTATTGGAGGTAAGCATTTCTTGTGATAAACCTGCTTCCTGTTTGATGTTTTAGTTGTGAGTATTTGCATGGCATTTTAGTTGCCTTCAGATTAAAGGGACTGCTGTGTGTATACTTTGTGCAATTTATGATCGTTTTACTTGTACAATCTATATGGTGTACGTATGCACCTTGCAATCTTCCGAAATTAAGTTTCTCATGTTAGTATTTTCTGTTTCTCCAGCTAATACCAATTGAACTTAAAAAATATCTGCTAGCACGCTAATGTCTTGCAGCATTCTATGTTTATATGGATTATGTTGAACTTTCTACTGTGAAGGTTTCGTGTTTCAAAATTTTAATGAATTTCTTTTTGAATTGATCATGTTTAGTCTGCTCCACAACCTTGAAAAGGATATGCAGACAACATGGGATTAAGCGTTGGCCATCTCGAAAATTCAAGAAGGTTGGTCACTCTTTACGGAAACTCCAACTTGTAATTGACTCAGTTGAAGGCGCATCGGGTGCTTTCCAGATCAACTCTTTCTATACAAACTTCCCAGAGCTAACATCTCCAAATTTATCGGGGACCAGCCCATTTTCAAGTTCAAAGCTGAGTGATCAACCAAATCCAACAAACTTGCCACCCAAAGGTGGTGTTTTGGGCCCCCAAACTACCGCATCAAAATCTCCCCCATCTTCATGCTGTCAGAGTTCCAGTTCAAGCCAATGCTGTTCCAGCAGGACACAGCAACTTCCCTTCTCGTGTAACATTGCTGGTAACGATGATCCAGTTGTTGGAGATAACTCAAGAGATGGTGTGCTAAAGAGGGTCAGAAGTGAGGCAGGATTGCATGCTTTTGGCCAAGATCGAGCGGAGCTGCTGCCAAGATCCCAAAGCCAGAAACTTCTTTGCGAGCAACAAAATCTGCAGTCTATTCCACATTCACTGAAAAATAATGGCCGCGTAGCTCAAGAAGGGAAGGTTCAAAGAGTAAAAGTTGCATATGGGGATGAGAAAGCCCGCTTCCGCATGCAGAGTAATTGGAGACATGAAGATTTGGTGCAAGAAATTGCAAAGCGATTTAGCATACAAGACATGAGTACATATGATATAAAATACTTGGATGATGACTCGGAGTGGGTCTTGTTAACATGTGATGATGATTTAGAGGAGTGTGTTGATGTGTGCCGATCTTCAGAGAGCCGCACAGTTAAGCTCTCTCTCCAGATATCTCGTCATCACTTGAAAGGTTTGATAGGTAGACCGTCACGATAGTAAGATGCTTGTCTGAGTTTGCAAACGCTGAAGTAGCAGAAGTCTGCAGTCAATAAAGTGGGGATGCATCCGTTAGTTTTAGTAGGGATGTTGAAACCTCGCTTCATAGATCGCTGCTCCGAGCATATGAAATCTTCGGAATGTAAAGATGGAAGTTTTGCGTCGTGCAAAATTAAACGAAAGGATGGTGGAAAGGAACATCTGGGATCTCCATCTGAAACTGCAGCAGCTTGAATGTATTTTGTTAGTCTAGTAGCTAGCAGTTAGTGGCTTAGTGTGTTCCTATTTTTTTTTTCTTTTCCTTTTGTTAATTACTAGTGGATAGTTGTCTGTGTATTTACATCATTTTTTGCCAATTAAAATAGTCCTGTTTATATTTTTATTTTTAATATGTGAATTGGGAATGCTTGTGCCAGATTTCTAAGCATTGAGTCAATTTCCAGAGGAAGAAATTGCTTTCAGATGAAGCTTCAATAAAACAATTAAATGGGTTTGTTTCCTATCAGATCAGTTATTGGTAAATCTTTTCAGGGTGTTGGGAGACTTTAGATGCTTAATTGGGTTTCTGCTTTATAATGCGAATGTTCCGTGAAGGGTATTAATTGGAAGAAAATAAAAGGGTTTAGGACTATTCGTTTCTAGTTTTCATTTGCATGTTAGAGATATCGAAGAAAATACATTGAAAATAGATAACTGAAGTAGGATCGAAAATGTGTTTTATCACTGAAGTATACAATGTCAACTACTATAAGCATCGGCTCTCGAAATGATGGATTGTTGTGACGAAACCACCAGCTGGTCTCTTTAAAAGAAAAGAATAAAAAAACCCTCCTATAAGCATCAAGAAATTGTGTTAGAAGTGTCTTAGAAACTACACAAATTGTGAAAATTGAAAGTACTGCCAAATGTGATGTAGGACAAACAAGAAAGATTTTAAAAGAACAGATAGATAACTTGGAATTCGCTCAATCAAAGACAATGAAGCAAGATCAACGTCATTAATCGTGAATTCAATCGATATTACCAAGTCACACTTGATTTGAGAAAGAAATCATTTACTTCAATTGCACACGCAAATATAATATTTAATTAATCAATTCACCCTAAGACCTCTAGCACATCATTATCATTTTTTAAAGAAACTAAAAATAAAGGATCAACTTCGTAAGAAACTCGCCATACTCTGACTTAACAAATTCCTATGTTATAATTCCAATGCAATTAGTGGGCTTCAATTTTTTTTTTTCAATAAAAAAAAAGTGTTCTATTCAAAAAAGGAAAAGAAAAAAAAAGTTATTTTCAAGGTTTGACTTCCGCATCAAAACGAGTATTCAATTAAAAAATAATATTTTGAAAACCGAAAACAAAATGGTTGTCAAACAGCCTCTTAATAAACCAATAATTGGATGCATCCTAAACGCAATAGTTTTCTGAGTTCTTTTGTTCTAAGGTTAACATATCTTTACACATTGATGTATGATATTTACGCCAAAGGAAGTAGAGGCTAGCCAAACAAACAAATCCCAAAATCTACTATTTTCTTGCTCTTTTTTGTTTTCTGTTCCTTTGTCAGCAGCAGCAGTTCTATAATTTACACATTTAACTATTTAACTATTTCAATATTTCTGTTATTCTGTTCGTACATAATAATTCAGCTGTAAAAGAACACGATAAAGAACTGGCGACGCAGTAATCCGCTATCTTCATACTTGTGGGGAAACAGATGTCTGATCTTGTCTCTGCTCAACAGGCACGCGTCTTGAAGGCGGACCAAACATGCTCAAGAAGACCTGTAAACAAAACGTCGTTATGTACTAGTTGATCAAAATTCAATAACAGACTAATGCAAGACATGGTTTCTATCTCTATTCAACATGTTTTCTTTTCAGATGCTTGTTATTGTTCAAGAATTTTATAATTTCCGTCGAGGATGGCAGGGACGTGACAAGGGAACTGTACTAACTTACCGGCAAGAACACAAGCCCGTGTAAGAAACCAAGAAGAACCAATGCTAGGTACATTTGGAAGTAATACACCTACAAAACATAAGAGGAAAAGATGTGTTCAAAGGGATCCGACAGTAATGGCCAGTATGATTAGACGGTGAGTAAAAGATTTAGTACCACAAAGATTTCCGTCCTCGAGAAACAAAGTACAATAACCCCAACTAACTTTGTTAATGTGATTCCACTGCAAAAGAATGTCAAGAGAGAATGGAAATGTAAGCTTAGATCGGATAAAATTTATCACACAAAATCCTATTGGCACTGCACTTGAGACTTTAGCTATTTGGTAAAGAATGATCAATCGCAGAAGATGCTCGGAGATGGAACAAAACAAAGTAGGAGTTGAATTTCCCCCTTTCTTACGAAGGAGGGTCGGAATTGGGCTAAGTACCTGAATACAGAGGCACCCATTGTGGCCAGAGCCTCCTTGGTGCGCTGGTCTTTATCTCCTGTGCTAACCTGCACAAGAAATGTTAATTATACACTTCAGAAGAATAAGGTAGCGTGCTGTCACCAATGATAACTTTGATTTTGTTCTGTGAAGCCAAAATCAAAATACCCCAAGATTTGAAGGGACTTTTGGCATCACAGAAACTAACAATAGCGAGAAAGAGAAGGCAAAAGTAAATAACTAAAGATAAAGTTTAAGAGTTTGACACCGACCGAGAAAGCATGTGTCATATGCACACAAAACTCAACCGAAATGCCCACTGCCATTACAAGATTCACAACAGAGACTGCATTCAATTGGATGTTCAGAATTGCCATCACACCCTGTAGAATGTTATCTAGTGAGCAAATGTGAAAACTACTATGGGAGGTATTATTTTGTTTCAAAAGAGAAATTTTAACAAAGAAAGATCACCATGAGATCCACTAAAATCATTGCCAACACCAACAGAATAATAGCTGAACTCCATAAACTACAAAACAAATTTGAAGGAAGCATCAATATATCATTATAAACACCTCTTTGCAAATTTTATTTGCCAAGGAAGCTGAATACAACGAGTTATCTTGCACACAATTACAAGAATTAAACGAGGCTAAGAATATGAATACTGACCTGCATGTGATAGCTAAACAAACAATAAACACAGCAGCTGGTACACCAAAAATTATATCCAGATTAATCCTTTTAATAAATGAAACCACAAATCCACCATATGCATATCTATAGTAGATAGATACAAGCTGAAATTAAAATCCGAGTTCCAGAGAGGTGACATTTGAATTTTATGAAATTTTTCCCCGCTAAGATATTGTATTCAAAGCTATAAAAAAACTAACCAATGGCTATAGAAAGGTTGATCAGTGCTGTTCTCCAAATATCAAGGTATTGCTCAAAGAACATATAGTAAAATGAATATGGGAATATCTCAATCTGCACCAGAAAATAAATATCAGTTCCACAGGTATACCACAAGCAACGCACTGGTGAATCAAGCTAACTTATTATAGTTTAACTGTCCTGGTGTAAATAAATAATGAAATTATGAAGCAGTGGCTATTGGAAAGGGGCGACACAAGACTGTTGTACTCAATCTAAATGTAGAATTTGGGGTCTCTTGTCAACTGAATCAAATGAACCAATGGACATGAACCCTTTTCCCATTTGCGTGGGTTGTGATGTGGGCATGATAGACACCGCGTCGTTTGCAGATGTGGGCACAGCCACATTGGCTAGAGCGGATGTGCCACCCCCTATGCACTCAAGTTTGAATCTCCCTCCCCACAATTTAGATTAGTTTAAACTAGAATATTTGCTTGTATCAAAAACAAAAACAAAGTATAGGAGTCATCCTTTTGCATAGTTTTCATATTGGGTTGCTTCACCACAATTCTGTTTTGAGCTATGTTTTCTACTTATTTACAATACAAATTTTGGTGTAGCTTTATACTATTAAAGTTGTACTGTAAATAAATCAATCGACTTAGCACGTAGCCTTCAAATTTTTACCTTCAAAGAATCAGAAAGTCTAGAACTGAGCTCCCGAGCAGCTCTCATTGAATTTACGTAGTCAACCTAAAATAAATTTGTAGATATTTAAGTTATGGGGCTTACTTTAGTGTTGAAACCTAGAAAAGATGGGAAGTGGTAATTTTTTTTTATTGATCACAAGATGAGATACCTGCTTGTTGAGAGGAGTATGATATGTACGAAATGATGATGCTTGAATAGTGCCACTTTCATTGCCTGATAACAAAAATATGATTAACATGTTAAAATGTAAATTCAAATAAAAAGCTACATCTAATGGAAGTTTAACCTGAAAGCAGATAAGCCGTTTGGAAAGAGAAGTCATCATACAGGCACAATATTCCATTAACAAACCTTTGAATTCCACACTGCTAGTGTAAGCTCCATGGCCGCCTTTAGCACAATCATTAGAAGGTAGAGCATTGAGGAACCATGGAAGTTTTTCTTTAAATTGTGCGGTAGAGGGACGGTCCTTGTGAAGATCTGAGTGACGAAAGCACTGACAACAACAAAATTGAAAATGAGAATGGATGTGTTCCCTTATAAACAAAGAAATTCAGTTAAAATATTTCTGTCATGCCATGCGTATATTACCGTAGTACAGTCTTTGCACACTCCACCAAGGCTACAGGAACTATCACTGGGAGAGCAGCAAGGTGGCTGGAAAAGTGGAAAGAGAAAAACTTAAATTTAGTATCAAGGGGATTGCAAGCAAAACAAAAACAAGATGATTTGTGCTCTAACAGATTTATAAGCGGACAACAAAAGCATCATTATCATTAATTCTCTTTTACATGTAAAAGAAATTTCAAAACTGAAGACAATTCAACAATTTTGAATGTAAAACAAATTCCAAACATCAGACCACGCTTCCATAAGCATACTACTAACAATCATACTAAGAAAAATGTACCGTCACCTGATCATCAGGAGGGCAGTAAGTCCCATCTGTAAACTTCCGACAGCACCCAAATGCTTCTGGAGATATCCACACAAGAAAATCATCAAGCCATGAAGCAGCAGGCTTAGCAATGTAACTTGATTCTGGATTTAAGGATGCTCTTGCAATCTGCGGAAACAAAAGGACAGTCAACACAAAGAAAAGGACAATTCAAATTCAGACATAGAAAAACAAACAAACGATTCAAATACATACATACAAACATACAAACGGACAAATCAAACACATAAATTCTGAAATTAAGGACAACTCACAAATTCACACACACACACACACACATACCAAAACAGAAACTAAGGGGCAATCAAACATAATGGATACCAAAACCCTGACACGTATTGGTTGATCAAAGAAGGAACCATAGGCAAAAGAATGAAGGACATGGAAAATTTAATAGCCGAGTAAAAGAATAAAAGCTCAAAGAGATATGTACCAATTCACATTCATAGGAAAATGAACAGACAATTCAGATACTAAAAAGCTAGAACTTTCCAGCATTACATATCATATTAAATGTATTATGCACTAATCTCTCTTTATAATTACAGATTGAGAAAACATTAACATATAATATACTAATCACCCTAAATATGAATTAAGCTTAACACATCAATCACTCTTGATTAGCAGTAAGATTGAAAATAACCAGCTTGAATTAGCAAGAGACATTAATTATTGTACGATTATCAAGGAAATACTGGCACGTGAACAAGAAAAATGCAGGGGGCATTTTATGCTCTAAAACAGCATCCCAAATCTTATAATTTTCCCATTATAAAGAGAACAAAGAATGTTTTACCTCATTCAAAAGAGAATCTGAATCACACTGGCTAATTGAGCACAACTGGTTCGTCTGTCTTGATTCTGAACTGAGGGACAGAGCAACATCAGAATGAAGCAGAGTTTCAGCGAACAGAAGCATTAAGATAAGTGTTTGCAAAAAATAATAATAATAATTGACATCGTAAATGCATACATGAAAAGGTAAATGGAGAAAATTCCTTTAATGACTACAAATAGTTGCTTTCGTATGCAGATGTATGCATGCCAACTGTCCATGGGATGCCGATTCCTAAAGGAAATAGTAGTTCTGATAGATAGCCACCATTGGGCATTTGGATGGAAAATCAAATGAAATGCTGAAGCACATCGTTGAAAGGTGAACATTTCAATCAGATTATATGTGATTTTCTGGATAGAATATCAGCAGCAATCTCACGAACTCATGACTGCTATACGATATGGTTTATATGTTGACCTAAGAACTAGACATTCATAGCTAGTTTGGTTACATCAAACAAGAGTGAACATGAATAACAGTATGATACCTATAATTGAAGTTCTTCACAACAAAGTATAGTGGGGGTCCAATTCGGAGATACTCTGAAACATTATTGAAATACCCCTGCAATATATATAAAAGACAGTGTTACCTCAAAGAAAGAACAGAGTAATCAATAGCAAGAACGCATTTTTATAAGTAGGCAACTGACTTATAGACCTGAAGATAGGAGTCTCGGGGAAGAACAATCTTTTGTTCCAAACCAGGCTGAATTCTGGTGCATAATGCCTATAAAGTTGAAAAGAATCAGAAGTTAACTGAGGAAGGTGTGGCCACAAACAGTAAAATGGATATTCACATAGATATGAAATATATGATACGTTAGGAGGAAGAATCAAAACTCACAATACTAGCCAATGCAAATGCAACAAAGATGGAAATGACAACTATCTTGACTCCCCAAAGACTGAGAATGGGAGCATGGATCTCCTGGAAATGCAAAACAAACAAAAAAAGGAGAAAAAACAGCATTGTTAGAACTTAGAAATTAGGTAAGCAGAAAGCAAATGACTATCATCACAGAATTATCCAGAGAGTTTTTGAAATAAAAAAATAGCATCAAAGTTATTATTGACAAGCCAACATTCTATTTCTTAAAGGTTTAAGCCCTTGTACATAGAAAAGTATGAAAATCATGGTAGATTGGTAATTCCAACTGCCTATATCATCCCTACGATCCATCCACATGGTTTTGTAAGACAGTTTACTGTAGTAAAAAAAAGCAATCACCTTCATATAACGAGTCAATAAGCCAGGATTGTTCTGATCAATACCTAAATAAAACAGCATTCAAAAGAAAAACATAATATGAGAATAAGAGTAGGGTTGATTGAAAATTAGTGTTGGCATTAAGGAAAATGCATCAATCTGAATCAAGTTAAAAAAACATTCTGATACCTTTGTCAGAGTTAGCATATGATGAAATTTTCATGCATGGGAAACAATCAACCCTCTTATCCTCAGTTCTCCGAAAATCAAAAACAATCAAAGCTACAAATGCAGTAACTTGAAGGAGAAAGTCCAGCAGAACAGCAAGTGCTGCAGAAGAATGTGCAAGAGTAAGTTTGGAGGCCTGAGGTCAGACAGCAAGACAACAAAAACGTATAAAAACTATTTCATATATCTAAAAGTTATTATGGATCAGAATTTCCAACCTGCAAACATGGAGAACACGCGGCATGCTGGCATAGGAATAAAACTTCCAACTGCAAATGCTAAGACCTCTGATAGACTAGCTAGTGTTATTGATGGTCCAACTTCCACAAGTGCATTGCTTATTCGCCCTTCTAAAGGCAACTCCAAGGGTTGCCGTTTGACAGCATTCACCAGTATACACATATTATCTACCCCAACCTATACACATTATGAACAATTTGGCAAACCAAATTTTCAAGCAATATGTATACATGTATACATATAGACATACATTGTATATAATATAAACAATTTGGCAAACCAAATTTTCAAGAGATATGTATATATGTGTGTATATATTATATATATATATAGACATACATTTTATGTATAATATATGTAAGAATATCGAGGAACTTACAGCTAGAACAAGAAATGGAATAACTTCCATGATGATTAAGGTAGATTTTACACCTATAACACTGAAAAATCCCACTGATCCAAGAACTGACAGCATGACAAGCACAACCCCAGAGAGACCAAGCAATACCTGGAATTCAAACGTGCACAATTATAGTGACATAAATGATGTCTCAATTTTGAATCACAGGAAAACCAAACACATACAAATAGAGCAGCATTTTCCAGTAACTTAAAACAAACTAAAATAGTTGAGAACATACCTTAGACGAAATGTAAAATGATGATAAACGAGGTGAATCACCCAAAGTAAGAGATATATAAGCAAACATCACAAGATAGCTTATCTGCAGTGAAACGCGAAACCATAAATAGATTAGTAATTTAAAAGATTCAAATGATAAATGAATAAAAACATTATTTAACCCACATACTATATCATGTACAGTACTTATGCATTATAGATATTCTGAGCTTTGATTATAAAAGGAAAGATGCAACTAAAATGAAAGAGAGAAAACACTTACCAATATGGTAATAGCATCTGCTGTACTTTCTCTTTTAAGTTCTTCTTCAACAGAACTTTCCGATGAAAAAGAAAGTGTTAAGTTTCTAGATTGCACCATTTGCAACAATTCATCCTGTCACAAAAACGAAACAATAAATGGTTATGAGAGAAACATGTCTACTTTCATTCGGGACAGGATGGTAACATGAACAAGAATGCAAAAAGTAAACAATTACAAGAATTATGCTAGACAAAGAGTAAACCTTTGCAAGCTCAATAAAGGCTTTCTCCCATGCCACTGCTCTTTCAGTTTCATTCCCATCATTACTAAGAGCATTGTTTACAGGATAAGTTACAAGAAATGCTGATGCCTGCATTGAAAAGAATCATAATGGTCAATAAATACTCAAAAGAATTCGATCTTCTTATCAACTTAAAAAGGTAAAAAAAGTGAATTTGTTCATGACAAAACAGAAAAATCGTTACCTCAGAGTAGTTTTTCCCAGAGAAGCCTCCTAATGCTGTGCTAGGATCAAGAGGACCTTTAAATGCACTCATACATGTGTCAGCAGATGAATAGTGCTTCAATAACACAAAACACAAATGTTAATAGGTCTACTTTCCATAACAGTATTGCCATGTTCTTAGAGAAATTTGGAATGGTAAAAAAAAAAAGCAAGAAAATCAATTATAG
The DNA here is from genome assembly GCA_036320875.1 of Cotoneaster glaucophyllus. NCBI lineage: Eukaryota > Viridiplantae > Streptophyta > Magnoliopsida > Rosales > Rosaceae > Cotoneaster > Cotoneaster glaucophyllus. Next base: position 1,381,731 of record CM070060.1, read on the forward strand.
AACAAGCTGGAGAGAAATGTAAGTATATTAAAGCGTGAGTTTGGTCATTTGACCAGATGACTACAGCTTATCTAGAAGGAAAAAAGGGAAAATATGGACAGATCTCTATGTTCTCATTATTTGAGAATTTGAGCAGAAAATAGATGCACATAATAATAATATAGACCAAGCAGTGTGATGAGCAACAGAGACATTAGTTTTATCCATCAGCCTTAAATAAAAACAATATTGTTTTGTGTTACCAACCCTGACATTCTAAAAATAACATACCTATAAAATAGTGATCAAGCATACTACTATAAGATGCACATATGATGGACCATGGATCATGAATCTCATTAGACAATAAACTAGATTTACACCAGATAAGTTGTAGATGGAAATTATAAGAATATACCTCAAAACAATAATTTAGGTGTTCAACCCCACCATAACCATCATAATTTGCAGGATCCATTTTGAAGTACTGGAACGAAGAGAGAAACTGTTAGTAATAAATAATTTTAAAAATATCTAGTCACAATGCAATAATTTTTTGGAATATAAAGAAATTGTGGTTTAACACCTTAAAAAAAAAACCAACACACTGTCAGTGCAAGTTACACATTTAGGTACCGGCTTCAAGAACTTGTATCACATTCAGAATGATTGCAAACATGTAAAAAGTGCGAAAATAAGGATAAGCTAAACAAACAAACAATCACAAGTTTCGTTTACCATTTTAATATGGTCACCCAGAATGCATCAACTAAATGTAGGCCATCAAAAAGAGTTGTACCTGTAGGACACTTTGAGTGGCGCAATCTTTGTCCATTGGCTTCATGCAAATATCAGCAAGAGATACCGCGGATCCAGAATAATTTGCTTTAATTCCATCAACCTGTCAAAGATGAGTAATGTTGTATAAAGAAGTATTCTTTTACCACACGTCAATGCAGAAAAAAACAGACAACAAAAAATCAATTGGAGTACATATCAAAACAAAGAACATTTCTAGTCTCGTATAGCCCATCCAATCTTATAAGATAAATACTTAAATTCTGAAAAGTAATACTACAGTCTGGAAGGATAAATACCTTCTTCTGTATCTCAAAAAGTAACTTAATATTGTCCTCAGTCACAATACTAGGTGAGTTACCATGCTTACTCTCTGGATTTGTTGCTAATATTAGCTGCAAAAAACAAAAAACACAAGGTGTGACATAAGTACTTGGATCTAACGGAGGACATGACACACGATCGAGCGCAATGGCGTTCTAGGATTCATATAGCCGACCCCACTTAGTGGGAAAAGGCTTTGTTGTTGTTGTTGTTGTTGTTGTTGTTGTTGTTGTGTGACATAAGTTTCTCCGCAAGTTGAAAGCTAAAGGAGTTGAGTTGTAAATACAACTTCACCCATTACTACAGCAGGCTTCTCATACCAACAACAAAGTGATGATGATGCGTAACGTCCAGATAAAAAGGAAAGGCAACTCATTTCCAAGATATGTCTGTTGGCTCTATGCTTTTTACCCTTTTTTACTTCCCAGTTCTGCTACCTTGGAAAGTTAACCTCATTGCATCGCGTAAAGTGTAACACCTCATAAGATGAAAAATAGTTCACCAAAAACAGAGTGTGTAACAATGTAGTACCTGCTCAATTCTGTAGAAAGGGGCTAGGTGGCTATCAAAAAATTGCTTCTCTTCTGCTGCTTTACTCCCAGGCCCTACCCACAGCTGCAACATTACACAACTTAAGTTGAACAGAATGGTACAACTCCAACAATAACATAGAATGCTTCTGGCCATAACAAATTAAAATGTAAAACGTATATATCTAGTGACATAAAAAAATGTGGCATGCATACAATAGTTGTTTAAATGCTAAACGTCCACAAGAGAACCCATGTCGAGGTTCAGAGGGGAGAGAGTATAATTGTGAATAAACAGTGGGTTGAATACTAACTTCACAAGATTTGAAACTGATGAACCTCATGAGTTATTTAGGCACATGTTCCATTGTATAAAAAACAGTCATGGTTCCAAAGGCCAAAAACGAGAAAAAGAAAATTTTGTAAAATAACTGAGAGCACTAGAACTCATTTAATTCAAAATAGTGCAACCGATCACATTCACATTTTTTAAATGCATAAATTATTTAACTTAAAAAGACCATTCAAGTACCGAACCGAACCTTTTCAGGCCTTGTTTCCACCTTGAAACGGATAAGACCCAAACAAAGCAGAAGAACTACAGCCAATGATGAGCACAACACTATAATTGGATTCCTAGCAACCCATGTTCCATATCTCCTGTACATCAAAATGTAATAATTTAAGAAACCAATTCTGCCTTAACTGAGTCACTGACAGAAAAGTTTGACATGGAGCAATCATTCTGCAAGGGATAGCAATCACCTGAAAAATTTTGACATGTATCCTTGCACAATTGAAAGTTGGACATCATTTCTAACGTGAGGAGCATCTTCAAATACCTACTACCAACAATTTTAGTGAAACATATGCTTACAGACTCGAGATTATGGCAGTGCTATAAGTTGAGCACACCAGAAACACAGAAAGCAATTTCAAGAAGCGGGTTAACCAAAAGCTAAAGAGGAAGACAATACTGGTAGAAAGCTACATATTACAGGGACAGTTTTTATGGTAAAGAACTTTGCTATATAGAAGCAAAGAAAAATTCTGTAAGCATATGTCAACTAGAGAGCAGTCTCAGCAAGCTAAAGAATATAACAGTAAAATAATTGGGCACAATACAGAAAATATATCAAGCGTTTATACTACTGAAAGCTAACGAGGAAGACTATACTAGAAGAAGAGGTGATAGAAAAAAATCCAGTAAGAATTCTTCTTTTGTTAGAAAATGAAGAAATAAACTATAAAAAAAAAATATTTCCTAAGCATATCCCCGCTTTTATGTGCATAGTTCATCAATGTAGATTGGTAATCTGACACGATATAAATAATAAATTCAGCATTAACAGGAGAATTTGCAACGAATATGAAAATGACAACATAACAAGAAAAACAAAACAAAACATAAATCGAGGAATGGGGCAGGTGAGGTCAGGAATGACATATATGATCCATAAACCTTTGCAGATAGATGAAACACAGACAGCTCGCTAAAAGTAGCAGAAATATATGGCGTATGTATGATAGAATGCACACAAACCATCAAATGAAAAAACCAAAAAGCAGATTTAAACACGTAAACACGGAAGACAAAAATGATATAAATTTCAGATCAACACATGAATAAGTAAACTATTGTATATATATGCGTGTATCACATATGTATATCGCGAAAAAAAAAAAAAAAAAAGGAAATTGGTTTCCACCTGCATCGGAGGGTTCCCATTCTTCTCCCTGTTAGAATGAACTTCGCCATCATCCATTACATTCCACCATGGTATTGTCCCAGAAGCTGGCTTGGTTTTTCTAGTCCGATGAAACAAACCCCACCCAAAAAACACAGAAACCAGTGCAATATATAGAACAGCAACAGTAAGGTCAATACATTTAGCCTGCAGTTGTCACAGAAGTAAAGCGTATAAACAAAGAGTATAGTTCCTGACTTCACAGTACCTACATGAAATATTCATCCAATATGCCCAAAGCTAATTCATGTGAGAGCCAAAAGCTTAAAATATACTAAAACATGCTCTCTCACCTTAATCGATCCAATTCTCACTGAACATGAACCTCCTTTTCGCGAAACCGGGGAAACTGTGTTAGAACAAACTGTAGCTGTAGGGCAATCACCACAGGAACAGCCCAGTGAATTATCACCGCATGAATAAGTAGATACATTCATAGGTTTCATCCCAGATGACTCAGTAACACTTGAAGGGAATCTAATGGCATATGGAGAACCTGGCACATTAGGAGGTGCTTGTCTGCCGATAAAAGCAAACCAGTCTGCCATAACCAACAGTAAAAGCACAGCTAGTTATTAAACAGCACAAACTAAGGCATTGGCATACAAGCACTTGACCTTAGAGGAAAAATGTAGGCCTCAATTGCATAAGGTAAACAAAGAGATGTTCTTGGAATTCTATAGAACAAGGAACATCACTCAGAAATTCCTTGTCTCTCTCTGCCAATTAAGTAATAAGTATCCAATGGTCAATCAATCCCCACTACCAGCAAAAGCAAGAGGCTAAAAGACTCACGTTTCATGATAAACTAAATAGTGAAGCGTTATTTCCACAGTTAGATCTTATCAGCTATCGCAAAAGTAGCCATGTCACTTGATTAATATATGCCAATTTGATATGCTTATCTTTCCATTATCATGCCCCACTTAAGGGTAAAATCCATATAGTGTACATTTGTCTGTCTCTGTGTATGTGAGGGGGAGAGAAGAGAGAGAGAGAGAGAGAGAGAGAGAAAGACCTAATTTGCAATTTCAAAAGAATAAACTTACCTTTAAAATTTTTAGCACCAGCACCAATAAATTCTATAGCTCGAGAATTCATGGTACCGAACTTGACATCCTTGCAGGAGTTAAATAACCCTTCACCAAAGTCATCAGTCATATAATAATCAATCCCATTGACAGTCATGTTTCTGTTAACCTGAAAACGGAATAAGCTTCATTAAGTACTGTCTCTCTCTAAGAAGAGACATAATCATATTCTCTATTCGACAAAAAATAAATTTAAAAAACAAAATTATTTCCAAGTAAAAGACTAAATCCTTGCAAAATTCAAACTTTAATCAACGAAATCAAGAGGGTAACAACATGCTCAAGTAATAAAAGAATTATCTGCTTCCTTTTCCCATTTTTCATCAACTAAATGAAATTCAAAATGTTCACGTCCTAAACCATCAAGTAAATTAAACATAAGGATGAATGTCAAACGATTTCTGGGACTTAATCCTTTTACCATATAACTCAGAGCTTTCATTTCTATTTTTAGTTGATGCAACAGTTATAAGACTATATAGAGACCAATTGATACCATATTGGCATGTTAGATATAATTCTAATATTCTATACAGACATCATACATCACAAAAAACAATCTGACTGCGGTAGGTCACTTTGGCAAGCCAAGAGATGTAAACACATCCCGATTGGCAAGAAATTTTGTAAAAGCATGAATCAATGTTTCTTGTTGTGCTTGAGATTATATATAGCCTTCTTATTTGTATAATTAATAAACAATAAGATTGTACTGCAGGATGAAGGGAGCATAAAATATTTCAACATGGAACAGTAAAATACGAAGAGGGTTTTCTGACCTTGGCTACAGAAGTCACATTGATAAATAAACTCTGATTTGGAGAGCAGGTAAGCTCACAAAACAAATTCAAAAAGTTTCTTAAGCATGCTGGACAACCTACAAGAAAGGGAATCGCCTGCAAAAATAAAACACAAGTTAAAAGAATACTAATTATATATTGTGGGGTGAGCGTGAAAAGATTATGGAGAGAAATATGAATAACCTAGTTTCTTAGCAGAAGGGATTACGACCAACTCTAAACAGAAAAAATACTTACTTGCTGGACCTGTGCCCGTAGTGTGTCAAATTGAGCTTCTGTACAACAAACATTTCCAGTAATTGTTGGACACAGACTTTGGACCTTGGACGAAAGTAAATCATCCGGCTGGAACACATAAAATATGCGATATTTGGGTTGATTAAAAATCTTAAACACACACATTATGATGGAATAAGAAGCAAGGAGGACTTTCAGCTACTTTTTTATCAGCTCTTTTATTGATAAAAGAGTGACTGCTTCTACCTTAACGGATGGGGTACCGAAAGGGCAGTTTATGTACTTTCCATCACTACGTTGCCCGCAAATGCCATACATTGCGCAATACCCTTCCGAATGTCTTTCCCTAGACAACAAGAAAAATAAAGTGAAGAACAAATTCAAGAAACCTCGAGTTCAATCGTCATATTATTTTTAATTCATCGGATAATTAATCCCGGAAATTAAAATTACGATTCCCGGAACTAAAGATAGTTAATTGAACTACCATCATAGAAACACCATTTGAGCAGGACATAATTCAGATCAGGAACGATTTAAAAACAGCTAATTTAAAATTAACTTCCAGTCACCATTTATTTTATTATTATTATTATCAATATTTTAGTGAAATTTAACTAAAACACACAATATGCATCACGAAGTGCCAAAATTAAGCAGAATTAACTAAATTAAATAGCAATGAAGCCTCGGAAGTTTGCTAATGCGAAAAATAAAGTTGATATCTTGTGCATGTAAAATGTCAAGGAAGCCGCCTCACCCCGCCGCCGTAGCATTAGACGTCACGGAGGTCTGAGCAGCATATGCTACGCCCAGAATAAATAACACCTGCATAAACAACACTTGCATCAGTGAAAGTAAGCAAAGTGAAAATGTTGTTAATTATACTCGAAAAGAAGTCGAACGCGCCTCAACTAATTCAATTCAATTCAATTTTGAAGTGAAAATTCTGTTTGGTTACTGAGAAAACTGTAAGAAAAACTTGGGAAAAAAAAAAGAAAACAAAGCGAGAAAAAAGCTCGAATTCTTTTTTCGATTCTTCAGCTTTTCGTGGTCCTCAGAAAAAAAGAAAGTTGGAAAGTCGGGAAACGTGCAAGAAATTCCGTCGGAGTTTTTATGGACATATTCGGAAAAAGGAATTAAAAGCGCTTGCCTGGAAGAAAGAGAGGGGGAGGAGGAGCCCCGGACGGCGGAGGGCCATTATCCTCTGCGTGCGAAATCAATCCTCAATCCAGTACGGAAGAGTCCAAAACGCAGCGAATAATGCGGAGGAAGACGGAGACGACCACTCCTCTGTATATGCGTACGCGCGTTTGTCCCTCTGTGCTCTCTTTATCTGTATGTTGGAGGGAGAAAGCGAGGGGAGAGAGAGAGGACTGAGAGACAAGAGTGAGACAGTGTATTTATAACTACAGAAAAAATATAACATTTCCTTCCCTCGCTGCTTGTATTGGCTTTTCGCCTGTATGATGACACGTGGATTAATTTACAGTGAGATATTTTTCAATAGGAGGCAGATTCTCTGCCTTTCCAATACCATACCATTTTCATCTCCTCTTATTTATGTGATCACGGTTAAGCCACGTCAATATTTTATATTCTTATTATTTTTTATCTTATTATCTCTATAAAAAATCAATATAAAATGTTGACGTGTCGTGACCGTACAACAGAGGGGTTGGGAAGGATATGGTAAAAGGATGTCAGACAATCTGCCTCCTTTTCAATATGACCGTCACAAGACGTGGTACATCACGTGTCACTATACTAATGGTGAAATATATATGTCTTAAAAAGTTAATAATTGAAAAAAAATAAAAAATTCATCGTTTACATAAAAACACATGATGTACAATATGTATTCTCTGCGCAATAAAAATTTTCTTCCAGAGAGATTCTCTCTCACATCATCTTCAGGGGCAGCTAAATCAAGGACACGACGGCAGCAATAAAATTACTGGTTGCATTTACGAATTTGCCCTTGCTTTCGGTTGGTTTGTCGGAGCATCGTCCTTTCAATGATTTTTAAGCAAGTCCTGTATGGAACTTTTGGTTTTGGAGTCCGACGAGGGATTCATTGTAAATTCATATCACAACTTAGATGAACCAGATTTATTGTTGTTGTGACAATTCGATACTTATATAAAAAAATTAAGGGGCTTTTAGATTCAGATCTAAAAACATAGAGTATTCTTAAAAGTGAGACAAGTTATCTAATTATATGTTTTTATTTCTTTTATACTCATTTTATATTTTCTAAAAATATTAAAAATAATTAAAATCTTCTAATATTATGCATTTTTCAACTTCAAAAAATCTAATTAATATCTTATAACAAAAAAAACTAATATACTAACATAAATTTATCTGCAAAACATTCTACCCTAACTCAAGTAACAAATATATAAATGTATATTATACATATACGTGAGATATGAAACCCAATTAAAAGGTAGAAAAAAAACATAACATACCTACAAGCAAGACACATTAATTTGTGATAGGTTGATTATAAAAAAAAATATATGTCATATAGGTATATAAATATAATTAACCTATGATATATGTTGATTATAAAAATTAAAAATAAAATCTATAAATGGGGTTTAAAGCAAGAGGAAGAACGAGAAATAACAAAAAATAAATAAACAAAGAGATAATTGGGAAGAAATTTGATTTTTATAATAAATCTTATTATTGAACATATAACTATTGATAATTAAATAATTAAATAAAACAAATTGGACTTATTTTAATAAGAGAGCTGCTCCGTTGTCTTATTTTCTCACCCACATTATATTTACACCCACTATAAAAAGTTAATAAATTAAAATGTTATTTTTTCACCCACTATTATTCCTAAAATAACCCTTAATATATATATATACATATATATTTATATTTATATAATTAGAGATAAAATGTCACAGAGCTATGCTTCAATTATACAATGTTGACAAATCAAGATGACCCACATAAAATTATCCTTTACCTCTTCGACGGAAACATAATCATCTACTTCTTCCATAGAAACATCATCTTCTAAGTTCATTCTTTTTGCTTTCTCTGAATGAAAGGAGATGGGAATGATGAGTTAGGATTTAAGGAAGACAAATGGTCTAAACATAGCGTGAGAGTCATCACACCCAAACTTTTCTTTTTTTATTTTTTATAAAAAAAAAAAGTAATGTAAAAGGGGGTAACTAAGGTCCTTATTAGTCATTTTACAAATTGACAAATTTGTAATTAAAAAATTCATAAAAAAGTGGGTTGGAAGATAAGACACTGATGTGAGAATAACAGCTCTCTTTAATAAACTGAACTATTCATACTATTGGCTTAAAAAATTAAACTTACATCAAGTTTCTTCAAAGGGGTAATAGATAATAATATATTGTTGAACAAAAACGTTATATGACGGTAAATTAATTTTATTTTAGTCATTCTCGTTATTTGGGCGTGGCTGTTTTAATGAGTTAAAAATACGTAAGTACTAAAGCTATCATTTCACTAAAAAAAAAAAAGTTGAAAATACGTTGACCACGTTTGAGGAGTGGATTTAGGTCGATAGAGAGGATTGATTTAGTGATTACGTAAGGATGAGATGAGATGAGATGGTTGATCTGTGAGTTGGAATTAAGTCCGTTATGGAAGAGAGAGAGAAGCCAAAGTGGTGGATGGGAATTGTGAACATAATTTTCTTCTTATTAGTGCGAAAGTGCACAAAATCTTACGCAGACAGATGATATATGGCTTTGGGATCGAGTGCGGTTGTTAAGCGATAAAGACGTATGGCATGCCTGCAATTTCAAGTCGAAGGATTTATGTGTTATATTTATCTGTCAGCTGTTATTGGTATGAATTATGTTGAAATTTTCAAATTATGCACTAATAAAGACGATTGACAGCAGTAAGCCTCGAACCTAAAGTAATACTCTATAATGTAATAAACTCCTTAAAATAGTAAGAAATTTCAGTCTCAATATTGTGGTATTTTTTGTGTTGACTTTTATTTCTCTCAATATTTTGAAATATGAGATAAGCTTGTCCCGTTAGGCACTTTGTTTCTTATTTTAAGGGAAAACAAATAGATAGAGTCACCCCTGTTACAAGTTACAACTCCCATTCGACACTTTGCTGATCTGTGTATCTCAACTTAAAAATAAAAAAAAAATAAAAAATGATGCTTTTAATGACTTTATGAAAAATAATTTTATGCTTGAAAATTTGGAATGAGTTGTTTTTTATGATTATTAGCAGTGATTTTCACATGCACTTTGTTTTCTCTTTTTATACTTCTTTTTGGGTTTCTTGATATCCAAATGCTAGAGAATACAAGTGGGTGCAAGGAAGAAAATAGGAGTTCGAAATTTTTTTTTTTTTTTTTTTTTTTTTTTGTATATGTGTTGAGCTAATTGTGAGTAAGGAAGGACTCGAGAAGTACTCAAAGTTGTTCCAACAATATTAGCATTCATTTTACTTTTACAGAAACATATAACATTTATATAATTTAGATTCACACGCATTTTGATTTATGGGAAGCAATACTCTAAAGTTTTTATTTATTTTAAAAAAAAAAAAAGAGACTAGATGGTGGTGGCAGTTTAACCTTTCAGGAGCCTAGAAGACTTACATAAACATTTCAACCTCCCCTGACCACTATCGTGTGATTATCCAGCGTCAGGAATCGAACTCATAACGTGTCATGTGGAATACAAGCCTGAAATTCGTCCTCAATTACGAGACCATCCCGTGATGGTTAAAAGTTTTAGAAATAGTAAGTTTGTTCAACATTATTGCCATTCATTTTAAATTATTTTTAGGCCAATACTATTATACTAAACAAAACTACTTCAGTTCAACACAAGACAAAGGCAATAATTATAAACAAACTAAAAAAAAAAAGGATGCCCACCAAAAAGTGCAGCTTATTATTTCGGGCGGGGTTGTTTGAGATCCTACAAATCGCCGGTATGAATAAAGAAGACATAGGATGGTGCTTGTGCCTGCCGGTTCTATGCAATCAATATAAGCAAATAATATGAACTTCTATGGGTCCAAAGATGTTTTAACTAGTTTGACTTTTTTGCGGTCGCCACTGGCATTACGGTCTCATCTTATTTTCTGTATTTTTACTCAGGTTTTAAATTTAGGGTAGTGGTGTTTAGAGGTGGCAAATTAATGAGTTGTTAATTCGCACTTCGCACTTATTAAAATTTATTTAGTTTGATTCCAGTTTACATCATCGTCATTACTAGGTCTATTACTAATCTCACATTTGTATTATAGTGATATCAAATTAAACTCCTCTTAACGGGTACCCACTCACAACCCTATGGATTGATTTGCCACCTTTACCACTATCCACACAAACTTTTTACCTTCCACACATCCTTATTAACGGGTACCCACTTAAAATCAGAGGGTGAGTTGAGAGGAAGCGAAAGGTGCAGTCGCACAGGACCCCATATTTGAAGAGGCCCTTAAATTTTTGCCATCTAACATTTTGTGCACTCCTTATTAGAGATTTTTTCTTTCTTTCTAAATATAAAAACTTGGAGTACAATGAGATATTTTGAGTGTCTCATAACACCCTAAAAAACGAAAGTTTCTTAATTTATTATATAACAACGTTATATATTCAAGTGGGTTTGAAGTTTTTTTTTTCATGTTTGGTTGTTTAAGATAAAATTGCTTTTGATTATTTAGTGAAGGTTATGTTTGTAGATTTTTTTTTACTGATCATTAAGGACACTTGTAAATATGCAATCAGTGAGAGCTAAAGTTTATTTATTTTTTAACAAATGATATTATCTACACTAAGAGGGTGGGGGAGTGGGCTAAGCTTCACAATGGGCTAAAATAATGTGGTTCAAATTCACCTTTGACGATAATTGAACCTAAGACCTCTCACTTCTAAGTGAAGAGGAATACCACTAGACCGTAGTACTAATGACTTTGTTTTGATTTAAGTGAATGTTTTCTAGTATCAATAAATTGCCATACTTTTATTAAAACTTAAAACTATGAAGAGGAATATCACTAGACCATAGTACTAAATGACTTTGTTTTGATTTAAGTGAATGTTTTCTAGTATCAATACATTGCCATACTTTTATTAAAACTTAAAATTATCTTAAGGATGACCTCTTTTACAAATTTCGCAAAAGGCCCCCAAAATCTCAGAGATGGTCGTGCTCAAAATTGTGTGATATGGCATAAACCCTAATCCATACATACCTCGTACGTAGGCTTCTAGATGGTGCCAGGAAATTCCACTGCAAGACACATCAGTAGGTCAGTGCGGTGGTTGTGGATTTTAATGCGCTATAGTTCGAACCAACTGCCAACACACCCCAGTGACTCAGTGAGTGACTAATGCCAATTAGCACCAACCCATTTGATATTAAACGATTATGTTTTTCTAGGGCACGTTTCATAAAACTCATGTCACTAATGGGACGCAGCATCGTAGTCGGGCCTATTTTATTTAAGGGTTTTCGGGAGCTGCTGCCTCGTTAGTCAAAATTTTAGACTAATGCTTTACCATTCATTCTTTTGATTGAGAGATAAACTAAAAGGATATTTTGGATGCGATTCCTAATCTTTAACATTTTTTTATTAAAATTTTAATAGTATTCAAAGTTTGATCAAAGTCCATTGACTTTGTACACCTCATTATATTATTATTAATATTTATATTTTTATAGTTTTGACATTAATTGTTTGATATTTTATGAGATTTATAATCCTATAAATTTAAAATCCCTCATTATAATACTAATAGAAACAGTTACAATATAAAAAAGGATACTTTGGATGCGGTCCCTAATCCTTAACATTTTTTTATTAAAACCTTAATAGTATTCAAAGCTTGATCAAGGTCCCTTGACTTTGTACACCTCATTATATTATTATTAATATTTATATTTTTATAGTTTTGACATTAATTGTTTGATCTTTTATGAGATTTATAATCCTATAAATTTAAAATCTCTCATTATAATACTAATAGAAACGGTTACAATAAAAAAAATTCAAACATTTTGATTGAATAAAATGGATAAAAACTATGTAAAAATAAGAAATAATAAATGACAAAAGAATGTATCCATAGTGTTAACAAAATTGATACATTTTACAAAAAAAATTGGTACATTTCACATATAACAAAGTGGTACATTAATAAAGAAGAATGGGTACATTATAAATAAATTAGGGTACAGATAAAAGATTAAAAAATTATGAGCACAAATGAATTTTTTTTAAAATATAGGTGCTAAAAGAAATTAATACATGGGTACAAAATAAAATAAAAAGAAAATACTACAAATTTTAAAAAAAATGTTGCGAATTAAAAGTGGGTACAAACTAAAAATATAAATATATGATACAAAGTTTAGGCATAAAACATAAATATACCATATGTAATTTTTCTATCATTAATTAAATATATAATGTCATGTGACGGTATACACATGGGTAAAAACACAAATAAAACTTTAAAAAATATGGGCACAAAAAGAAACTAATATATGGGTACAAATTAAAAATGAAAAGAAAATTGGTACAAATTAAAAAATATTTGCAAATTAAAAATAGGTACAAACTAAAAATAAAAATATATGATAAAAAATTTAGCCATAAATATAAATATACTAGTTGTAACATTTTTAACACTAAAGGAATATATTTAAAAATAAAAATATTTTATTATTCAAATAATTAATGACGTTATTAATACTCAAGGACCTTGATCAAAAATTGAAAATGAATAGGATTTTAATCAATGAAGTAGCAAAAAGAAGGATGTGAACCTAATTTACATGGGTACAAAATAAAACTAAAAAGAAAATACTACAAATTTTAAAAAAAATGTTGCGAATCAAAAGTGGGTACAAACTAAAAATATAAATATATGATACAAAGTTTAGGCATAAAACATAAATATACCATATGTAATTTTTCTATCATTTATTAAATATACAATGTCATGTGACGGTATGCACATGGGTACAAACACAAATAAAACTTTAAAAATATGGGCACAAAAAGAAACTAATATATGGGTACAAATTAAAAATGAAAAGAAAATTGGTACAAATTAAAAAATATTTGCAAATTAAAAATAGGTACAAACTAAAAATAAAAATATATGATAAAAAATTTAGCCATAAATATAAATATACTAATTTTAACATTTTTAACACTAAAGGAATATATTTAAAAATAAAAATATTTTATTATTCAAATAATTAATGACGTTATTAATACTCAAGGACCTTGATCAAAAATTGAAAATGAATATGATTTTAATCAATGAAGTAGCAAAAATAAGGATGTGAACCTAATTTCTCCTAAACTAAATATACCGCGGTGCGACGTGTTACGTTAAAATCTAATCACAATTTATAGTATTTAGAGATGGGAAGTATTATTAATGTGAAAAAAAAATTAAGGTTTCATAATAAAATCAATTGACAATATATAGAATAGTTTAATTACTTTATAAACGCATGTAAGGTTATTCATCTTATCATTGTGAAATTTATTCTCAATACGTCCTCTTATGTGTGGTAAATTTTCAGGCCTAACACTTAGACAACACAATTCGGGTGACGTGGAGCGTGTGTAGCCATCGGGCTTCACATGCAGTGGCGGAGCCAGGAATCTTACTACAAAGGGTCTTAGTGTAAAAGTCCAAATAAAAATTTAGGATGGAAAAACATATTGAAAATGAAATCATAGTACTTTCATTCATAATTCATAACGGAAACAATATTACAAGCTATAATTGTCCACGACGAGGTTTCATATTTTGAAAACGAAGCATTATAGCTTCATTTTCAATACAAGCAAAAATATCTCTCTCAATATAAACAAGCAAGCTATCACTCAACCATTGATCTCCCATTTTGTTCCTAAGTGGACCCTTAACAATATTCATGACAGAAAATGCTCTCTCCACTGAAGCAGTTGCAACTGGTAAAACTAAAGACAATGTAATGAGCAAATATACATAATTGAATACTTGATGCATCCTTGTCTCCACCATTTTTTTTGCAAGATCACCAATCCCTTCCAATTGAGAGAAATCACTACTGGAACGCACATAATGAATATAAATCTCAAGTTGATCTTCAAGTGCCAAACGATCCTCATCCGAAAAGTCTTGAGGATAAAATTGAGCAAGACAAAGTAACTTTGGTTTATCAAAAGCTACAAATGAATCTTTCGAACTCAAACATGCCAAACAAATAAGCAACTCGGTATTTACCTCATTAAAGCGATCCTCTAACTCCGTAATTTGCTCATCAATGACATAAATAAAGAGCTCCACACGATAATGATGACGAATTGTCTTTATTGGAGCATTACGCCTTGACCTCCCTGGAAGTATAAATGCCTCTTTCATGTTAGGAACATCAATATGATGTTTTTCACAAAAAGAAGATACTTCATCAACCAATGCATCGAACCCATTATTCCTCATCCAATGTAGCTTTTCCTTGCATGATTTCACTAAAGCCATTGCATTCACAATTTCTTGATCTTTCCTTTGCAATGCTTGTGACAAATCATTTGTGAGTCCCAATATGACTTTCATCAAGAAAAGGTGAAACACAAACTCAAAAGTACGTATTTCTCTCATTAACTTATTTGCTTCACCCGCACTTTCATTGGGATTATCATCAATAACCATTTGAAGCACATGAACCACGGATGAAAACATGGAAATGATGCTAATCAAGGTACCATAGTGTGAGTTCCATCGTGTGTCACCGGCACGTTTGAGACTTGTTTCTTGATTTAAGCTTCGCCCCGTTATAAGACAATCATTTTCAAAAGCTATCACAAGCTTTTCTTGAAGTTGCCCTCTAAGTAAATCACGCCGCTTACAAGATGCTCCAACATGATTAACCACACTATTAGCCGTTGCAAAAAAAGAGGCAATGTCTATATTCTTCTTTGCTACGGCAACAAGAGCTAGTTGAAGTTGATGAGCAAAGCAATGAACATAATATGCACAAGGTTGTTCTCTCAATATCTTTGTTTTAAGGTCATTCAACTCACCTCTCATATTGCTAGCACCATCATAACCTTGTCCTCGTAGCTTGGAAATGCTCAAACCATAGCGAGAAAAGAATGTGTCAATAGCATCCTTTAGTGAACTTGAAGTAGTGTTGGTAACATGTTGGATACCCACAAATCTTTCAATTACATGCCCGTTGTCATCTACATAACGCAACACCATAGCCATTTGCTCTTTCACCGACACATCACGTGCTTCATCCACCAATATTGAAAAGAATCTATCTTTTAGACCATCCATGATAGCATCAAGTGTTTCAAGGGCACATGAATTCACAATTTCTTTTTGAATGCAAGGAGCTAGTAATTTGAGATTCCCCGAAGCATTTTCCATCACAACTTCTCTAACTTTATCATCATTATCTGCAAGGAATTGCAATAGCTCCAAGTAATTTCCCCTATTGCTTGAAGTGGCACTTTCATCATGGCCACGAAAAGGAAGACCTTGTAGCAATAAAAACTTAGTGCACTTGATTGATGCATTCAAGCATGTGCGATAAGCCTTACGAGCTTGGTCGGAGTGTTTGCTCACTGCCGTTTCAATATGTGTAGCTTGATTCATCAAATTTGTAGCAGCTTCTCTAGCCTTATTATGAACACTCCCAACCGGTCCAACATGCATCTTAAATCTTTCTCTCCCTTTCTTCCAATTCTTAAATCCAACTCCAGTGAAAGCTTCACTACCCACTTGTTCAAAATTGGTTTTAAAGAGATAGCAATAGAGACAAAATGCCGCATCTTTAGATATACTATACTCCAACCAATCAAACTCATCAAACCATTGGGGAATGAAGCGTCGATTAATTCCCGACATATTGTTATTGGGAAATTATGACCTCTAGGTTGACAATGTCCTTTTTGTAGATATGATCTTCGGACCTCATCTCTCATATTAGCATCATAATCTATCATTCGAGTTCTTAATCCAGGATCTGCTTGAAGATTACCCAAAACACCATCTAACTGACTTTGTCTTGAACTTGGAGTTCTTGAACTACCAACAGTATTTGAACTATCAACATTATTTGAACTACCCGAACCCGATGATGACTTTCTCTTAAAAAACCGTTCCATAATAATTCTACATATACAAAATATTCAAAATAAATACTCACAATATAAACAAACCATCAACATAATCAAAATAAATATGAAT
Organism: Cotoneaster glaucophyllus; assembly: GCA_036320875.1. NCBI lineage: Eukaryota > Viridiplantae > Streptophyta > Magnoliopsida > Rosales > Rosaceae > Cotoneaster > Cotoneaster glaucophyllus. Next base: position 1,398,486 of record CM070060.1, read on the forward strand.
TGGATTTCAATTAAATTAAATATAGGGTTTATATCACAAATGGTCCCTGAAATTGACCCCATCAATCATGATGGTCCCTGAAATTGAAAATCGATCAATGTCGTCCCTGAATTTTAACTCGCGAATCAATGTGGTCCTTCTGTTAGTGTTCCGTCCAAATTAACTTTAAAAAAAGGTTAGAGAACCAATTTTTCATGGTAAAATGATCAAAAATAACTCTGTTACTTATAATTTTACTTACTACCTCTCTTTTCTTTTTTCCATCTTCACTTTTCTCTCCATTTTTTCATGGATTTGGTGCTAAAACTAAAATAAAAACAAAAAAAAAGTGGTTCTCTAACCTTTTTTTGGTCATTTTACCATGAAAATTTGGTTCTCTAACCATTTTTTAGTGTTAATTTGGACGGAACACTAACAGAAGGACCACATTGATTCGCGAGTTAAAATTCAGGGACTGCATTGATCGATTTTTAATTTCAGGGACCATCATGATTGATAAGGTCAATTTCAGGGACCATTTGTGATATAAACCCTTAAATATATTATATATTCTACATATACAAAATAATGAAAATAAAAACTCACAATATAATCAAACCACCAATATAATCAAAATAAATATGAATTAGGTTTCAATTAAATTAAATATATCATACATAGGGTTTAGAACTTACTTGAATTGTGAAATTTCACAATAACAATGAGCAAATACAAAGAGAGTAGCTGGCGGCACCACCACCACAGCGACGACGACGGCAGCACAAAGGCACCTCAATGGCGGCAGCAAGGGAGGAGATGGAGTTGAGGGTTTGGGGGGGATTGAGTTTGGAACTTAGGGTTGGAGGAGGAGAAAACAAAAGAAAATTGGGGGTTTTGGAATGGAGGAATCGGATCTGTGAAGGAGAGGCTGGAGAGGACACGCTGGTCATTTTTTTTTTCTTCAGACCTGGCCCAAAACGATGTCGTTTTGGCCAGGTCATTTAAAAAAGTTCCCTTGGCCAAAACGACGTCGTTTTGCCCAGGTTGTTTTAAAAAAAAAACCTAGCGCGCACGCCTCCTTCTTCAACCTGCCGAACTCCTCCTTCTTCTTCTTTCAGACATTTCGTCGACCATGTGGTGTGCAGCTCCAAGAGGTCGCACCAGCAGCTCCAAGGGACCTCTAAGGTTATTTCCATGGCTTCCAAGAGGTCGTGCGACCCCATTGACCCCACTGTGGTTCTGCCTCTGTTCACATGTGAGATAACCTGCTCTGATACTATAAAGAAATTTGATGTTTCACCGTAAAATTAATTGGCAGTATAGAGAGTAACCCAACTACTTTACAAATACATGCAATGTCTATTCTCTCATATGTGCCTATATAACATTGTCGTTGTATGTACACTTGTTGCCGTGTTAGAGAGTGCACACTGACAGTGCTGATTCGATGAAGCTAACACAGCCTAAGAGAAATTAACAATGCAGTTATATATATATTATCAGCTCATTTATTGCATGATTGTGTCAGTTAACTACAATGCATGCATATCGAGAACTTTCATGATTTCGCATAGGTACTTATATGACGACTGAAGTCAAATATGGTCAGTGAGGTGGTTGGGTGATATACATGGGAATTGATACATGGGGCTATATTTCAGACACAAGTTTAAACATTAATCTTTAGGCTATTAGATTTAAACATGTTGAACAGTACTTAAGATTTAAAATATAAATGGTTTAGATCGTAGAAAAAAATTACGGAGTAAGTTTTACAAAAGAAGTGTTAAAATATGTTAAAAATATTAGCATCGTCAGATCATAACCTATATATAGTGTACATTATCTTTCACTAGATATTGAGGAACTCACAACATCATGGTTCATATTTTGCAAACTGCAGGCTATATGTATGATATCATATGTACTTTTTACGAGTGGAACTCATTTTCTCCCAAGATGGGTATGGGTTAATCAACTTTCTGCACGCAGCTTAATTTTCTGTGCAAAAGTAAAGGTCAAGACTTTCACTTAAAGCAAAGGCTCCTTTTGGCTAGACATGGCAAAGTGATCGATCACAAGTTGAATTGCATTGCACATAATATTGCATGCGTCTTTTTATCTTTTTTTGCATGCAAGTAGTTGTAACGTTACATATATTCTGCATGCGTCTTTTATCTTCTTTTGCATGTAATAGTAGTTGTAACGTTATTCGACCAAAAATAAATAAATTGTAACGTTACATATATTTTTGGATGAAAATGCTTGCATACCAAATTACCAATAACGTACAATATACCTCTAGCTAAGCTAGTATTCTTTATATATATATATATATATGTATGTATAAGCCTATGATTAGTTACCCATCTTTGGAAGTAAGTTCAAATAAAATTAACAAGGATGAGAAGTCTTTCATTTTTGAGCTATCTTTGCAAAAAGATGACAACTTGGCCAATTAGTGATATAGGTCTATACCTTTCAAAAAGTTAGAAGAACACCAACGCAGAGAAAATCAATTCATTTATAGTACTACTTTGCATCCTTTGAATAGTTGGCCGCTTTGTTAATGATTGATATGTATGCATGTATTTTTGAGATATGAATTATGCTAGGTAGACTAATATTTTAGACCAAATTTATAAACTACATGATATGTCACCAATAAGTAGTAAGCATCTTAATCACACTTCAGTAATAATTTAATAATAAGCATATAGAATATAGTTTAAACGAATGATCTTCCTAGCATTACCCGATAAGATATGTATAATTTAAAGCGATAGACGTTTACGATAGTAATTCTACCATCTAAGTGCCACCTTTTAAAACAATAATATTTATACTAAGAAGTGGAGAATTTGAACGACTAGTATTAATGAACTTGTCATCTATAAGTGTCGAATCTAAAACTTGTACCTACGAGTAAAGATAAATACAAATGGATTATATGCTAGAGACATTATCGCCTTCTTTTTTATTCACAATATTAGAGAGGCTCAAATATAATACCTCAAGATATGTTTTTATACTATTATTAGGTTGTTGCAAATTAACTTGCTTCTTTGGTGATATTTTGCTGATAATATAAATAGTTTCAATAATTTGGCTATTAATTGGTTGCTTGTTTCTGCCCTTTACTTTGTTCACTGTTAAGCAAAAAGGAACCTGAAATGCAAAAAACTAAATGAATAAATAAAGGAACCTTGTAAGTTTAATTTGTTTTTCTGCTGTCACCAGCATAATGCTGGCAGGGCACAGCAGATTCGAACTCTGGAAGTTTAAACCAAGCAGCCCCCTCCCTAATCAATCTGAGAGTCAGTCAGTCAGATTTTCTTATATTATTGGCAATAATACGAAAATACATGAAGAAAAACTAACACATGTTCTTATATTATTTATTGGCATAGAACGCAATCATGATCATATACTCATACTATACAAGTCATTTTGCCATGTAACAGTCACAAGTACACTATTACGATGACGTTTAATATCAATAATACGAAAATACATGAAGAAAAAAATTAACACATGTTCTTGTATTATTAGCATAGAATGCAAACATGACTATATATTCATATTATATAAGTCATTATGCCATGTAACAGTTGGCAAGATGATAATCTATCTAAAGCTAAGTGGGACTAATGATGCGAGTGATAACCAGATTCTACTTGTAGGACCAACTCTTCACTCGGTCAGCGACTCACCACACCGGATGATGATTAATTTTTGAGAGAGAGAGAGAGAGAGAGAGGGGGGGTGGGGGAGGAACACAACACACTCGGAGAAGGGGCTTTTGGCCTTTTAGATTTAGATTAGGCTTTTTAGCTAGTTCAAAAGAAGAGAACAAAGAAAAAAGAAAGAGAAAAAAGAGAGGGATTGCCATTCAGGTTCATGATTGCCACTCATTGGAATGTCATCATCACCATCAGCGGCACGCCTGGACTGATGATATATATACATGGCCTTTCAGCATATTCACTCTCCGACTCTCATATACTAATTTCGACGATTAAAGAAGCATGTGTTGAATAATAAGAAAATAAGTTTTTGAGATTGATAAATTATGAGATAATGTTTATATTCTTCCTATTTATGATTAACGTATCTTCTTCATATAAACATCGGAACCATTTATTCTTTCTATCACCCCGTTAAAGTTCATGTATGCGAAAAATTACTCAATTTGGAAAATCTTCAGCCATCCATATTCATCAAACAAATGGTCGTTTCATGGGGTGGGTTCGGTTCAAATCGGTTCGGTTTTTTGCCAAAACCGAAACCGAACCGAAACCGAACCGAAACTTCGGTTCGGTTCGGTTCGGCTCATTTTTTTTTCGGTTTTTTTCGGTTCGGTTTGTTTTCGGTTCGGTTTGTTTTCGGTTCGGTTTCGGTTTTTTTTTCTTTTCAAAAAATGAAAAAAAATTGAAATCTTAAATTTTAACATCTCCAACACAATCATAACATAAATATTCCAACTATAATCAAAGACAATGAAAATAAACATTTAAAGTTCAACTAGAATTATAACATAAAGGTTTTTTTTTTTAATATTTTGGGTTTAAAGTTTAATTGTAATTAGATTTCTTTTTTAGAAAAGTAAAATTTTCTACCATTTTCTTCACACCTCAACTCTTAACTATGAATAATATAAAGAGCTAGTATAGGTTGGTGGACATGAGCTGAATTATTTTATCATGATAGTACGTACAATGAAAGCATTATCATACTATAACCCACTTTGAACCAACAAGGGTCATTTATCGATTATGCTCTCTTTGTATGTATTATCGATCATTTAGTAATGTAATTTACTATTTAGTCGGCATAAGTAATATCAAAAGGGAAAACACTTGATCAAAACCAATACATGATCATTGCATATAACAATAAGCAATGAAGTACTGAATAAGTATACAAATACTTGAAGCAAGAAGGTAGATTAAACAAGAATAAGGAACTAACAGTACCGTGTCAGGAGTTAGCACCATTTTGGTATCATTATTTTAGGTCCTGCTTTTTTATATGACTTATTCCTTGTAGTTATAGGAAAAGTAGCATATGCATTTGGTACATTTTTTATTTTGGCAACATATTAGGCTTACAAATTGGGTTTAAAAAATAATACCCAAAACAAATAATTAAATAAATAAAATTAAAAAATATTTATTTAATTAATTCGGTTCGGTTCGGTTCGGTTTCTAGACCACCAAAACCAAACCGAACCAAAAGAATTCGGTTCGGTTCGGTTTTTTCAATTCGGTTCGGTTTTTTGTTCGGTTCGGTTTTTTCGGTTTCGATTCGGTTCGGTTTTCGGTTTTTTTCGGTTTTCGGTTTTTTGAACCCACCCCTAGTTCATCATGAGGATGATACTTGTTATCAAAACCATCGTTTGGTTTTACATGCATTGATGGCTAAACGATCTTCAAATTGAATAATTTTTTGCATATATAATTTTTAGATTATAAAAAGAAGAAACGCATCCAATTATGATGTTTATACGATGAAAATACACTAATTATAAGTGGTGAAACAAGTAGGTTCCCCAGCACAAATTTCATAAATTATGCGAGTGTATGTTATTTTATTAGGGAATAAGAGGGAGAACTCAATCATTAGGAATACCATTTCATGATTATAAACGTAGCAGAAATACAATGCCAAACCTACCCATACAACCACATCCAACCAAATAAAAAGATAATGTTCACCAGGATAAAACCTTGCATCTCTTTCTGATGAACTTGCAAAAGATGACGCTCATTTGGCAAAGAAGTCCTGCTATGAGACATCACGAAAATGTTCTCATAGTCCTTTGTCAGACGACAAACAACTAAACCACAACAAAAGAAAAGGATATATACAAAATAAACTCTTCAGAGGTATGATTCCTCAATCACAGAAGACCCACACCTGACCACGAGGAAAGATAAGCACACAAGGCCTAAGCCCTACGAGCCGGACATAACACTGTCAAGACACACGAGGTAAACATTGTACCATCACTTGAAGACTTTGCAACGACAATAAAACATGATTGTGAATCCCTTGAACCACTACAACTACCCAACAAAGGAAAGACTGAATAACTCTTTGATGAACTTGCAATCGCCGGCAAAAATTCCTGCCATGATTCACCTCAAACAAATGTCGAGCTTCCTCCACATAATCCTTGCCAAGCACACAAACCACAACATCACCACCTCAAATTTGAACAACAATTGTCACCTTAAGATCCATGGTTGGACGGTAAATCATAACTACTACGAAAGCTCTCCTCCTCAAAAAGAAAGTGACCACAACCACAACCACAACTTACTATTTGGGTCTCATCAGTCATCACATACAATTTGATCCTACAACTGGAATGGCAATCTTAACTCCCATTTGATTTCTCCCGATCTTATTGGGCCTCTTGGCAGAGTTAATAGCTTTCTGTTTTTGTGTTTGTAATTTTTCTCAATTTATGCATGTTATTCTAACCTTTTCTCTATCGTTCTAATTTTATGAGATATCTCCGAACTCCGAAGTCCGAAGAGACTTGTATTTTTAATCTGCCCCTTGCATTATTTAACACTTAATTATTATCTTGCATGGTCCTACATAATTTTAAATTTATTCGTCTATCTGCATGCTTATTTTGTTTTGTTTGTTCCTTCCAAAACCAAACGTAGCCGTCCCATATAGATTTGCAATCTGCACAACAACACAAGCTGCCATGTATAGTTGTAGTCTTCTCTTCTATACATGATGCATGCATGCATGGATCCAAGTACTGGGATGGGACTTGTACATCTCCAGCCGTGAAGTGATAATGTCATAATGAGATTCCAACTCATTCACATGATAAAGCAATAAAATGTGAGCTTATGTTTACACTTTCAAATGTGAAGGTAAGACTTTAATTTCGTCAGTGTCATGTCCCGAAAATCTATCACGATTTAGCGGTACATAGAATTCTAAGAATGTATCGCTCAATCGTCAGAACGTTCTATTCCCAAATACCCTCAAGATACATTGATCCCTTTCTAAATAAGTGAAAACTGGTGGACCAGACGTTATAATAACAACGGAAATTGAAAATATTTGAAATATTTTACAATCGGCAACTGAAGGTTACAATAGTATAGTAGTTCTATGTAACCATAAATATAAATACTGAGGAGTTGAACATATTTTTCCAAAATTCTTCGTCTTTGATAATAATTTTATTTTTTATTTTTATTTTTAACTCAAGGAACCATACAATAAAGGCCAAAAAACAGCCGAAGGCCTACCCAGAGGCAACAACAAGAGAACATACAAGGACAACGCTTGCAAGGGGGAACAAATGACACTTCCACTTAGTAAAAGAGTCACCCCAAGCACCGAAAACAAAACAAAATTAATGAGGACAAGGAAGCCCATCATTACGTAAAACACAAACCAACGAAGATGGGGGTCTCTCCACCCAAACACGATCACACATCTTCGTACATTTAATCGAAGCAAGCGCATCAGCGGCCATATTGGCTGATCTTGGAACCCAAGACCAGCGACAGAACTGAAAGGCCTCCCTCAGCCGAAGAACCTTAGCCAAGACAGGAAAAGCCTCCCAACTGCCATTTTCAATGGATCCCCTCAGCGCAGAGATTAAGGCACAAGAATCCGATTCGATAATAACAGAATTCAGCCCCAAAGAGATCCCAACCTCACAACCCTTAAGGATCGCCAGAGCCTCGGCCATCTCTGCACTTGCAGCCGACAGGGAGTACCTAGCCGCATCAAAAAAGCTCCCCCCCTCCGATCTAATAATCACCCCAGCAAAACCCACATTCGACGCCCTTGACCAAGAAGCATCAACATTAATTTTGAAAAAAGAGGAAGGAGAAGGAGACCAAGACCTTTCACAATCCACACCTGTCCCCACCGTGGCAGAGCAAGAGCTCTTGTCCTGTGAAACATGCAAAAAGGACTCCACAGCCGAAGAAATCTCAAACAAAACCTGAGTGGGATTAATCGGAGTCTTATTAAACACGAACGCACACCTAGCTTTCCATAAGTACCAGCAAGTGAAAGCAACCCAGCTAAGGAACCACTGCCGATCCGTCGAAAGCCCTCGGTTCAAAGATAGAATCGATTGAACCCAATTTGACCACGAGGGAGTAGAAGAGGCATCAATTTTATAAGTAAGCGCCCTGCCGAACCACACAGCCACCACCCAAGGACAGCGGAGGAACAGATGCTCCACGGTCTCATCATCACAGCGGCAAATAGGGCAGGTAGGAGAGTCAAAGAACCTTCGCTTAAACAGAACATCCTTAGTAGGAAGGCCATTGTGCAGGGAGATCCAAAAAAAGTGCCGAATTTTGGGGGGCACATTCAATTTCCAAATACTCTTCCACACAAGACTAGGAATCGACCGGGCACCCGGCAGTCGGGGGTCACTCGTCCCAAGGGACCCAGAGCAACGCCACCAATACCCGGACTTAACAGAGTAAGTACCATTTCTACTAGCAGCCCAAACTAACCGGTCTTTCCGAAGGGGGTCCCCAACGTGAATACCCAGGATAGCCTCAAGTTCCGTAGGGAGGATAAAGTCGTGCAGGAAACCCAGGTCCCATTGCCACGAACAAGGGTCAATAAGGGAGCTAACCTTCAAACCTGGAGAAACCGCCACCACGCCGAGCGGTTGGGGATGACCCGAAGGTAAAGAGGGTAGCCATTTGTCGACCCAAGCACGCACATTTTCTCCCGACATAATCTGCCAATGAGAGCCCTGATACAGTAACTCCCTCCCTGTAAGAAGACTACCCCACGCCCAGGAAGCTCTTGCGCCCTTCTTGGCCTCCCAAAATGAAGAATGAGGGAAGTACCGAGCTTTAATCACACGGGCCCACAACGAATCCGGGTCCGTGACAAGTCTCCAACATTGCTTAGCAAGGAGAGCGTCATTGAAGTCTTGAAAATTTTTGAAGCCCAAGCCACCTAAATCTTTAGGGAGTCCCAACACCTCCTTGGAGACCCAGTGAGTCTTACGCCTCTCCTTGGAGCTTCCCCACCAGAAATTGGCTATAAGGCCATCCAACTCATTGCAAACCACAGCAGGAAATTTAAATATACTCATTGGATTTTTTGATAATAAATTCTTTGTGTCTCACAATCAATGCCTAGAAAACTTTCCCTACAAGAAAATATCCCTATAACAATTTGAGATTGGCGTGTTGAAACATACAGACAACATGAACTAGAAAAGTGAGCAACACCTACCCCCATATAGCTATTTGTTTGTTGTTGCTGGAGTAACAATGATGTTATCAACGTGAAAATGGTGGAAAAAAGATAAAAAAAAAATATATTTATAGGGAGATTATATTCACACACTCTAAATTACTTCCCTCACACCCTTTTAATTTTTTGATATTTTTCTATCAAGTGTCAGTGGTGTGTAGAAAATATTAAAAAAATTAAAAGGGTGTGAGAAAAGTATTTTGGGGTGTGTGAATATAATATCTCTATTTAAATAGTATACAATAGTCACCATTGAGCTATATCTATTACTTATTTTTTCGATTTTTGTCACATTTTTCTCATTGACAACATCATTGTTACCGCAACAACAGCAACCAAATACCTATGGAAATTGAAGGTAATTCTAAGGTGCTAATATAGATTATTAATAGAGATTGGAAACTGAAGGCTCAAGTGCTGACTCCGACTGCAACTTTCCAGATTGGAAATTGAAGGTGTCTAAGGTGCTAATATAGATTATTAATGGAGACATTCAATTACCATGAAATATCAGATCTGTTGTTCAAGATATTTGGCATAAGTTGGAGCAGATCTCACAGTTTTCAGTTAAACATATTTTTCGTGTTGTCTAGCAAATTTAGGACATGCTTTATGACCATTAAATTTAAGGAAAACTAATGAAAAGGACTTGAAAACTTTGAGTTTTAACGATAAGGACAAAATAAAGGGTAAAGTGAATAGTATCAGGTTTGACTTTTTAGTGTAAAAATGTGGTTTTTCGTTAAAGTGAACAGTACCGTGGGTTTTTCGTTAAAACTCTCTTAAATTTAGGTTAAAATTTGACTTGTACGGTATTGATGTTGCGGTATTGATGTTAAAAAACCGTTCCATATAAATTTTTCTCTTCGGGTTGAGTTGTAAGAATTTGTGTGGTCGTTAGCTTTTCATAGTAAAGTAAAATACTGAAAATTACGTCAAATTGCAACATAAGCCATAAAATAACAATTTGACATTTACATGTGTTTGGGCTTCCATTTGTAATTAGCCCAATAAGGGAGAAAATATGGCTTGGTGGGTTGTGTTGAGCATTCCATTTAATTACTCAAACCCCAAATCGTTTTAAGGCCCAGTGGGTCAAAAGGGCAGAAATGTCTATGCAGATCAACCAACTTGACGGATTAAAATGTACTTTCTTAATAGGAAACAGTTGTTGGGCCATGTACCACTGAAAAGATATGAAAGTAATTTTTTCCGAGAAATTTTACGGTTCATGATTTCTAATTTTCAGGACATTATGACGCAGGCGAGTAAAACATGCGCGGAGATTGCGAAATAATATAAGGTGTCAAATTTCAATTAAAGAAAACGTCCAAAGAACAAGGGAAGCATCGAGAAGAGTTCAAGACCAACCTAAGGTTCAGAAATTAATTAAACATGTAACCAATACTGAGAATGATGCATGATATGAACATATAATGCAAATACCTTCCGCCTAAATTGAGATTCTAAATTATTCAGTTGTTATTCCATACGATTGATAGAATCATACAATTTATCAGTTCATGTCAGCGAAATGATGAAGCTTTAGACTATCAAATTCTAGCTTGAATCATTTCTATGCACGGTTGCTCCTTATACAACGAAATGATGGAGAGTTATAGGAATTATTTGGGTTTCACTCTTCCATGTGGCACAAGGGATGGCTAACTAATTAAACCCCTAACTCTAGTTCAATTCAGATACAACTACTTAAACCAATTAGGGTAGAACATTATTATTTGACTCTAACAAGTATAAGGTATAATTAAATTGGCATGTTTTTTATGGAATTATATAACGTGTGAGCGCAAGAGTAACTTAAGTTTTGCATCCATCGACATTCGACAACACACTTTAAACTAGTTATATATAATAAAACATCAACACGTAAAATACAAAGTAGATAAGTACAATACAAGGAGAAGAAAAACCTCAATTCAAAACTTGTTACAATGCTACAAATCTTGATTAATTAGTATTGACGATGTTGAAAACTAGCTCTAACATCGCCATTCTTTTGGTGATATGGAGACCTGTTACTACTATGATGGTTATGTGCTGAAGAATATGGTTCCTGATCATGTCGTCTCCCATTGGATTTTGTACATTTTGGTTTCTTCTTAATGTCGTTAATCTTCTCCAGAACTGTCAAAACCTCTTCCATGGAAGGTCTGCTTTTAGGATCAGGTTCTAGGCATTTGAGAATAAGCTCAGCTGCTTGGAAGGCACCTTTTAACGAGTATTCCTCTCCAAGCCCTGGGTCCATTATCTGCTTCAGCAACTTTTTCTTGCGAAGCGACGGCCTCTTCCAGTCTACCAAACTGTACTCGCATGATGGCCGATTACTGTCAACTGCCGGTAATCCCGTTAGCATCTCCAATAATACGACACCGAAACCATACACGTCGCTCTTCACGTACAAGTGCCCTGCAGTTGAACATGCATGTTAAGTGTTTGGAAAATGTTCATTTTTGTAGGAGGTCATCAACTAAGGTAAAGTACCAACCCTCCCTCACCACTTGAATTAACTCTACGGGTTATATATTGCTCAACTACTTTACATGTTGAATATATTTTTTTAAATATAAATAAATAAATAAAGGCATATAAGGAATCAATTGCACGATATTTGCACACAGACTTTCTCATCGTCTTATATTATAGAGCATGTTGAAGTTGCATGATCTATTGAAAATGAAAGATTATGTGCTCTAAATCTAATCCTCCTTGTTTTAAAATATATGGTAGAATTAAGTATATAAATGAAATACTACTACATCTGTTGATTGAAATATTTTGAAATTTAATCACTTTTATATACTTTTATTGAGGAAATTGTCACAGTGGGTTGATAGTATGATAAATAAATAAATAAATAACTATATATATATATATATATATATATATATAGCAGTCAAGTCAATTCACCTCCACGTACGTTAAGTAATGTTAATAGCTTACTGTATGTATACCCCATACGTACGATAAGCTGATACTAGCTTAAAAATTCATTTATAGCACCCAATGCAATATTTTTCTTGGCCGTAAGTCAATATATTATTATAAGTCTTTGTGGAAATCGTGTATCTCTGACTATTGAGAAAAGTAAGTTCTTCAATCATCAGCTCAAATCACTTGATCAGAAAAATCAAAAGAATAAAGGACAATACTTGGGTCCTCACCGGGGAGGACCCAATATACTGATTTTACCATTTAATCCAATCAAATCAAGCCATCTGTCATTAAAAGGACCCACCAATATCTGAAATAGAATAAAAAATATCTAAAATAGAATAAAAAAGACAAGTGTCACTTTTTCATTGGGGATCAGTAAAATTTGAATCCTCCCCGGTGAGAACCCAAGTATTGTCCAAGAATAAATACCAGGAAGACGACATAAAGTTTTCCAAAATGAAAGTCACTACTTAAAAAGGACCTCCATTCAACAGGAATAGGCAGCGTAAAGCTGAGTCTACTAACAAAAGAGTGATTTGCGTATACGAAATAAGGCACTTTTAGATTCAGGTCTAAAAGTATATATTTGTTTCAGTCTAGTTATCTAATTAAATTAATTTTGTCTTCTTAGATAATGTTATTTAAATTCAATAACTTTTGTGATAAAGGTAGATTATAAAAAGAAAAAATATGTATTACAATTAATTTGTGTTATAGGTAGACTATGAACAAAAACCTACTATATATGTAGATAAACAATTACACATATATCATACCTATAAACATATGAAACCTAACTAAAAGATACAAAAACATTTATATACTTACAAGCAAAACACAAATTTATATATTTACAAGCAAAGCACATTAATCAGTGATACATATTGATATAAAAAAGAATCTTTCACATAGATAGATAAATAAAATTAACTTGTGACATAAGTAGATTATAAAAATTAAAAATTAAATCTATAAATGGGGTTTAGAGTAGAAAGAAGAAGAACAAGAAACAAAAAAAAAAAAAAAAATAATTAAAGAGATAATAAGGAAGAAGTTAATTTTTATAGTAAATCTTATCAATAAATAAATAATTACTGATAACAAAAAATCCTAAATTTAAGGGATTAGACTTATTCTAATAACTGGATTATTCCTAATATTGGTTAAAACAAATTGGACTTAATCGATCAAACAATGGATTATCTAACTTAATCGATTAGTTTTTGGTTTAGTGTTATTTTCTTTCCAAAGTTTGAATATATATATAAATAAGGAGATTACATCCGACTATTGAATTAACAATTGTATTAAATACTTGTAACTATCGTAATCTGCTCTTAAAAATGAATAATATTAATTGTATTATTATTGGAATAATATTAATTGTATTATTATTGGTCCTTTTTTTTTTGAGTATATAGATATTTTTAACACTAAGGGGAGGGGGAGTTCGGCTAAGCCACACAATGAGCAGTCTAATTTGGTATCGAATTTGCCATTCACGAGATTCGAACCTAAGACCTCTCACTTCTAAGTGAAGAGGAATATCACCAGACCATAGTACTGAGTGACATTATTGGTCTTGATAATGATATAAAACTGGATTCACGTTGGCTTAATGGTAAGGAAGGCAAGTAGGGTAGATCGATGTAGACAGGACACCAAAGACCAAAGACCAAACCATACAATATATATGTACATATATTGTGTATCCAAAGACCAAACCATACAATATATAGGTAAATATATTGTGTATCTTTTACATATCTTTCATTAGTCTAATTGTGTAATTGTACATGGACTTGTTGACTTTATCTTCCATGTGATATCCAATGGGATATTGGCTAAATAGGAAAGTGGGAACAAATCAAATAGCCTGTAGAGAGCTGGCGTACTTACGTACGAAATACTAGGTTTTCTTTTGGGAGTTAGTAACGTAAGTAGATTTAAGTTAAACACAAAAATTAAAATGTTCTTTCTTTCGTTAACAATTATTATGTGCTTTGATACACCAACCATCGAGAGTTTATTTAATGTCTCTATAACATCATGCGGTAATACTGAATACTGTAATACGAATGGACGACAAGGCTAGTGAAAAAATCTGGCTCGCCAACATTCTAACAAATCCATAATCAATAATGAATCTAGAGTGAAGAGTTTAGAGTTCTCTAATTAGGTTATACATATTAATGATTGGACGTATATTACTATTTATGGGGATTGATAACTATATCAGCATGCTTCATCATATATAGACAGGACCGGATCAACGGTGGGTCAGTTGATTCCATAGACCCTAAAAAGTTGGTTGAGAAAAGCATTGGTTTGGTCTCTTGGTCATCTGGATAGCGGGCATTTCGTGCATACCTGTGTGTTCGACTTTTACACATTGTTTCTTTTCATTTCTCTCTACAAGAAGGTTTCAAGTTTCAAACTAAAGAAGAAATTTGGCTTAAAGTGAACCCACCCTACTCTTAAATCCTGGGCCCGTTCCTGAATCTAATTAGGGTTTTGCAAGAATTCTCATTTTTTCCTTTTAATCTCTACCACTCTGCAAGTTGTGAGAAAATGTGGGTTTCTTATGAGCTTTATTATTTTCGATTTTGATATTCTCACTGTGGGTTATTTTGATCTTTAAATTAATTGCCCCAATTTTTCAAAACTGTAGCCTTTTGTTTGTTTCCCATTTTTAGTTTTTTGTACTTGGTACAGGGGATCTGATTTTTGGAGTTTAGTGTTTTTGGAAATTCCTTGGTGGGTTATACTTTTTCAGTAATATAGTTGATATCTTGTGCTAATTTGATTACATGCTATGATTAATATGATATTATTGGTTGATAAAGTGATTAATTAGTTGCGCTTTTCTTTAATTTGTTTGATTGATATATGTAAAATTATGGACCGATATTACAAGAAAACTTTGCAGAAGTTAGTTTGGATTCTACAGATACTTCGACTAAAAATCTTGATTCCAAGCAGTAAAAAATGCTGAATTCTCCATTGTATATACTATACACAATAATCCCTTACTAAACACCACCAGGTGGCTCAGGGCCAGTTTAGTGTTGATGTACGTTTGTATGGAAACTACTTAGTGTTTTAAAAATAATCAAATGTAAAGAGAAGCCGTTAAATGTTTGGTTATAAATTTTAGAAATTAAGATAACATATGGTAATTATAATTTATATTTTGTGGTAATGTCCAAAAGAAGATACCACTGTAAAAAAGTTGAAGTTTACATAATAGATTATTGTTTTTTGAACAAACGATATTATTTACACTAAAGAAGTGGGGAGTTGGCTAAGCCTCACAATTTCTTATAAAACAAATGTTAGAATTCAAACTTAAGCCTCGCTATTTTCTTTTGAGGAAAAGTTCTAACGAAATGAAGATTTAGAGAGTTATTAATTGCACTTTATAAAAAGTTATCATGCACTCCCGTGTAAAATACAAAAAAAAAAAAAAATACAAAAAAAAAAAAAAATCAATGGAGTGGAGTGCAAAATGATATTTTTAGTGTCACCAAAAATGTATAAATGTTGAAAATTGTGTTACCGGTTGCGACATATTCTGGAGCTGCATATCCATGAGTTCCAATAATACGTGTGGTTACATGGGAGTTTCCATTCATCGGCCCCGTCTTCACCAGCCCAAAATCTGAAAGTTTTGCGTTGTAGGCCTAGATAACAAAATTACCACCAAGAATAAAAGTCAACAAACGAAGAAAAAAATGTCAATTTAGAAATTTGTGTTTCAGTTTCTTCTACTTTGTTTTTGGTAAATGACAAGGAAAAAAAAATAAAGAAAGAAGAACGTACCGGATCGAGCAAAATATTGGAGGCCTTAAAGTCACGGTAGATGACTTTTTCTGAGGTATGCAAAAAAGCAAGGCCTCGCGCAGCTCCAATTGCTATCTTTAGTCTTATTTCCCATGGAAGTGGTTCTTGACCTTCTGTAGAATTATCATGATCTCTTGTTAAATATATATATTTACTGCCTACTTTTTGACTGAAGTGTAGTAGACCAAAACAGACATGCATGCAATATTGCATTACAACTAATTAATTAATGTGTAACATGTGTGTATTCCAGTGTTTAAAATATCGGTATCGGTGGAAATATCGATATGCAAATTTATGAAAATATAGACGGACATATCGAATATCGATATCGGTTGCTTTAGATGGCAATGACAAAAATTTAAATTGAAACTTTAGGGATTGTCAAACACTGGTTTTGACGAAATATAAGAGTTTCCAATATTTAATAGATATGTTAGAAATATCAACAATACGAGGTGAAGTTTAGGCTTCACCCCATTTACAAATCTTTCTTTGATTTTTTGGATATTTACATGGAAATATTGATCGTATTGAAGAAGTTTTAAACATTGGTGTATCCTTGTAATTGTTTATATATGTTAAATCTTACTTCTGAAAAGGTGGCCTTCCAAGCTGCCTTTCGGCATATATTCGTAGACAAGAAGGAATTGGCTTTCTTCACAGCAATGTCCCAGCAGCCTCACAAGGTTTGGATGATGACACTTCCCCAAGAAATTCACCTCCGCCTGCATATATATCAACCTAACTTTTTAATATCATAGATGGAATGAATTAACTATTTATTAGTCACTGCTAATAATTTATTTTCATGCAAATGCAAATATGTTTTGTGTTTATAAATGGAAGACCACTAAGACCAAAGCTAATCATGATTCATCAGCCGCTAGTAGTACTGCTACCTTAACAACTAAACCCTGCAATCATGGAAGTCATACTGTTCGATCCACTAGATTATATATATTAGGGTTTTTAGGTTTATTGGAAGGGTAATGCTAGAGAGACTAAATTTGGAGACAAAGTTTTGAAAACTAAAAGACATGGAAGTTGATGATTGATTGATTACTTAAACGTCAATAAACGTGATTATTCCTATTGATGACACATCATTTAGTTTCCAAATTTAATCTCCCTAGTATTACTCTTATTGGAATCACATTTTATGTGTTAGAGAGGGAAGATTGATAAACATTTTATTTTTTAATTTTGTTTTCACTTTTTGAAAAACTAAAATTTTATTTAGTAGTTGCTTTTAACAGAAAACTGAAAGTTTTGTGAGTTTCAAATTTTGGTTTGATTTTAATTTTTATATTCATTTTTTTAACTAGAAACTAAAAACAATTAGGAAACAAGTTTTTAAAAATTTAACAATTAGCTACAATGACATCTTGTGCCCAATAATTCAGGCCATGTCTAACATGAGGAGAAACATTTAACTCAAATGTAGGGTGCCATATGCTTAATTAAGCCATACTAATTAATAATACTAAGCATATGATCATGTCAAGTTATATAAATTAATATCATTGCAAATTAATTTTACTTGGCCGGCAAAAGTAATTAAGCCTTTAGCTAGTAGCCAAAAATATTGTGCATATAAATATGTGCATTATATTACTAATCTATCGGCAAACCCTAGCTAATTAAATAAAAAAGAATTACTTGCCTGCCATTCTTGGTGACCTTGATAGCTGTCTTCGCTGGACTTCTTGACTGCGACGGCCAAGCCAACGCCGACCTTAGACGGGGCATATGTGACGGGATCGACCCAGCCCTTGAAAACCCTTCCGAAACCTCCCTCTCCTAGTATTGTATCTGGTCGAAAATCTCGAGTACACTTCTTCAGTTCTGCTAACGTGAACTCTTTCAACTTTGGTATACATTCAGTTGAAGCAGCTGTTGCTGCCGCAGCAGGAGGAAGAGGAAGAGCCACACCTCCAGCTGCTTCAGTATAATTCTTTCTGCTGCTGCTTTTGCTTAATATCACTTGTGCCTTGCTATCCCTTCTCTCCGGTGTTCCACCAGTACTTCTTTTGCCACTAATATTCCTGGAAACTTTTTTGGTGCTGACACCTTTTCCTACGAATCCATTGTTCTTGTTAATGTATCTCGATGCTACTGCCAATATATATAAATATTTTTATATACGTGCATGTGATTAAATCCTCTTAAATAAATTCGCATTAATGAACACTTAAAAGTTGAAAACCAAACAACTTTCATGGCAAAGAGAGGACGCAAGAAAATTGAAGTTTTCATGGCAACCAAACAGAAAATAAAGGAAAGAAGCAATTGAAGAATTTACTTTGGAGGGGAACATTTGTAGTAACTATGCATATATAATATATATACCTAGGGTAGCCGGCTTGGTTGTAGATGCTGAACTGTGATTGACAGGAGCTCCAAAACAGTTTCCCATGGCGAGCAAGCAACCGATCGATGATCACTCTCAATCTCCTGATCAATGGTTGATTCCTCAGCTGAGAAGCCAGCTATTTAATTTGATCCAGATACATATATTGATGTGGTCTTCTGGGGTCTGTCTCCAAGTTCCAGGAAAGAGTGGAAGAAGCAACAAAGAAATAGCCAAGCAAGAAAAAAGTAGCCACCTATAGAGCTCGATATGTACGTAATAAGTGTGTACTTGAGACTTTTGCCTTTGGACTTTTTCACAAACACTGAGACAGAGACATAGGCTTCAATATTTTTTTTTTTTTTTTAAAATAGAACGATATTATTCACAATGTTATGTTGCTTTTTCATATTATTCCCGCATCTTAGTCAATATATACTCTTTCTTGCCCCACATTTGTGCTAGTATTGAGGGAGAGAAGCTAGTATATAGGATGATGCTATTCATGCACTCATTTTTACTTCTCACACAATTTTTTCAATTTTTGGTCATCAGAACGAATGAATTGAAAAAGATTAACGGACAAAATTAATAAAAATGTGTGAGACATAAAAATAAGTATGTGAATGGCATTATCCTATATATATTAAAAAAATGGGAATGAAAGCTCAGGCTATTAGAGGATTAGGACAAAATGATAAACAAGTGGAATTTTACGAGGCAGGTCAATGGCAGAGTCACGCAGACCAATTCCCACTTTGGGCGCCAGGTGCAAGAATCATGCGAAGATAGCTGCGACTTTTATCGACGAGAGGAATGGCAAGTCATGACAGCTGCGATTCCGACGACTCTGGCGACAAGAATCGAAGTACGACGATTATCTTGAGGACGAGAGTTGCCTATTCGTCTCAGCAGTGGGCAGTAAAGATGAAGATGCCAAGTCATGACAGATTAGTTAGTATAATCAGTCAATCATTTAGTTACATGTGTATGTAATTAGTTAGTTTGTTATAGTTGTTATGTAAATAGGTTTGGCTTTATATACCAAAACAATGAGAAGAGGAATATTCAGAGAGACAATATTCTTTGGTTTCTTTAGGCAGGCCTCCAGCTCCGCGCTCTTGCAGCTCGCGTTGGCCATGGTCTGCAAAAGGGACTCTTTTGAGAGCCCAAAGAAACATAGAATTGCGAATGAGTGATTCTCTTAATGTCACTACAAAATTAAGAAGTAGAGGCGTTAATATATAGTTGCATCCATTAGATAATATTAGGTGCAAAAAATGAAAACTCTGCATCTAATAGTAAGAAGGGATAGATGATGTAATTGCACTTAATATTAGTGTTGTAAATAACAAATAGGGGTGAAAAGGTGTATATATCGAGATCAAATCTTCTGCACCTAAATTTGGTGTGGCCTCTCTGTGGCCCCAATAAGTGATTGACACATATTCATTATCTTTACTTTTCTAAATTTTGTTGTTATGAATTTAATATGTGTCATACATTTATTGGGGCCACAGAGAGGCCACACCAAATTTGGGTGCAGAAGATTTGGTCCCATATATATCCGTCTCTAATACTCTCATTGCCACGTAAGCATGTTTATTGTTGAAAAAACAATAGGTTCGGATAATCAAATTATTAGGGGCTATTTATTCTCCAAATCTATTTAAATCTTGGTTATTTTCAAAGTCAAATGTCGGTTTGGTTTTCAAATCCTGAATGTTCTTCCGCTTTAGTCTGCCATTAGAATTTGAATTAACTGGGTTGCCTTCAAGGTAAGTTCTTCCTCTTGAGTCTGCCATGGCCATGACCTGTAAACAAAGAAAAATGAATCTGTCGTATTTAGAAGGGAAAAAAAAATCACAAATTAACCAAAACAAAATCCATAGAAAAGTGACCGTGAATTTCTGAATACAAGAACAAGGGTTAAAAATTATAAAGCAATGACACCTTCAACATCCACGGCTTGAGCATTCAACCTTCAACAAGAACACAAATTAAATGTAAGTGAGCTAAACCAAATTTACGTGAGAAAGATTAAAAAAAAAAAAACCAATTTATAGTTACATGATTTACCCAAAAAATGTAATATAAAGGAAATGTAACAGATTTATCAAATCCAAAAGAAAAATTATACTAAAAAACATTATCTAAAGAGGTAAATTCCTAAAGTTAGAGTAATGCTACACTTTTGCATTCCATTTAACATTGTCTGGAGACGTAAATAATGTGAGTTGTACTTCAATGGTAGAGATGTAAACTTAGAATCTCATTTAGTTTTTTTTTTTTTTTTTTTTTTTTTTTTTTTTTTTTTTTAAAGGGCCCCCAGAAGGGCCGTTGAAGGGGGAGCGAAAAGTGCAGTCGCACAGAGAGCTCCAAATTTTAAGGGCCCTCCAAAATTGTTGCCATCTAATATTATGTAATAATGTTCTATATTTACAAAAAATTGTTTCTTTTTTGGTGAACAAAAATTGCTTTTTTTAGCACTTTAAAATCTCATTGTGCACAACTTATAAGAGTAATTTTTTTTTCCTTTTAAATATAAAAATTTGGATACAATGAGATATTTTCTAGTAATAACACCCTAAAAACGATATTTTTTTTTTCAATTTTATTAGATAATAGTGTTAAATGTTCAAGTG
The DNA here is from genome assembly GCA_036320875.1 of Cotoneaster glaucophyllus. NCBI lineage: Eukaryota > Viridiplantae > Streptophyta > Magnoliopsida > Rosales > Rosaceae > Cotoneaster > Cotoneaster glaucophyllus. The sequence goes on from CM070060.1 coordinate 1,419,537, forward strand.
AACTTCAAAGTTAGAGTTTTGAAGTTTTTTGTTTTTCATGTTTGGTTGTTCAAGAATAAACAACTTTTGATTATATAGTGAATTGTTATGTTTGTAACTCTTTTTACTTATAATTAATGACATTTGTAAATTTGCAATCAGTTAGTGCTAAAATTTATTTTGATTTAATAGATTGTTTTCTAACATCAATACATTGTCATTTTTCTTAAATTATCTTGAGGAGGGGCCCTTTTTCAAATTTCGCGCATGGCCTCTGAAATTTCAGAGACGGCCCTAACGAGGCCCTCCTTCAAAAGATGTAAAAAAATTTGCAAATTTGCATTTTAATTTACATTTTTCGATCAAGATGTCAATTTTACATCTTTCCATTGGAGGACTTTCCGACCAACCGAAAATATAAAATGCCCATTTCAAGACATTTTACATCTTCAATTGGAGATGCCCTCATAAAGAAAGTTTATCTATTCCAATCCTCTTTAAAATGATACTATTAATAGGGATGAGTTTTTTTCCGTGTCTAATCATCTTCTAATCCCTTCCATATGAAAAATCATTCCCTCACCTTTCAATATGTGTTAAAATTAAGAAATTATCCTTTCCAACCCAATCCGATGTACTAAGCGAACTCCAAGGCCATTTGTAAGAATTGCAAAAATCCCTTTCAACATATTTTGGTCAGATTTGCATTTCGTCAGTGACAAATCCCACGTACATCAAGATGATGCAACTAGATTATACCTCATTTACTAAATAAATAGGCCCAATATTTAGTAAATTCAATAAAACACCACAATTTGCATATGATCAATTCGAATTGGGCAGAATTCAAATTTTAGTAGAAAAGCGAATTATCAATCACATAACAACAAAAAGGACATATATTCCATAATATTTGTCACTTACCTTTTTTTTTTTTTGTTGCCTGCCGGCCAACATTCCAGTCTGAACGTATTACTGGACTATAGTAAAAAGTAGCAGCCAAATGGCGTTGGACTGAAGCGTGGATAAATAAATTAATAAGCTAATTGAAAGGAGCAGCCAAGTACTGTTTGTCTTCTCGACATATAAACAAAATATAAAACTGCATTTTATCTTCCAGAAGAAAATTATAGCCAACCTAAGAAACACTACTACAATATTAGCTTTAAGTGTCGTATTGATAACCGCCAAAAAACATATATTACTGTCGGATTTTAAGCAAAATCCGACAGAAAATAGATGCACTGTCGGATATTATAACCGACAGCATTGCTTGCGTCAGGAAACCAAATTTCCGTCAGGAAATCAGTTAAAAGCGTCAGGAAATCAGCTAAAACCGTCAGAAATACTGTCGGTTATTCTGGCACTTTCCGTCAGGAAATCAGTTAAAATCGTCAGGAAATCAGCTAAAACCGTCAGAAATACTGTCGGTTATGCTGGCACTTTCTGACGGTTAGAACGATTTAAAAAAATAAAATTAAATAATTTCCATCGGTTTAAACCGAGAGAAAAATATAAATAATGGAAAAAAAAACAATAAAGCGACGGAAAAATATAAATAATTGAAAAAAAAAGAATGGTTGGTTTTTTTTTTTTTGACAGAACCAATACAAAAAGCAAAAAAAAAATTCTGGTTCTTTTTTTAAATTGACAAAACGAATGAAAAAACCAAAATTAATGAAACATAATATGCATTCAAATATAAATTAACCTATGATAGTGTCATCAAAATCCGTCATAACATATAAAGTGAACGCTAAAAATAACATACGATAATGTCATCTGAATCCGCCATAATACATAACTAGAAAACAAACATTTATCCGAATTTAATAAAGTGTCGGACATATCCGTAAGGAAAACCAACAAACTATTCAATAGAACCAGAGGCCTCTGTTGAACCACCTTGTGCTCCAGAGCCTTGCACCGATCCTCCCTGTGATCCAAAGCCTTCTGCCAAACCTCCATTTGCTCCCAAATACCTCATCACATCCCCATCAAAACTACCCAGCAATCCAGAAAGCAAACCAGGGGATAATCCACCATTGAAAACACCTTGAGAAATGTGTGTGTCACCAGGAGAAGCCATCTGAGGTCGATAAACTGGCATTGGATACTGCGGCTGAAAAGGCATATGCTGCATGGGATATACAGGTGCAGGCGGCTGATTGGGGGGCGAATGATGTGATGCCTGAGGGCTGGGTGGTGGCCGCTGCAGATGTTGTGGAACCAGCAACATAATTAATTGTTGTTGCTGCATCAACATTTGCTGGTTCATCGCCTGCTGCTGCTGGTTAACCTGCTGCTGCGAGGTCTTTGATTTCTTAAGCTCAGCCGTTACCTCCACCAACTTTCTGGAAGCTTCTTCCTCCCTCCTCCTCAATTCGTTGTTCTCAGCTACCATCTTGGCCAATGCACCCTTCGATGATTTCCTTGAAGACCTACCACCGGAAGAGGAAGCATATGGCACCATCTCTGGTATCATTCCATGCCCATAACCTCTGACCCTATTTCGAGTCTCAGAACCCATATGCTCAACATAAATCTGTGTTCTAACTTCAGAAGTGTCCTCTTCACCAGACTCCACAAACGATTGAATATCACTCTCCATAGATGTCTTCCAAAATCATATTCAATCAAAATAGTATACGATTATTATAAAAATAAAAAACTAAGAATCATAAAAACAGATTCATCAATCCACACAAAAAGATAAACAAAGTTCATAAAAGCAGATTATATGCTTAAATAATGTGTTCTAACAAATGCAATATTATTATTTAGGGTAAATTACCAAAAACTACCTCAACTATTGGGTCTGAACATTTTCATACCTCGTCTTTAAAAAATTTCAATGTTATATCTTATCTTCGAATTTGTTGCAATGTCATACCTTCCGTCAATTCATCCGTTACTGCTGATGTGGCATGCCACGTGGCAAATTTTATATTAAAAAATTAATAAAAAAATATTAAAAACAAAAAAAAAAATTTAAATATTAAAAAATTAATTAAATATTAAAAAAATTAATTTTTTTTTCCTTCTCTCTTTTTTTTTTTTTTCTCTTGTTCTCTCTCCTCCTTCTCCTCCTTCTCCGCCTGCTCCTGCTGCTGCTTCTTCTTCTTCGTCCGTCCCCCCTCCATCCCAATCCCCTGCAAACCCAGAAAGAAGAAGAAGGAGGAAGAGGAAGAAGAAAAGAACAAGAAGAAAAAAAAAAAAAAAAAGAAAACCCGAACCCGTGCCCAGAAGAAGAAGAAGAAGCTGCTTCTTCTTCTTCGTCCGTCCCCCCCCCCCATCCCAATCCCCTGCAAACCCAGAAAGAAGAAGAAGGAGGAAGAGGAAGAGGAAGAAGAAGAAGAGGAAGAAAAAAAAAGAAAAAGAAAACCCGAACCCGTGCCAAGAAGAAGAAGAAGAAGAAGAAGGAGAGAGAAAAAAAGAGAAAAAGAAAAAAAAAAAAAAAAAAACAGGGCCGAACCCGTGCCCAGAACCAGAAGAAGAAGAAGAAGAGAGAAGAGAGAAGAAGAAGAAGAAGAAGAAGAAGAAGAGAAAAAAAAAAAAAAAAAAAAAAAAAAAAGGGCCGAACCCGTGCCCAGAAGAAGGAGAAGAAGAAGAAGAAGAAGAGAGAAGAGAGAAGAGAGAAGAGAGAAGAAAGAGAAGGAGAGAGAAGAAGAAGAGAAGAAGAAAAAAAAAGAGAGAGAAGGAAAAAAAAAAATTATTTTTTTAATATTTAATTAATTTTTTAATATTTAATTAATTTTTTTTTAGTTTTTAATAATTTTTTAATATAAAATGTGCCACGTGGTATGCCACGTCAGCATTTTAACAGAATAATTGACAGACAACTGATTGGAGGTATGACATTGCAACAAATTTGAAGATAAGGTATAACATTGAAATTTTTTAAAAACGAGGTATGAAACTGTTAATGACCCAATAGTTGAGGTAGTTTTTGGTAATTTACCCTATTATTTAAATAATGAGTAGTCATAATTTGAATAGAAATTTAAATCATTTACCCCTATCTGTTGTGAAGATTCATCTATCCAAGATTCATCTTTCTTAGTATGGGTAGCTCGAAAGAAAGTGATGGGATCAGGCTCCTTCCCATGCTTGTTTTTCTTCAAATATAATAAAAGACAACAAATGAATACTTACCCCAGATTATGCATACAAAAACAAAACACAACTTATATAACAAATTAGCAACACATACAAGTTCCACGCGAACCCGAGCAAACGTCTTTGAACCAGTTGTGTGGTTCATCGTTTTTAACTCACGATTTATCTTGTTTTTCTCTGCCACCTCCTGCAAGGTCAAAAAAAAAAATTATAAGGCAAACATATTTCAAAACCAAAAAAAAGAAGTTATACTTGTTTTTTACCTTTGTTTTAGGATTATCCCAATACTCTAACATCTCGGCCCACTGACCACCATCCACGCCAGGGGGTGGTTCTGAACGCTCATCCTCTTGTCGTTTGGTGTAATAATCCGCCTTCAAACTATTACGGTATTCCTTGTAAGCATGATCCGCAGCATGGAGAGTCATGTTGCGAATCAATGGAATTTTGTCATGATCTTCTTCAAGAAAAATTATATTCCCCTATATTCATAAAAAAAAAAAAAAAAAAAGTTAGTACATACCCGAAAAATAATCTTGAAATATAGAAGTACAAACGCAAATATATACCTTAATTCTTTCCCACAAAAGTTCCTTAGCATCTTCAGGAACCAACCGCCAATCCCGCTTCACTGGAATAAGTCTTGGATCCTTAACCTCTGCGGCTATCAACTTCGAAAATTCTGCGGCATTTTCACTAACACACTTCCCCGTCGAATCAAATAGACAAACTTGCCTCTCTTTCCACCTCAGAATAGACGCTCCGCGGGTCCTACGTTCACTATGTTCCTCCATAGAAAAGAAAGTGGAGTAAAACAGGAAGAGGAGTGAAAATGGGAGAGGAGTAAAAAAGGAAGACAGTGAAAAATGAAAACGGGAAGAGAATGGGAAGAGATTGGGAAGAAGAATGAAAAGCAGAAGTAAAAGAAAAAAAATGAAACGGGAAGAAAAGCTGAGAAAGAGATTGAAAAGGTGAGAGAGACGGCTGCAACACGTAAAAGAAACGGCTGCAACACGTAAAAGAGTGAAAACATAAATATGAGACATTGAAAAGGTGAGAGAGAGAGAGAGAGACAGTTGAAAAGGTGGAAAAGGTTGAAAAGGTGAGAGAGAGAGAGACGGCTGAAAAGGTGGAAAAGGTTGAAAAGATGGAAAAAGAAACGACTGAAAAGGTGAAAACATAAATATGAGAGAGAGACACATTAAAAAACCCTAATCAATCTTGGCGATTTTTTTCCGCCAGTCCAATTAAAAAACCGACAAAAAAATAAAATAACCGACAGTACACTTAAAAAACCGACAGTCAAATAAATCTTGATAGTAGGTTGGTATAATGTCAGCATTGTGTCGGTTTTAACCGACACAAATCTCCAAAACCGACAGATAATGCATTTATTATGTCAGAACGGCAAGTAATAATGGCAGATTTAAATTCAATGGGTGTCAGGTTTGTGTCGGTTTTAACCGACACAAATCTCCAAAAACCGCCACTATATTTCCCTCCCGTCGGTTTTAGTCACCTTGAATTTTTTTTTAGTACAAAGTCGCGGGAAATCTCCCGCTCAAAATTTTGTTCTCTTAGTGTCGGTTATATCCGACAGTACCTTGAGTAAAAAACAAAAAAAAAAAAATTATTGATTAAACCGTATGTTTATAAGTACCATTTTAAATTTTGCCCCATAAACTAATCCACTTCATCTTCTGTTAGGTCATCGTCAGCATTGACAAAGTTATGGAACTGAGTAGGCAACGGTAATACTTCGTGAAAATGAGTCTCTTCCACGCCAACCCTTGTATGCAAATTTTCATTGTCAAGTACATGATCATCCAAATCAGGTATGGCATAATCATCAAGTGCATCATTATCCTCCAGTACGTCAAACAAATCTCTCGGTTGGGTTCGAACAACAACATGCCAATCTTTTTCAATTTTGTCCTCCACATAGAATGCTTGTAATGCTTGTGAAGCTAATATGAAAGGATCCTCTTTAAATCCCAATCGATTGAAGTTTACTAAAGTAAATCCATATTGATCGGTCTTCATACCTCTTGGACTTTCACTATTAACCCATTCGCACTTAAACAACATCACAGCACGACCCCTGTCTCCTGCTTCGGTAGGGCCGCAATATCTAACCTCAAACATGTCTATGACTCTGCCATAACAATTCACTTGCCCAAGGGCACCAGGGACATTTGCAGGTACAAAGACACCACAATTTTGATTCTTATGCTTATCATCCACAGATTTTGTACGAAATCTGAACCCATGAATAATGTGACTTTTATATTTCGTCACAACTCTACTAGGATAATTGGCTAGCCAACGTAAGTCTTCAGATATCAAGATGTCATTAGCATGACATCTTGAATTAATCTGTAATACGTAAAAGGATAAAAGTCGACACGACAAATATAAACACGTCATAATTAAAATGTAAAAAATAAAAAAGGAAAAAAAAAAGTAATAATGTGACAGTTATATTAACTCACATGTTGCCTGAACCATTATGGAAATTCCTTTTTGCTTAGCTCCTTGATTTGTCGCATAGTCAGCCTTCCTCGACGATGTTGATTTTTCAAGAATTCCTCATGTTGCCTAGTCAATCAGATCCAAATATGCTTAACTAAATTTCAAAGTGAAAAAATTGATAAAACATTAAGACGTAGGAATACACGTTCTTACCTTCTAAATGGGTTGACCTCATCACAATTATTTAGAATGTATCTATGGCATTGATCAAGAACATTAAACTCGAGCTCCACATTTTCTCCTGAACCCATATAACATCCTTTAGAGTCAAAAATTGATAACCCACCAGATACTCCACGTCCAATACCATCTTCATTTCGACCTCTACGAGTGCGACGAGACTCAACATCTCTAAGATACATGGAACAAAAAGATAAGCACTCATCCACCAAATATGCTTCGGCAATAGAACCTTCAGGATGACCCTTATTACGAACATAGCCCTTCAGTGTTTGCAAATACCTATAATTAAAATACATAACACAAATTAGTATAATTACTAATAAAAATTATCATGATAAATTAACAAATTTTATAAAGATTTGTTAATTACCGTTCAATTGGATACATCCATCTATATTGAACAGGCCCTGCAATAGCTGCTTCATCTGCCAAGTGAACTGGGAGGTGCATCATTACATCAAAAAATGCAGGCGGGAATATCTTCTCCAATTGACATAATGTCAAGGCAATTCTTAAATTCAATTGCTTGAAACCTTCCTCGGACTCCTTCTTGCTACACAATTGTCTAAAGATTGCACTCAACTCTAATAATATCATAGTAACAGATTTAGGCAAAACCGCACGTATTGCAAGCGGGAGTAACTGCTGCATTAAAACATGGCAATCGTGGCTTTTCAATCCATGTGTTTTTCGTTCATTCACATGCACACATCGCGACAAATTTGATGAATAACCATCAGGAACCCGAATAGTAGACAACAATTCACAAAATGCAGTTTTTTCTTCTCTTTTCAATGTGAACAATGCTGGAGGTCGAAATGTTCTATTTCCTTCCCTACGTGGATGTTGTCCATGTCTTATGTTCAAGATTTCAAGATCTGCACGTGCAGCCAATCTATCCTTAGACTTTTTATCTATATCTAACAATGTTCCCACTACATTGTCACATATATTTTTTTCAATATGCATAACATCAAGATTGTGTCTAATCAACAAATGCCTCCAATAAGGTAGTTCATAAAAAATAGATTTCTTCTTCCACTGACTCTTACTACTTGTACTGCTCTCAGTTCGTTTTCTGCGTTGCCCAACCAAACCATCTTTCTTTGGTTTTCCAAAAGTAAATCTCAGAGTACAAAGTTCTTCAAGACATTGTAAACCAGTCAATTGCCTTGGTGCACTACGATGCTCTCGCCGACCATTAAAAGATGTGGCTTGCATGCAATATATAGATTCTGTATCATGCATGCGATGTGAACATGCTTTATATCCATGTGTACTCCATCCTGATAACATTCCATAAGCTGGAAAATCACTTATAGTCCATAAGACGGCAGCCTTCATCGTAAAATTTTGGTTAGAATACGCATCATAAGTACGAGTGCCCACCTCCCACAACTCATTTAACTCATCAATCAATGGACGCATATACACATCAATATCTTTACCAGGACTGCGGGGTCCTGGTATTAACAAGGATAACAACAAATTCGGTTGCTTCATACACATCCAGGGTGGTAAATTGTAAACTGAAAGCACTACAGGCCATGTGCTATGGTCTTGCCTCATTTTTCCAAAAGGATTAAATCCATCACTGGCCAACCCTAATCGGACATTTCGAATTTCTGATCTAAACTCCGGATATAAATTATCCAAATGCTTCCATGCTGGAGAATCTGAAGGATGTCTCATAAACCCATCTTTAGGACATTCAGTTCCGTGCCACCTCATATGTTCAGCTGTATGCTTCGACATATATAACCGCTGCAATCGTGGTTTTAAAGGAAAATACCACATAACCTTAGCTGCAATTTTTTTTCTAGAGCCATCATCTTCATTGACATTTTTATATCTTGATTCACCACAAACTGAGCATGCAGTCAACTCTGCAGTGTCTTTCCAATAGATAATGCAATTATTGGGACACGCATCAATCTTCACATACGTCAGACCCAAGTCATTTATAAGTTTTTTTGCCTTATAACAAGAATCAGGCAAACAATCTCCATCAGGCAACATTTTTTTAATTAATTCGAGTAACGTGGTGAAGATCCCGTCCGGCATTCTTGCTAAACACTTGATCTGATGCAATATTACAACCGCCTCCAATTTTTTGAATTCCTTACAACCTGGCCACAAATCTTGATCTGCTTCTTTAAGCAACTTAAAAAAAGTCTCGACCTCTTCCAGACGCTCTTCCGAACGCTCTTCCCCAAATAGAGGTTCAGTAGACGGCCCAACACATTCTTCTGTTAATGGCTGGACAAATACATCATTAAGAACATCATGAATACCAGTCAACCGATCTTCTGTTTCAGTAGATGGCCCTACACCTTCTCCAATCCCCATATTTTGCTCTCCAATGAAAGGTTCCCCATGATATCGCCACGAAGCATTTTTGTAATCTTTATCCATATCATGTAACACAAGATGTTCGACAATTGTTTTTCTAACAAAACTATATCGATTACAACATCTTTTGCAAGGACATCTAAACTTATCGGGGCCCGCACCATTTGCAACTGCTTGATCCAAAAATAAATTAATTCCATCTGTATACGCTTCCAAATTTCGCGCTATTGTCAACCAACTTTTTTCCATGTTTTACCACTGTACGAGAGCAAATATTACGTTGAAACTAAGATGCCTACAATCTTTCAATCCCTATCATGTAGGCATAACTATTAGAAATTTCAATCCCTATATTTCAACCTTGAACTATCACAATTCCAATTTAATTTCCAACACCTATCACAATAAAACAAATTAAAAACAAAACAACAAAAGGTTAACAAAAATATATTTATCTACACTCTTGATTATTTATTAAATTTAAGTTCTGTATATCCTCATAGCAATTAGAGTGATATATTTAATTAATTAACATAATATATACCTATATTACTAAGTAGTACCAATTTATGGTATACTAAATATTGTCAATTTAACATAAATATTTACAAATAATATTTATCTCAATTTCTTCATAACAATTTAAGTAAATAAAATAAACTAATTGGAACACATATATCTCTAATTTATCTTACTAATCAAATATTCCTAATTTAAATAAATAAAATAAACTAACGAAACACAAATATTCCTAATTTATCTTACTAATTAAATTAAAATCTCTAAATAAAAAATCTTGTGTGTTAAACAAACAATTTAAACATCAAGAAGTTCAGTAATCAAACCCGAACTATTGAAGAATTTTGTCGTTGATTTATTCTTTACGTAGTCAGCCAACTAAATCAAGCACCTGCAAAATCAAATCATAAAATTAAAATAAGCCAAAGTGTTTGATTAAGAAAGAAATAGAAGATTAAAGGTATGGAAACAAAAGGAATGAAAAACCTACTGTAAAACGATGGAGATGAAAAGATTGAAGATGAAAAGATTGAAATGGAAGCAAAAGATTGAAGATGAAATGGAAGAATACGATTTGAAGATGAAGAGAAGAAAATGATTGCTGGATTGAAGAAGAAGATAAAGAAATTTGAATTCAAACCCAACGGTAAACTTTTGGCGTAAAAATAATAATAAAATAGTCATTCACTGTCGGTTATAACCGACAGAAAATAAAATAATAACCGCCAGAACACTAAAACAATAAAATAATCAATTTCTGTCGCTTATAACCGCCACTATGAATTTCAAAACCGCCAGAACATAAAAAAAATATTTTTTTAAAAAAATTTAAAATTACTGGCGGTTTAATCCGACAGGAAATTTCCGACAGAAATTAAGTTTTAGCCGACACTAAATAAATCATGTGTCGGATACCTTTTATCTGACAGAATGACTTATTAACCGTCACCATCATCCGACAGTTAAAGCCAATATTGTAGTAGTGAAAATAGACACGATAAAGAAACAAAAATGCAATCTACTGTTATTTCTTTCTGTGACTAATGACTATATATAGTGTGATCTCTTTTCAAACTTGAAAGATCTCATTTGGTATTGAAGATTGGATTGGAATAAATAAATAATTATTTTTTTAAGGGTTGTTAAAGAAAAAAATAAAATAGTTGTAACTTTGAGGTAGAAGATTGTGGCAAAGGTTGTGCAATGTTATCTATAAGATTGTGGCAAAGGTTCTCACAAACAGGTTGAAAGTTATTCTCCCAAGTATCATTGCGCCTACTCAGAGTGCGTTTATCCTGGGGCGTTTGATTTTCGATAATTATCTGATTGCTGCCGAGGTGGCCCATTATATGCATAAGAGATCCTCGGGGTCTAAGGGTCTAATGGCTTTGAAACTAGACATTAGCAAGGCGTATGATCGGGTGGAGTGGAGATTTCTAGAGGCCATGATGGTGCGTATGGGATTCTCAAAGAAATGGATTGAGATGATAATGATGTGTGTTTCAACGGTGACTTACTCTTTTAAGTTGAATGGGGAACCGGTGGGATATGTGCATCCAGGAAGGGGGATTCGACAAGGAGATCCGCTTTCACCCTATCTGTTTGTTATTTGTGCTGAGGGCCTCTCGACGTTACTCTCAAAGGCTGAAACCGAAGGGGAATTGCAGGGTATAAAGGTTAGTCGGAATGCTCCTACTATCCAACATTTATTCTTTGCTGATGATAGTTTCCTATTTGCCCGTGGTACATTACATGAGTGTCAGAAAATTAAGCAGGTGTTAAGTACCTATGAGGAGGCTTCGGAACAGGCGGTGAATTTTGAAAAAAGTTGTGTTTCCTTTAGCCCTAATCTCACTAGCTTTGATAAACAATTGCTTGCCGATTTCCTTAGAATGAAACAAGTGGAGTTTCATGATAAATACTTGGGTCTGCCAGTTCTAATTAGGAAATCAAAAAAGGAGACCTTTGCGTATGTGAAAGACAGACTTTGGAAGAAGCTACAAAGCTGGCGGGGAGGTTTATTAAGTTGTGCGGGAAGGGAGTTATTGGTAAAGACAGTTGCACAAGCTTTGCCGATGTATTCTATGCAGTGTTTTCTTCTACCGAAAGCGTTTTGTGATGAGCTAAACATGATGATTGCTAAATTTTGGTGGAGTGGCGATCCGGGTAAACGGAAAGTACATTGGCTTAACTGGCGGTGTTTGTGTACGCCCAAGAGCGAGGGAGGGCTTGGTTTTAGGGATCTATATGCGTTTAATCTTGCTCTACTAGCAAAACAAGCCTAGCGATTTATGCACAATTCTGATTCACTTGCATTTCAGGTTTTCAAGGCTAGATATTTCCCTACGACGAATTTCTTGGAAGCTAGGGTGAATGCTAATAACTCTTATGTATGGAGAAGTATTGCCAATTCGCGTGGGGTGATCTAGAAAGGGTCTCAGTGGCAGGTGGGGGATGGGAAAAACATACGTATTTGGCAAGATGAGTGGCTACCGAGAGAGCATTTTTTTTCGGATTTTGACACCACCTCCGGTGCATTGGGATACAGATACTAAGGTAGAAGAGTTGTTTTGGTTTGAGTCAAAGCGTTGGAATGTTCCGTTGTTACATGATCTCTTTTCGTTAGAGGATGTGGAGCTAATTAGGAGTATCCCTCTTAGTTTGAGGAGTGTTGAGGATCGTCGGATCTGGCATTATGAGAGGAATGGAAAGTTTTCGGTGTGAAGCGCTTATCATGTAGCACGGACACTCAATGCGTCCAACGAAGGATCGGCGGCGGCCTCGTCGTCTTTTCTTAGTAGTGTGGATATGAAGTTTTGGAAAAAATTGTGGAACACGTGTGTCCCAGGAAAGGTTAAGATTTGTGCTTGGCGTGCATGTTTGAATGCGCTTCCTACAAGGGCAATTTTGTGCCAACGACGAATATCGAGTGAGGAGCTTTGTGTGGTGTGTGAGGGGGGGTTTAGTTGAATCTATTGAGCATGCACTTAGAGATTGCAGTTTGGCTAGGGCAGTGTGGTTCCGAAGTTTGGGACTGAGGGTGGAGCAGGTCCGCGACCTTTCTCTAGTACACTGGGTTTCTTGCTTGGCTCGACAACTTCCAACAGCGGGGTTTGAGTTGTGTTTGGTTTTATTATGGGTTATATGGAAGCAAAGGAATGAGAGACTTTGGAATGGATGCTCAGCCCAGCCGCATGAATTGGTTTTGAGAGCTGAAGGTTGGTTGAGTGAGTTTCACAAATGGCATAAAACGGTTTCTAGGAAGACATGCCGAGAGGTCCAAAAATGGCAGAAACCAGAAGTAAATTGGGTCCAGTGTAATTTCGATGGTGCGTGGGGTCGAAATGGTCTTCGTGGGGGATTTGGGGTGATAGTACGTAATCATTTGGGGAACTTTATTGCGGCTGCTGCGGGACCTAGTGAAATGACCCAATCGGCTTTTCATGCAGAGTTGATTGCCTTTCGAAATGCAATTTTGTTGATCAGGAACAATTGTCCTGTCGGAGGTCGAGTCATCTTCGAAGGAGACTCCACATTGGTGGTGGCGGCAATGAAGAGCTCGGGGGAGGATTCCTCCTTCCTTGGGCCTAGTATCAACGATGTCAAAGTCCTCTTCAGAGAGTTGGTTCGATCGCAAGTTAACTTTGTACAGCGGGAAGGCAACAATGTAGCACATCGGCTTGCTCGTATGGGTATTGGATGTTCCCAAGAGTTATTATGGTTTGAGGAGCCTCCAGATTTAATTCTAGATATTTTAAATGTTGAAGAAATGTAAGTGTTTCTGCTATTCATCTGAGGTTAGGTTCTTTTCTGTGCGGGACGCTTTTTTCCTTAGTCCGGGTTGAAATCCCCGGCAAGGTTTTTATCGAGGCCCAATATGCACTCTAACCTCAGGTTGTACGTATTCTTCGTTGCTTAATGAATATCGTACCGTTCTGAAGAAAAAAAACTTTGAGGTAGAAGATGAATTACATAATAAAATTTGAGAAATGCTAAGGAGATTCTTAAGTAGGACTCTTCGTGGGCTCTCCGCTGCCTCATTTTTTTGGCACAATGTTTTAGAATGTTGGCACAATGACAGAGAGTCTATAGAGAGTATCACTTTTGAGAGAGTATCCTTAACATTTCTCAAAATTTATGTCACATTCTGGGCCCGCTCTACCACCGTAGCACGATATTGTCCGCTTTGGGCCCCGACTACTCCCTCACGGTTTTGTTTCTGGGAACTCACACGAGAACTTCCCAGTGGGTCACCCATCATGGGATTGCTCTCGCGCGAACTCGCTTAACTTCGGAGTTCCTACGGAACCCGAAGCCAGTGAGCTCCCAAAAGGCCTCGTGCTAGGCAGGGATGGGAATATACATATAAGGATCACTCCCCTGGGCGATGTGGGATCTCACAATCCACCCCCCTTAGGGGCCTGATGTCCTCGTCGGCACACCACGGCCAGAGTTAGGCTTTGATACCAAATTGTCACATCCCGACCCGAGGTCCACCACATCCCGAGCCCGCTCCACCACCATAGCACGATATTGTCCGCTTTGGGCCCCGACTACGCCCTCACGGTTTTGTTTCTGGGAACTCACACGAGAACTTCCCAATGGGTCACCCATCATGGGATTGCTCTCGCGCGAACTCGCTTAACTTCGGAGTTCCTACGGAACCCGAAGCCAGTGAGCTCCCAAAAGGCCTCGTGCTAGGTAGGGATGGGAATATACATATAAGAATCACTCCCCTGGGCGATGTGGTATCTCACAATTTATACATTACAATCCTCCTTACAGGGTCGTCTCTAAGATTTTGAAGGCCATGTGCGAAATTTGTAAAAGAGACCCTCCTGAAGATAGTTTTAAGTTTAAAAAAAAGGTGTGGCAATGTATTGATACTAGAAAACATTCACTTAAATCAAAACAAAGTCACTTAGTACTACAGTCTAGTGGTATTCCTCTTCACTTGGAAGTAAGAGGTCTTAGGTTCAATTATCGTCAAAGGTGAATTTGAACCACATTATTGTTAGCCCATTGTGAAGCTTAGCCCACTCCCCCACCCTTTTAGTGTAGATAATATTTTTTAGTGTAGATAATATCGTTTGTTCAAAAAAATAAAATAAATAACTTTAGCTCTCTGCATATTTACAAGTGTCCTTAATGATAAGTAAAAAAATCTACAAACATAACCTTCACTAAATAATCAAAAGCAATTTTATCTTAAACAACCAAACATGAAAAAAAAAAAACTTCAAACCTCTAACTTTAAAGTTTTACTTGAATATATAACGTTGTTATATAATAAAATTAAGAAACTTTCGTTTTTTAGGGTGTTATGAGACACTCAAAATATCTCATTGTACTCCAAGTTTTTATATTTAGAAAGAAAGAAAAAATCTCTAATAAGGAGTGCACAATGTGATTTTAAAGTGCTAACAAAAATAATATTTTTAAATATAGAACATTATTACATAATGTTAGATGGCAAAAATTTAGGGCCCCTTCAAATATGGGGTCCTGTGCGATTGCACCTTTCGCTCCCCCTCAACGCCCCCTTTGCCTTCTTATAATTGTAGGAGTAAAAGGAAGAAGAATTCTTTTTGCCTAATCTTTTGTAATTCCTTCAAAATGAATATCATTCTAATACATGTTCAATATACCTGAATTTAGAGGTTATTTCAATCCAATCCTAGATACCAAACGAGAGCAAAGAGAAAGCACCGGCCTCATTTTAGTCATTGCAGATTTTTTGAGAGCTGTTAGGCCTAGTTTGATTCCTATACATAAGAATTACACATACTAAGTTTGATTCTTCCAATGAGTTCTATGTAGTGGATGAGTTACACACTCTTTCATCATTTTGCACACTCATGTTTATTTGTCCGTAGATTATTGTTTATTTAATTCAATGACTAAAAATACATAGAGACAGTGACGAAGTTAGCATGGAGTCAATGATTGTCTTTGACCTCAATAACTTCAAAAACTCTACGTATATTTGTTTGTGTATTATATATAACCCCTATAAAAGTTATGACAAACTAAATTACAACCTCTTCTTCCTACTTATTCTATTTTATTCTATCATATTTGTCTTTCTTTTCTCTCTTCTTGTGTGCGACTCTATTGTGCGCACCATGTACTCGATGAAATAGTTTAGTTGACAAGCCATGACAGTTATTAACATTACTTCACAATATCTTGTATCCACCACCCTCGACAAGCCTCTACAACAGTAATAGTTGTCGACATACGTTGACATAAACTTTTGCATATGTTGGCAGGTGCTTAGTAGGTGCTCAACGAAATAGGCTAATAAAGCTATTGTGGTTGATATTATGACCTCATTATTTGAAAATTTTGACTTTGACACTGCATAGGGATGTGTAAGGGAAAAAATGCGCATGAATTTCACGCCCCTTGTATGTCTTAATTGCATGCGCGACCCCATCTACTTTTTCTTTGTTTTCCCACCTAATCAGTTCTCTTCTCTCTCGTTCCATAAGTTGGTCATTTGTTGTACATGAACCAAACTCATGAGCTCAATTAGAATCACTCCCTAAAACTCTAAAAATCGAATTTTCCGACCAAATTTAATATATTGATTACTACGAAATTTGAATCATATTAGAATTTTTACCTGAATATGAAAGGTTTATAGGCACTTCAAAAATGTTATCTTGAACTCATCCATGCACAGTTTTAAAGTTGGAACCAGCTCCTTTTTGTTACTTTTTTTCATGGTTAATAATGGTGATTGAGATATGGAAGCCAACTGTATTTTTCTTAAAAGTGAAGAAAATTATTTTAGTATGGTCTTACGTCTCTTAATAAGTGGATTAGTCATGCAATGACGCTGTCCTTTTAACCTTTGACTTGGTTGGCAGACTGCCATTAAGCTCTATTATTATTTAGTGAGCCGATGTCGTATCTGACCATGCCATTACGCATTATTATTTACTAATTAATCGATTTCGTATCTGACCACTCCAAATTATTGAGGAAATATTTTTACTCCACCATGTGATGGCGATATTTACCACTTAATATATTATCGTGGGATGAATTTAAATTTTAAAATTTATATAATGAAAAGACACAGTTTTCAAAATTTACACAAATTTAATAATAATAAGTATGATAGTAAGCAAAAATGCACCAAGTTACTCGATAAGAAGAAGAATAAAGTTTTCGATGATTCTTTGTGGGAAAAGTTATAACATGTTTGTTGGTCCACATACAATTATCCATACAAAACGCATTGCCCCAGTTAGTGGACAACAACCTTACTTCATATGTTTCAACTTTCATACCTTTTATATTGCACATTATTTTGTACTCTGGGACCCTGGTATAGAAAAGAAAAACAAAATAAAATACCAAAAAAATATAAAATTACGAGCCAATTAATTGATCAGAGTAATTTGTCTGCCGCTTTAACTCACTGAGTTCGAATTTTTACTCTCTAATTTACACTGTTCTAAAAATCCCCGCCTAGCACCGCCTAGGCGCTAGGCGGCTGGTCACCGCCCCGATTAATGCCTAGACCGCCTAGGCATCCGCCTAGCCCACCCAGACCTACTAAGGCGCCCGTCTAGACCGCCTAGGCGCCCGCCTAGACCGCCTAGGCGCCCGCCTAGACCGCCTAGGCACCCGCCTAGCCCGCCTAGACACCTGCCTAGGTTGCAACTCACTTAGATAAAAAATAGATAACTTTCCTTTTGCATTTTATTATTTCCAATAAATTGTAAGAGACTTATTGAATACTTAAATAAACACACATTATATATTTGCTCCCTATGTTTTCATTATGTTCCAATACTTCATAATATAGATGTCATTCAATTTTCTAGTTTATGACGAAATTATGTATATTTTAAGTATAAATAGACACTTGTTTACACGAAATTGAATAGATTTACTTAAATCCGCCTAGTCCGCCTAGTCGCCCGCCTAGGCTCCGCCTAGCCGCTTAGGCGCTAGGCCCTATCCCTCCGCCCGACTAGCGCCTAGCGCCTTTTAGAACCTTGCTAATTTATAGTAATTTAGAATATCTAAAAGCAACCAATAAAGTACAATGGTTTTGTCCCACAGTTTTCAGATTAAGTCTTCAACCCCTATTTTTTGTGCGTGACATCTTTTTGGCATTTATCATTAATTGACACGTATTACATTTATGACAACGAAGTTAAGATGAGCTAAGTTTATTAACACATGCCTATTAATAATAAAGACCACGTAAAAAATGAGCGCAAAACATTTAAACTCCACGGTTTTAATTATATTACAGAAGACAAGACAAGAGATTGGGACACCATGGTTTAGGGTTTATCAACAAGTTTGTGAGGATCCTCTTCGGATTCTCTTTGTGAGGATCCTCTTCGGATTCTCTTTGTGAGGATATTGGGAATTCTCAAATCATGTCCATTCATCGTATATCGTACGTCATAAATTATTTTAAATGTTTTTATTTAAAATTAAATATAAATAGTACTTAACGAAAACTGATCGCATGATGTACGATGA
Organism: Cotoneaster glaucophyllus; assembly: GCA_036320875.1. NCBI lineage: Eukaryota > Viridiplantae > Streptophyta > Magnoliopsida > Rosales > Rosaceae > Cotoneaster > Cotoneaster glaucophyllus. The sequence continues at coordinate 1,437,735 of CM070060.1, forward strand.
ACGAACATAATTTGAGAATCCTTAAGATCCTCACAAAAAGAATCCGGAGAGGAACCTTATTCCATCAACAAATCAAACTTTGTTGGGTTTATATCACAAATGGTCCCTGAAATTGACCCCATCAATCATGATGGTCCCTGAAATTGAAAATCGATCAATGTAGTCCCTGAATTTTAACTCGCGAATCAATGTGATCCTTCTGTTAGTGTTCCGTCCAAATTAACTTTAAAAAAAGGTTAGAGAACCAATTTTTCATGGTAAAATGATAAAAAATAACCCTGTTACTTATAATTTTACTTACTACCTCTCTTTTCTTTTTTCCATCTTCACTTTTCTCTCCATTTTTTCATGGAGTTGGTGCTAAAACTAAAATAAAAACAAAAAAAAAGTGGTTTCTAACCTTTTTTTGGTCATTTTACCATGAAAAATTGGTTCTCTAACCTTTTTTTAGTGTTAATTGGGACGGAACACTAACAGAAGGACCACATTGATTCTCGAGTTAAAATTCAGGGACTACATTGATCGATTTTCAATTTCAGGGACCATCATGATTGATGGGGTCAATTTCAGGGACCATTTTGTGATATAAACCCAACTTTGTTTGATATGAAAAGCAACATGGTACGCTATTCCAGTATTGCCAGCCTAATCATTCTTTGTTTGATATGAAATGAGGAATCTATGTTCTTCTTGGAAACATAAATTTGGTAATTAGTATATCCTCTGTTTTAGTTTATAATTATATATATTTATAGGGTTTATCAACACATCAACATCGTTTGTTACAATACTTTAATATGCCTCAACAAAATTGTGGTCCTTTGGTTGATTAAAAGCTTCAGGCAGTTGAAGCTTAACTGTATCCAGTGAATTGAGATTCTAATCAAGACATTGTGTCGTAGAGGGATTAAAATTTATGTTTAAGTTTTTTCCATGCCATGTTTAAGTTTTTTCCATGCCTTGTTGTGTAACTGATTTCAATTTTTCTTTGTGTATGTCAGGTAATAACCATAAACTATTGAATTTTGGTTAATCTCAGTTTGCAATTCTCATATATATATAACCACATCAACTATGAGAGTTTTAACGAAAAGCCCGCGGTACTGTTCACTTTAACGAAAAACCATATTTTTACACTAAAAAATCAAACCTGACACTATTCATTTTACCCTTTATTTTGTCCTTATCGTTAAAACTAAAAGTTTTCAAGCCCTTTTCATTAGTTTTCCTATCAACTATATGAAAATGAAAAGACAGAAAAAAATGAAGTTAAAACACTTATTAAATACTCAACAACAAAGTAATAACTTGATAAGAAATGGGAAATACAAGCAATCAGTCAAAATAAACATATTCGGGCAAGTTGTTGCTAGTAGCTAAGTGCTTTTAAATAATGTTTGAATACAGAAAATTGATACTACATCAATGTAGAAGAGCTTTAAATGTAAATGAAATTTGCAAAGTATCAAATTATAAAAGGAATTTGAAAAAGGTAGACTACAGAGCTTTTAAAGTCTTTTATGTTGTGAGTTGGGTGTTTTTGTCTTCTGCCTTTCTGCTGACTTTTATAAAACAAGTCTTTCTTCCATCTTAAGTCTTTTTCTCTCGGGTTAAGCCTTTATGTTCCCAATTGCTGTAGTGTCTGCTGTTAGTGGATATGAATTTACATCACAACTTGAGCTTTTATCCTCCCAAAACTACCAAAATGTCATCAGAAGACACTTTTCTTCTGTAAAAACGTATTGAGTTAACTTTATTCAGTTTGAAAGAGGGTTTTGTCACGCACAATGCCACGTATAAAGTACCTGTAAAATCTTCGAGCTTGTGCACTGTTCATTCCATTCACAATAACTGGATCCTTTTCCTAACGATCATGTGATCGTGACCGTTCATCGTACGTCGTGCGGTCAGAAATTATTTCAAAATTTAAAATTAAATATAAATAGTACCTTACGAAAACTGATCGTTCGATATACGATGAACGGTTACGATCACGAGATCTCTAAGATCCTCAGGAAAGGGATCCGACTAGGGATGGGCAAACACCCATTGGTTATGGGTAACCGCGGTTACCCGCCCGTTTAAATTAAACAGTTACGGTTGTGGGTAACCGTTTAGATAAATAAACGGTTATGGGTATAACTGTTTACCCGCGAAATTTAAATGGGCGGTTATGAGTATTAACTGCGGTTATAAACGGGTAACCGTTTACCAATTTATTTTATATATGTAAAATTAACACAAACCATATTCTCTATCGGACAAAACTTAGATCAATGTTATTGACTATAGTGCATGATTTCATGGTCCATTATATATATATATATATATATATATTATGTTAATACTTTACATTCCGAGTTAAATAACCAAAGAATACTGTCTTTTAACAGTTTTCGTAACCCAAGAATACCTAGTCAATTTTATTACCTTCATTGTTAACAGTTAAAAATATCGTCTGTAAACTATTATTTCAATTATTGGAATGGTATAAGGACTTAAAAAATTAAAATGCGGAAATGTATGATGAATGTACCTATAACGGTGTTTAATTGTTAGAAAAAGAAAATTATAACAAATTTTTCTTTTTTAATTTTCAAGTTGTAAAAAAAACACGTAGACGGGTGAAAAATGAGTAAATGGTAAAAAAAACAGAAGGGGTAAACGGGTTAAAAAAAGATAAATGGGTAAACGAGGTATTAAACGGTTATGGTTAAATGGGTACGCGGTTATGGGTATGGTTAACCGTTTATAAACGGTTATGGGTATGGGTATAACCGTTTAGACAATTACCCAACGGGTAAACGGTTATGCGGATATGAGAATAAACGGTTATGGATAAATAACCGCGGTTACCCGACCGCCATAACCATTGCTCATCCCTAGATCCGACGATGATCATTTTCCAACAATAAATACCCATAAGTGCCTTTAGTTGAAAAAACAAATAAAGGGATTGGGCCCTGGATACGCCCAATGTATAATTTCAGTCCAAACATTAACTGTAACCAGCAATAAAACTTATTGAAATGTGATAGAGAACGGATCAACTTTTGCTACTGTCAGTCACCCACACATGTATGCACACAAAATCTGACCCAAGCATGCGTAGATGAAATCTAACGAGTGATGCGTTGTAACAAGTACAGTGACAGGGTATGTCATAATAGTCTCCATCAGAAAACTCTATTCTACGATGGGTATCCAGTCGATGATGACCAGAGAGCAAGATAAAAAAGCATCAAAGTCGTGTAAGAAAATGGCGAATACGATGCTCCTTTGTTCTGTTATATTCCAATCCTATTTTCACTTATATTAAAAGAATCCACACCAGTAGATCAAAAAATACAAAGAACCTGAATCTTTTTATTTATCAAAAAGCTACACGTCCAAACCCAAACATATATATACATATTTGTGCACATTTATATACCAATTGTTCATGTGTGTATATTACATTTGGTATTCCGGGGTTTCCTTTGGGATCATCTTCGGTGTTCAATGAGGGTAGGCACCTGCAAGAACAAAGTGGGAAAATGTTACAACAATTAGTATGCAGAAATCATTAACAATGACAGACAGATCAGTGCTTAGCATTTACAGAACTACAACGGCCAAGGAAAGAACAAAAAGGGAAAATGAAAAGACGATGATCTGTCACGATAAATGTTTCTGATACATTGAAGAACAGCATGAATCATGAACATCAAACTTGCATTTCAGAAATTTAAAAGCGCAATTCGCTAGACAACAGTAAATTAATGCAATTAAATGAGCAGGGGAATATGAAATTTACAGCTTCATTCATTAGCAAACACTATCGAACAATCTACTTTTTGTGTCATTCAAGAATCAAGACTTCAGAAACAATGTTTTAAAAGTGCGGTATACAACTCGTAAAGAAACACATAACGTATGAAGCAAACGATTTCTTTCTACTTTTTATTTTTTTGATACCCAGAAATTCCCAAAGACACTTTGCAAACTCGGATACAAAGCAGGAAACCCTCACGGGATCCTAACACAATCATTGATATGACACTTGTATGCTTTTACTTTTGGCAAAAGGCATAGAACCCAGTGACAGAAAAAGAATTCAAATGAATTCGAGGACTTGAAATATCCTCCGAATGGGGGATCAGACAGGCTACAGTAGCTAACACTAGATAAAGGGCAAACACAAAGTAGGATACCCATTTATGCTACTGGCTAACCTATGCTATTGGTTTTTAGCAACGTAAGTTGACAAATCAAGTAAAGCATCAACCACAATGTGGAAAACAAAGATGAACTTGAGGAGTACATTTTGCTTTTAAATGTTTATGCAATCAAAACACATACGAACTTCATGGTTTAGAAAAATTTATGCAATCAATGCAAGAAGCCATCCTAGTGACAACATATATGATTTCTCAAACAGCATAATAAAATATTGTTTCGCAATTATTGGAAACCATGACCATATGATCGAAATTCCTTTCAAAAAGTGATTTTGTGCCTTACATCAATCAAGCTGTTTTTGAGCAAGTTGATTTGAAGAACTTCTAAGTAGAAGTTGAACTCATTCTGCAATAAGAATCCTGCGAGACAATATCCCTGTTCTGCTGTGAAGGTGATGCCAAAAAGGGACTATGGACCCCAGCTTTACGAGGGTCAGGTTTGTGGCTCTGGGACGCCAAGTACTCAAGTGCTACAACAATATCAGTAATAAGAGGACGGAAAGTTGGTTGCTCTTGAAGACACATGGCAGTAATAGCAATTGCATGATGCAAACAACGAACTGGGAAACGTCCTTGCAACAGAGGATCAACTAATTGGACAAACTTCCTCCGATCCTTCAAAAATGGGCGAGACTGCATTTACAAAAACAAAGGTGTTCAATAGGTTAGAATAATAATAAGAAATTCTTTGTGATACAAGCTAGCAGTAGTTCCACAAAGGTAAGTGAGACTGAAAATCTGATAGTCCAAAATGTGAATGAAAACTGAGAAATAGAAAGAGTTAACTCACCCAAGATACCAGGTTCTGTTCACCTGGCCTCTTAGAGCAGTCAATTGCCTTCTTCCCAGTAATCAGCTCCAACATAACCACACCAAGGCTATAAATATCAGATTTCAGAGTCAACTTGCCGCTCATGGCATATTCTGGTGCACAGTACCCGTATGTTCCCATCACTCTTGTTGAGACATGGGTTTTGTCCCCCACAGGTGCAAGTTTAGCAAGCCCAAAATCTGAAAGCTTTGGATTGAATTCATCATCCAGCAGTATATTTGCTGATTTCAAGTCACGGTAGATAACTGGTGGGTTAGCTTTGCAGTGGAGGTATTCAAGGCCCCGTGCCGCACCAACAGCTATCTTAATTCGAGTGTCCCAACTCAGTGGCTCTTGACCAGGGCTAGGATCTGAAACATAAAATACCACATTTGTTTGGTCAAATACAATGGAGTACAATAATAAAGAAAAGAGGCTGCTAAAGAAAGATTATATGTCTTGTTTAGATGTTATCCATTATTTCCTTACGCCATCCTCAGCAGCAGGACAACTGTAACTGAAATTGAAGTTTAAGTGAAACCAACATACCAAAAATACAGTTATAGCGACAGAAATGAATGATCGGAAATTCAGCCTTCTATACTATTCCTGCCAACGGATATTTTTGGTGTACAACACCCAATGTGATAAATACAAAGTATCAAGCTATCATTTAACACGAGGGATAATACAATAGGAAAATGAATGAATTAGAGGCTGTAAAATGGATGAGAATGTACTGTACTTAAGCATCAAGATGCATACCAAAAAGATGATCTTCCAAGCTACCCCTCAGCATGTACTCATAGACTAAGAGTCTCTGATCTCCGTCAGTACAGTAGCCAATCAAGGTGACCAGATTTGTATGGTGTAGCAGACTTAACATGAGAACCTCGACGATGAATTCTTGGAACCCTTGAACACCGTCATGATTAAGTTGTTTAATTGCAACAACCTGCTCATATAAATGAAAAGCCACAACACATAAACATCAAATACAACCTAGTCTATAAAATGATATTTGGACTACATCCAGTGGATCAAGTTATCATCCATCTAAAGATGGGTTTATGGAAAGATATTAATTCTGATTTGAACGAGCAATTCCAGTTTCATTAATAACCAGAAACATATATCGGCGGACATGACCCAAATTAAAATTTCCATACAAAGATTAGTGGAATAACGGTAATATGAACGTTGGAAAAGCCGTGCAACACTTACCTGGCCTGCATCAAGCCGGCCTTTGTAAACCCTTCCAAAACCTCCTTCCCCAATCAAATTCACTTCCCTGAAGCCTTTGGTGGCTGCTGCAAGTTCGCGAAATGTGAAACTCCGTGCCACATTTTTCTGTCCGTTGCTGCCTTTTCCCCTCCCACACTCTGCACATACATAAACACAACAAAACTCAACTCAATTTCGCTACTACAAAACAAAAACACGAAATTCCAAAATTCCAGATAGTGTGTTAAACAGCTGAATCTCAAAATCCAGAAAAATGGGTGTCACAACAGAACCAAATAAGCAATTAAAATTCTAAACATTCAGAAATTGGGGGTGTTTGAGATTCTTACCGCTGTCATTGGAATTTCCTCTGCCTTTCCCACTACCTGCTGCAATTTGCAATAAAAAACCACTCACATTCAACAAATCGAGCCAAAAAAATCCAATTGGGTAAGCATATACGTATCTATACATACATATATATAAGCAAAAAGAGTAAAAGGCAGACTGACCGGAGGATCGAGTGCCGTTATCGATTTCGACCTTGCTAACATCTTTCCGGTGAGGACTGAAGCAACTAAAGCAACTCATCCCTTAAGCTTCCATCGATGTAATTAATTAAAATTCATACAAAAAGAAGTAAAAAGAGAAACCCTAACCCTAATCTACAAACAGATAAGCTTTGGTTTTGTCCTCTCTCTCCTCCGTAGCCGGAGACGCAGAGATTCAGAAGCTGAAATCTTCACGAGGCCCCGACAACAAAAAATTCCCAAATAATTATAATCCCAATTGGATATGATTTCAGATTTAGATGCCACCCATTAATAGCACGAACCAAAAAAACGTAAATAAATTAGCAAAATAAAAAATTATTAGATCAACTGCCCCAATTAAAATTAAATAAACTTATAAGAAATTAAATAAATAAATTGGACGAAACGCGTTCGCTAAATTTGGACAGTGAGCTAGCGCATTTAGCGGTGGCCCATGAACAACTGGATTTTTAACTTCCAATTTTTTAATTTTTTTTAATTTTTGTTAAGAAATAAGAAATTAAATTTGTTGTAATAAATATATTTCATGTGGGTCCCATGAACGTGAGCTGTGCCGTTTATCACTCCGACTTCTCGCAATCTCCCTTCCCGCATTTAAACATTCCGGTTGGCCTACTGGGGTGATATTACGTTATTGCCCTTGTTGTTGGGTTGTTTTTACTGCTGCTGACACTGACAGAGTGATAGCTTGGGATTCAAGTGACTCACCTTTTTCTGACCAAAAAATAAAAGTGGGTGACCTTTTTCCGATCGACACCGGATCCCGATGAGTGTGTTTTATAGGGGTAGGGGAAAAGGCTTCGATACGATGATGTACTGTCGTTCATTCTCCTACCATGTGACCTACTCGTGACATCACGTGAGCTTCATTTGATTTTTTTTTTTTTAATTTTTTTTTAAATTAACAACTATACTTCCGTGAGAAAAAATTGATGTTTGTTGTAATGTAATATATGGATGACCAACATGAATAGTTTGTTAATATTCATCCAAAGAAAAATCAGATGGGTTATCATTTTATATGAAGAAAGTTTGTAAAGCAAATAGTGTTGCTACAATAATCTTTTGCCTATAAAATAAGAGTATACGAGGAAGAAAGAAAGCGAGAAAGAAAAGAAAAGAGAGAAGAAGAAGAAGAAGAAGAAGAAGAAGAAGAAGAAGAAGAGAAAGAAGAGAGATACATAATAAAATACTAGTGAGCTGGGCTAGAGAGAAGAAAGAAAATAGTGAGAGTTATCTTTGTACTCTTATTATTTCACATAATGAAAGAAAATACTATTGTTGCCCCCAAGACGTCTTATTTACTTTACGTTCCACTGCACACATACCATTGATTTTACAACACGTTATCAATACAAGAAGCTCTCTTGTCGGTGGAAAGCACAACGCCATAAATCCGGTGAAGCACTACCTACCTCTCACTTCTGTCGGCTCGAATCTCATGGATATGAAAATCTTTTCATTTCATCTTCATATTTTGTATGATTAATTTTCTTAAAATAAATATACATTTGGTTATATAACTACTATCATTATTATTGACAGAAAATCTGAGAGCCATGTAAACAGCCTCTGAACTACAACTTGCAGACTTTGGATTGAGATACTTCTGTCTTGAAAGTTGTTCGTCCGCCTAGTACCTATAACATATCAAAATTTTCAGAAAATTCCAACGGTGCAATCGTCGCAGATGTCTGAAACACCAACTCAGTTTCCAATTTCCGCATAAAACTGGACAACCATCTTATGAGTACCAAAACTCCATTTTCGGTAGCCCAGATCGAAATTGTTTCTTCACGAAAGTTGTTCGGTATACTCTTATCCATATCATACTAAAATTTGAGCGAAATCTAACGGTTTGACCTTCTCATAAGTCGCAGGCACTACTCTTGACTCCAAAACTTATGGAAACCGTTTCGATTTTTTCGAAACTCACTGGAGGAGGAACACCAACTGTGACTTATTGTTACTATTATTCTCTGGGTAACTAAAAGGAGTTAAAACTATGAAATGAAAATAAAATAAAATGGATGAAGCAAAAGAAAGTGGCAGACAAAGAAAAAAGAAAGAAAAAAAAGGAGATGGAGACTTAATCGTTGCCTTTTCTGTTTTGGCATATTTATGTGTATGGTGCTGGTTTAAAGCCTTATCACAAGTTCTATTTATTTAAAGCAATTTATGTACAGCGGGTGGAGTTATTACCCTTTGCTTTAAGCTTTGATATTTATGAGAATGGTGCTTAATCAATGCCCTTGTCATGAGCTTTATTTACTTAAAAGAAATTTATTTACCATGGCTAGAATTACCTCTTATTGCTTTAATTTATTTAGTGTACTACATTTTATGATGAGTATATGAAAGGACCCGAAGTTCCTTGATCAGATTAGAACCTGAAGTTTGTTGATCCTCATCATATAAAATGATTGGACCTGAAGTTTCACAATTAAAAAAGATCGGACCCAAAGTTCCTCGATCACATCAAAACCTGAAGTTTTTGAATCAACTGAGATAGCAATAGTTCCTCAATTAAATTAAAATGACAGTCATAGGTGCCTCACTCCACAAACTATTAAATGAGGGCCAAAAGTTCCTTCATTCATGTAAATGAGGACCATAAGTTCCTTAATCCATGTACCAATTAAGTATGGGTATGAATTCCAAAAATATGAACCTAAAGGTTCTAATGATGTCGATTTTGAGAATAAATTTTGAGTACATATGAATAATGTTTTGACCTGAAGTTCAAAATATGAATAATGCTAAAACTTGAAGTTCTAACATCTTGTGTAGACATTTGCTATATGTGTTATGAGTTAATTATCGCAATTTTTGTCATACCTAAATTTCTTCTTTTTGGGAATAAGGAAATGGTGAACTTAGCAAAACCTAATTTTATGACCATTGATATCTTACACAAGAGATACTTTCATGAATTCATAATGCCCGAGAATTCATGTGGAAGCATATGATATTAGAAAACATCTTTGCTTAAAGGCTTATTGATTCATATTAATGGAACCAGAAGTTTCCATAGTTTCCTATATCTAACAAACTGAACCAGAAGTTTCAGGCATGTATAAAACCAGAAGAGAAGGAATTTTCTACACACACACACACACACACACACACACACACACACACACACATGTGCATACACATGAGTTACAACTACAAAAACAAACAAATAGGGGGCCTTCACAAAATTTGCTTATGTGAAGCCTCAGTACTTGGTGGTACCCAAAAAGGGGAGGCAATGGAGATTGATTATGTGACGCCCCAATACTTGGCAAAACACCAGAATGGGAAGGCACCAGTTGCCTTTGGAATCTAGCCATGAATCTTTGGTGATCACTTTGAATCCGACTTTCGGATTCCTGCAATTTGTCAAGCTTTCTTTCTATGCTCGTTAAGTAATTATTTGCAAGCATGTGAAACTCTCTATTTTCGTGTTTGAGCTCTCTGATCTTTTGTCTAAGACTCGCCACCTCAGCCATCAATGATTCAACTTGGCGAGTTCGAGCAAGTAGGCATTGGCCCATATTAGATACAGAGCCCTCACACTAAACACTGAAGCTAGAGAGTCTTGAACAGCCAATTCATCGGACCATTTTGCAAGTATCTTGTTATCCTTAGGAGTGAGAAGATTCCAAGCTACCATAGTAGCGATTATGTCATTCTTCATCACAGAGTCCCCTAACGTAAGATGACCATTAGCATATAAGAAGGATGAGTGCCATATATTGTCTTGATGAGACATGTCTGCATCTTTTAGAACATTCAAATTAAAACGACGGTCAGATGGGCAAGCCATATTCAGAAATGATAAAGGAAAATGAGGTTAGATAAATTAAAATCTCAGAAGTGCAAAAAGGGGAAATTTCTACAGGTAGCAACTTTCGGAGCGTGCTTTTGAACACAATTGATGCCTCTATAAAAGAAGAGACAACATTGCCATTTGTTCAAAAATCGAAGAGGCATCACTCTCCGAATTTCAAAAGCTAGATTTTCCTGAATAAAGTTCGTTGACACTTTTCAGACGCAATCTCAGTTTTTTGGATATCATGGGCAACTTTGTCAAAGATCTCTGACAAAGTTGAAACACATGAATTTTACAGTTCCAATTACACCACTGTTGCTGACAAATGTAAAAGAAATGATCCCAACAATACCACTACTTGCTATTGGGAAATCCCTATATATGTCGACCTCCGTCCTCCATGGCAAAGCAAACTTGCGAGAATGCCTAACTCTTCCTCATCTCTGAAAGTGCATTTTCAACGAAGCATCTCGAAATACTAAATTTTCTTCCTCTTCGAGAATACCTCTTCAAACAAGTCACTCAAAATGCTCAACTCATTTCCTCAGCAAGAAAATAGTTTTGATCGAGAAGTTTTGCATCAATATCAAAACCTTATACTGTTTTTTTCAAGAGCAAAAATATCTCGTATCATTAGGGTCGAAAGCAAAAGTATCTCATATCATGCGTTCCCTTGTCTTTTTTCTTTGTTGTTGTTCTTACTTGCAAGACAAGGAGAAAGAGAGCAATAAGTCAGAACCTGAAATCAAACTTCCGATCTGGAACTGATTTCCTGGAACCCCTTCCCTGGTTGCTTACCTTGCATTGCTCTTGAGTAGTCATCTTTAACTGTTGTTATGTCCCAAATTTCCTCAACAAATACCTCAGAACAGTTTATATGATGTTGGCTTTTCACACTCTGAAGCTACCAAGCATAGACGAGTCACCAAAAGGTGATGGACCATCCAAGGGCAAAGTTTGCGCACCACTTCTACTGGGCAAGAGACTGAAGCAGAATGATCAACGATGAGCTCATGGAAGTCCAAAAGGAGAAAATTGGTGGCTGACTAAGTGAATGGAAGACTAAAGTTCAATGGTGGGAATCCTACTCATAGCCCTAGAAAAATCTACCAGTTTATATCATTCACATGATGTACAAAAAAGGTAATGAAAATCTACAAGTTACAGAGATGTCGCACAGATTGAAGTCTTAGTCAGACTATCGATAGATTTGGCACTACTGAACTATTGCATGCCTGAAGCATGCCAGTCGTCGCATGGATTCAAGTTCCAAAAGGGATAATCCATGAACACGTCAATCTTAATATACCTCATGCCTGAAACATGATTGATGTGTAGGTTCCAATGACTCAACTCCCCAGAAGTGGAGATTAAAAAAAATCCAAGCTCTATAACGCTCTAGAGGAGATTATGATCCAAATTCTCAAACAATTCATCTAATAAGAGATGACTGTCCTAGAAGAGACAATGTAGAGCCCCTTAAGAGGCAATGATATCGAAAGTAATGAAATACTTATAAATATGCATGCGCATGCGCATGCACATGAGAATTATGAGATCAAGAATTGATGATTACCAATGATAATTTTGGTTTTACAGTAGCTACTAAATTCATCAATGAGTTGTGTTGATATTGAGCCATGTTCTTTTGTTCATCAACAAAAAAAAAAAGAAAAATTATTGGCCAAAAATGGAGAAAGGCAATTCCATTTCAATTTATTAAGAATGTGGAAAAGTGGACCTATAATACAAATCGCCAAATGATGTTGAACCCAGTAGGTTACATATGGGCATTTGTAATATAGTGAAATACACTCACATGATATAACACAAGGTTTCCAATTGAAACATGAAATTGTAATACACTCCTAGAAACATGATTTCTCATTGTGAAGCTTGTTCATTTCAGTGGAGAATTATACATGTCCAAAGCATATCTCCACAAGTATACATGGAAGCAAGTTGCTCTGTATAAATTCCAAAGGAGAATGTGTCATGAAGTGTAAAAAATCCCTGAAGGATTCAAATTGCTTGAAGAAAGCCCTGGAAATGTAAAGCACAAATTATGTACTCAATACCAATAGGTGGTATAAATTGCCTTAGTGAGTACTATCATTATGATATTGTTGCAACATACTAAATCTCTTGCAAGAGTTGATATTAAATTGGGACTCCTGAAGAATCTAGAAAAATTATAACGTGTTGAAAGGAATATTGTCTTGAGCTACAGATCAAACAATATGCCAACACATATCTTACCCATGAAGTTTATGGTATTAAAAAATCATATAGATTGAAGATTATGAGTTGAATATTCATATGATTAACCAATATTTAGACACTAAGAAAGATCATTCATTCTCGTGAGGAAAATGATGAATTGATATTTGGTCTAGGAGTACCATATCTTAGTGAGATATGTGCCTTATTGTATTTAGTACAATACACTGAATCAGATGTTACACTTTTTGTGGTTCATAATACCAACAAATGGGTATTGCAATGAAAGAAAAAGATTTCTTGATATCTCCAGGAAATTATAGACATATGTTTGTTCTATTCCAAAGAACTCACTAATAGCTATGGTCTTATTGGGCAAGCAAAAATCTGAATATCTCTTTGGCCTGCATACAAATCGCTTTCAGAAATGATTTGTATTTACATATGAAAATAAATTGATCCTATAATGATCAAGGAAGCAACATTCATTGCCACAGCTTCATATCTCTCAGAAATACATGAGTTTGGTTTAAACCTGTGACCATTAAAATTTGGAGCGCATGCGAACCATCTTTAGAAGCAAACACTCCAACTATCATGAATGGTATCAAATTATTCAACATAGTGGTCAATTAGATTAAAGAATTCAAAATCAGGGGGAGCATCCAAAACAGATCAAAGTTTTAACGAGGCAATCGAAATTGATATATTGCCATCCAAGGGGGAGTGTTGTAATGTAATATGTGGATGGTCCACATGAACAGTTTGTTACTATTCATCCAAAGAAAAATCAGATGGGTTATTATTTTATATGAAGAAAGTTTGTAAAGAAAATAGTGTTGCTACAATAGTCTTTTGCCTATAAAATGAGAGTATACGAAGGAAGAAAGAAAGGGAGAAAGAAAAGAAGAGAGAGGAGAAGAAGAAGAGTGCGAACCACCTTCAAAAGCAAACACTCTAACTATCATGAATGGTATCAAATTATTCAACATAGTGGTCAATTAGATTAAAGAATTCAAAATCAGGGGGAGCATCCAAAACAGATCAAAGTTTTAACGAGGCAATCGAAATTGATATATTGCCATCCAAGGGGGAGTGTTGTAATGTAATATGTGGATGGCCCACATGAACAGTTTGTTACTATTCATCCAAAGAAAAATCAGATGGGTTATCATTCTATATGAAGAGGCAATCGAAATTGATATATTGCCATCCAAGGGGGAGTGTTGTAATGTAATATGTGGATGGCCAACATGAACAGTTTGTTACTATTCATCCAAAGAAAAATCAGATGGGTTATCATTTTATATGAAGAAAGTTTGTAAAGAAAATAGTGTTGCTACAATAATCTTTTGCCTATAAAATGAGAGTATACGAAGGAAGAAAGAAAGAGAGAAAGAAAAGAAGAGATAGAAGAAGAAGAAGAATGCGAACCACCTTCAGAAGCAAACACTCCAACTATCATGAATGGTATCAAATTATTCAACATAGTGGTCAATCAGATTAAAGAATTCAAAATCAGGAGGAGCATCCAAAACAGATCAAAGTTTTAACGAGGCAATCGAAATTGATATATTGTCATCCAAGGGGGAGTGTTGTAATGTAATATGTGGATGGCCCACATGAACAATTTGTTACTATTTATCCAAAGAAAAATCAGATGGGTTATCATTTTATATGAAGAAAGTTTGTAAAGAAAATATTGTTGCTACAGTAATCTTTTGCCTATAAAATGAGAGTATACGAAGGAAGAAATAAAGGGAGAAAGAAAATAAGAAGAGAGATACAGAATAAAATACCAGTGAGCTGGGTTAGAGAGAAGAAAGAAAATAGTGAGAGTTATCTTTGTACTCCTATTATTTCAAATAATGAAAGAAAGTACTACTGCTGCCCTGAGAATGTAGGCACACTTGCTGAACCTTATAAATATTGTCTTATTTACTTTATGTTCCACTGCACACATACCGTTGATTTTACAACAATGTTTATATTGTGGACTATAGTTTAGTTGAAGTTTACTTTTCATTCTTATAGTTTTAATTGTCTCAATTTCAGTCATTTAATTTAGCAAACAATGTAATTGAAAGACATTTATATTTTCAGTCGATTTTAATAATGGTAAAAAAAATGTGTGACTCACATGCACATAATTATCATTAAAATTAAAACACAAGAAACTAAGTAATACTTGAGTGTTTGGTACGTAGATGGGATGGAGCGGAAGTTACGTGCTACGTTTGGTATGCGCAAACTGGAATGGGATAATGGTTCTGTTTTTCGTTTGATACGCACATGACGGAAACAATGGAACGAAAAGATTAAATAACCAATGTACCCATGTTCACTCTCTCTATGAAAAGCATCATAGAAAACCCGAAATCGAAGGCTCAACACTTCATCATTTCTCCACATTCGTTTCTCCAACAAAATTGACATCGAAAAAGAACAACGATTACTACGGAGGCTAAAACAAACTTACTTTACCATACAAACTTTTCTTTCCCCGTGAGAGACTCTCTCTCTGCTTGAGAGACTTTTCTCACCATTGTTTGTGTGAGGGTTTCACTTATGTTCAAATCCGATACCACCGACGCTAGCTATAGCTGGGGTCGGTGGTCGTGCTTTCCTTGTTCTCTTGTCTTCCTTTTTGCTATTTTTTCCTTGCTCTCCTTCCCAACCTGCCCATTTCTTCATACCCCATCGGCGTCACTTCTCCTTGCTTATATCTGCTCCGATCTGCAGTCTCTTCATAACTGCAATTTGTTGCGGTACTTCGAGATGTGTGTAGAGTTTCAGTGTTCCCACCGGCTCGGGTGTTCAACACCACCACCTACTCATTGTCTGCCTTTATTGGCAGTGTTGGTCGTGGAATCCTGCGGGCTTCTTTACTTGGTTCTTGGTTCTCGTCTTTGTTGCTGTGTTCGGACAAGTGCTCATGGTTGGATGTTGCAATCGGCGAGGCGTCGGTCGGTTGGTGCTGTGGGGCTGTACTACTAGTGATGCTCAGCGGCGGGGGATGCAGTAGAAGACTAGGTCTTCTTTTGTTGCATTTTATGGTTTGGGCTTTAACTGTTAGTTGGGTTTTGTTGGTAGTTTGACAGGTCCTCTTCTGTTTATTTGTGCTTCTGTATATTTGGACGTTGTAATGTTTTTTTTGTGTTTGATAATGTAAAAGACCGGCTTTTCAAAAAAAAAAAAAAACAATTCAACATTCCAACATATTCAAATCATGAAATTGAACAACAAATTCTCAATTCATACACAAAATCCAACATTACATGCACAACATTAAAAATTGAGATCTCCAGGTTTGTGCCTTTAAAAGGCTGCCTGCAACCTTATTAAGATCTCCATATTTTATAGAAACAATGGAGTCTTGCTTTTCAACTGCACAGAAGATAAAAACTCATATTTTTTTGTCAAAAACAATGGAGACCCACGCTATTTTTCGTGCCAAACATGGGACGAACTATTTTCCGTCCCATTGTGTACTGTTCCACCCAGCATAAAGGCCGAACAAAAATAAAATTGATCTATTATTTGTGATGTTTCACAAAAATTTCTAAATTGGCATGATAGTTGTTCTATTACAAGTCTTTAGATCTAATGACATGAATCAATTATTAGCCTCTTGCCCACACGTAATGTGCGCAACTGATTTTCTTTTGTTTTTTAAATGATTTAATAATTTATTTGGGATTTTTTTATTGATAGAGCGATATATTTGCACTAAAGAGTGGGAGAACAAATTGATATTGAATTAACCATTACGGGTCTCGAACCTAAGGTCTTTTACTTATAAGTGACGATAAATGCCACAAAATTGTAGTATTAAATGGTTGAGATCTTTCAATTTAAATACCAAAAGAATGAAGTTAACCACCTACTATGTAGATATTTTTTGTTTGTTTTAAAAAGGGAGATAACTGGTGACAAGCCACGGTTATCCACCTCTTCCGGGGGCCGAGAAGACTCACAGAGGCATTTCAGCCTCTCTGTGGCCACAAGTCTGGCTTCCACACCAGCAACGGGTTTTGAACCCAAGACCTCCAAATTTTAGTTTTAAGAAAGACTCGTAATTCGCCATTTAATTTGAGATTTAAAATTGATGCAAACTATTGTTTTGTCCCTATTAATTATATTGTCTCAATTTGGAAGAGTATGTGATGAGTCAATATTATATTATATATTTTACCCTTTTCTTAGTATAATTTGGTGATTATCTTGGTAGAATTTTGATACTTTGCGTTATATTTCTAATATAGGACATTCGACTTCCTCTGGAGCAAAATATGATCAAACGGACGAATTTTGGAGTAATTCAAATTGGAGGACGTTCGTGTGTCTCTTGGCTTGTTCGTGTCAAAATTTGGGATTTTTCTACCAGGCGATTATTTTCTGGCGATTTATTGAAGAAGCAGTGCGCGTTGCAGTTTAATGACGTTTCTGGGCTTAAACTGCGTTTTTGGAGCCCAAGATGACCTCAAATGGGTTCGTGGCCTTCTGGAGAAGTGTTCAGAATAGTTCAAACTTTAAATCCAGCTATTTTGGGTCAGTTTTGGAGTATCCAAAACGTGACTGTGCAGTTTATGTGCAGTTTTTCCCTAGTTTAATTAGGTCTAAGATGTTTTTATTATTATTTAATTTGTTTCCTAGTTTGACTATGTTTCCTAGGGTTTTAGGGTTTTTGTGGATTGGCTCAGCAACTATAAATTGCTGGAGCCGTGCTTTTTTGGGGGGACCTCATTCGACTACTATTTTATTTTACAATTTGGGAGCTTTTTCAAGGCTTTGGATCTTTTACTTCAAGGTGTTTTCATTCTTATTCATTCAATATAATTATGTTGATTTTAATTATGAATATGCGTAACTAATTTTCGTTTGCTAGGGCGATGCTTGAGCCTTAGCATGAATATGTAGTTTTTATTTAATTGCTTATGATGTTTTTCATGCATGCTTTGAATTGTTAATCACTGTGCTTTAAACTGTCTTTGTGTCTTGATGGTTCGCGACCATTAGGATGTTTAGATAAGTAATCGGATGCAATTCGATCGGAATGCCACCGGGGGATTGATTATTGCTTCTTGTGATTAATAGTTGTAATTTCACCTACGGCGAATGCCACGTCTGAGGGGTTGCATGGTTTTTCAAAGGGTTTTTACAAAGCTTAATGAGTCATGCATGTTTATATTTGATCTGAATGCCACAGACGGATTGCATGTTTGATATACGTTCTAGCTTGAATGCCACAAGTAGAATATGCTTAAGGAAAACCTAACCTTCAAAGTTGCATGGATAATTCATAAGTGATTGATAAATTTACATATGATTGATAAGGTGACGGCGGAACCCTAGTGTTTTCTCATTTGAATTCTAAAATTGTTTCACCTTGTTTCTCTAAAAATTGAAGATTTTAATTAGCTTTTTAATTAATTACGTTTTTGTTAATTTAGGTCATTAAATCACCTCTTTCCCATCTTTGTTTGTCAATAATTGATTAAGATTTTGGTTTAGCATAAATTGTTTTAAATAATCCCAGCGGATAACGACCTTGCTTGAGCCGTTTATACTACAACAACCTTGTTCTCTTGCAAGTATTTTGTGTGTTTTTATCTCTACTTTTGTAGGCGGTAAAATCCCTATCAAGAAATTGGCGCCGTCGCCGGGGATTGTTTAAACAATCTGTGTTAATCAGAATCCTTTGTTAATTATTTCTGTTAAAAAAAAAAAAAAAATTTAATTTTCGTTTCTTTTTACAGATTGCACAATCTGGACAGATCCAGTTCATGGTCTGCACCAGATCCCAAAACCAGCAGTTAGAAGAGTTTAATCCAGAACCAGAAAGAATTTTACGACAAAGGCGCAGGGAACAGAATTTAGCGTGGGAACCATCGTTGGAAGGAACTTTTCTGCAACGTCTGTTTTCTGGGATTTTGGACAGCAAGGATACCATGGCTTTCGCCATACCAGCTGCTGGGCGTCCATTAAGGGATACATTAGCAGCCCGTGCTAATGAGCTACCAAGTTGTATTGTGTATCCTGAAGAGGAAGGTGACGCGTTGGAGATTAGGCATCACATGTTGGAGATTTTGCCTAGCTTTCATGGATTGGCTCATGAAGATCCCAACATGCATATCACAGAGTTTTTAATGGGGTGCAGAAATATAATAGTGAAAGGGTTTGCTGCAGAATCGATCAAGCTACGTTTGTTTCCTTATTCATTGAAGGACAAGGCAAGAACATGGTTGCTCACACTACCGTCTGACAGTATCACCACTTGGGCACAGTTGAGTAATAAATTTCTTAACAAATATTACCCAGCATCTAAAACACTTGATATGAGAACTCAAATTTTATCTTTTGCCCAAAAGCCTCATGAAGAGTTTCACGAGGCATGGGAGCGTTTTAAGGAGCTATTCAGGAAGTGTCCCCACGCAGGCATTGATGGAGACACACGGATGGGCATATTTTTTCAAGGATTAAATTCAAA
This sequence comes from Cotoneaster glaucophyllus, assembly GCA_036320875.1. Lineage (NCBI taxonomy): Eukaryota > Viridiplantae > Streptophyta > Magnoliopsida > Rosales > Rosaceae > Cotoneaster > Cotoneaster glaucophyllus. Next base: position 1,457,071 of record CM070060.1, read on the forward strand.
CACTAAAAATCATGTTCATGCATCATCAGGTGGTTCATACTCAACTAAAAATGCACAGGAAGCCTATCAATTGTTTGACAACATGGCATCTGAATCTCAACAATGGGCAGGGGATCAAACACAAAATAAGGGCGTTTTTGAAATGTCCATGGGGTCTCCACATGTATCTGCTCAAATTGAAAAGATTGAAAGAAAAATAGAAAATTTTGATGCAAAATTTGACATGATCTTGCAGAAAATAACAGCTCCAGTAAAGCAAGTTGCTGTCCAGCAACCTACAGCAGCTGCCTATGCAATTTGCAGCCAACCAACACATGATGTCCTGGGCTGTCCACACAAAGATGCATATCCAGATTTTGTTGCAGAACAGGTTAATGCATTCAACAATTATCCAAGGCAAAGAAATGATGTTTATTCAAATTTTTATAACCCAGGTTGGAGAGATCACCCAAATTTAAAATGGGGTGGTGAGCAGCAAGTTAAACAGCCATACCCACCACCAGTCCAGCCACCTGCTGCACCAGCAAAAGCTTCTTGGGAACTTGCAATAGACAAATTGGCAGATGCCACTCGCATCGGTATTGAGCAAAGCAACCAAAACCTGCAGAAGTATCAACAGACAATGAATCAAAACATGCAGAATATGCAAGCTTCCATAACAAATCTATAAAGGCAATTTGGGCAGCTGGCAGGTACTATTACAGAAAGGGAGAAAGGGAAGTTTCCTAGTCAAACAGTACAAAATCCAAGGGGTACAGAAGATTGTAATGCAGTGAGAGCTCTACGCAGTGGAAAAGGTTATGACAATCGTGACACAACACAAAGTGACAGCAAGGACAAAAATGCAGAAAAAGAAGTAGAATCTGTTTCTGGACAGATTCTACGCAGCTCAGAATCTGCCCCTGTACAGAATCCGGAGCGTGTTTATGAGCCTCCTCTTCCCTATCCCGAAAGGTTACAGCCCAAGTTCAAGGATCAGCAGTTAAGAGATTTCATGCAAACATTAGCCAAAGTCCAAATTAATCTGCCACTATTGGATGCTATCAAGAAGATTCCGTCTTATGCAAAATTTTTGAAGGATGTATGCACACAAAAGAAGAAGCTCATGGATTTTGAAAAAGTGATTCTCACTGAACAATGCAGTGCAGTTTTACTGCACAAACTGCCCCCGAAAAAGAAAGATCCAGGGAGTTTCACTATTTCTTGCACTATTGGAAATTCTGATTTTAAGCGTGCTTTAATTGATCTAGGTGCTAGTATTAATTTAATGCCCTATTCTGTTTTTCAGCGGCTGGGACAAGGAGAGCTAAATCCTACTTCAATTATCCTACAGTTAGCTGACCGATCAGTGGCATATCCGAGGGGCATCATTGAAGATTTGATCATCAAAGTTGACAATCTCTATTTGCCAGCAGATTTTGTTGTTCTGGATATGGATGAAGATTTACAAACACCAATCATTTTGGGCAGACCATTTATGGCAACAGCAAGAACATTAATTGATGTGGAAGCAGGGACTTTAACACTAAGGGTCCAAGATCAGTCAGTTATTTTCAATTTATTTGAAGCAGCAAAACAGCCAGCAGAAAAGTTTAATTGTATGCGTGTTGATGTTTTGGATGGGTATGTTCATGCAGATTATGGGACTCACTCAATCACAGATCCATTACAACAGGTTTTATACGGAAATTTTGATGCAGAAACACTTGATGAAGACATCCTAGAAGTTGTTCAAGCTCTAGACAGCGTGCCTGAATTTTTCCCTAAATGGAGACATGTTTATGAAAGTTTGGGAGAGCCAAAACAACCATTAAAACCGTCCAAAGTACAGCCACCACAAATGGAGCTTAAACCTTTGCCCGAACACTTGAAATATGTGTATTTAGGGGCTGCCCAGACGCTGCCAGTTATTATTGCAGCAGACTTGACACATTCTGAGGAGGAAAAATTGATGAGAGTGTTGCGTAAATATCAGGATGCATTGGGGTGGACTATTGCAGATATTAAGGGAATCAGCCCTGCTATTTGCATGCACAGAATTTTAATGGAAGATGGCGTTAAACCAACAGTTGATGCTCAAAGGCGTCTTAATCCAATCATGAAGGAAGTAGTTCGGACTGAAGTCATGAAACTTCTTGATGCAGGTATGATTTATCCTATTTCAGACAGCCAATGGGTAAGTCCTACACAGGTAGTACCCAAACGGACTGGTATTACAGTAGTCAAGAATGATAACAATGAGCTGATCCCTACACGGTTAGCTACTGGCTGGCGCATGTGTGTTGATTATAGGAAGCCTAATTCAACTACCAGAAAAGATCACTTTCCTTTGCCTTTTATTGATCAGATGTTGGAGAGATTGGCAGGTAGGGCTTATTACTGTTTCTTAGATGGCTATTCTGGTTACAATCAGATTCCAATTGCTCCAGAGGATCAGGAGAAAACAACATTTACTTGTCCTTTTGGAACATTTGCCTACAGACGGATGCCATTTGGGCTATGTAATGCACCAGCTACTTTTCAACGTTGCATGATGAGTATTTTCTCTGGATTAGTTGAGCAGATTGTGGAGGTATTTATGGATGATTTTTCAGTCTTTGGGGATTCATTTGATCAATGCTTGCAGAATTTGGGTTTGGTCTTGCAACGGTGTCAAGAGACAAATTTGGTGTTAAACTGGGAGAAATGTCACTTCATGGTTAAGCAAGGTATTGTTCTAGGCCATCTAGTTTCCAACAAGGGAATTGAAGTGGATAAGGCCAAGATTGACGTTATTGCCAAACTGCCACCACCTACTACAGTGAAGAGTGTGAGATCATTTCTTGGGCATGCAGGTTTTTACCGACGGTTCATCAAGGATTTCTCCAAGATTAGCCGTCCTTTGTGTAATTTATTGGTTAAAGATGCAGCCTTTGACTTTGATACAGATTGTTTGGAAACATTTAATAAATTGAAGACACTCCTAACTTCAGCCCCTATTATTGCAGCCCCAGATTGGAGCTTGCCATTTGAGTTGATGTGTGATGCTTCAGATTATGCAATTGGGGCAGTTTTAGGGCAGCGTAAAGATAAGCTTCCTCATGTCATTTATTATGCAAGTCGGACTCTAAATGATGCACAGCTCAACTATGCAACCACAGAGAAGGAATTGTTGGCAGTGGTGTTTGCCTTAGAAAAGTTTCGATCTTATTTGGTTGGAGCTAAGGTTATTGTTTATACTGATCATGCTGCCCTTAAATACCTGCTGTCTAAAAAAGAGGCCAAGCCCAGATTGCTTCGTTGGGTTCTTCTACTTCAAGAATTTGATTTGGAGATTAAGGATAAAAAGGGTTGTGAAAATGTGGTGGCTGACCATTTATCCAGATTAATTCATCCTACTACTGCTGAAGAAGAATCACTCCCCCTAAGTGAAAGCTTCCCCGATGAACAACTTTATACTGTTCACAACAGTACCCCATGGTTTGCTGATTTTGTGAATTATTTGGCAAAAGGAGTGTTACTTCCTGATTTTTCTTTCCAGCAGAAAAAGAAGTTTTTAGCAGATGTTAAACACTATTTTTGGGATGAACCCTATTTATACAAGTATTGTGCAGATCAGATTATAAGGCGCTGCATTCCGGAAAATGAGCAGGAAAGTGTGTTAAAATTCGCCCATCATTATGCATGTGGTGGACACTTTGGTCCTAAACGGACAGCAGAAAAGATATTACAAAGTGGGCTGTTTTGGCCCTCACTTTTCAAGGATGCCAACACTTGGTGCAAGGCTTGTGATAAGTGTCAACGAGTGGGTAATCAGTCCAAGCGGAATGAAATGCCACAGCATGGTATTTTGGTTGTTGAATTGTTTGATGTTTGGGGAATTGATTTTATGGGCCCATTTCCATCTTCACATGGAAATCAATATATTTTAGTGGCTGTTGAGTATGTTTCTAAGTGGGTCGAGGCTATTGCAGCACCCACCAATCAAGGATCAGTGGTTCTGAAGTTCCTCCAAGGGGTTATTTTTCCACGGTTTGGAATCCCGCGAGTTATACTTAGTGATGGGGGAAAGCATTTTATTAACAAACAGTTTGCTGCATTACTTGCCAAGTATGGGATAACTCATCGTGTTGCCACGCCTTATCATCCACAAACATCAGGGCAAGTTGAAGTTTCCAACAGGGAAATCAAGCGTATTTTGGAGAAAACAGTTGGCTCCACTCGCAAAGACTGGAGTTTGAAATTAAATGATGCACTTTGGGCCTACAGAACAGCTTTTAAAACACCGATTGGGATGTCCCCATTTCGGCTTGTGTATGGAAAGGCATGTCATTTGCCTATGGAGCTAGAGCATAAGGCATTTTGGGCTATTAAAGAGTTAAATTTTGCTTACGATGCAGCAGGGGCAAAACGTAAGCTACAGCTAAATGAACTTGAGGAAATTCGTAATGATGCTTATGACAGTGCACGCATATACAAAGACAAAACAAAAGCATTTCATGACAATCAAATTCTCCGAAAAGACTTTTTGCCAGGGCAGAAAGTGCTACTATTTAATTCCAGGTTACGGTTATTTCCAGGAAAACTCAAGTCTCGCTGGAATGGGCCATATCTGGTTTCCAAGATTTATCCACATTGAGCTGTTGACATTACTAATGAGCACAGTGGCAACACATTCAAAGTTAATGGTCATCGGCTAAAGCCCTACTTGGAATCTCCATATGACACCGCATGCGAGTCACTGACTCTGAAGGATCCAGCAACTTAATCACTGGGCCCTTGTTCCGTCTAGCTACAGACATTAAATAAAGCGCTTATTGGGAGGCAACCCAATTCTCTAACTTTTTCTCTCCTTTATCTTTTATTTCATTATTTTCCATCTAGCTGCTTCTCAATTCTTAGGTTGTCATTTATTTAATAAAACAAAAACAAACAAACAAACAAACAAACAAACAAACAAAAAAAAAAAAAAAACAAACAAACAAAACAAACAACAACAAAAAAAAAAAATAAAGAAACTTTTCTTTTCTTTGTTTAATTTAGTTTCCAGTTATTATTTTCTATCTTCTATCTCTGATTTCATAACGTGGGTTTTTGCAGACAACAAACCAAGAAGCAAGAATTTATGTACAGAGAGATTATTTTATGCACAAAAAGACTATGCTGCCAGCAAACCAGCCACCAAAGGATAGAACAGTATATACCTCTATTTTGCTGTGCGGCCATTCTTCAGTGCATACCACCAGCTTTGTTGTCGAGTTGCCTTTCCAGATCTGGGGTGTTTTCCTGCAATAGAGAAATCCACATATCAACCATTAGTCGTGGGGATCTATCTCTTTTACATTCAAGGATGCCATTATTTAAGTTTGGGGGTCATTCGTTCTCTGTCCTCAATACAGTTCAGGTCCATACATCTGTTCAGGGGTACTCAGATTTTTATTCAGTTCTATTACGGGGAGAAGGTGTTCAACAGTTCCGATATCATCATTCCCATCCAGATCACCATTCTATTTCTTTTAGCATTTTCAAGTCCCAGTTATCAGTTCGGAATATCATAAGAACGATGTGTTGAAACCATACATGCTGAGTAACATCAAACCGGAGGAACGAGTCTTATACCTGTTGCAGTCCAAGGAGCTTGCCCGTTGATTTTTTTTCCTTTGTGACTCGTTGGATCTGCCGTTTGCATATTTCTTTCGCTCGGCCATAACTTCACTCCAAGCTGTGTACACACAGAGACAGACAGTTCAGATATGCAGTCATATTCCACTATTCTTTGATTGTAAGGCGTTTTACACATTTACTACATGGATTTATACCTTTCTCCTGCTCAAATCCGTGAGGGTTACATCTTTTTTTCCTTTGTGTTCGACTGCGATGACGCCTGCTCCAGGTGCACCTGACACAAATTGCAAATCCAACCGTGACTCTCCATAAAACTTAACAGTTCTTGAACATGAACAACGAGCATTAGAATCGAACTTGGGGGTCCATGCAATTTTACCTGCCACCTGGACGACTTTTGGTTGATCTGCCATGACCTTGTGAACTTTTGGGTTTTGGGGTGCATTTCTCCTGTTATAGATCCGTATATTCTCGCACCAACAATATGCATGCATTAGATTTTTGATTTTTCAATGAACATAAACCCGTCGAATGCAATGGCAACCAGGAGATATTTTTACCTTCGGGAGTTGGGATTTTGTTGCCAAGCTCTAGCGAGACGAACTCCGTGCATAGACCCGACAGCATTGGCGAACATGGCAAAGCGGCTCAAGGATGAAGGCTGGGTTATGCTGGGTTGTGAAAGGGCACGGTACTACCTTGCTGTTGAAATGAGATGAAGAGCCTCGAAGATTCTCTGTTGCTGCGAGCTGCGAAGAAGAGAAATGCATGAGAGTTGTGACAGGGTATTTAGAGAGAGCCCAAAATTTCGAAATTTGGAAAACAGATATGCCTGATTGAAAAATGTTAAGGGGGTTTGAACTCACCATGTTTGCCGAAAACGAAGAAACACTCTAATTCGCAGAGGGAGAGGGAGAGAGAGATGCATCAGAGCAATGGATTTTATTTTTTTGGGTTTTCAGAATGACTCAATTCTCTATCAGACATGAGAGAAAATGGCAAGAGAGACCTAGTTGAACCCGTGCTTGATGGGTATGTTTCCCAACACCCAGAGACACATCCAACCTTTAATTTCGAATCCTAGGGACCTCCTCGCCTGGATGTTTGCCACGTGTCCTCATGATGGTTCTCCCCATGCTTTTCTGACAGCAGGCAAGTTGATTTAAAAAGAAAGAGCCGTTTGGCCTCGGCACTGGGCTCGAGGTGCAGTAGAGCATCCAATGCTCTTCACACGTGCTGCTAGGGTTTTATTTCTCAATGTGCCGCGCACATGGACTCGGCGTGGACCTCTTCGTTTGTTGGGCTGTGGCTTTGCGATTGGGTTTATGTAACCCCATTGTTTTTATTTCCCTCGGCCAGTGTGTGTCTTCCTTCTCAGGCCCGTGTTTTCCAGTGGATGCCAATTCCCACCGGGTGCATTCCCTTCCTTTCTTTTCTTTCTTTCTTAATTCTTTTGTCCTTTTGAATTTTGTTTTTATGTTTGAATTTTCTGTTGTGCGTATTGTTAGGGTTGGTTAAGGTTTGGTTTTCTTATTTCATTTTCTTTGTACGGTTGATTATTTCTTTTTCTTTTATTTTCCACACTTTGAGGACAATGTGTGAAATAAGTTTGGGGGTGGGAAATAAAATTTAAGTTTTTAATTTTTGAGTCGTTAAAATTTTTCATTCTTTTTAAGTTAATATCCATAGATTATTTTAAACGTTAGAACAAATGGACATGGTGAAAATAAATCCCACATTAGAGTCTTTTCTATTTATCGTTGCTTAGACACTAATTCATGAGTTATACTTTGACAAATTTGCACGTTCACATCAACATGGTTTGTGGGGAGTGAGATTGAAATACTTACTTTTAGTCTAAGTTTAATTTTTAATTTTTGAAAAGTTAGTTATTGTTATCAATAAAAGTAATAATTGTTCCACCCAAGGTTTTGCCTAGTAACCGGGCCAGTCCTGTCTAATCAACAGTGATTCTCGCGTCAAACAGTAGAGTCCTTGGCATGGGGCAGGGTGGTTAGTTGGTTTCGTAGCCTTTTCAGCTCGAGTTAGTAAGGCCTGGTGCCTTTGAGAGTCATTGACCTAAAGCTCGTTACATGGGTTGATTAGAAAGCTTAAGGGAGCCAACATTGCACGACCACTACTGTTACTTAGCAAAAAAAAAAAAAAAAAAAAAAAAAAAAAAAGCAAGAAAAGTCGAAAAGAAAAGAAAAAAAAATAAAAAATGAAAGTATGTGAAGTGTTGAAATAAAAGGACAAGAGGTAAGGGTTTTAGTCGAGTCTCCTTAACCATGTTGGTTCACTTTACACCAAAGGAAGTTCATGAATTCTTTTCTAATTGATTCTAAATGGCTTAGACTCTGTAGTGGGATTAATTGGAACTTTTGAAAAGATGTTCTAATTTTTAAAGTTTTCTATGGATTGCAACTTGAAGGTGGAAATTTTGTTTTAGTTTATTTTTGTTTAAGTTCTTAGGTTTGTTAGCTTTTATTTTTTGTTTTTAAATTTTGTTTTGCTTGAGGACAAGCAAAAAGCTAAGTTTGGGGGTATTTTGATGAGTCAATATTATATTATATATTTTACCCTTTTCTTAGTATAATTTGGTGATTATCTTGGTAGAATTTTGATACTTTGCGTTATATTTCTAATATAGGACATTCGACTTCCTCTGGAGCAAAATATGATCAAACGGACGAATTTTGGAGTAATTCAAATTGGAGGACGTTCGTGTGTCTCTTGGCTTGTTCGTGTCAAAATTTGGGATTTTTCTACCAGACGATTATTTTCTGGCGATTTATTGAAGAAGCAGTGCGCGTTGCAGTTTAATGACGTTTCTGGGCTTAAACTGCGTTTTTGGAGCCCAAGATGACCTCAAATGGGTTCGTGGCCTTCTGGAGAAGTGTTCAGAATAGTTCAAACTTTAAATCCAGCTATTTTGGGTCAGTTTTGGAGTATCCAAAACGTGACTGTGCAGTTTATGTGCAGTTTTTCCCTAGTTTAATTAGGTCTAAGATGTTTTTATTATTATTTAATTTGTTTCCTAGTTTGACTATGTTTCCTAGGGTTTTAGGGTTTTTGAGGATTGGCTCAGCAACTATAAATTGCTGGAGCCGTGCTTTTTTGGGGGGACCTCATTCGACTACTATTTTATTTTACAATTTGGGAGCTTTTTCAAGGCTTTGGATCTTTTACTTCAAGGTGTTTTCATTCTTATTCATTCAATATAATTATGTTGATTTTAATTATGAATATGCGTAACTAATTTTCGTTTGCTAGGGCGATGCTTGAGCCTTAGCATGAATATGTAGTTTTTATTTAATTGCTTATGATGTTTTTCATGCATGCTTTGAATTGTTAATCACTGTGCTTTAAACTGTCTTTGTGTCTTGATGGTTCGCGACCATTAGGATGTTTAGATAAGTAATCGGATGCAATTCGATCGGAATGCCACCGGGGGATTGATTATTGCTTCTTGTGATTAATAGTTGTAATTTCACCTACGGCGAATGCCACGTCTGAGGGGTTGCATGGTTTTTCAAAGGGTTTTTACAAAGCTTAATGAGTCATGCATGTTTATATTTGATCTGAATGCCACAGACGGATTGCATGTTTGATATACGTTCTAGCTTGAATGCCACAAGTAGAATATGCTTAAGGAAAACCTAACCTTCAAAGTTGCATGGATAATTCATAAGTGATTGATAAATTTACATATGATTGATAAGGTGACGGCGGAACCCTAGTGTTTTCTCATTTGAATTCTAAAATTGTTTCACCTTGTTTCTCTAAAAATTGCAGATTTTAATTAGCTTTTTAATTAATTACGTTTTTGTTAATTTAGGTCATTAAATCACCTCTTTCCCATCTTTGTTTGTCAATAATTGATTAAGATTTTGGTTTAGCATAAATTGTTTTAAATAATCCCAGCGGATAACGACCTTGCTTGAGCCGTTTATACTACAACAACCTTGTTCTCTTGCAAGTATTTTGTGTGTTTTTATCTCTACTTTTGTAGGCGGTAAAATCCCTATCAGTATGATTAGGAGAAATTAGGTTCTCATCCTTCCTTTTGCTACTTCATTGATTAAAATCCTATTACTTTTCAATTTTTGATCAAGATCCTTGGGTATTAATAACATCATTAACTATTTCAATAATAAAATATTTTTTTATTTCTAAATATATTCATTTAATGTTAAAAATGTTACAATTAGTATATTTATATTTATGAATAAATTTTTTATCATATATTTTTAGTTTTAGTTTGTACTCATTTTTAATTTGTAATTCTTTTTTAATTTGTACCAATTTTCTTTTCAATTTTATTTTGTACCCACATATTAATCTCTTTTTATGCCCATATTTTTTTAAAGTTTATTTGTATTTGTACCCATATATTTTTTTTATTTGTACTTTTTATGTTGCTAAATGTACCCATGCTAATTATATGTACCCATTCATGTAAAACTTTTTAATCTTAAAATTTACTCATTCTTAAATATACCAATTTGTTATATGTAAAATGTACCCATTTTTTTATATAAAATCTATTCAATTTTTTTAGTCCATTTTTAAACTTATATGGGTACATTCTTTTTTCTTTGATTTTAAAATGTATCCATGTCAAATTTAATCGAAGAAATTTACTAATGTTATTAAGCCTAATATCTCTTTTTTTTTTTTTTTTTTTTTGTGATTTTGAAGAATGTACCCATGTTTTGATACAATAATTTTTTTTGGTTAATTTTGATGAATGTACCCATGTTTATATATACACACACACACAAAAAATAGTATATTTATATTTTAATATTTTTAATCCCACAAATTATGGGTTTTTTTATTATTTAAAATCTCATTTATATAAACAACTAAAATTTCTAATTTTTAATTTAAAAAATATAGTAATGTCCATAGAAATAAATTATCACATTAATTTCAGGGATCTCGATCAAAAATTTAAAACCAACAAGGTTTCAATCAAAGAATATTCATGGCCAAGGACCGCATCCAAAGTCTCCCGTATGATTATCTACCCTCCTATTACCCTCTTTTCTCCTCTCCTCTCCCACTTTCTTTTTTGTTTTTTTTCTTTATATAAAAAATTCAAAACGGATGTTGACGTGACTTAATCGTAACCGTTTAAATAAAATAAAAGGAAAATGGATAGAGATTAAGAAGAGAGATAATCCTCCTCTCAACTTGAAACCATAATACTTAGGCCTGGTTTGGTACTGAGGTGATTCTGAAAAAAGTGGGTATCAAAAAAAGTTGGGAGCCTTTTTGTGTTTGGTAAACATTTAGCTTCAGTTTTTTTTCACAGTTTTGGGTAGGGGTGGTTCGATATGGGATCTCATACCGAAACCCTTGTCCCGATTCCCAAACAGAAATTTTCGGGAATCCCAATTTCAATACCGATCCCAATCCAAATTTTCGGGAATCCCAATTTTCGGGAATCCCAATTTTCGGGAATCCCGAAATAGTTTCGGGATTTCGGGACAAATCGGGAATCCCAAAATGGTTTTGGGCTTTTGGGCCTTTGGACTAAAATTTGACATATTATGCTTTTGGGCCCAATTTGCCAATTTGTTTCTACTAATCTGCCAATCAAATGGCAAGGCTTGTTTCTACTAATCTGTGCACAAATTTGACATAGTTTCATACTTTCATAGTATATAACCAATCTGCCCATTGCCCACTGCCCGCTGAGGTGAGGTGAATGTCGAGAGACCGAAAGAGAGAGAGAGTCAGACACTGGGTTTGATAACTTTGATTTATATGCAACAGTTGAAATTAAATCTCAACAAAATCCAACGGCTATTAAAATTCTAAATATATATTTAAAAATGAAATAATATATATATATATATATATATATATTTTTTTTTTTTGGTTTGGTTGGGGATTACCGAAATCCCAAAAACTTGAGACCGATTCCCATACCGAAATTTCGGGATTGGGTACCGAAATTTTCGGGAATTTCGGTTTGGGATTTTTTCGGTTTGGTTTCGGGAATTTTTCGGTTCGGTTTGGGATTTTTGGGATTTTTTTCCAGCCCTAGTTTTGGGTGAAAAAAAAGCCAAAAACACAAAGCTGCAAAGCCTAGCTTTGAAAAACCGGTTTTTTTTCACATCTGTTTTACTTAAAAGTTTACCAAACACAATAATACTGTTTTTTTTTTCAAAAGCACTTTTACAAAAAAGTTTACCAAACACTCTGTTGCTTTATTTCACAGCTGCTTATTCTCACAGCACAGCAGAAGCAGCTTTTTTTTCAAAGCACAATAATACCAAACCAGCCCTTACCTCCTTGATCGAGAGCTATGTCTCACGAGAAACAGTTCCCAAGGAATAGGTCTGCATAGATTGCCAACTATGCACCTTGTGTCAGTCATCAGCAGGAAGGACCCTCACCTATAGCCCACTTGCCTACAAAGAGGCCCAAAAATATAAGACAAGCCTTTTGGGCTAAGAGAGCAAGGCCTACATAAGGAGGAGACACCCAAAGAAGAGGTTGGATTCTGCCAAAAGAATAGGCTTGTTATTTTACCATTGTATGTTTTTTTTAGTGGATATAGTCCGTCTCTTTAGGTGAATAACTCAAACTTTATTGTATTTAAACCGTGCCCTTACCATATTTGAGTTAATTAACAAATAGAAATACTAGGAGAAATTACTCCATACAAAAAGTAGTGAATTATTCCTACTAATTTGATGTTTCACAAAATTTCCGTTTATATCCAAGACGACCACGAGGGGTAGGAACATGAGGAGAAATAGGAATAGCAGGGTTAGGAAAAAAAATAGATAATCACTACCTATTTCTTTATGTTCCTTGAAGTGGATTGGGCAATAATTCTAGTAAGACCTAAAAATTTATATTTAAGCGATTTACACCTATGCTACATAATGCATTACCACAGCAAATTGTTTGTCCTTAATCTTGACATTGGCCATATATTTTTATTTGTTTAGATCTGTATGAAACATATCTATCGCGTAACAGATTATGGCCACATATGTATCAAAATATATAAAACAATCAAAATTTTCAACATGAAAAAAGACTATCGTCCAGCGACCAGAGGACACCGTGTACAATTATATATCATTTTTATTAGAATCATTCAAAATGATGATGAATCAATGATGATTATGAAAATAAATAATAGTTTGGAATATTGCCTAGAGGGGTAGGAATGATTCCAAAATATTAGAATATATGCTTTGGATGATTTTTGCGTTCATTAGTTTATAGGGTTTTTATTTGAATTCAAATTGCATTATATCGAAGAAAAAGACCTTCACTATCACCATAAGCCACCAACTACGTGCTCGTTTAAAAGTGCTTTTAGAATGGATGAAAGCGGTTTTAGTGAAAATATTTTTAGAATCAATTCATAGTAAAAATACAAGTGATTTTTAGAGAAACATTTGAAGTACTTCATGTGCTTCTTGCTAAAAGTACATGAAGCAATTCAAGTACTTTTAGAACCCAAAAACATTTTAACTAAAAACGCTTTCAGTCATTTAAAAACATTTGCGTATGAAGCTTACATTTATAGGTCACTTTTAATTACAAAGTTTTATTAGGATATCATTGGTAGTGTGTGGCACGTATGGCTTTTCAACACTGTAACAAATGCCCAGGCATGCATGCTATCGATGCTACAATTAAAGCCACTGAAATAGCACCACTTATCGGCCATCGTCTACATAAAATAAACCCTATTAGGGTTAATATTGGCGTCCAACTATCATTATTAAACTAAATAAAATCAAATGCTATCGTCAACTTCGAATAGTAGTTGTTAACTGTCATGGTTCGAAAGCCTTGTGGATTAGTCAAATGGATTATATAGATATATAAGCTTCATTTTAATTTGCATATCTGCATAAAAATGGCTAACCATGTAATTAATTCGCTTTGCATTCTGTAATTAGATAGGGTACATACACACATAGACATATAAAACATCGTACACTTGTGTAGTAAAAAAAAAAAAATATTTATGTTGTCATACTCTGAATCTAAACTATAAAAATGTTATTTACTTCAAAATTTGACAATGTTTATAATCTAGGAATAAGAAATTTCTGACCGCATTCATATACATGAATTTTTAATGATGACTTAAAAAACAACTAGTTCAAATCACGGAGAATGTGACTTGCAACTAGTTATTCACTTTTTTATAAAAAAAAAATTACGGAGAATGTTATAAAGAAATGTAAGTACACTATGTACTCATTTTCTTATTTGACCCAATAAAAAATGCTGTGTTTTTTTTTTTTTTTTTTTTTTTTAAGTCCAAGAATTATCCTCATGTGTGTATATCTAATATGACTTATATTGCTTGGGTAAATGCTCATTCTTTAATACGATTGGGGATTTGACCAAAGCTTGAATCCAAAGTGCATGTTTTTCAGATCACTTGATTTAAAGTACCCACAGATAATATGGTTTTGCCACAAAAGTCATAAACAATTGTGCTGCTAGTGCTTCAATAGTTTTTATACAATAATTGAATGCAAAATTCGGAAGGGCAATGTACATGTTACGTGTATGAGAAATATATGATACAATGATGAGAATTTTAACGAAAAGCTCCCGATACTGTTTATTTTAACGAAAAACCATATTTTTACACAAAAATGTCAATCCTGGTACTATTCACTTTATCCTTTATTTTGTCCATATCGTTAAAACTCAAAGTTTTCAAGCCATTTTCTTTAGTTTTCCTTACAATGATTCACATCAAAGTTAAATGTGATGTGAGTTAACTTTCGAAGCAATTAAAGGATAGTATCATACAATCCATCATCCAACAATATATATATATATATATATATATATATATATATATCTTTAACAAGAGGGAACATCATTTTTCTAAAAAAAATGGAGACACCTTCTTGACCGTTGGATTTGACTTTAATGAAATTGTGCGGCCTGTGATTTAATCTCAACCACACAATTTCATTAAAGCTAATCCAACGGTCAAGAGAGTGTCCCTTTTTTTTTTTTAAACTTGTTAAATGGCATGTGTATATATATATATATATCAACCTTATCAAAATGGCATAAAATTGAAGGATTGAAGGAATGTTGAACTTTGTGTGCAGTTGAAGTTGAACCTTTTTGCTTAGAGAATGTGCGAACTGTCTGTAAAGCCATGGGTCGTGGTTCACGCATCTCGAATCTCTACTCAGTCGCTGCTTTGCAGTTCTTGGTTTTTAAGAAGAGTTTGATATTTTATTCATTGAAAAGAATGCATTATTAATACATATTATGAAGAACTCCACCTAAAAAAGATCTTTGCAAATTCATTCTGAAAATATTACAATATAGCATCATCAGTCGCAAAATAATAAGTAAATTTCAAGCACTCGTCCGAGCTCATTGGCAACTGCAAGATTAGACAGATCAATAAAATTGTAAAACATCGTGTTACATGGAGATCATTTGAGAACAAAAATCTCAAATCGTATATTGAGACAGGGAGTACGATGCCAAAGGATCCACTCGCATCACCTAATCACCACCGCCATCCTAGAACACTAAGTGAAGTAGATCAAACAAATCAAACTCCATTTTTCTTTGCTCCATCACCTTCTTTCTCTGAAAACCTCAGTATTAAAACATAGCTCCAAATGCTAATATTTCCAATGAATTTGCTTCGGACCTATTTATAGGAAAAGGTGGCGGCTCACTTATGTTTCTTATTGGTTCAAACATGCGGTACCAAATGACATATAGAAGTGTTTCTCATCCAGCCTGGGGTTTTCAAATGCTTATTCACTTCTAACATATCACCCGCCCCATATTGCATGGCCTTATTAAGCCATCTCCTGCAGCCTACGTGACAACTAAAGAAGAAGATAATAATCTAAAGGGGACATCCTATTGTGATAATTGATGGCTAACATTCTTATTCAACACCTCGTCTAATTACTTTCCACCAATGCATACTAATAACACGACCAGTGGCTTTGTACTGTCATGATCACCACGTGGCACACACTTAGCCACTCAATGGTTGCCATGTGTCATCAACTCAACGGTCGAACTCCAAACCCTAAATTCATTTGAGTTCCGAAAAGTACTCCGAAAAATGTCACAAACTCGTAATCAAATATATTTTCATCTTGTGAGTTACATAATAATATATTTTCTCTAAAATTCAAACTAATTACTTTTAAAACACTTCCAAAAGAAAAAAAAAACTTGGGGTTTACATAAATTGTTCCACCCTTCACACATGGATCCAAAATAGTACACCAAAACGAAATTTAAAATGAAGCAACTCTCCTATAGAGAGCAATCAAACTAGCAAACTCTCCTGAAGAGAGAAATCAAATCAAAGCCAAACTCCAAGACAATTACGAAAAATTATTAAATAGAAATAAACTAAAAGGATAAAATCATGTCGCCACTCCACATCCTCCGGACATCCTAGAACCATATCATCAAAACCTTACGCAATCCGACATCTTTCAGGGGTTCCAACTTCAACCTCAAAACCTTGTGTTTACTATGTGCGTGGGCCAAAAGACGACGACTATCACATCAACTACAACTTTTCATGACGATAATTCTATACCAAAACAAAGTAAACGAAAAAAAAAAAAAAGAAAAGAGACCAAGAATAATTGTTAAGAAGATTGCCGTCAACCTGTTTAGGCCCAAAATTACACAATCGGCCCGAACGATCGAGGCCGTTGAGTGAATGAAGTTCTAAGCCGTTAAGTGACTGAGTCAGGATAATTTTAGTTATTGTTAGGGAATAATATTGTGATTTTTATCATAATAATTATCTCATAATAATATATTGAATTATCTAGAACACGAGAATGCGATAAAGGTTAAGTGGCCGAAACCTATTGGGATAAGGAGTCCTAGGCAAATCATGGTGCATGAATGAATTTGGCCTGCGGTTGGGGGCAGATTCAAAGTCCTAGTTGAAGTAGGATCGGCCGAGATAGGGTTGGATTAGGATCGGCCGATGTAGAATTTGATGAGGAAGATGATTCCTACCCAAGGACGATTCTAACTCGATCAGGAGTATTTGCACTACTATAAATAGAGGGAGGAGCACAACATTCAAAGCATCTCCAACTCAACACACAAAACTGCCCTGCGCAAACTCTCTCAACCTTTGAGATCTTTATTTTCTTGTCCGCCAACACATCTTCAGTTTGGATAAACAGCACTGTGAAGGCAACCGATGATATCTTCAGTTTGGATAAACAGCACTATCGCCGTATAACCAGTCGATCGCGAAGCACCTTCAGTTTGGATAAACAGCACTGCGTCGAGGCCGGTTGGTTACCTATCCAAGTCTCGGTCGAGAAGGATTTTCGAATCTCTATCGGCAGAGGTTATCTCATCAGCCTTCTCGGCGAAGTGAGGTATTACGAATTACCAGGCTCGGCACATCGAACGCCGAGTTATTTTATGATTGGATATTCACAGGTTGGTTTTAGAGTTCGGCATTCAGACGGCCGAACCACTTTCACAATCAAGACCTACATCTGTTTCGAGTATCTGTGCCCCTACACTTTGGTGTCGATTCGGCGTGCTTATACCTTTACGAATATAATCACTGTGACCGAATCCGGCGCCGACGAGTCGTGAACTTCGCAAGACTAGTAGCCTTGTCTTCAGGCTCTAGAACCCAAAGGCCGAGGCGTGTTCCTTCCTCGGCCGTAGTCGCAAGATTCAGAAGTCAGTCACGCACATAATGCAACATCAACATTTTACTCACCGGTCGAGTTCGGCCGTCGAGTTGGCATGCCCTGCATTCAACCGAAGGACGTAGTTAGCTCATAGATTATTCGGCCTGCGTGTCACGTAGGCTTGGTAGTTTTTAGGGTCAACATTTTGGCACGCCCAGTGGGACACAGTGCTAAAACTACAAAGTTCATATGATATATCGAGATTCTGATTCGGCTCCACGTAGCCGATTGTATGAGGAAAAAGTTCTTTCTGGCCAAAGAGAGATGCAAAAGTCATTCGCTCACATGTTGAGAATAAAAGCTCCTATTACCCTCCAAGAGCAATGGGTAAATGAAGACAGGGCCCGATTTAATGCGTGGCTAGATCGAGAACATTTTCCTTATGTTTTCGACTACAAATCAATTCCATTTGATGAATGGTTGGTTGAAAAGACCAGGGGGCAATTTTTCACTCCGGTCACAATTAAAATTCGGCCTCAGAAGATTGACGAGACGGCCGAAGAAGAACCTAGGCCACCTGCTGTCTCGGCCGAGACTAAAAGTGTGGTAGGCCTAGAAGAAAGAGTTCGAATTTCTGAGTCAGAAATTGACTTGGAAAATGGTTCGTCAGAAGAATGTTCCAATGACGAACAAGACCAATTCATTGTTTTAACCGAACAAACCACGCCAATCGATATGATTATTGGTGATACAGCCGATATGGAGAAATCTCATTCGGTTAAGTTGTTTGAATTAAAAGCCGAAATTATGCTTGCGGGGCATAATAATTGTTCAACATATTCGGCAGCCGAAAATGAAAAATATTTCGCCAAGTCAAAAATATTGGGAAAAAATTCTTCATTCGGCCTAAAGCGAAATCAAATTGAGAATTTTGATATAAAAAGGTCTCGGCTTGGAATAAAGCATCGTTGGCCTCCTCCCAACTATAGTTCGGCCATTTTTCTTTTCGTTTGCTAAAAACAAAAAATATACATATATATATTCAATAAAGAAATTATTTTCTTACACATACGGCTATGCAAGCTGATGCATAAGAAAATAAGGGGGGCAACCAAATGGCTCGGCAAACAAAAATGGTGTGCTCGGCTAACAATAGTCTCGGCAAACAAAAAAGGTGGAATAGTAGTCTCGGCAAAAAAAAAAAAAAAAAAAAAAAAAAAAAAGATCGGCCGAATAAAAGATTGGCAGATTGAGGCCAGCTTTGGAGTTACTTGGTGGCGTTTGCCGGGAGAAGAATTCGACCACTATATCAGGCCATGTGCTCGGCACAAGTTCTTTTTATATATGCATGGTCGACAAATTATATTAAGTAATCAGGTTACCTATATATTTCGGCCCTCGACGCCATTTGGTTTTCCTCGGTCCAAAATTTTCTCAGCCACATTTGCAAGTTGTCTTTCGAGATGGTCAAATGGGTTATTTATTAAAGTGGCCACACCTTGTATAGGATTGTAGCAGCCGAGGAAGACCATAGCGTTGGCAATACAGATATGTTGTTGCCAAGTAAAAAGTTTCATTATTGGCGATATGAGAGTTCTTCGACTGCGCTAATTTCCTCAACCATTCGACTTACGAGCCGAAGCTCAAGGAAACTGGGGGGCAATGTTTAGGCCCAAAATTACACAATCGGCCCGAACAGTCGAGGTTGTTGAGTGAATGAAGTTCTAAGCTGTTAGGTGACTGAGTCAGGATAATTTTAGTTATTGTTAGGGAATAATATTGTGATTTTTATCATAATAATTATCTCATAATAATATATTGAATTATCTAGAACACGAGAATGCGATAAAGGTTAAGTGGCCGAAACCTATTGGGATAAGGAGTCCTAGGCAAATCATGGTGCATGAATGAATTTGGCCTACGGTTGGGGGCAGATTCAAAGTCCTAGTTGAAGGAAGAGCACAACATTCAAAGCATCTCCAACTCAACACACAAAACTGCCCTGCGCAAACTCTCTCAACCTTTGAGATCTTTATTTTCTTGTCCGCCAACACATCTTCAGTTTGGATAAACAGCACTGTGAAGGCAACCGGTGATATCTTCAGTTTGGATAAACAACACTATCGCCGTAGAACCAGTCGATCGCGAAGCACCTTCAGTTTGGATAAACAGCACTGCGTCGAGGCCGGTTGGTTACCTATCCAAGTCTCGGTCGAGAAGGATTTTCGAATCTCTATCGGCAGAGGTTATCTCATCAGCCTTCTCGACGAAGTGAGGTATTACGAATTACCAGGCTCGGCACATCGAACGCCGAGTTGTTTTATGATTGGATATTCACAGGTTGGTTTTAGAGTTCGGCATTCAGACGGCCGAACAACTTTCACAATCAAGACCTACATCTGTTTCGAGTATCTGTGCCCCTACACTTTGGTGTCGATTCGGCGTGCTTATACCTTTACGAATATAATCACTGTGACCGAATCCGGCGCCGACGAGTCGTGAACTTCGCAAGACTAGTAGCCTTGTCTTCAGGCTCTAGAATCCAAAGGCCGAGGCGTGTTCCTTCCTCGGCCGTAGTCGCAAGATTCAGAAGTCAGCCTTGCACACAACGCAACATCAACATTTTACTCACCGGTCGAGTTGGCACGCCCCGCATTCAACTGAAAGACGTAGTTAGCTTATAGATTATTCGGCCTGCGCGCCACGTAGGCTTGGTAGTTTTTAGGGTCAACACAACCACAAAGCCAAAGGCAAGGTCCGGCTGCATAAAATTTTTCTTTAGACAACTAGGGTTTTTTTTAACAGACCCAGTCACTTAAGGCCATCTCGAACCGAAGGGTCCAGAGGGCTGAAAATAGCCCTAAAACCGTCTCCAACTGAGGGCTAGGCCAGAGGGCTCGGGAATTTGGGAGGGCACCACATAATTTCAAATGGCCAAAATGCCAAAGGGCTGGCTGCTGGCTGGCTATTTTTTTTTTGTATTGTTCTTATTGCTGTTGGTTATAATCGACAACACTAATTCATATTTTTTTAATACTGTTGGTTATAACCGACAACACTAATTCATATTTTTTTAATACTGTCGGTTATAACCGACAGTAATAGTTATTCAAAACAAATTTTTTTTTAATTACTATTAGTGTCGGTTATAACCGACACTAATAGTTTGAAATTTTTTGAATATAACGGCTAGTAGCCGTTGTAATAATTATTATTTTTTATATGAATTTAAACTCTTTTTTTCCTTTTTTTTTCCTTTTCATATGAATCAAATTTTGTTTCATATTTTGTTTCATTTCTATTTTACAAAATTTTGTTTCAATTTTTTTTTAAATTCTATTTTTTTTCATATAACTTCTATTTTACAAAATTTGTTTCATATTTTTTTAAATTCCATTTTTTCCTATAACTTCTATTTCACAAAATTTGTTTCAATTTTTTTTTAAATTCTATTTTTTTCCTATAACTTCTATTTTACAAAATTTGATTCATATTTTTTTTTCATATAACTTCTATTTTACAAAATTTGTTTCATATTTTTTTTCACTTAGCCGTTGGATTTGAATTTAAGTTGTAGTTTTAAAATAATAAATTATGTTTGGCCTTATGGCCCTTTGGCCCTCGGTTGGAGACGGAGGCAAATACGGCCCAGTACTGTTCATTAAAATATTAATATCTTAGAGAATCTTGGAGGGCCAGAGGGCTAAATTATGGTAAATTTAGGCCATCTCCAAGATTCTCCAAGACATTAATATTTTAATGATCAGTACAAGGCCATATTTGCCTCCGTCTCCAACCGAGGGCCAGAGGGCCAGAAGGCTCGTTTTAGCCCTGTCACAAAAAACCGTCTCCAACTTTGGATCATTCTCTTCTGGTTTTATACATGCCTGAAACTTCTGGTTTAGTTTGTTAGATATAGGAAACTATGGAAACTTCTGGTTCCATTAATATGAATCAATAAGCCTTTAAGCAAAGATGTTTTCTAATATCATATGCTTCCACATGAATTCTCGGGCATTATGAATTCATGAAAGTATCTCTTGTGTAAGATATCAATGGTCATAAAATTAGGTTTTGCTAAGTTCACCATTTCCTTATTCCCAAAAAGAAGAAATTTAGGTATGACAAAAATTGCGATAATTAACTCATAACACATATAGCACATGTCTACACAAGATGTTAGAACTTCAAGTTTTAGCATTATTCATATTTTGAACTTCAGGTCAAAACATTATTCATATGTACTCAAAATTTATTCTCAAAATCGACATCATTAGAACCTTTCAATTCAAGTTTGCAATGAATTCCAACTTTGGATCCTCTTCAAATTCCAATTGGGGGTCCTCATCCAATTCCAAATTGGAAGAAAAATGGGCGCAAATGAGACGAGAAGATGAGGAGTCTGATGAAGAAGTTCAAGTAAGGCGCAACAAACAAAACAGAGCAGCAGCCATGGCTGCAGCGATGGTGTGTCAGCCAACTGAGGAACAACCTCAATGGGGTGGCTCTGTTGCTGGTCGATCTTACAAACCACGAAACAGAGCGATGACGCAAGCCAATCTGATGAACAACTACTTCAACCCCAACTCGGTGTACACAGAAGAGGATTTCAGACGGCGTTTCGGATGAGGCGTCATGTCTTCGAGCGTTTACTTCGTGATGTCCAGCAAGTCAATCCATACTTTCGACAGAAGCGGGACAGAGCAGGCCGTCTTGGTTCCTCACCTCATCAGAAGGTTACTGTTGCACTCCGAATGATGGCCTATGGCTCCCCAGCTGATTCGATGGATGAAACCCATGGTATGTCTGAGTCTACATGCCTTGATACTCTTGAACAATTCTGTGTCACAATTGTTCAGGTTTACAAAGAGAAGTACCTCCGCGAGCCAAATCAAGAAGATCTGAATCGGCTCCTTCGCAAAGCTGAAGACCGTGTGTTTCCAGGCATGATAGGATCATTAGACTGCATGCATTGGGATTGGAAGAACTGTCCCACCGAATGGCAATGAGGCTTTAGTGGAAGGTCGAAAAAGACAACTGTTGTGTTAGAGGCGGTTGCCTCATATGACACATGGATTTGGCATGCTTTCTTTGGAGTCCCTGGATCCCAAAATGACATTACAGTTCTTGGACGTTCACCCCTCTTCATTCGCCTGACGGAAGGTAAAACACCTCAACTTGACTACGACATCAACGGTCGTCAATAAACTATGGGGTATTACTTGGCAGATGGCATCTACCCAAAGTGGGCGACACTTGTCCAAGCAATTCCAAACCCTAGGAATGACGTGGAAAAGTTGTTTACCTTACACCAAGAGGCATATATGAAAGATGTTGAGAGAGCTTTCGGTATTCTACAAGCACGGTGGAAGATCATCAACAAACCGGCAAGAGGGTGGAGTCGAGAAAACTTAGACTCCATCATGATGTCTTGCATCGTATTACACAATATGATAGTGGAGGATGAGCGAGATGGGTATATTGATGGAGAGTCTGATGACGACCAAGAAGATCCAAATAGGTCAAGAAGGGCTCGTGCAAAAATATATGATGGGCCTAATTTGCCTTTCAATCCAAGAACTGGTAGTATCTCTATAGATGAGTACATGAGATGCTATAGAATGATACGTTCTCGTGCCACAAACAAGTATCTACAACAGGATCTTGTTGCACATCTTTGGGCCAAAAGAAGCCTCGAGTAGGCGTTTACGTTTTATGTTTTTAAATGTTTTTAAAAATGTTGTTTAAGTTTCATGTTGTTAAATGTTTTTTTTATGTTGTATAATTTTTATGTTGGTTAATGTTATTTAATGTTGTTTCATATTGTTTAATGTTGTTTCATGTTACCTAATTTAATTTAATGTTGTATAATGGCCTAGGAAGTTATAGGAAAAAAAATAGAATTGAAAAAAAATATGAAACAAATTTTGTGAAATAGAAGTTATAGGAAAAAAATGGAATTTAAAAAAAATATGAAAGAAATTTTGTAAAATAGAAGTTATATGAAAAAAATATGAATCAAATTTTGTAAAATAGAAGTTATAGGAAAAAAATAGAATTTAAAAAAAAATTGAAACAAATTTTGTGAAATAGAAGTTATAGGAAAAAAAAATAGAATTTAAAAAAAAATATGAAACAAATTTTGTAAAATAGAAGTTATAGGAAAAAAAAATAGAATTTAAAAAAAAAATTGAAACAAATTTTGTAAAATAGAATTGAAAAAAAAAAGGGAAAAAAAAGAGTTAAATTCATATAAAAAAAAAATTTAATACAACGGCTACTAGCCGTTATATTCAAAAAATTTCAAACTATTAGTGTCAGTTTTAACCGACACTAATAGTAATTAAAAAAAAATTTGCCCTTGAGTTCTTATTACTGTCGTTTATAACCGACAGCATTAAAAAATTATTAATTAGTGCTGTCGGTTATAACCGACAGCAATAAGAACAATACAACCTTTGGCCCTTTGGCCCTTTGAAATTCCGTGGGGCCCTCCCAGATTCCCGAGCCCTCTGGCCTAGCCCTCGGTTGGAGACAGTTTTAGGGCTATTTTTGGCCCTCTGGACCCTTCGGTTGGAGATGGCCTTAAGTTAGTCCACTTGCATCATAGGAAATTAAATTGTAAAAGCATCACCAAAAGGATATTTCAAAAAAAAAAAATTCCAAAAGGTGTCTAAATCAGTATTAACAGTAAAAAAAAAAAAAAAAAAAACAACAGAGTTTTCTAACCGAAAAGACAATTCTAATGTCGCATGATGGAAATTGGCAATCATCACCTTTGCTGTCAAAATTAATAGCAACTTCAAGTTATTTTATAATTGATCATTAAATGTTTTGTTTATTATTATTTTTTTCAAAAAATAATTTTTATTATTTTGAATTTGACATATCGGGTGAGAATTTTTAGAAAATGTCAAAATATCACATATACTATCAAATTAAAATTTGACATCTCTTTTAAATATACTCTAACTTATATGTTGACATCGGTTGCTCACGTGCTTTAAAAAAAATCCCACCAACCTCAACAATTATATCAGAAAAAGAGAAGATCGAACTATTGTCTAACTTGTATATAATTCTAAACAGGTTTGTTTTGTATTCGTGTTTGACATTAATCCGATATGTTTATTATCAATGCTAGCAAATCATGTTATACGTAGATTAATTTGTGTCAAATAGATTAAAAAGCCAATTAGGAGGAACCAAATCCTAACGATTAAGTTCTTCATAGGGGTTTAGGGACACAAATAACATATTATCTAATTTTTGTGTTAATTTATACACTTTTTGACATCGATCTGCAGCCTCCTAAGAAGAAAAGAAAAAAAAGGGTGATATATATGTGAACAAGCATTTGAATTATTCTTTAAAATTAAGCGTGTCAAATATTAAGGTGCGTTTGTTGCATTAAACTATTTCGGACTAGACAAGTTTCATGAACTATATAAATTATAGGGTTTATATCACAAATGGTTTCTGAAATTGACCCCATCAATCATGATGGTCCCTGAAATTGAAAATCGATCAATGTAGTCCCTGAATTTTAACTCGCGAATCAATGTCGTCCTTTTGTTAGTGTTCCGTCCAAATTAACTTTAAAAATAGGTTAGAGAACCAATTTTTCATGGTAAAATGATAAAAAATAACCCTGTTACTTATAATTTTACTTACTACCTCTCTTTTCTTTTTTCCATCTTCACTTTTCTCTCCATTTTTTCATGGATTTGGTGCTAAAACTAAAATAAAAACAAAAAAAAGTGGTTTTCTAACTTTTTTTGGTCATTTTACCATGAAAAATTGGTTCTCTAACTTTTTTTTAGTGTTAATTTGGACGGAACACTAACAGAAGGACCACATTGATTCGCGAGTTAAAATTCAGGGACTACATTGATCGTTTTTCAATTTCAGGGACCATCATGATTGATGAGGTCAATTTCAGGGACCATTTGTGATATAAACCCTAAATTATATTGACTTGGCTTGGACTAAGCAATTTTAAAAATAGTGAAGCAGCAAACTAACTCACAAACTACAATTTTTTTCTTTGTTTAAAAAATGGGGACTAGTGGCAAGGCCATTTCCGGATTTAGAGAGGCCATGGGGAATTTCACCCTGCCCGTTGCCATACCATAGTCAAGCAAACTCACCAACTCGGAGCATTGAACCCTGGACCTCCCACATTTTTTTGTTTATTAGGAGCCGCAGTTCGTGCCCTTACCACTGGACCACTTGATGTGGTTACTCATAGACTACAAGTTATTTGCATGTTTTAATTTACTTTAAAAAAGAAACAAAACTGAAACGTGTTGCAGGCTTAATTTACTGAACAATATAAAGGACAGAGAGATGGGATGCGTCATAGAGAGAAAGAGAAGAGAGATGTGGAATTGTGAGGTGTGTGTTATGCTACCCCATTGTGCCTTTATTTATAGTAGTAGGGAAGGTAAATTCCTTACCCTAATAAGATTACAACTCTAATAGGATAATATTTAGTCTAAGAGATATGGTAGAATCATATAAGGATATCTCAGATATGATAGGATTTACACAATCACATTTCTAATTTAATATGACTACAACACTCTCACTTAAGTGTGTAAATACTCACGTAAATGGCGTATCAGATCTTCAAACTATAAAGTAAGTACAATTGATGAAGTCGTCAGTACAATGAGCGAATGCGAGTCTCAGATCAACGGAAGAATGCATAAAAGGTAAAACTCACAAAACTTCGCTATGGTAAAACCCAAGGTGGGAGAAAAACCCATAGACTAAAGAGAAAAGTGAGAAGTTGCATTAAGTCAAACTATACATCTTGTGGACACAAGTAGAAGAGCTCACAAGAGTATGACATGCCCAGGATGAGTGTCTCGTCAAAACCTAGATAAGTAGCAAAAACCCAGTGGGAAAAGTGCTCCTAATAGTAGGAAAAATAGTACATTAAGATCAAGTGAGTATACTTCTGGATACTCCCCTTGAGTTTGACAAAACTTCCAAATGAGAACTATAAGCATTTCATATGAATAGTTAGACATACTAATTTCTTGGACAAGCTTCTAGAAGGTTGACTTTGATAGTGACGTCGAGTAGAGGTCGGCAAAGTTGTCTAGGATTGGACTGTTTAACTTCAATCTGCTGATGTGATGTAGACGCAATATGTCTTGGCGTTGACTTCGTTGGTGTATCATGTATTGGTCAAGTTGATACATTCGGCAAATCTTCATGGATTGTCGTTGGGACTCAATGATGGATGAAAACAGCAAGTACTTTGAATATGCTCAACAAGAGCTCTCAACCATGTCTCACGTGTGACATTGTGAAATGAGGTGAGTCTTGGAACGATTAGAAGGTTTCGCAACTAAGGTCATATCATGGACTTCCAAGATATTGCGATATCCCTAACGGTGAAGACATAACCATGCGAGGATGTGCCTTGTGCGGGTTTGATGAGTAACCAATGTTAGCATAACAAATAAGGCAATCATCATTTCGAGGATCAAGAGGGTTGAATCCGCTCGGGGATGCATTAGGATTAGCCCAAATCCGTAGTACCTTCAAGGTAGTGGAAAAAAGTCTTTAATACCGCAAATTTAGTGGCTGTTGTTGGGCACAGTGCTGCATCTTTACTAATAGATCAACATCTAAGGAGATGTCCTGTCTAATACAATGAGCTAAGTACAACAAAGCACAATGTTGAACTCAGATATGGAACTTTGGACCTCTTCAAGGGTTTCATTTTGCATGTAGCGTTGGAAGATCATACGTATACTCAAATGTAACACCTTCAGGGTATAGTTCAACTGGTAGACCAAAGTACTATCAGAACAATGCTTGAACTTCGACGTAAACGAGTTTTCCCAAGATTCATCTCAAATTCCGTCTTCGGGTGCGTGATAGTTTTCTCAAGCTCTTCTAGAGTCCTAGTGAGATGCATGTCATCGACATAAACTGTAACTCTAGTAATTCGGAATAAGACACGATCACATTTCTCCCACACAAATCATAGCCACCACAATCACTTCTAGCAGTCTGAAGATGATTGAAAAATTCATGGCTTTCTAAAGCAAATCACATCAAGGTTGCAAAGAAACTAAAAATCAAAAACTCAAAAACATATTTTGCGATAATGGTGAGATAGTAAAGATCGGATCGAATTGAATACGATCTCCAACAAGACCAGTTTGTAACTTTGCACGATCTCGTCCGTGTTGGGCAGCGATAATGAGGAAATTGACTAACCCAGTTGAGATTTTAGTCTGAATTAAAAACCGAACTAGGAGATTGACTAATTTGGTGACAAGAAAAAGGGAAATTGATTATTTGTGAAACCATTATTAAAAATTAGTTCAGTTATAAGATGAAAAGTCATAATCATAGAGGTTGATGTCGGTAGTATGATGAAACACCAATAAGCTTTCTAGTTTATTTAAGAGATAATTATATAAAACATTTTGATAAAGAGATAATGTTGTATATAAAGTAACACCAAAATCACACGCATGATTTCATCATACAACACGCAAGTTCCGTGTTGGGATGAATGAGCAAGTAACTTGATTAACTGTGTTCTTTTTGTACCTTTCATTTTCGTTTCAACTGGGGTAGGTTTAGTTGTGTCTTTGCTGTTAAATTTTATTTTCACAACTATTAAATTTTTTATTTTCAATCTTATTCATTCATTTCTCGTATTTAATAGTACAAAAATTTAAAGACTCACACGGTCCTAGAAAAGAAAAAACATATTTGGGATTTTGTTCAGAAATACAAACAAGTAAAGCTTCAATTTGGTAATTAGTGTGGGCACACATTAAATTTCAACAATTCTGAACATTTTTTTTTTAACTTGCACTTTATAGATCATTCTTGCTAAATAGAAAATGTTTACGGTATCTAATTAAGCTCACATAAATTGACCAATACTATATAAGAAATATTGAAATTTCATCATGATAATCCAATGCTATTCAAACACCCTCTTTTACCTTCTGCACACACTTCTTAATTGTCCGACATCAGATCAAATGAATTGCAGAGACTCAAAGAGATGTGTAGATAACACCACCCAAAAAATAAACAAATTAGACTGTTGAAATTGGATGTAAAATGGACTTCAGAACTAGTCCCTAATTTTTGCATGAAAATAGGATCCCTTCAGATATTTGGACCATTAAGTAAACTTGTGTTGCTCTCTAAGCAACTTGCATCCGGGAGGATCAGTATTTCTTCACCCACAAGCCAGTTTTACTTGACTAACATAGAATCCAAATATTTTAACAAACCCAAAAGTATAAAAATAATAATAATAATAATAATAATAATAATAAGTGAATGAAAAATTTGTAACACAAAGTGGGTCCATATATCCCAAAACATTAATGTTAAACATTCAAGCGAAAATTAGCTTACATTTTCCATGTGCCCAATAATCCTAAGCATGTTATAATAGTCCATTGGAAAGATTGACTTACGAGCAGAGTGAAATTCCTTATAGCCTTTATAGGCCGAAAAATGATGGATAACTGTAGTTTGCCATCAGTTTTCTTACCAACAATTATTGGAAAGATTGGCTTGTGGTTTCCTCAAACTCATGCTTTTTTTTGTCGAACCTCATTTAAAGGGTTGGGTAAAACTAGTTAGGGTAATGCTAGAGAAACCATCTGTTTGAATTTGAACAATATTTTAGAGACTACATAATGTGATAGTTGATGATTAGATTCTTTATTTAAATCGTTAAGAAAAATATTCAATTATCAATTGCCACATCATATGATCTACAAATTAAAGTTTAAGTAGATGTTCTCCCTAATATTTTTCTAAAAGTTAAGGGTAATGATAGTAAACCAAATTTCCAAACCAAATGAAGGATTTTTGCTCACCCCATAACTATGATGTATGCTCACCATAGACCTAATTATCTGTCACGTATCCTTTTACTTAACTCTAGTTAGCTTTCGCATAAATGTTACTTTTCAATTTTCTAAAAAAAAAAATGAAGAAAAAAACCAAAATTAAGTGAAAGGACACATGGTAGATGATTATGTTTGTGGTGAGCATATAACATAGTTTATGGTGGTGAGCCAAAATGCTCCCCAAAACAAATGATGTGTCACAACACGTTAATCAACACTTAGGTAATAATCAAATCATCACTAACCACAATATTTAGTTTAGAATTTGATCTCCATATCATTACCCAAAAGTTAATGTCTATGGATGTCATAACTAGGTGGCAAATTTTATTGGTACTCACGGTATCTTCATAAGTTCTTCAATTGCATGGATTGTGGGTTTTTGTGCCGATCTTAGTCAAAGTGATATGTTCATGTTGGATATGTGTCTAAATTTGGAGATTAGAGTTTTTGTGCCGATCTCTGTGGTAAGCAAAAATATTCACTTGAAAGACATAGGTGGTTTTTTTTTTTTTTTTGGAGCAGTTCGATTGTCCAATTACATGTTTTGGTACCATTTTTCCCTTTCAAATAAAAATATTTAATTTTTGTATCACTTACACAGTTTTGAATTTTAAATATTTAAATACTCAAAACTATTATCTAGGAAATTTGTTCTTTAAATGACAGAATATTCTGGTTTAGATAGAGCATATATAATATACTTAAAAACACGAAAAAATAATTCCAAAAATAGTTGTACAAAACTAATTTCAAATATCTGACTACTATATAGGTAGAAAGATAAAGTTGATTTTCACTAAAGGGAGGTAGATTACAAAATGGACATGTAATATAGGTAGAAAAAGTAATACATGTATATATAGGTAAGTTATATAAATATTCTCAGTGATGGAGGTATGAAACAAAAACAAACTAAAATCTGTGGTAGAGGTAGACAAAAAAAAATCATGGGTTATAGGTAAATAATACCATGTTTAATTAGGAGCAGTATGTTAATACGCCAAAAAAAAAAGAATAAGAAAAAGAAAAAGGCACCAAAAAGCACAAGAAAAAAAAGAGGATGAGGGATGAGGAAAAAAATGATAAGTGAAGAAAAAAATACACAAAGAAAGAGAAGATTTTATGAGAAAATAATTTTAATTAAGAAACAAATAATGAATATCCTATTAAAAAAAGAAAAAGAAATATGGAGATAGAATTACAAAAGAAAAGAAAAGGGAGAGGAAAGATACTAAGAAGGAAAAATAAGGAAGAAGAAATCCACAAAAAAAGAGAATATTTTATGAAAAAATAATTTTAATTAAGAAACAAATGATGAATGTCCGATTAGACGGAGATGGAATTAGAAAAGATAAGGGAGAGGGCGGACACGAAGTAAAAGAAAAAAAGAAAAAATGATAAGGAGTTGATGAAGAGAGTCAAATAAGCAATGAAAATGGAGGAGACGACACATAATCAGTTGGAGAAATTATATAAGAAGAATTAAAAAAGGAAAACTAATTAAAAGTGTTTGAAAACTTTGAGTTTTAACAATAATGAAAAAATAAAAGGTAAAGTGAATAGTATCATGGTTGATTTTTTAATATAAAAATGTGATTTTTTGTTAAATTGAACAGTACCAGAAGTTTTTCGTTATAGTTTTCTTAATTAAAAAGGATTTGTTTGGATGTATTTTTAAAATAATTTAAAAATAAATTTTTAATAAAATTACATATAAATCTTAAAAAAATACTTAATAATATGTCGTCACTCACAAGCTGATCACACTCGAAAAAAAATAAGGAAACGAAAACGACATCGTACCGAAAACAAGTCGACGGTAAAAACAGTATAAGCCGCCTATAATCCCCAAAATCCTTGTCCCACCAGAATTTGACATGTTTTTTTGTAAATAAATAAAAAGGAAAAATAAATAAAACAGAAATAGGCATTCCGTTGGTCGTCGTATTCCATTTCTGACTCTCTGTTTTCTTCCCAAACAAACCAAACAAATTATTCTTTCGAAACAACACAATTTTTAACAATTATTGTCATCTCATTATTCTCCCATATCTCCCTTTAATCCGTCTCCAACGATCCAATTCCAATTCCAATCTCAACTCGGATTTGGATTCGATTCGAATTTATATTCGACGATGACAATCCAAATAAAGCAATTGTTCCAGCTCTCCTCCTGCCCACCACCGCCACCGCCACCACCTTCTTTAAATTCTCGGCCTCCTTCGTTTCTGTCCCTCTTCGTTTGCTTCCAAGAAGCCATGCACCGCACACTCCCTGCTTTCCTCCTCTTCACCTGCGCTTCCCTGTTCCTCCTCGCCTTCTTCTCCCTCCACCTCTCCCGCACCACCGACTTAATCCACCACTTCCCCATCACCCTCGCCGACGACCGCCACCACTCCATCCTCGCAATCCGCGATCAGCCTCTTCCTACCCCTCACCGCACTCGCCACGACGTCTCCTCCCTCACGAACTCCTCCTCCACCGCCATATCCACCGTCTCCGTTCTCCTCCCCTCCTGGGAGATCCTACTCATTGTCTCTCCAGAGACTCCACTTCCATCCGCCGGAGGCAACACCTACGTTTGTCTCTTCCAGAACAACGACACCTCTGACGCCAGGCTCTCCAAAACGTTGCCGTTTACGCACCGGACGACGCTGGCGTGCCCCATGCCCAACCGAGTGAAGCGTCTCCGCCCGTTTCACCAACCTGTGTTGGCGAAGAGCTCCGACAAAGACACGCTGGCGCCGGGCTCGAATTCTCCGGAGCAGATGATCCGGTGGAACTTCATGGTCTACGAGTCATTCTCGACCGAAGACGACGTCGTCCTGTTCGCCAAGGGTTTGAACAACCGCCAGGGCGTTAACCGACCTCCTACCGAGTTCAGGTGCGTGTTTGGCGACATCAACAGCAAAAACGCCGTCAGAACCGCCGTTACAAGCTCCGTACAAGAGGTGTTGAGGTGCCACCACCCCAACTTAACGGACGTCAATTTGAACGAGAGGCTCATCAAAATCTCACTGGAAATCGTTGATGCAAATGTGGTAGTCCCGTCCGTTGCGTACTACTCGCCCAGGCCACCTACGGAGACTACTGCTAGTGCGGGGGCCACAGAGATTTCTACAACTGTGGGGACCACAGAAATTCAGCAAAATAATTTGGACGAGGTCTGCGTATGCACCATGGTGTACAACGTGGCAAAGTTCCTGAGGGAGTGGGTGATTTACCATTCCAAGGTCGGAGTCGATCGCTTCATCCTGTACGACAACGACAGCGACGACGGCCTCGAGAGTGTCGTAAAAGAGCTGAACGACGAGGGGTACAACGTTACGACGCTGTTTTGGGTGTGGCCCAAGACGCAGGAAGCCGGGTTCTCTCACGGCGCCCTGTACGCCCGGCGTACGTGCAAGTGGGTCGCGTACATCGACGTGGACGAATTCGTGTTCGCGCCGAACTTGTGGGCCCAGTCGGACCATCCGTCGAAGCACATGCTGAAATCTTTGCTACCGGAAAACAACCATAACAACACCGTTGTTGGGCAGGTCTCGATCAAGTGCAACGATTTCGGTCCGTCGAACCAGAAAAATCACCCGGCAGAAGGCGTTACGCAAGGGTACACGTGCCGGAGGCGGTTCGAGCAGCGGCACAAGTCGATAGTGCGGCTGGACGCGGTGGACGACTCGCTGGTGAACGCAATACATCACTTTAAGTTGAAGAAGGGGTACAGGACGAGGCAATTGAGCATGGAGAAGGGGGTGGTGAACCATTATAAGTACCAGGCGTGGCCGGAATTCCAGACCAAGTTTCGGAGGAGGGTTTCGGCATACGTGGTGGATTGGATGCAGGCGCTGAATCCTCAGTCCAAGGACAGGACCCCCGGATTAGGGTTTCAGCCGGTGGAGCCGAAAGGTTGGGCGGAAAAGTTTTGCGAGGTTAGAGACGAGCGGTTGAAGATGTTGACGCAGAGATGGTTTGGGTCTCATACGCCGGATGGCTACAGAATGGTGTGGCAATCATGAAAAATATATCTCAATTCATTCCATATATATGTTTCGTTTCCTACTTGTTTTTGTTACCATGGCGATGGCGGCCATGGATTCCAGTTCGAAATGCAATTGAAAACAAAGTGCAGACACAAGCTTAGGTATGTAGCAGGAGTTCATGTTTGTCACAAATGTATACATAAGATTTACGGCATAGGATTACATGGTGGGAAGTAGTTCTAGTTGATGAGGTGGGATTCTTTCAATTTCTGGTTCATTCTGTTCATCATGTTTGCTTTGTTTGTTTTTTTTTTTTTTTTTTTTTTTTTGTGTGAAGGATACAGATTTTATTCCAGTGATTACGAGAGAGAGTAACTTTTTCCCCTCCATTGGAACCTTACAGTAGATTTTTCTTGTCCCTTGCTAGTTGAATGTGAAATTAAGATCAAGGAATTTCTAATTTCTAATTTTTTTTTTCACCTGTATTCATTCTCAACAAATTATTCAAATTGTTGACATGCGACGCGATTTCAATTCGTAGTTGAGATTTACTTACACACCTAAATGCGTAGTTCTAATGGTATGTATAACCAGTTCTGTGAATGCTTACCACATATTTAAAACTGAACAAACTAATTAGTAGATGTTTGCTGTTTGACGTGTTTGGTTATATGAGCGTAAAATCAATAAAAAGGTCAAAATGCATGATGAACAGTGTTTTTGCTTGATATGTATAAATGAAGGAATACGCGCATCAATTTTTGGTTCTATTTCAATCAGGTTATCATCACGAGTGCTACTACATTTACTATATATTTGTACCATTTCTCTAAAAGAGGTAGACCTACCTACACATGTGAGTCTCACATCTGTTTTAACTTCGAAAAGAATCCGCCATCCAAAAACATAAAAGAGTAAAGAAAAGAAAAGAAAGAAGAAAAAAGAAGAAAATATAAAGAAGAGCTGCAGGCTGTCTGCGTCTAATCGGAGTCTCAAGCAAACTGTTATTCTCGGTTTTCCTTCCACATGCAGATGCAAGAAATCTTTTTCTAGACCACGCAAAGAAGCATTGCTTAATTGTTGGCCTTGCATACAATATTTTATCTGCTACTAGCTAACTACATTCTCCAAGTACATAAATATTTAGTTATGATTCAACTAGTATTTCCATTACTAGCGGGCTCAACGAGGATTTGTGTGGCACGGATACACGATTACTGTGGCGTCTCGTGTCAATTTTCGTTTTTTTACAAGGCCTTTGTATCATTGACACGAGACCCCACAACTGTATATTATTCCAACTTTTTATGTTCTCTCTAACTTTGCGTATCTTTGTTAATTTTTCTATTCGTATTTGATCATTAATAAAATCAGTTTATCACAAACTTCTGTCTCTATGGATACTTTACAAGTTTAAAAAAAAATTCATTTTCTATTTTAATTTTCTTCAACAAAGCAAGTAAACCCGCTATATAACAACCCAAGAATCCTGTTTTCATTTTCGAGGGTTTGCTAATAATTAGTACAATTCATGAGTTGGTAAGGTTGGGTCTATCGTTTGTCTCCAATTTTAACTTTTCAACTTTCAGACCAACAAAGTGATTTGATAATTTCAGCCTGCAATTGCGGATATCAATTACAATTTGTAATTAAATGTGAAAGAAGCAAATGTGTGGGATTTCTTCTCTGATAAACGTCTAGCGATGATAAGGATCATTAAAGGGGATGTAGCTCAGATGGTAGAGCGCTCGCTTAGCATGCGAGAGGTATGGGGATCGATACCCCACTTCTCCATCTTTTGTTCCTGTAAACATTGATTTTTGACCC
Source organism: Cotoneaster glaucophyllus (assembly GCA_036320875.1). Classification (NCBI taxonomy): domain Eukaryota; kingdom Viridiplantae; phylum Streptophyta; class Magnoliopsida; order Rosales; family Rosaceae; genus Cotoneaster; species Cotoneaster glaucophyllus. The sequence goes on from CM070060.1 coordinate 1,492,072, forward strand.
TCAATGCCAATGCCTTATTTGGTAAACTTTGGGCGGCGGTGACCTCAAACTCAAAGCCCTTTTTCCAACAACATCCTCCTCCTCCTTGGTCGTCTCAGACTCGTTAACGCACTCTTCCCAAGCTACAAAAGGGATGAGAAGGGTATGTGATGGGGAGGGCAGACAATCCATCTCCCAATTAAAATGAACATAAATCGCTACCCATTTCGTTAGCAAAACTTAGTACAAAATTACATAACCTACTCCGGACTCGTTTGACATTGTTTCTTTAGCTTAAAAACTTAAAAAGTACGGTTGTATTAAAAACATTTTGAAGTGATAATCCGTAAAACAATTTTGTCGTGTTTCCTTAGGATGCTAATTTTTACGCACCCTTATTAACCTCTCACACACTTTCTATTAAACAAAAACAACAAACGGATTATACGTAGTTGTGCAAGAGCTCACGGACCCAAAAGATAAATTTTGAACAACAGTGCTTATACAGAAGCTTATACTCAATGTCTAATTTTCCCATAGACAAAATGGGATCCAACAATCAGGATACTCCTCCATATCTAAGTCACAATTCAACAAACCCATACTAAATTACCAATGCACATCCACATTGGATTAAATTGCTAAACCAATAAGTTTTTAACATAAAAATGATTAATCTGTACAAAATCTTTTCCCTACCACTGTAAACTGGTAATGATTCCTTGCGGCAATCAGAGAGCGACCATAATAATTTTTAATTAGAACGAAAGGGAGATAAAAACAAAGGGGAAAAGAATCCTTATGTGTTAATGTAATTCATTAATCCCTACTACTTTTTGTCTATATACGCGCCTCTGGCACCCTCACTGTAGTCAAAGCTGTAAAGCTAAATCCGGGTGCTGTTGCAGACCGATTTGAGGTGAGCCGGGTGCACCCAGTTTGACGTTCAAGTCAGAGGGGAATGAATAAGAAACCTGTTTATTGTGTAAGGATGAACCGTGCCAGGATGCTTCCCCACCAAGCAGATGGCTAGATCTCGATCCACTTGAAATTTCTGGCAATTTGCCTTCCTCTGAAGCAATATGCTTGATAGGCATTTGATGGATGATGGCGTTGCTCTCGGAGGCCATGCTGAGCATTTGAGAAGGCACTGATTTGCCAGTTGAAGATGACATCCCTGGTAATATGGCAAGTATATTAACATTCTCATTCGTAGTAAAACATATACAATACGTAAATAAACCTACTACTCGAACTATAGTTTACCAGAGTGATTTGTGAAATTCTGCTGAACCAGGAAAGGAGGCACAGGTCTTATCCCACACGCACCGTTGTCAACTGACGCTGCTTCATTGTGGGAACTCAATTGTCTCCTACTTTCTACGTTAACACCACTTTGTAGCGAAAATCTATTTGGAACAACAGAGTTTGAGCATAATGTACTTCGAGGTAGAAGTCTGTCTGAGTGGTCATCAGATGCAGGGTTGCTTTGAACCCTCTGTTCCCTCTCATAGATTGAAAACTGTGGCAACCTTGATGTCTCATTTTCTCCAATCCATCCTGGACCAAACTTGATTCCACTAGGCAAAACACTTCCAATTTTCTTTGAAGCAACCTTCCAAGCAATGGGTCCAAGATTTGCAGCAAATCGAGCTAGACTCCTTGCATATCCATGCTCAAATTGTAAACCTACCTGGTTTATATATTGAGGAAAAACAATAAAACAAACACTAAGAAATCATGTTATACAAGAATCATATTTTTATACAAGTCCGACAAATAAACGTATAGTAGATCTACTGTCATTTTATAGATTTTTGAAGACTCCTATAATCTCCATATTGAAGATCCACTTCTCTATTTTCTAATAGCAACCCCCTTACCCATCATCTTGCACATCACTGAACAATTCCAGTCTCCCATTCAGAAAAGAATACAAGAAAGTTCTCATTATACATACCGCCACAAGTTGCTTCCATTCTCCTTCACAACCAGAAAAGATAGATGGTTCATCGCCCGAAGCCAGAGCTTGTGTATAAGTGTTGCGTCTATTCTCATCTACTGTAAAATGTTTCTTTCCATACTTCAGATCACTCCTCAATACCGAAGCTGCAACCCAAAAAGAAAAAAAAAGGAAAGGCTCAACGTTTGTTCAATAAACTAGAGAATCAAAATAAAATCAAGCAATTCGTCCAAAAAATAAAGAAAAAAAACTGAAACTGAATAAGGGGTACAAATCAGTGAAGCAGGCGCACTTGAAATTACAAACCTGGAAATTCATTCTCCCAACCAGGCAACCAACTAGCACCAGTTTCACCACTAAGATACCCATGGGGGGCCATATTTAAGGCATCAGAAGACCTGAACTTATGGGGAGCAGGCCGTCTTAGATTATATGTGCTGGATAAGTTAGAATTCTCTCCTCCAGAAGCAAGAGTAGTTTCAGATACAATTTGAGGACCTACACGATCAACAGGAGATCCTTCAATTGACTTTTTCATGCTCTTGCCAGGTGGCCTGCCTCTCCTTGCAATTTTTGGTTTCAGATCACCATCTTCGTTCACTTGCCTCAAATTTTCTAAGTCCTTTTTTGCGAGCTCTTGTATAGATCGTGCCTAATGAAATAGTCATTGTTAACCATCAAACATGATCAGACTGCCTAAACAGGAAGAAGTGTAGGTTGGACGGGCCAAACCTGTCGAAAGTAAATAGTGTCTGGTGCATTATACTCCATTGCATTTGAACATATCAAGAACACATCTTTCTGCAGAAGTTAAAAATTAAAACTTAAAAACCTGTCACAACAACTAATTTAACAAGAAAATCAAACCAGAAGTAGAGCACGGTCATAAGCAATGAGATACCATCGCAGTTTAGTGCAACAAGAATAGAGTTCTCATAAGATTGAATCCATGGTGAATCACACCATTTCTCTATTTCTAACATTACAGTGATACATCAGGATGCCAAAGAAATAAATGGTTCCTAAAATAGGACAAGGTTAACAACTTGAATACCGAATGGAATGACAAGTTGCACTATGTTCTCAGTCCTGGATTCATTTGCCTTCTTTAACTAGCAAAAGGCTCAACTTGAATTAGCATGCCTTATATTACAATAATTGACATCTCCGTAATTTCCAAAAGACAATAATCCCTGATGTACATATCAATCAAGCAAAAAACCATATATAGGAAACACCCATCACTAAACACTTCATTTATTCATACGGCTGGTGGGGGGAGAGTGAGCGGTCAAAGGAGATGAGAAAGGGGAGCAGAAGCAAGTAGATGGTGACATTGATGCAACTGTGGTGGGTGAGTTGTGTGTCAAAACTGAAAACTAGCAAAAAAAGATTGTAATACAAACCTCAAACTGTTCCAAGCAGGAGTAAGCTCCCTCATCTAGTTTCGTCCTCACAGTTCCAAAATCCATTGGGTTTTGAATGATTTCGTGATAATCAGGAAGCTGAACAGACCAACATGTTTACATCAAACCACGAAATTGTTACTCGTAAAACAAGCTAAGATTAGCATCACAACAAGCTATTTCAACATAAGTAAAACATACCTCTTCAAGATCAACAGGCTCAGAGAACACCCCGCGAGTGTCCTTTCTGCAAGAAAGTTGAGACCAACGAGTGAACATCCATGGTCATTCCAAAGAGTCAATGAAAAGACAAAACAACTTTGGAAACTAAGACACTTACTTTTGAAGCCTATCAAGGATGAACACCACCAACTTTTTGTCTGGCAAAGGTGTCGTGGGACCGGACTCAACCTGCGACCCTGTCCACAGGTAAAAGTTGACAGTCATTAGAATTTAACCCCCAGGAGAGAGCTTTTGAGCAAGAATTGGGATTGACTAACAGTGTCATACCATGTAATATACTACTACTGTCTGTCGCTTTCAAAATCTCTTCTTGGCTCTGCAAGAAAACCATTAACAACAATGTCACTGCTAAAATTACCATTAACACAAACAAATCATATTTAATTTATAACTTAATTTTCTGCAATCATTGGAAAAGTAAATGAACAAATAAATCAAGAAAAGACAAAGTGAAGCTTTTCAGACAAGATGGTGTGCGTCTTTCTATAGTACAATTTAACCAGATGAAGAATTTAAATTAGGAAATAAAGAAAAACTGCCCACATTCCAAATATATAAATAAAAATTAAATCATGTCCAAGTCAAACACATCCCCCCACTACTCCATTCCGGCTCCCCAAAAACAGATTCTGGTTTTCGCGCGAAAATCCCTAAAAGATTCTAATTCCGAAATAAAGCAAAAATATATAAATTTCATTACTTTTTCAAAATTAAGCAAAAATATATATAAATTTCGTTACTTTTTTCGAAATTAAACAAAAATAGAGAGAATAAGTGCAAAAAGGACATGGGTTTGTGTTTAATTTTGAAAAAAGAAAAAAGGGTTTCAGGATTTGTAGTGTGATGATCACCATATGATTAGATCCGTGATGGATGGTGCTGATCTTGAGAGCGGCCCCCGGATCCTCACCACCCGCGTTCGAATCGGAGCCGAAGGGGCCCGAAATAAAGGGCGACAATGTCGGAGCCGAATTGGGATTAAAAGCGAGGAGGGGCTTATGCTTCTTCTTTGCGCGCTCGTCGTCGGCGTCGGCATCGGAGAGGGAATTGGACGGCGGGGATGAACCGAGAGGAGTAGGGTTCCGGCGAGTGGATAGACGGCGAGGGTTTGGGGATTGGCCGTGCTGCTGTTGTTGGAGGAGGGCGCGTTTCTGGAGATCCAAGAGAGAAGGACGACCTTTCTTCTTTTTGGTTGGTGGATTATCCATCATCGTCATCGGCCGGCGTTTCTGTTTTCTGATGCCTCCGCCTCGCCCCCTTCACCTACTATTCTATTCTATCCTCCCTCTTTCTTTTACTCTCTCCCTCTCTCTCTCTCTCTAAATTCCAATTAATTTAAGATGCTTTTCCTTTATTATTTTAAATATTTTTTTTTTACTTTATTCCCTTTTAGAAAACTATTTATCTATTGCTTTTTGGGTAATGTTATTCAGACTTTCCACAAATGTATCGTTAAACTAAATTAATAAAAAAAAATTGTCAATCAAAAGATAGCACAAAACAAAATTATGAGCAGTAAAATAAATTTAAACAAATTAAATTTTACAATTTTTTCAAAATCTCATAAAAAATTAATCATAACATTCTCTAATTTTAAAACATAAAATGTAAAAAAATAAAATAAAATAAAAACTTCTCTTCGAATTCCTATTCTATTTTTCTCACTTTCTTCTTTCCATTTTAAAATAAAAATAAAAAATTATTTTCATAAACAAAATATGAGTTAATAATAAAGAAAAAAAAAAAGAGAGCCACAAATTGGGGTGGGCTCACTTTCACTTCAAGACGTCCCAAAATGACTGTCCGTCTGGCCCTTCGAACAAATAGGGATGCGAGTGAAACAAGAGAAATCATTCTCTAGGGTTTCCCCTGTCAGATACCAGTAAAATAAATAGATCAGTTGGGTCGCTCTCACTCTCTCTCTCTCTCTCTCTCTCTCTCTCTCTCTCATCTATCCAAATCCAATCTCTCGGTCTTTGCTTTCTTTCTTGCCATCTGCAGGCAGGTATGTTGTGGTTGTTGAAGATATTACAGGTTATATATTGACTGGAATAGTCTGTTTGCCTGGTTGTGCTTATGTGCGGGCTGCTTTACTACTAGTACTTTTGCTTAATTGACGAGTCTTTCTTTCATTGATCCAGCACATCAGGTTAAGGGAGAATTTCTCAAGTATAATGACGTTGAACAAGGACTGGCTGTTGTATTTGAACATGAGCAAAAATCTTTACGTTCTTGATGTTAGTAAATGGTTGGATTGGTACTCTAATGAGGACGTTAAGAAGTCGTTTACTAGGCCTGAGTTTAAACTTTCCTGTAGTTGGCAATCTGTTTTTGAGTTTGAAGAATTTCGTTACATGATTGTGAATTCGGAGCCGTACGTGGTTGGGGGTCAGTTGTCACCCGATTACATAGTTGAAAAAACGGCCAAGCTTGCTGTTGATGCACCCTTTTATGTGAGATGCTGCGAGCATACTATAGCCGGTAAACTCCCCCCCTTGTCTGCTCCCAAGCTTGATCCTTGTGTCCTCACTATAGACGGTAAAATCTACGTCCTTTCCACACGCATCTTTGATGGGTGCATCAAGGACAAAAAACCTCCACGCCTTTTTGAGGCCTTTCATCCAGGATCCGATGATTGGAAAGTCCTCCCAAATCCTCCATTCATCATTGGTCGTACGCTCAACTACTCTTGTCCTTTTATCGGTCACTACAGCGTGTGGGGCCAGAAGCTCATTGTTAAGGATCCCGTTACGGGCAAAAACTACATCTTCAACACCCATGAAGAGAAATGGGAAGAAGTATTGGACATCCCGGACGCTACCGTCCCTTGTTCAGCACAGTTCAAGCAGTTTCTAGTTTCTGTCGAAGATGGGCACGTGTATGCGTACCGATTTGATGACGCCAATGGAACCCCCCGACGTGTTACAGAGCTGGTTCAGCTTGAGAAGATCATTTTCCCTTACCCAAGCACTTACCCTCCATTCATTGCCAATTTCGGTGATGACGGTCTTATGTCCATAGTGTGTTCTGGCATTTATAAGGAGCGGCCGCATCACAAGCTCTCCTGGGCACGTGTAGTGGTGTTCCAACTGTGCATCGAAGGTCTTCCTCCTAATCAATCCATCCGTGTTGATATCAAAGCAAAAGGAACATTCTATATCGATTCGTATCCAAGTCCAAACTTCTGGAGGAAGTGTTGCCTACCCTACAACAATGATGGTCCAGACATCTTCCAGCTACTTACCACGTAAGCAATTATTTTTATGTCCCTTGAACCTACAAATTCAATCATTCAGAAAATGGGGATTAGTTGTGGGACTCACTCAACATTGAACTTGAACGATCCGAACCGTTTATTTTGTAAGTCTCGATTCATAGATCATCCTTGCAAAAATTCAATTCAATCTGAAACTATTTGTCTATTTAATTATTACTATGAAATCTCAATGTTTCTTGGAGAACAAAGTGTTTGTTAGTTTCTTTGAACTCAATTAGATGCCTCAAATATTTTCAATTTAGCTAACATTTTGCAATGATGATTTATGAGGTGCAACTTGAAAAATAGACAGTACGGATTGTTAAGGTTCGATGTGGGATGGGCCCCACATCTAATCCCAATTTTTATTAAAAGAATATGAGGATCCCTTCTCTTAAAGGTTTCCTATATATATAGTAGTTTGTAAAACAGTCAAGCAAGCATCCCCAGGTATCAAATATTTGACTATTATTATTATTTCTATAATTCACAGTATAATAAGCTAATGGAAACTAAGAAACATAAATTGAGCTTGAATTTTATAAAATCCCTGCCCAAAATTACATGTTATCTGGTAACAAACACGTGAAATGGTAAGTTTAGCTTAGCTGTGACTGAGAGGTTAGTTCTGTGAAGTTTAGCCTCGCTCTAATTTTCTTTTGCTCCCCGTATAACTTTGATGCAATCATGATTGCATTGTTTTTTTTTCTTTCCCTTATTGGCTTTCATTTGTCTCGTGGTTTCTATTTTAAATTAACGGTGGTGAAACCTGAATTCTTTCATTGTACAGACGTGATGATTGGAACAAGTATGAAGATTCGGGTGATGTAAGTTGCAGGAAGAAAGATATTCTTCCACGGTGGGATAGGTTTGTTCTCTATTAATTATCTATGCAACCACTAGGCTGAAGAACATATAATCTTAATTCCTTATTTAGTTGTTTGCTTGTTGTGTCTTTTAAAAAAAGATTTCCGCCCTTTGGGGAAGGAACAGAAGCAACATATGGTCGTCGCAAGAAGAAGAAGCGGCCACTTCTGAGAATGATGAAACTACAACCTATGTACAAGAAGATCCATGTGAGTATAAATTATTATCTATTGTTGGAACTAACAACAGTTGGTTGGCTGGTTTTTGTGAGTTTAATTATGTGGTTGAGAATCGAACAAAATTAATTGTATGATGCAGGTGAAACGGATCTTTATCACCGATGAAGATGATGTCTGGGGGCCCTAAGCAACCGATGGGAGAGCAGCTTGGCGAAAATAAGGCAACCTGAGCCCGACCGAGGGGCTCTACATTTTGCTAGTTTTCGTTGGGGTTAATAATACTATTTCGGTTTTAGTTGGATGTGCACTTTATGGATTAGTTAATGCATGTACTGTATTTCTGTGTTTTAGATATTTTTTATTGGTTGTCAAATCTTTGTTTTATATAAATTTTGGTGAACTTTATGGATTAATTAATAATGCATGTAATGCATTTCTGTGCTTTAGATTTTTTTTACGTATATATATAATTATACTATTATATCATTATTTAAATTATATGATTTATTATTCGGGTAGTCTAAATTGTTTGTCCACAATTTTTTTTAGTGCGGATGTAAGTTCGCTTAACTCTATTCAGTAACAAATCTAAATGATAGATTCATTATATATCAAAACAAAACCTTTCATCATAAAGAATAAAGTAAAGAACTTTGAAGACGGATATGGACCTTGAGGCTATATAGCCATGTCCAACATCATAACTGAATAATATTCACGGTTTTTCTCCATGTTAAAAATATATCGAATTTTCATACCAAAATTCGTTTCATTCGGACGGTTATCTATGGTTATGGGGTTTGAATTGTCATCCCAATTTGAGGCTGGAAAGAAAAAAAATCCATCTTGACCCGAATGCTTGTTAACTATCAAATTGAAAATGGGGTAGAAATAAGGACTCAGATTAATGGAGATTCAAACATACAACACCTACTTTAGATTCCTGAGCAATATCCAATATAGAAGACAGTACAATATAGGTCCTGTTTGAGTGAAAATTTAATGCTGGGCTTAGTAAGAGTGGAGGCCCACAGGCACAAAAGCAAAGAGGAGATTGGGCTCTGACAAGTCGACGACGCAGGAAGAATTTAAAAATCATTTTCGCAAGGAATAGGTTGTAGGCCTATGTTAGAAGTGATGGGTGACAGAGGGCAACTCATTCCGAGCAAGAAAGCACTTTTCAAGGGCAGAAATAGGTGAATACTTGGTGACTCACTATCCTCCGAGGGCCATCACCAAAAAGGCAAAGCTTGGACAGTCGGGCTAAGAGGTTTATAAAAGTAGGAAGGGACGCCAGAGACAAGGACACTTAACCAATCAATCAAAAGACATCCAAACTTTGTTGTCAAACAAGCAAGAAACCAAAAAGCAGCATTTTGTCTAGACTCTGCCCTTTTTGAGTCAAAGATCCCCTATAGAAGGCCATCTTTTGTCAAGTTTAGAAGCTCTGCTACACTCTCCCAGTATTGTAGTTCGAATCCCTTTCGGAAACCCTATTTACATTTCATTTTCAAGAGTCTACAAACCCTTGTAAACACAAAGAGAAGTGGTTGCAAGAAGTTGAACATTATCCGACAAGGTTAATATCTTGCCCTAGTCTCTTTTGTTTGTACTTACATAAAGTAGATCTGTTGTTTAAAGCATATTTTGTTGTGTTTTCAAATCAATTTCATCTGTCTTCCATTCAAAGTCTCATTTGTGATAAATCTGGCTAAACTAATTAGCTTTACCTCTTTAAGTGTTAACTGTAATCAAAGAAATGGTTGGAAGGGCCCTGAACCTTCTTTAATTGGACATATAATATTATGAGCAAAAGTCATTGTTTACAAGGCAAGAAAAAGAACTTTATATAGACTTAACCCATCTGTGACAATCTAGTAGAATCAAGAAGTCTAAATAACTTGTGGTGCAAGAAATCACCCAGTTTATAACCAATAAAGAATAGTCTGTATACAAAGATAACAGTGTCATGCTCAGACCCATGCTAGTTTTGATTGTGTGCCTCAAGACCTAACAAAGGCCCTACAAATACACCTTTCAAACTAACAGCAAACTCATATTGCAGCACACCAAGCAGCAAACCTTGCCCGACCAGCAAGAACCCAGGGGAGCTGGAGCCAAATAATCAAGAAAATTATGGAGGCGACACGTGGACTTTTGGGTGAAAAGGACAAAATTACCCTCGAGCCTCGAGGCACACTAGAATTTCCACACGCATACAACGACAATAACGGCTCAATCAAGGAGGAGTCAAAGGTGATCTAAATGGTATTTATTCAAATCCCTTTCATCACTCCTCCTCAAATGATGGAGGACGAGACGTAGCCCCACCATGACGATCCAAGAGGCTCAACGCGACGGTAAGAGGTAGGGGTGGGCAAACGGGTAGAGGAACCGTGGGTCGGGTGGGTAATGTAGGTTCGGGGCGGGTACAGGCCGGGTCCTATTTTTTTGGAAACAAACGGGGCGGGCCGGGCAAGGCCATTGTTATTTACGGGGCGGCCCGATTCCTAAATCTTAGAAAAAGGGGCCCCGGACTGACCCATTTTTAATTATAATCAACGGTCAAGATTGAATGATAACCTATCATCCAATCTGAACCGTTAATTTCTAACCTAGGTTTCCAGAATTAGTTTCAGTCTCACTCTCTCACTCCCACCTCTCCACCATCTGTCACTTCATCAACTCCCTTGACTCCGGTGACATCCCAAAGAATGCCCATCAGCGCCGCCGCAACCAACACAACGGAACCACCACCACCTATCCAGCCGTCCTCTGACCTTGACGACATCCGTTACTTCGCCGGCTACTGTAAATCTACTTCTCCGAATTTTATTTTTGTTGTTGCGGAGGATCAGTAGCAATAGTATGAATAATAGGATTTGATTAGAGACTAAATTTTTAGGTAGGAGTAATTTGATGAATGCATGAACATTTGGGGTGAAGGAATTGTGGATTTGTTTGGATGGGAGTGAGATTTGGATTTGAGAGTTCGGATTTGTGTTGGGATCTTTTTAATTCCTTAATTGTAAAATTCTATTGCCAACCTCTGTTTACAAAATGTCAATAAACTGTAAATTGATTTCAAATAAAGGCTTATATTCTTTGATTTCATGGAGATCTTACTTGATCATCTTTGATTCAGGTAGTCCCTCCCTGCGTTTTGATCTTTATGACTCGAAACTGCAAGAGTGAGATCCCAGTTCTATCATGGCGTGAGATCCCAATTCTACCATCTGACCTCTATAGATTGAAGTAGTAATGTTTGTTTTGTATCAGATACGCAAAGAGTACTGCATTCCTGAAGCAAATAATACGTGGTATTTCGTCACCTATCGCTGCATGGATCAGACTCGAATTGGTCAACTGTTAAGGGACATTGGATTAATGGCAAAGAATTTGACGTCCTTTATAAGGGCAAGAAAGTCAGTGTCAAACGAAACTAAAGTATTGTGAAGCGGATCGTAAGACCGAATATAAGATGATTGAGTACAAACTTGATCCTGCTGATGCAGATAAGCCAAGGAAGGCAGATTTTCTGGTCCATTTGTAAGTTGTACGAGGATGATGAGAGTTGTCTGAATGTGCAGAAATTAGTGCAAAGTGTTTAAACAGTGTGCAAGTACTGTTCTATGTTTTATTTTGTTCTTCTAAGATTTGAACTTGTGGAACTTTGAGGTTGGAGGTATATTGAGTTTCAGTATCTTGGGAAAATACTATGCTAGAGAGACTGTTTTAATTCATATTTTAGATCACGTATAACACATGATGGTTTGATAATTATGTGCCTTTTTCATTACTGATTCTACATGTCTCCCTTTTCTACAATTGAGATAAATTAGGCCCTACATATTTTCCCTTTCACTATAATTGTTGCTAAAGTTACTTTGCCTCATCCTATAGGGGCAAAGTTTTGATAGGTAAATCGAATGCAGAGTAGGTTGCCTAAAAATTGTACCTAGCTCAGAAAGGCTCTATTTATAAAAACCATAATTAGCAAGATAATCCAAGTACAAATTATTCTTGTAAGTGAGAGATCTTAAGTTGAAATCTCGCCAAAGTTAAATTCGAACCAAATTTATGACCAATCATTGTGAAGCTTTAGCCTACTCCCTATATCGTATTATTAGAACGTACAAACTCCAAAGTTGCTTTCCTTAATATAAGTGAAAAGACTTGTGTTCATTCAATATAATCAAAATTGTGGCACCTAGAGGAGGAGAAAAACTTATATTGAACGAGTTCACAAAATGTGATGTTCTAATTCAATAATGTATGAGAAAGTCTAAGAAGACTCTCTCAAAATGAGACTTTTTATAAACTATTTATCATCTCACAGTTTAACATCAATTTATGTGCCAACATTAAACACGAGATATAATTTTTATTTTTATTATAAAAAATCATACTAATAGTAAATCTGTTTAACATTCTTTAAAAAGCATTACCGCGTGAAGAAAATTTGCACCCGTCAATGTATTAATGACCTTAAACGATAAGGGTGAGGAAGAAGCGGCGCCTCTCCGAAACCTGCAAGTGAAAACAACTGGCTGTTTTAAAAGCTCTGACTACGAAACAAACAAAGCATAGGCAGAGGAATTGGTGCTTACCCAATTAATTAATTAATTAATTGCGTGTGGGTAATCCGATCACTAATTAATCCTATTTAGCACCATATAATCTCGTATAAGACCAAAAACAATGGATAAAAGGATAAGGACTATTTTACTAATACGAAACAAAAGATAAGTGGCAAAAGGGCCATTTCATATTTATTCGGATTTCCACAACTCCAATTTCTAACTACAAGACAAATTAATAAATAAAAAAAGAAATACTGTTTACATCACTTATGACACGTTTTTGCAATATTAAAGTGTGGTATTACGTTTTAAGCGTCATTGAAGCGGAAACAACTCGTTAATAGCAAAATAAAATATCTTTAGTGTGTTCAAAAAACGAAACGGTGCACTGCATGTTTGCTTTGTTCATAGCCTACTTTTGTGACTGAGAGTTAATTTATTCAAAGGGGAAAAGAGATTCTCTTCAGATCCCTTTCACCAAATCCTCAAATTCGGACATTTGAAATTTGATCAAACGGTTAAAATTATTATGACTTTTAAAGAGTCATCTGTTTGTAGTCGTTGAATTAAAATTTCAAAGGTCTGGATTTGGGGATTGGATGGATTTGGTAGGAGTCCGGAAATGATCCCTTTCCATTGTAGACAAGGGGGTGTATTCAATTGATAATTTGAGGGACTTTAATGGATATAAATCCATAGGTTTTTATAGAGTTTAATTGATTTGTAGAGATTCCATATAAAATTTTGATTTAATTCCCTCGAAATCTCATGGGAGATGTGAGATTTGTGGATGCTTAAAATACACTACGAAATCTCTCCAATTCCCTCTAATTCTTCAACTTTCTCAAATTCTTTAAAATCAATTTCTAATTGAATACACTTAGAATATTATAAACTTATTTAAAATCCTAATTGAATACACCCAGATTTTTAAGGATTTTAATAAACTATCTTTAAATTACAATTGAATACATCTTGAATTTCAGAGAATCACTTGAAATCTTGATTAAATATAAATACCCCTATATTCATTAAAAAAATTAAAATCCCTCAAAATCTTAATTGACTAAAATTATTATATTTTATGGATACACGCCGCCCCTCAAATCCAACGCTATTGCTAATAGGTTTTCTTTGGCCACCTGTTTTATACAAACCAGAGCTAGCTCAGGATATACATATACATATATATACATCATACACACACACACACACACACACACACACTAAACATGTAAGTTAGAAGAATCAGTTTGATTGAACGATGTGTATAGCAGTGTTCCTTTGGCAAGCCCACCCTCTTTACCCTTTCCTTCTCCTGCAAAACAGAGATGAATATCACAACAGGCAAGTCTTAATCCCCATCTAATTCACAATTACGCTACTTTTATTTGATTTATTAAGTTAATGGGGTTGTTTGTTTATTATATCTAATCTTCATATATGTATGTATGACTATGTATTTGTACGTATATAAAGGCCTACAACACCAGTCGGATGGTGGGAAGGTTGCAAGATACTCGGCGGGCGAGATGAGGTTGCAGGAGGGACATGGTTGGCCTGTTCAAGAGGAGGGAGACTCGCTTTTCTTACAAATGTACTCGAGCTGGATACCGACCCGGAGGCAAACAGCCGTGGAGACCTACCTGTGCTCTTCTTAGAGGTGCAGTTTTCATTCTTTTTACCTGCTATTTTTTTTCCATTTGTTCTTGTGTTGTTATTTTCTGTTCATGTGTCGTGCAAATAAATCAATGGCAGAGCACCAAGACTCCGAAGGAATTTGCACAAGAATTGGCCAAGGAGGCGCATCGGTATAACGGGTTTAACTTGGTTTTGGCAGACATTCCTTCCAAAACCATGATTTACCTCTCCAACAGGCCGAAAGGAGAAGCGATTCTTGTTCAAGAAGTTTCTCCAGGGATTCATGTGCTATCAAATGCAAAGCTTGACTCACCCTGGCACAAGGTTGGTTTGCACTAACCTTACTAAGTATGTTAATTGCATGGTTGTTTCTGTCATTGATCCACCTGGTTACTGGCTTTATGTCCTGCAGGCTCAGCGCTTGCGGTTAAATTTCGAGGAAGAGATTAAGAAATACGGTGAAGGAGAAATGCCCGTGAAGGAAATGATTCGAAAGCTAATGAGGGACGGAGTTAAAGCTGATAAGAGAGAATTACCTCGTATATGTGAACTTGACTGGGAGTTCAATCTAAGCTCCATATTTGTTGAAGTTGACACTCCACTGGTAAACGCTATTAGCAATGAATTCATATTCCAGTTACCTGTAAGAATTGAAACTTACGTATCCGTCAATTTTCAATTGTGCAGGGACGCTATGGCACCAGGAGCAGCGCTGCGGTGACAGTAAGGCGAAACGGTGACCTGAGTTTTTATGAGAACTATCTGGACAATGATCACACATGGAAGGAACATACTGTGAACTATCAGATTCAGAAGCTGAGTTGCTTGAAGGAGATATGGAATCCATAGATACAACACCCGCTGCCGTTTATCTGTAGGCAAAAACATTATGCACTTCTATCATTTGTAAAGAATGACACAGAGAGAATGGAATGTAAAATGCAACCAAGCATATAACTTTGATCTGAAAGCTGGATTTTTAAAAGCCTTACCTTCTTCTTCCTCTAATTGCAACAACAATTGAGACTTTGTTTCTTCATCTAGCTTCAGTCCTGCTACATCGACCTCCTTGCATGCACTCGTCCCTTTTTCCAGCCTCGCAAAAACCATATCGACCTCCTTACTGCCACGCCACAGGCTGCAAGTTTTGTAAATAAAGATGCATGGAAAATAAAAATGAAAAGTAACAAGTAACAAAGCATATTGTATCAGACTACTTGTCTTCTTGTTGTTGGATCTCCTAGTTTTTGGAATGCTCCAAATTCCGCTTGAGCATCTAAATCTGGATCAATACCAGAAAAAAACATCTCTAAACAAGGTTCTAGCACCATGCCAAATGTGTCCGAAGAAGAGTAAAGCAAACGAAGCCGAGCCCAGATTGTCTAAACCAGTCAGAAGCACTCTACAACTTCAAAATTCTTAAGCCTGACGCTTCCATGATAAAATAATCCGCCCTTATTAGAGCGTTTCAGGCATCAAATTGGGGCTCCATATAGCACCATTCATACCCTTGAAGAGATTGTAACACATTGAAATTATGTTTGAAAGCTTTCATCCGATTTTTCAACCGACCCTTCCCAATTTTCCTGCAGTTCTCTCACTAAGTTATCATAAGCAGCAGTTGAAAAGAACCGTCTCCCATACTCTTTATGCATAAATCTCTCAATCAAAAGATCATCCCAATCCCCTGTCCGTTTTATCATATTCTTCTGTTACTCACATCTACCTTTCTTCATTCAGTATCCAGTTCTACTGTGAAAAAATTGACCATAAGTTTAAAGCACGAGCTAAAACAATGGTTACAAACTAAGGACTACATAAAAACAATATGAATTCTTGGGTACCGAAACCAATCTATCTTATACAGTTTTAGATAAGCCTAGTAGCTTGCTGAGATTAAAACAAGCGTTAGTTACACCAGTGCTTTCTTATAGATGTCTCTCCAAATGCTAAAAGCTTAAGGCAACAGAAGTCACAGAAACTCAGCCCAACACAATGCAGGGAAGAAAGTTGTCTGCAACCGAAGGAGGGTCCTTGGTACAGGTTCTAATAAGCAATGATAGCAATTGTATCTAGCCCTTGATGAAGTTTAAAAGGGATGGCACTGGGGAAAAAAACAAGAAAGAACCAAAGAACACCCAACTCGACGACAAAAGAATTGTTGGAAGACTCATTAGTAAGACCCAAAGTGTAAAATAACAGCGACCAAAACCATCTTTTACCTTTTCTCCCCCTCCCTACATAGTAGAAAGAGTGAATTTTGAAAGCTCCCTTTCCTGATTTCATACATCTTCAACAATCAAATAAACAGTGAGAACCCACTAAACTTGCACAAGTTCACGACTCAAACTCACCCTCACTTAAAAGGCTTTAAACCCAGAAAAAAAGGATCAAGAATAACAATAAAAATGGTGGTTGCGAAGGCCACAAGGTGGAGAATTATGAAGAGTGAGATGAGCCTCTGTTCACCTTTGACGATAACAAAGGAATAATAGCAGCAATGCTATAAAAGATAAAACGTGTAACAAAGAGGCTGTTTATGACTCGCAAGGCAAGAAAAAGAGAAGAAGAAAAAAGCATCATCTGAACTAACACGCACTGGTGCAAACGCGCACAGCTCACACACAGGATTGTTATGAACAGATAAACATAACTTGTCAACAGTTGAATCTACGTAAAGTTCAGAGATCAAGTGTAAACCATCATCTGCATTCTGCCCCAGCACACACAAGCGCAAATACAAACTCATGCTTACACAAAGGAATATTGTAGCATTGCTTGTCAACAATTGATCAACTTGCCAAGTGTTCAGATATCAAGTTTAAAACATCATCTGCACCGCACACAAATGTGCTGTCATGTGCAAAGATGGAGCGCGCACATTCTCTCATATGCACATTTGATCTCGCGCGGAGGTTTGTATTTGGCCAGCCTCCCAGAAACCATGTAAGTTTTGATCATGTCCAAATACACGTCATATGTCGGAGAGAAACCTGCTTCCTTAAACCTGGAGAAATATCTTACAGTCCTTGGAAGCTCTGATAATTCAGAGCAACAAAAAGCGACTATGAATCGGACTTGTGTACATAACTAGACGGAGAAGAGGGGGGATGTACGCGTATCAGTCAAGTTAAAGAAATCTTATTCATAATCTTTATATATGTGGTGGTGTTTGGAGAAATGTTACCAACTGACGCCTAATGATCCATCGAACCTGCTGATCCTTGCAGCAACTAATCAATTAACTGGAAAACTATATCTTAATTAGTACAATTAAGTGCAAATCTTAAGTACCATTGCATTGCATAGTAAAATTATCGAATATATGATCTGTTGGAAAGTAAAGGAAAATTCTATGAATAAGATTATTGATTTGTTAATTAATTCCCAATTCCCAAATTAATTAATAATTAATGGCGAGCTAGCTCGTGAATTCGACTGCAAATTCAGTGGGAAACTTTTCTTGCACATCACTAAGGTTTCTGAAGATGATGGACGAATCCACCAACACAATCACAATCAATCATAAAATTAATGCATATATCCTTAGTTCTTAATAACTAACAAGCTATATATATATAAACTTAATTCTTGACCACTTATTCGTACAGCGAAACCAAAGATTTAACGTACATAGCTACTTCAGTAGAACCAAGAAAATTATCGACTTTGGTCCCTGTCTCTTCGGTAAGATTCCAACAGATCCTCTTCGAATCCTTTTGGTGAGAATCCTGGGGTCTATGAATCGTGTCCGTTCATCGTATATCGTACAGTCAGATTTTATCAAGTACTGTTTGTGTTTAATTTTTAAATAAAAATAATTAAAACAAGTTATGATCGCACAATGTACGATAAACGAACATAATTCATGGATCCTCTTCCGTGCGATGAATGGACACGATTCACGGATCCCCAAAAAGAGAATCCGAACATCATGTCACTTTGTAAACTGAATGAGATCCAATTCGGAGTCCCCATGCTCCGGACGCATAGAAGAAAATTGCATACCTCGAACTATCGAGGCTCGACACCTTCTAATGAATTTTTTTCTTCTCTCTCAAACTATGCAATCGATTTATTTATTTATTTATTTTTCCAAATTGCATACAAACGAATATTGTATAGAGAAATCTAACTTCCTGAACATTAGTAAAAGACTTCAGTGCAGATGGAACTCTAAGGCACTGAAATATGGGAAATTAGATACTCCTTTCAACTGACATAGTCAAGCAAAACAAACGAATTCACATCTTATACTACAACGTAAGAAAAACACAAAAAAAAACCATGTGGGAACTGCAAACTTACAGCTATCAGAATCACCCCTACCAATTCCTATAGAAGAAAAATTTCGGAACAAGCATATCAAATAGTGGCACCCTCTAATTTCTGGGCTGTCGTAGATTCTTCGACCACGTAGACCTACCAACTCTCTTTGAAGCTTTGGAATCTCTAGCGGTACATGTACAAATATGTTGACAACAATCCTACACAAGAGGAGGGCCATGCAAGACGATAGATGTAGCTGCTGTGAGCACTCCGAACTTGCTAGGTGGTCACCCTTACCCATGGAGACCCGATGTCACACACATCTGGGTTACAGTATGTGAAGTAGAATAAATAGGATGCCCTTACTTCCGCTGCTTTTTAGCGACGGACTCTGACTGGATCTCAGCCTGCCAATTTAAACTTTTACATAAGTAAACAGTTAAGGGAATTGAGTAATCACTCAACATAAACACAATGTCCATGATTTTCCTACTTTAATTTCACAAAACTCCAGGTTTTTTTCTTCTTTTTTATCAAGTACATTGTATTAATAATAAGAAGAGGCAAAAGTCCCAGTATATGCTGGGTAGACCTCTACAAGTGTAGTAAATCAATAAATTTCATCAACCCATCATTCCTGCATACGTTCCTGTTCTGTAACCCAAAAAAAGACTGCGGAGAAACCTTTAGATTAATTTTTACTTTATTTTACAAAATATTATGTTTCCTATAAAAAAAGATATCACCAGATACTTAAGGGAGTCAAAATTACAATACTTCCGGTTCATCAAAATGCCAAATTCCATACTATCTATGTTATTTGGAATTCTGGAGATACACCCGCAAGCTGATCACCAATAAATTATTTATATGGTTCATTAGGTCTTCTCTTCAGCTTTGTGCCTATAGTGGCCGGTAAAATCTTAAATTCTTTCTGTCGTACAGCCTAAATACTTGATTCTAAATGCGCTAATTTTCAAACTAGTA
The DNA here is from genome assembly GCA_036320875.1 of Cotoneaster glaucophyllus. Classification (NCBI taxonomy): domain Eukaryota; kingdom Viridiplantae; phylum Streptophyta; class Magnoliopsida; order Rosales; family Rosaceae; genus Cotoneaster; species Cotoneaster glaucophyllus. Next base: position 1,511,445 of record CM070060.1, read on the forward strand.
ATCATTTACTAGGGAACATAAACATTTCGGAGATTTTTTGTCATCCGTGAAACAGCATAAATGTAGTCGATAAACCGAAAACAAGAGATCAAATACAGAATTGGTTGAGAAAGCTTACAGCACTTGAAAGCTGCTCGCGGATATAGGCCATTGATCTTAGCATGGCACCTAATGTATCCCTAGAAACTTGAAACTTGACCTCTGACTCCCCTGAAGTTGTCTCTGTGTCTTGAAGCTGAAGAAATAAAAAACGGTTGTTTATCTTAATCTGTCAAACATTAATAAATGGGAAAAAGAGCCTTCAGAACAACAAAAAAGACAACAAATTATTATTACATATCTAGGAGTGACCTCTATTTAATTTTCATTTCAAATCCAGAATAGTCAACAGAGATGGACTTAAGGCTTTAATGTAAGATTTATATTAAGAGTATTAGTTTCATTTGAGGACTAAACATTTAATCTGTTCCAATCTATACGATGTGTTAGCCCTCATCTTAAGAGATTCAAAAAATGTTTAGATTACCATAGTATATCCCTTCAATTGCAACCTCTCTATAATTCTAAAAGTTGAGCTATTTAATTTAAATGGTGGGAGAGTCCATACATCAGAGGGGGCGGATGAAATTAAACAGTCGGTGTTCCACATACCCATAGCTTAAGCATATCAGCAAGGATTGACAACGATTAATGTGTGTGTATTTATGTGTGTGCAGAGTTCATCCAGGCAAGTTTAGGAATTTTAGAAGTGCTAGAATCAAGATCAATATAACAGAAAGGTTTGTAAAACGAGTATACTTTTAGGCTTTTGAAAGGCGCAACAGGTAACAGATTATATGTTGCAATTCCAATAACCCACAAGTAGAAACGTCTGACTAAATGATGCGATTCTTACATCTTCTTCTTAACTCATTTGATAACCAAGTTGATGTTCCCCTCCTCTAACGCTTACTTTTACAACCAATAAAATATGCAATGAAATCATGTCTACCAACATTACAACAGTTGATTTCCCACTGTCTTATCAGCAACTGTGTGAAATAAATCATTGCAACTGCATTCCCGTTTTTCAGAAAATGAACAAACATGTGAAAACTAGTAATTAACCCTCTTTATTTAGGGTCGGTGTGGTGACCATTTCTCTTTTAGTTGTTAGAGATTGACGAGAAAATTAAAAAAACATGGGAGAAAGGAGAGACAACGAAGGGTGGAGGCATGATGGTGGGAGGGTATAGAATGGTACACATAACAAAATTTAAAACCAAAAACTGACAGTTTCAAGTTTTTGTTTCAAACATTCTTCTTCATTTCTCCATCTTCCCCCGCAACACTCTCCCTCAAACTGTCTTCATCCCTCCCTTACCCCATATCAAACTGTCTTCATCCCTCCCTTACCCCATATCAAACTGTCTTCATCCCTCCCTTACCCCATATATCTTCCCTCTATCACTAACACAAAAAATTATAACTAAAACTAGAAATGAAATGGTTATCAAAATGTCCCTTAAGTATAAATAAAAATGACTTTCAAATCTTTTTCAGTTCTTTGAACCATCTATACCATAAGTGGCACAATGTAACAAAGAAAGAATATGATAAGATGGGAAAGTCTTTCCTGAAACTGCCCAATCTAATAAATACACCATTCTTTTTGTAGGAAACAGAAGGACTACCATGAATTAAAAAAGTGGGGAGTACGATCCAAAGTGAACCTGCAGTGCCTTTGTTTTTATAAAAAATAAAAAATATATAAAAAATAAAAAAGATGCAACCTTCAAATGCAAGAAACAACAAGGCAGCATTTGTTCTAAGGGAAAAGCAGAAAGTAACCTGGCAAAATTAAGAAACAGAAGCTTCCCAATCCATATTTAAAAGAAAGGCTGTCATGAAACCCAGAAGAAACTTTAGCCAAAATCTAGCCTTATCCCAGAAGCAGTCCACAAACTCCCCAACCTTCCCTCACAACTTAGGCTGTTTCCTTCCCCAAAAAGTCACTACTAAGCTGCATCTCCCCAAAAAGTCACTACAAATATAGGATTTCGCAGAGAGAGAGAGAGAGTGAGACAATGAAAGCTCTCTAAAGTTCCTCTGAACATCTCTCTGAAGTTCCTCTGAACATAGTGCACCCGTTAGGGTATAAACAAAATTTGACTCTTCCATTGAAGGACCACAGAAGTATTCACCCTTCAGTGAGCAACAATCCAAGCCAAAAGTTTAACCTCAGGAAAAACTTTGGCCTTTCAAATCAGTTTAGTATGGATTGAAAATAGAGACAGTGCAATCCATAATTAAGGTAAATAAAGTAACACTAAAAGAGGGATCTAGTGCCGATAAATCCTTCCAAAACAGAAACACTCCCTCTTTCCCTCTGTGAGTTGAAGCTTCAAACAAAACATAGTAAGGGATTGAAAAATGATTCTCCAAGGGCATTGCCATGAGTCTATCAGCCTACGCTGGTTAACAGAAAGATAAAATTGGAAAAGCTTAATGAACACAGCATAGAGTATTCTGAAACAATTAACCATCATTCCGCTTGCAGAAGACCACTTACAAATGCATTTAAGTCCAGAAAAATAGCACAAGGGTGTCTCCAAGTGGAAACCCCATTTTTCTGTACCCACAAGGAGGCAAAAGGTATTGAGAATGAACACAAACAACATAAGGCAGAAAAATGGTTCATCAAACTGTGGCCAAATTTACAAGATATAGGTTTGAAACTTTGACTCCCATACCTTCAAATTTATTACAGCAACCTTATTAGCTGGTGTTGATAGCTGATCACTGATGTAGGACATGGACCTTAACATTGGCTCCAATGAAACCCTTGAGAGCTGAAACTTAACCTCTGATTCAGTTGACGGAATTCTGCTATAATCTTGCAACTGCAGTGGTCATAAGAGATGTGTTTAAGAAAAAAAATATGGAGAGAACACTCTTGCTCAGTTGTAAGCTAAGCTTGACAGTGCAAACCCGAGCATTCCACTAGCACAATGTTACATTATAGAATTAAGTGCAGCAATAATCACATATGAACAAGCCTAAATAAAATAAAAGGATTTAAGAAGATTTCATGTAACTCAGGCATCCAGGCTATGATTATCAAATACAGCAAACTTGAGCTAATTTTATTTGATAATACAAAATATCACAACTATTTTTTCATTTCTTCATTTGTACCTTCAGGTTAATGACAGCTACTCTATTTCCTGGTACCGAATTCTTATTTTCCATGACCCAAGTCATTGACTTTAGACACGGAAGTACCACCTGCAAAAAATCCCAGATCAACGCCATAAACTTGCACTCAGAACAAAACGAAACAGAAGAACAGAACCAAAACAAAGAATTCATTGGAAAGAATTCTTTCCCATACCATGTTCTCAGGAGTACCATCATCCTGATGAAGAGATACAGGGGCCATCCGTGGCAAATTCAGGTCAGAAACATTTTGAGCAGGTGCGCCAGCATCATTCAAATTAAAACGCCTCATTACTTCATCATGGCGTGGCCACAACGAAGGAGTCATATCTGACGTTGATGTCGAGTTTTTTTTGTCATCATAGCCAGTCACACTAATCTGACCGCTAGGAGGTGCAACTTTAGCAACATTGTTTTTCACAACAGAAACCTTCTTCCCACCCTCTTTAAGAGCAGTCATTGCTGCAATAAAAGTTTCTGTAGTGGTTGCCCCATCCTCTGCATACTTTATGGCTTCTCGACACAGATTGTTGTACCGTAAAGTTAGAGACTCTTGGCCATGCAACTCACCACTACGTTCATCTGGGTTAGTTCCATTCTTTGCATTTCTTGTCCATCGTTTCAAAATATAATGGGAAGGCAATGTAAGCACATTTGTTACAGTAAATACTGTCAAAACATGTCTACAAAGAATGCCTGAATACTCAAACATTTGACAACTACAGTTAGCTCTCATCTCCGGGTAGTTAAATGTAACGATGTATGCCTTGTTGTCATCTTCAAATTTCGCAACTCTGAATGTGCTAATAGCTCCATCACCTTCAATCCTATTTGCTGTGTACACGAAAGTCTCAACTAGCTCTTCTTGAAATTTTGCAAAAATCTTTCTTGTATAAAGATTGGCGGCCTGCTTCTCCATGGGTGATGGTGTTCTCAAAACTGGTGTTGTGCAAATTGTATCAAAGTCTGCTTCTATTTCCCTTTCAAACCAGTTCTCCAAAGCTCTTTCATATTGCCTAAAGAACAAAGGTAATGTGGTCTGTTGATTCACATAGCCTTCAAAAAAGGAGCCATCGTACCCTTGATTGGGAGATATAGCAGCAAAAAAGGAATCCCGGAAATACACAGGTATCCATTGAGCACGAGCATTGTATAATGATTGAAGCCAATCATTTCTCCTGAGGTCATATTTATCAAGGATAGAATCCCACGACAATTCAAACTCCTCAACAGTTTCAGTCAAATTGATACAATTATAAAGTTCCACCTGAAAATTGGGGTGTGCATGGCATACGTGTGCCAACCTATCCTGGCCTTCTCTTAAAACATGCCACTTGCTAATGCAGTGGCGGACTTCTGGAAACACCTGAGCAACTGCTGTCTGTATGGCTCTGTCCTGATCAGTCATAATCGAAACAGGAGGGCAATCATTCATTGCTGTAAGGAATGTCTTGAACAACCAAATAAAAGATGCTTCGGACTCATCTAGAAGTAATGCACAACCAAACAAAACCGTTTGACCGTGATGGTTCACTCCGGTAAATGGAGCAAATGGCACTCTATACTGATTTACTCTGTATGTGGTATCCAGTGTCACAAAATCACCAAAATGACAGTACGCAGTTCTTGACCTCGCATCTGCCCAGAACACGTTTGCCATGCGATTATCTTCATCAAGCTGTATTGCATAAAAGAAACCAGAGTTCTCAGCCTGCATTTTCTTGAAATACTCCAGCAAATTCTGAGCATCCTTCCCTAGTGTCCTCCTTCGACTACTAGGCCTAATAGCATGACTGACTGTTACAGCATTCTTGACTGGCCTATTTGATTCTGCGGATGAAGTATTCCTAACTACACGGTTTTTCTCTACAGTGGCACGGTTACCATGGTTTCCATCCATGGACACATACATAACACCACTGGGAACAATCCCTACTCCTTGATAGGTTTCAGCTGCGTTCTTTGCAGCACCAGCAAAATGCCGACGAGGCCGAAGGTATTGCATTTTACCAGGACTCCCTAATGCATGACTATGCTCCTTCACAAATTTCGTCGAAACCCACTTGTCTTGACGGTTTAACTCTATCCTAAGCATTGCACCACAACTATCAGCATGCCTTCTTTTCAAACCCTCTCTGCCACATACAAACTCCCGAGCAATGGTTGTCCCATCAGGTTTAGAATGACTAGATTGACCAACTTTAGAGCTAAAACCCAAACGCCTTGCGTATTTATCATAGAAAGTCTTGGCAGCCTCTTCAGAAGTAAATTCCATACCCACATATGGCTCGGAAATCCCATCTTCATCATGAGCCTCGGAATTTTTGGCATTATTCACTTCTCCACCTTCACTTCGTTCAGCATCAACATCATCCGCCATTCCATGATGCACCATTCCTTCAACATCAATCACTTCAACATCCATACTAAACCCACTGTGTAATGCTAAAGAATACAATTCCTATCTTTCGAGCTAATAAAATAGCAGTGCACCATGTGTTTCATTAACACGGAAAATGTAGTTCAATCTGCACACAATCCCAATCACACAAACTGGTTCATGGCTGAGCCTTAAAAGATCTATATGGGATATATTATATATATCTTACCTATAATTACAGAATGCAAACTTTGAATCTCTGGAAAGGCCGAAATATCAATGGATAATGGAGAATTGTAAGATCGACCAGAATTAGAAATATCCACCATAATGGTGCCCAGAACCCGAAATTTAAATTAAAAAAAAATGATGAAATAGAAGAAACCCCTAAAATTTTATCCATGAATAGCGTATTTGTAATCCTAATAACGCAATTGAAACCCAAAATTACCAAAATTAAGCCCTAATTTCACTCAACCAGAAAATTAACATCAACTAATGAACATAAATAAAAACCAACGAGTCAGCACAGATAGAAGAACATAAAAATTCAGAGTCGGCACTTACAATTGGTTCAGGTTTTCAGCGCCTTCGCAGCTCCAATTCAACCCCGCGAAGCAATAGCACCGCTTTCAATTCCGCCATGAATTTGCCGACAACAATTTCATATAAAATTGGACGATACCTTCAACTTCAGATTGACACCCCCAATCGAGCAAGGCAGAGAAGAGCAAAGAAATTCTTCTTCCACCTCTGAGTGGACCTCCCAATCCGCTGAGCCTCCTCTTTCTTTCTTGTTTCGGTCTCCTTCTTTGTGTTAGTGCTGTAATTTCTGTTGTTTCTTTCTCCTTTGAGGTAGATTTTATGTTCTTTTAATTTTTGGTATTAATACATTTTGCAAATAAAAATAAAAGAGAAACATTTATGTGACACAATTACACAAACACAAGGAATTGGATCCCCGCCGGATCCCCTCCATGGGGATCATAGGGATTAACCCATCTAGACCGTTGATCGAAAATCGTGCGGCCACAGTTTTTTCTTTTTTTATATTTTTCACGCAAAACGAGATTATTTTACTTTTAAAAATATAAAACACATTTAATTTGGACCGCACGATTTTCGATCAACGGCCCACATACATTGATCCCTAGGATCCCCATGAAGGGGATCCGGCGAGGATCCTTGTCCCAAACGGAATTGGATCCCCGCCGGATCCCCTCCATGGGGATCCTAGGGATCAACACATCTAGACCGTTGATAGAAAATCGTGCGGCCACAGTTTTTTCTTTTTTTATATTTTTCACGCAAAACGAGATTATTTTACTTTTAAAAATATAAAACACATTTAATTTGGACCGCACGATTTTCGATCAACGGCTCACATACATTGATCCCTAGGATCCCCATGAAGGGGATCCGGCGAGGATCCTTGTCCCAAACACAAAACACAGTTACACAAGTGGGCATCTTCTTCTTCTATATATCTTTCTATATATAAAAAGCCAGAGCCCCACTTTGGGGTCACGGCTTCGACAAAAAATAATATGGCCAAAATGCCCCTCGGCCAAAACCAACAAAAGTAGCAAAAAAGAATGCATAAAATAATACAAGGGTAATTTTGTGATTTAACTATGCTTTTTTTAATAATTAATTTTTTGGTGCAGGTTTTTTTTTTTTTTTTTTTTTAATTTATAATTAGTACCTCACAATAGGCTAGCAATAATATGATTCAATTTCTCTATTTGTAAACACGTTCGAAACATCTTAAGAGGTGTGTAATGCCGATTATAAAAAAGGTATTTCGCAGGCGGATAATAATGTGATTAAATTAATTGTCAAATGATTGTTTTTTTTTTTAACAAAAGATATTATCTACACTAAGGGGGAGGGGGTGGGCTTAGTCTCACAATGGACTAGCAATAACGTGATTCAATCAATTGTTTATTAAATATTATTTTCTTTATTCTTAATGTAAATTCTATAGAGACCGATTTTATTATGTGAATTCAGCTACTAAAAACATAGGCACATTTTAAAAGTTATAATAATTTAACCGTTGGATCAAATTTCAAGGGTCCGGATCACTTGATCCGTGGGCTTTGGTGGAAGAAATCTAGAGAGGATCTCTTTCCCTCGAAAGGAGCTCGACTCCAATTTCCCGTCTATTTTTGAAACTCAAATTTCACTACATTATTCTTCAAAGAGTGAGAATTTTCATCGGATTTTCTTTCTGAGAATTCCCGAAATCCTCAAATCACATTTATTCACCATACATCGTACGGTTAGAAACCATTGTAAATTTTTTTATTTAAAATTGAATATAAACAGTATCTGACGAAAACTGGCCGCACGATGTATGATAAACAGATGTGATTGGAAGATCCCCGGAATCCTCACAAAGAGAATCCGATGAAGATCCTCTCTCCTTTTAAACTCAATTTTTGTTTCACTTTCTATTCTTCATTAGGTTTGTCAATTAATTTTTTAATTCTTATGTGGCATGAGTGGGTCCACTATTCTGGTGATGTGTCTGCCACATTATTGCCACTCTTGGAGTACCTCGTTGCAGCGCTTTCTAATTTCCTAGATGTCTCTTAAGTCATCATCGCATAATCTCCAACTCATAAACAAGATTCTGCTATTTTCTCGTTATCTATGGACGCAACAACTTGGCCCACTGTTGCATTTTGCAAAGTTTCCTCTGAATCATGGATTTGCCGAGGATTGGGACCAAAGGTTTGCCAGGAATATCAAAGAATCGAAGAGAGCTGGTATGATTCCTAACACTTGGCTTCGAACCTTGTCGATGGCCTAGTCGCTATAGCTGTTCTAGCAAGTCCTTGCTTACGCTCTTATCCATTGTGCACTACCATCCTGGACTGAGGTGCCACTCACTAGCATACACATATTTATAGGCCAAGGAGGAACTCTCCTGAACCTCTCATAAAACTCTCTGAGAACATGAGAAATCTTCCTCTTTTGTCCTTTACAACAAGCACAGAACTGCTTTACATGCGCCTCTAGGATACTGAATCATACATCCTAGATACTAAAGAAGAAAGTGAAAGAAAAGCGACAAAAAAAGAAGAACAAAAATGGGTTTAAGGAGGAGGGAAGGTTCGCTTTCGTGTTGTGTTGAATATGGGTCTAGAATTCGTCTTCGACCCCTGGAGCACCCTGTGGCGGTTAACATGTTTTATTGTTGGAATATAGGACTTTCTCTAATTCTTAAAGAAAAGAATTTGTGTTACAATTTAATAATATGATTAAGTACCTAAAACTCCTCAACCTTTTAATGTCATTCTAAATTGATCTCAATCTTTTTGAACATTCCAAACAAGTACCCAACCTATTAAATGTCACATTCGTTAAGCCACAGTTAAAAATATGTTAGATTAACTAGGGCTAACTTTGTCTCCAAAATCAATAGAAGGTCATAGGAAGCATAACCTCCACCAACTAAGAGTCACCACTGCTCCCAATAGACTATCAACTCCAAACTCAACGCAAAACCATCAACTGCACCCTAGAACTCAAGCCGCCAGCATCGAGAAGAAGTTCATGGGGGTTGCTGAAATGGTATGAACTGCCCATAAAGAAGAATTGGAAGCATTACGAGCCGAGAATCGGCATCAGGAAATCACATGAGTAGAAACAAACTCCCTAAAACATATGTAAATTCTTATCCCCATTCTTTGTTAAGAGCTTGCTTGCCTGATGTAATTTCAATTTGGGTCCATTTTTTATTCAATTCAATACTCTTTTAATCAACTGGTTCCATATTATATAATATGTTTGAAATTTAGAATTTGAGGCAACTAATATTAGTGTTGACCATGATATTCTCAGTTGGTGGGTATTGAATATAATCTATGTTTGAAAAATTAACCAGAGCTTAGTGAATGTGACATTTTCAATAGGTTGTATACCTGTTTAGAATGTTTAAAAAGGTTTAGACTAATTTGGAATGACACTAAAATGTTAGAGAGTTTTATTTTAGGTACTTAATGACACATCCCGACCCGTAATGGCCGCTAAGACTCCGAATCGAGCTATGCTAGCCGACACCTGGAAGGTGACGAAGCCATAAAGTATAGTGATGTGGAAAATGTGAATAAATTTAAACCTAAAAGTGCCTAAAGACAAGAGTGCGTTGTGAGCGGGAATGAACCCATTTCCCACGCGAGTTCAGAGCATAAGTAAAGTACAGTAGTGTGGGTAAGGATCATACCCTCAGAGGTAGCCATCTATATGAGATTCACCAAGAATCCTCGTCGATACGAACTTTTAGCAGCTAAAACCTGGAGGGGCGAAAAACAAGGATAAGTGGGCCTGAAAATAAAGTTTTAATAAAAACCTTTTGAAAACGTTATAACCCTTCGCTGTAAAACCCGTATAGTTTCCATAAAATAATACTACATATATACATACGAATACCAAGGCATAAGGCCAGTAAAACTGAAGTACGCCATGTCATAATGTTTCATCACTAAAAGATGTAAGCTAGGTGAAATCAATATAAAATAATATGCCAGTCAGAGTCACCTAATATGACCTGTACGACTAGACCTATAGTTCATCAATCAGGTGAAATCAATATAAAATAATATGACAGTCGAAGTCACCTAATGTGACCTGTACAACTGGACCTATAACTCATCAATATATGCTAGCACACGAGTCGGAACCACCTATTGTGGTATGTACGACATGGTTGGGTGTAAATATGTACGCTCAAGTGCTACGATCACGTGAAGGCTATGCGAATAATCGCGGATCACCTATGAGTCGGAACCACCTATTGTGGTCTGTATGACAGGGCTGGCACCAAACTTGGATCCAAGATGAGCGTGCGGTGCGGGAGGTGAACATCACGTGAAGGATTATGCCCTGGCATTGGGCGGGAGCACTAACATCGGGGTGCAGCAATGATGAGCTCTAAATGAATCTATGCATAACAATGTGCAATACAACCAATACCATCATAATATACTTACCTGAAACTTACATGAGCCTCCGCATCATTAAACAATATAATTCACGATTTATAACAATTAAATACTTAAAATGCAACTCATTTTTGACATGGCATTTAAAGCATAAATCATTTTAAAAATGTTCTGGAAATCACAATAAAGTAAGTGCCCACTCACTTGGAGTCCGTGCTACAACTCCCTAACACAAACATCGAAACGTCACGAAAGATCGGCACCTAGAACAATTATCAAACCATATCTCAGAATCCTTATCAATAGAACACGTGACTTACATAAAACACATCCCAATGGCGTTCTAGAATGATTGGTAACCTATTGACCAAAAGTCAATCGTAGGTCAAAGGTCGACAGTAGGGTCCACAACCCTATGTAACTCGATCCGGAATACTTCCATGCAGGCTTTTGTAATGAATTTATTCGCTTGCAAGCAATCTAGTCATGGGGTGGGAGCACGAGCGAACACCCGACTTCCTCAAGTTGGAGAAGCTTACCTCAAGCTTGGTGGATATAGGGAGAGACTGACCTTGTCAAATTCAACACCCAGTGTGGCCCAGCCTTAACCTCCAAAATAAAAGGAGGATAAGCGAAAACACAAAAATATGGATTAGTAACTTGTAAGTACCAGAAAAAGGTTTCATACCTTTAATATCGTCAGCAGTTACGAGGAAAGGGTGTAGCAACGCTGCAGCTTAGGAGTAATCAGACTTTGATGGCACAAATTGCTTACTATAGTTTCTTCTGATCTCGAGTTTGCTAACTATCTTGTTCATAAAAGTGAAAGAGCAAGAGAAACTATCTCGTTCATAGAAATTCAAACTTTTGTCTATCTTGTCCAAAAAAAAATGTATTTGGTACGGACTTGCATTGCCTACAATTAACGGTCTCACTGGTTCAGGGAGGTTTTTTTTTTTTTTTTTTCCTTTTTCCATGTTTCTCAAGGTTCGGGAATGAAGTTGGGGAATTCTTATTACAATCCATTCATAGCATTTGGTGGCCACAAAATAACTTCTCAGGAATCAGAGTTCAAGCTCACTTCATTTTTATGAACTTGATCGTTTCAATTTAGGTGATCCTAGTGTAGTTTGGAGTATGTTCATTCAAACAGATTCTAATTATTCATCTAATTCTGGGTTTGGTGTCCAAGGATCAGCAATTCTTTGCTCAATATTTACACATAATTTGGATGAGTGGCTTTAAAGCCTCTAATTATAGCATCTAAAGCGAGAGTGAAAGTTAAGCTTTCTTGTTTATATATCAAAACTGTATCTACTTGTGATGTTATTTTTTGCGAAAGAAAATATTTTACTTGGTTTAGGCTTCCATTACCTACAATTGTCAATCTTTCTTGTTCAGGAATGAGACTGGGGAATTTTTATTGTGATATATTCATGGCATCCGGTGGCCACAAGATAACTTCAAGGCAGCGCTGGACCCTGTCGCCCGTGCAACTTCAAATCCTTAAGCAAATTTTTGAGGAAGGCAGCAGAACTCCATGCAAGCAGAAGATCAAAGAGCTAACCATGGAACTCACACAACATGGCCAGATATCTGAAACAAATGTCTACCATTGGTTCCAGAACAGGAGAGCTCGTTCAAAAAGAAAGCAATCCATGACAGCACAAAATAATGCAGAATCAGAAGCAGAGCCAGAGAGGGCTGAAAATATATACCTTCAAAGCCCCGAATTATTTTCTTGGATGCATTGTCTAATAGAGATACAGAACTTAGATGCACAACCATGCTTGTAACATGTTTGAGATTTGTTTTTGCAGGATTTGGAAATTTTGATTGGTAATATCATATGGAAGTTCCACCAAGCTATATATAATCCTTATGACCCGGCTGAAGATCTTCAGTATTTGGATAATGTACGTATATAGGGGTCCAATCGGGGGACACAACATAAGCATTTTGATATTTATTTTATACTATCTATTTTGTAATGTAATTTAACAATTTGAACGGTCTCTGTTTTAGGTTTTGGCATATTTGTCGATTGCCTCTAAACTTGTATAGAGCTGTCAATTTCCCCTAAAGTTTAATTTTAGTCGTTTACCCTCTTGAACTTTTATAATTAACCAATTTCCCCCTTGAACTTTAATATTAGCCAGTTACCCCCCCTCCCGCGAACTTTTATAAATAGCCAATTTATCTCCTGACGCTAGATTTTTTTTTTAAAATTTCATCAAACTTTTTATTCATTTTGGGCACGCTGACATGACAACTGTATGGGGAAAAAAGAATGAAAAATTAGATGGATGAAAATTTGATGAAAAATTTAAAATCTAATGCTAGGGGGCAATTGGTTTTTTTATAAAATTTTAAGGGGTAATCGACTAAAGTTAAAGTTTAGGGGGAAATTGGATAATTATAAATGTTAGGGGGTGATCGGCTAAAATTAAAGTTCAGGGGAAATTGGCACCTCAATACAAGTTCAGGGGGCAAACCAATAAATAACTCTTTAGGTTTTTCTTCAAAGATTATATCTACTAAAAATCACCTAAATTTGAAATCATATGATTGTTTAATTAAATGATAGTCGTTTTAGCCAAGGTTCTAAAAGACGCTAGGCGCTTGTCGGGGAGCGGGCTGGGGCCTAGCGGCTAGGCGGGGTCTAGGCTGGCGCCTAGGCGAACTAGGCATATTTAATTAAATCTATTATATTTCGAGTAAATAAGTGTCTACTTATACTTAAAATATATATAATTTCATCATAAATTACAAAATAAAATGACACATATATTATGTGGCACACCCCGACCGAGATCGAGGCATGCTGGCCATCACGTGAGGTGACGTAGCCATGTGCACAGTGCGGAAGCATTGAAGTAATGAGAAATACGAATAATCAAAAACCGAATTCAAGGAGTGTTAACACAAATTCAGAGCATGAAGTCTAGGTGCAGTCGAACATAAAGAGTATTTATACAAAACATCCCAACGGGGATCCTACTTGAGTGAAGGTCTGTCAGAATCACTGCTGCTGCCTCGGGTACCACCAACAACGCTAGCTAATACCTGGAGGGGCGCAAAACAAAAGCGTGAGTGGGCAAAAAAAAAAGTCTTTTCGAAAATCATTTCAAAACAATCTTTATAACCCCTCGCCGTAAAACCTGTATACTTTCCCAGGAAATAGTATAAACATATACTTATCTCATCTGAAAATCATCTTCAAAATATAAATGCCAACGAATCAAATATATGCCATGCCATGCCACTAATTCATCAGGTGAGTGCATCAAGTGAAATAAACTCATCATATATCATAATATGTCCACCGTGTGATCAGCACGGCTGGAACTATAGCTCATAATCAATCTCAACGTATCTCATCATAATGTATATCCTGCACACGAGTCGAACCCACTCAAGGTGGTCTATACGACAAGACTGGGTGTAATATAGTACACTCTAGTGCTACAATCACGTGAAGACTGTGCGAAAGATCATGGGTCTGAGTCAAACCCACTTCTATGATCGCGGGTCACCTACAAGTCGAACCCACTGTAAGTGGTCTATACAACAGGACTATGCACCTAGATTGGATCCAAGATGAGCGTATCGTGCGGGAGGTGAACATCACGTGAAAGACTGGCCCCTAACTCTGGGCGGGAGCACTAACACCGGGGTGCAGGTTTATGAGCTTTTGATGCATCTCAACAATCTCATCATACTCTTCTTAACTCAACTTGTATTTAAACACGTAGAGTCTTACCTAAACTTACCTGAGCGTCCTCAGCACCAACAATCATGCGCATACAATTCATAATGCAGTCACATCTCATAATGCATAACCATTTCATGATGCATACCATTTCACAATGCATATCATTTCACGATGCATAAATCGATGTATAATTGTGTTGGCATGGCATTTCTTTTATAAAAGAATATTTTCCTTTAAAAAGCATTTCAAAGAATACTTAAACATAAGTATACTTAACATGGCATTTCTTCTCATCAATCATATAAAACAATTTCTGGGAAAACGCATAGTATATAGGTATATACGGAAAACAAAAGCCCACTCACTGGTAAGTAGAAGGATTGTAGCCCCCGTGCCTAGCCTGGCTACGCTCGTCCTCCGGATGGGTCTCGCCTATGTGAGAAACAACTATAAATACGTTATTTTAAAGCACATAGACAAAACTAGCTAATAACTTCTCATACAATGCTCAAATGAGGTGTGTGAATATACCAATGTGATCTACACAACCTCAGGATCATCCCCATATTTTTAAAATAATTTTTCGAAGCTCCATGCGCCGCCATGCGCCGGCAAGTGCACGGCCCTACACCCCCCCACGCACGGCCACATGACAGGCACACTGACGGTGCCAGTCAACGCCGTCAGGAATATTCCAAGAATATTCCGTTAGAAACTAACGGAATCTGTTAAACTTAACTAACGGCATCAGAATATTCCGTCAGACTTGACGGAATATTCCTCCATCTTCTACCTCCAGCTCCGGCGGTCGTCGCCGTCGCCGGAAAACTGGGAAATTTTCTTTTCTCTTATTCTCTCTCGTTTCTTAACCAAAACTCATGAAACCAAAGCCAAATTAAAGCTTAAAACCCCTAGAATCACGATAGATAGGTTTTAAGCCTTGTAATGCACTAAATCACGTCGGAACTTACCTCGAACTCCGACCAAAACCTGCAACTCTCCGTTCCCGAGCTTCCCGTGCACCAAATCCTACCAACGATGCACTCCGAGCATCGTGAGGACCTCCTTGAGCTCGCTGTGGTCCTAGAATTTAATAAAAATCAACTTATAAAAACTTGGTGAATAGGACCCAAATCGGAAGTCCACTTTCCGGGGTTTTCCGACGTCCAAAGTCGTTCCAATTTATGCCAAAATGAACAAGAGAGCTAGGAGATTACCTTTTGAGTCTTGGAATATCTTGAAACCTCCACGAACTAGTTGGGTGTACTGTACACCCACGGCTCACTTTCGAACTAGGGTTTCTCGAAGGTTTCCTTGTTGATAATGGGTATGGTTGTGCTCGTGACTCTTCAAGGATCACAATGGTGACCTTGGCATGCTCGATCTGCAACGTTTGGGGGTTCTGTGGGTGAGGTTCGTACAAGTTCGAAGAGAGAGAGAGTGTCTGTGAGAGAGAGAGAGTACGGGAAGGAGAGAGAGAGTCTGTGGTCCAAAAATGTGTGGGTGTGGTCCTCAACACCAATCATCACACACTACAATCTAATTTTAGTTCCTAATTGGTCCACAACTAACCAACTAACCAAATAAACCCTAAACTTCTCTACTTACAAAGTTAGGGTTCCCAAAACTTAGGAAATGAGAGGATTGGTCCACTTCCAAAAATAAAAACGCAACCCACTGCTCAAGGGTAAAAACGTACATTCACAAACTCGAGGATAAAAACATGTACGAATTTGGGACGGGCTGTCACAATCTACCCCCCTTATAGAATTTCGTCCTCGAAATTTCAAATACAACAACCATAAAACACTGATACTCATAAAACAAGCGAGGATACATATCTCTCAACCGATCCTCAGTCTCCCAAGTAGCCTCCTCTACTGAATGGTTCCTATACAGAACCTTTACCATACAAATGGTCTTGTTTCTCAGCACTTTGTCCTTCCAGTCCAAAATCGTCACTGGTTCTTCCTCGTATGTCAAATCTAGACTAAACTCAAGTTGTTGAGGAAGTATCACATGTCAAGGATCCAAAACATAATGGCGAAGCATAGAGACATGAAACACATTATGCACTCTGGCCAACTCTCAAGGCAACACAAGCCTATAAGCAACGTCACCAACTCGTTCGATAACCTGGTACGGTCCGATGTACCTAGAGCTTAACTTACCCTTCTTCCCGATTCTTACAACACCTTTCCAAGGTGATAACTTTAAGAATACCCAATTACCAACGTCATACACCCTATCAGTAACATGCCTAACCGCCAAGTTCCTCTGTCAATCCTGGGCCACTTTAATATTAGCTTTAATCACTTGAACACTCTAAGTAGTCTCCTCTACTATCTCAGGGCCCACTAATGGTCTTTCACCAACTTTAGACCAACAAAAAGGTATACGACAAGCTTTCCCATAAAGTGTCTCAAATGGTGCCATCTCGATGCTAAAATGATAGATGTTAATATAGGCAAACTCCATCAAATCCAACTTAGCTTGCCAATCATCACCAAACTGAAGTACCGAAGCTCTCAGCATGTCCTCTAAAGTCTGAATGGTTCTCTCTGACTGACCATCTATTTGAGGATGATTAGCTGTGTTGACTTAGTAAGTCGATCAACAATTACCCAAACATCATCACACCCGTTCCGTGTACGAGGAAGCTTGTACACAAAATCCATAGTGATATTTCCCATTTCCACTGTGGAATGGAAAGTGGCTGCATCAATCCAAAAGGCTTCTTTCTTTCTGCTTTGACTAACTGACGACTAATACACCTACTCACATATTCAGCAATTTCCCTTTTCATACCTGGTCAATAATAAAATGGTCGAATGGTATGATACATTTTAGTACCTCCAGGATGCATTGCATAAGCTGAACAATATGCTTGTCCAAAATTACTTTCTTTAATTCCATATCATTAAGCACATACATCATGTTCTCTTGCATAAGCATGCCATCTGATTCTCTAACCCTGAGGTCTTTCTTTTTCCCTTTACTTCGGACATGAATTAATTCTTGGGTCTCTTCATCGTCCATCTGAGTTTCAAGCACACGATCCAGTAAAATTTGGCCTAACTTGAAAATTAACAAGTAAGGCTTCTCCTTTATCTTCCCCTCCTAACTTCACTCCAGTGAATCGTAAATCATCAAGAAGAAGACCATGACAATCATAACTGGCATGAAGTCTAGCTGAAGTCTTCCTACTAAGTGCATCAGCTACCACATTTGCACGATCAGGATGATACTCAATCATGCGATTCTAATCTTTTAGCAACTCAATCCACCTTCGTTGACGAAGATTAAGATCTCTCTGAGTAAACAGATACTGGGGACTCTTATGATCCGTAAAAATCTTACACTTTTCTCCATAAAGGTAACGTCTCCAAATCTTCAAAGTAAAGATGATAGCCACTAATTCCAATCCTGAGTAGGGTAATTCATCTCATGAGATTTCAATTGCCGTGAAGCGTAAGCAATCACCCTACCATGTTGCATCAGTACGCATCCAAGATCATTCAAAGAAGCATTCTATAGACCTCATAATTACCGTTATCACCTGGGAGTGCTAAAGCAGGTGTAGGAGTGAGATAATACTTCAGTTGTTGAAAACTTTGCTCACAATTTTCATCCCACTCAAACCTAACCTCTTTTCTAGTCAATTCTGTCAATGGAAAAACAATGACTGAAAAATCCTTTACAACCCGTCTATAGTAGTCTGCTAGGCCAAGAAAATTATGATGCCTCAGTGACGGTTCGCGGTCGTTCCCAATTCTCCACAAGTGCAACTTTTTGAGGATCTATTTGAATACCTTGTGCAAATATAACATGTCCCAGAAATGCTATTTGACTCAACCAAAATTGGCATTTTCTAAACTTAGCATACAACCGATGTTCCCTCAAACTTCGTAACACCCATTTAAGATGTCTAGCATGCTCTGCTCTAGTCTTAGAGTATACCAGAATATCATCAATGAAACAATAACAAATCTGCCTAGATATTACTGGAATACTTGATTCATCAAATTCCATAAAGCCGCAAGCACATTCGTTAACCCGAATGACATCACCAAGAACTCATAATGACCATAACAAGTCCTGAAAACAATCTTAGGGACATCCTCACTTCAAATCTTCAATTTGTAATAACTCGACCTCAATTCAATCTTAGAAAACACACCTGCACCTCTTAGCTGATTAAATAAATCGTCAGTACGCGGCAATGGATAATGGTTTTTAATCATTACCCGATTCAGTTGCCTATAACCAATGCATAACTTTAAAGTCCTGTATTTCTATCTCACAACTAACACTGGAGCTTCCCCAATGCGACATACTAGGTTGAATGAAACCTTTTTCAACCAATTCCTGAAGCTGAATCTTTAACTCTCTCAATTCAGCAGGTGCCATTCTATATAGAGTCAAAAAAATAGGGTCCATACCTGGCAACAAATCGATAGTGAACTCCACATCTCTATCCAGCGGTAACCCCGGCAAATCCTCAGGAAAAACATCTGGAAAATGTCTGACCACTCGAACCTCCTCCACACTACTGGGAGTGGTATCATTTAGCACCACGTGAGCTAAGTACCCCTGGCATCCTTTATTCAACAATTTCTTTGCCTTCATGGTAGAAATAACACCATGTCTTACTCCACTACGTTCTCCTACGAACGTAATTCCAGATAACCCTGGGCGACGAAAGGTCACTGTCTTCTCACGATAGTAGATATCAGCAGAGTTATAATGTAACCAGTCTGCTCCCAAAATCACATCAAGTCCACGAGAGTAGACCCTAAAACTCGAGTCAAACAAGCAGAAAATGAGAAGTCATATTTCCCAACAAGCAGTATCCCTTGGGAACTATTGTAGTGATCAAACCACCTCTCCATTTTTGCTTAGTTGCAGATTTCTAGTCAAACAAGGTCAATGTTGATGGAAAGAACGACTCGTCAATGATCAACCTAAAACCCCAAGAGAGCACACAGCCTTCCAGAAAAGTGCAACTTCTATATGTGCTAACACCACAATACGAGGAAACACAACGCGTCCTCCAAGGTAAAGTTGTTGATACGCCCCTGGGCCTACTGTCGTCCTCCTAGACCTCTATTAGCGTGAGCATCTCGGCCCTGCGAATTACGCCCCTGACCTGACTGACTGTGCTGTCTCGACGACACTCTCCAAAATATCGATTATTGCACCTACGACACAAGGGTGTGCCTTTACCACCCGACTCTCTCGGCCTCTGAAAGCGGGGTCCTCGAGTGAGTCTACCTCCTCTCCTCTGTCCTGTGGCACTGAAGCCCCCACTGGAAGAACTAGAACTAGTCCAACTTTTCTTAAAACTCTGAGTCTGTCGGGGTCCCTGAGATGACTGCCCCTTGCCTTTATCGTACTTCTTCAGATTAGTGCCTCTTTCTTCTTCTTCTTCACTCTCACTAAGCATTTTATCTGAATCCTTAATCCTCAACAAAGCATCATAGTACTCCTGATAAGTAGCACAGGGTAAGATAGTTGTCATAGAGGGCCACTTCTTCTTAGTACCCAACTTAAAGCGACGAAGCATTTCAACGGGGTTAGCAGCAACTTCCTGATCATAGCAGAACAAATCAGTGAACTTCCTGTAATACTCATTAGCGGTCAGCTTCCCCTGTTTCAGGTTAGTGAATTCCTGCTTCTTCTGATCAAGATACGCTGGGGGAATGAATCTCTTATAGAACGACTGTCTAAAATTCTCCCAGTTCGCTTTTTCCTCAGGAGTCCATCCATAAGTTTCCTAATTCCACCAGGATGCAGGCTCTCTATCCAAAAACCAGGAAGTGGTCTCGACCCACCTTTCAGCAGGAAGACTGCCTTGACTCTGCATCACCTGAAAAGTCTTCTCCACATGCTCGAGCCAACGTTCAGACCCTTCGTGGTCCTCACTACCCTTAAACATAGGCAGCTTTAGATTATACACCGTCTCCAACAGAGTCCTCTAGGAAGGGCGTAGTAAAGCCTGAATGGCATTAGCGATAGCCTCTCATAACTGAGCAACATCGGGGAAACTAAGCTCTATTCATGAACGTGGATCCCTACGAGGCGGCATAATTCTGACAGAAGACATCACAATGATTAACCAACTCACAAAATATGCAGGACTGCGGAACCTAGGCTATGATACCAAACTGACACACCCCGACCGAGATCGAGGCATGCTGGCCATCACGTGAGGTGACGTAGCTATGTGCATAGTGCGGAAGCATTGAAGTAATGAGAAATACGAATAATCAAAAACCGAATTCAAGGAGTGTTAACACAAATTCAGAGCATGAAGTCTAGGTGCAATCGAACATAAAGAGTATTTATACAAAACATCCCAACGGGGATCCTACTTGAGTGAAGGTCTATCAGAATCACTGCTGCTGCCTCGGGTACCACCAACAACGCTAGCTAATACCTGGAGGGGCGCAAAACAAAAGCGTGAGTGGGCAAAACCAAAGTCTTTTCGAAAATCATTTCAAAACAATCTTTATAACCCCTCGTCGTAAAACCTGTATACTTTTTCAGGAAATAGTATAAACATATACTTATCTCATCTGAAAATCATCTTCAAAATATAAATGCCAACGAATCAAATATATGACATACCATGCCACTAATTCATCAGGTGAGTGCATCAAGTGAAATAAACTCATCATATATCATAATATGTCCACCGTGTGATCAGCACTGCTGGAACTATAGCTCATAATCAATCTCAACGTATCTCATCATAATGTATATCCTGCACACGAGTCGAACCCACTCAAGGTGGTCTATACGACAAGACTGGGTGTAATATAGTACGCTCTAGTGCTACAATCACGTGAAGACTGTGGGAAAGATCATGGGTCTGAGTCAAACCCACTTCTATGATCGCGGGTCACCTACGAGTCGAACCCACTGTAAGTGGTCTATACGACAGGACTATGCACCTAGATTGAATCCAAGATGAGCGTATGGTGCGGGAGGTGAACATCACGTGAAAGACTGGCCCCTAACTCAGGGCGGGAGCACTAACACCGGGGTGCAGGTTTATGAGCTTTCGATGCATCTCAACAATCTCATCATACTCTTCTTAACTCAACTTGTATTTAAACACGCAGAGTCTTACCTGAACTTACCTGAGCGTCCTCAGCACCAACAATCATGCGCATACAATTCATAATGCAATCACATCTCATAATGCATAACCATTTCATGATGCATACCATTTCACGATGCATACCATTTCACGATGCATAAATCGATGTATAATTGTGTTGGCATGGCATTTCTTTTATAAAAGCATATTTTCCTTTAAAAAGCATTTCAAAGAATACTTAAACATAAGTATACTTAACATGGCATTTCTTCTCATCAATCATATAAAACAATTTCTGGGAAAACGCATGGTATATAGGTATATATGGAAAACAAAAGCCCACTCACTGGTAAGTAGAAGGATTGTAGCCCCCGTGCCTAGCCTGGCTACGCTCGTCCTCCGGATGGGTCTCGTCCTCCGCACGGCCCTACGCGCCCCCCACGCACGGCCACGTGACAGGCACACTGACTGTCCCAGTCAACGCCGTCAGGAATATTCCAAGAATATTCCGTTAGAAACTAACGGAATCTGTTAAACTTAACTAACAGCGTCAGAATATTCCGTCAGACTTGACGGAATATTCCTCCATCTCCTACCTCCAGCTCCGGCGACCGTCGCCGACACCGGAAAACTGGGAAATTTTCTTTTCTCTTATTCTCTCTCGTTTCTTAACCAAAACTCATGAAACCAAAGCCAAATTAAGCTTAAAACCCCTAGAATCACGATAGATAGGTTTTAAGCCTTGTAATGCACTAAATCACGTCGGAACTTACCTCGAACTCCGACCAAAACCTGTAACTCTCCGTTCCCGAGCTTCCCGTGCACCAAATCCTACCAACGATGTACTCCGAGCATCGTGAGGACCTCCTTGAGCTCACTGTGGTCCTAGAATTTAATAAAAATCAACCTATAAAAACTTGGTGAATAGTACCCAAATCGGAAGTCCACTTTCCGGGGTTTTCCGACGTCCAAATTCGTTCCAATTTATGCCAAAATGAACAAGAGAGCTAGGAGATTACCTTTTGAGTCTTAGAATAGCTTGAAACCTCCACGAACTAGTTGGGTGTACTGTACACCCACGGCTCACTTTCGAACTAGGGTTTCTCGAAGGTTTCCTTGTTGGTAATGGGTATGGTTGTGCTCGTGACTCTTCAAGGATCACAATGGTGACCTTGGCATGCTCGATCTGCAACGTTTGGGGGTTCTGTGGGTGAGGTTCGTACAAGTTCGAAGAGAGAGAAAGTGTCTGTGATAGAGAGAGAGTACGGGAAGGAGAGAGAGAGTCTGTGGTCCAAAAATGTGTGGGTGTGGTCCTCAACACCAATCATCACACACTACAATCTAATTTTAGTTCCTAATTGGTCCACAACTAACCAACTAACCAAATAAACCCTAAACTTCTCTACTTACAAAGTTAGGGTTCCCAAAACTTAGGAAATGAGAGGATTGGTCCACTTCCAAAAATAAAAACGCAACCCACTGCTCAAGGGTAAAAACGTACATTCACAAACTTGAGGATAAAAACATGTACTAATTTGGGACGGGCTGTCACATTATGAGCTATTGAAACATAATGAAAACATGGGAAACAAGCATATAATGTGTGTTCATTTAAGTATTCAACAAGAATCTTACAATTTATTGAAAAAAATAAAATGCAAAATGAAAGTTATCTATTTTCTGTCTAAGTGAGTTGTAACCCAGGCTTGAATCTTACAATTTATTGAAAAAAATAAAATGCAAAATGAAAGTTATCTATTTTCTTTCTAAGTGAGTTGTAACCCAGGCGGGTGCTTAGGCGGGTCTTGGCGGGCTAGGCGGGTGCCTAGGCGGTCTAGGCGGGCGCCTCAGTAGCTCTAGACGCCCTTTCTTAATTTTCAAACGCCTAGGCAATAATCGGGGCGGTGACCAGCCGCCTAGGCGGTGCTAGGCGGATATTTTTAGAACAGTGATTTTAGCTTTTCATTACAAATGTATTTTTCTATACTATAAATGGTTTTGGATGTGTAGTAATGATGAATTGAATGTCTAATTTTTTTTCCAAGAATAATCCATAAATGATGAATTGAAATCAGTTCGTGTCCTTAAAAAAAAATTACAAAGTAAGCACTATAAAGTGAATAATAAAATGTGTGTTATAAGTGCATCTGAATCCAAACCCTCTGTATATATTAGGGTAGTGCTTTTCACACCCCTCTTTCAAGTTTAAGTTGTTGAAGCGAATAAATTAAAGAAAATTAATGATAAAAAATTAACAAAAATGTATGAGAAGTAAAAGAACGTTGGAATGACACTATCCTTTATATTAGATAGGGACTTAACGTGTTACATGCTCTAAACCATGAGACGTGAGTGTGGAAGACGCAATTTACCGTCTCTGAAAATCAAAGCTCGCAGCAATCACATGCTAAAATACTGCAGCAATTACATGCTAATATACAGGGGAAGTCCAAATTCCCAATTCCTTAGTTTACGCCGTAATTCTCTGTTGTCTGTAGTATTAATACAACAAGTGAGTCACTGTCACCGAGTCAATCAAACACGTAGACTCAAAAAACTGAGTAGGAGGAGCAGACCGGATTGGTGGCTAGAGGGAGTAAAAGCACAATAGGAAAAGCGAGTTGAAGAAAAAGCAACTAAGCAAACTGTTTGGGAAGGATGATGGGGGAGTGGCGGCAGCAGCAGCAGCAGCAAATAATCCACCAGAATTTGCAGAACCCAGAAGAAGATGATGGGATTGGAAATGGAAATGGAGGGTTGTTCGTGAAGGTGATGACCGACGAGCAAATGGAGCAGCTGAGGCAACAGATCGCCGTTTACACCACCATTTGTGACCAGCTTGTCGACTTGCACAAGCAACTCTCTGCCCAACAGGATCTTACTGGTCGGTCTGCCCTCTCTCTCTCTCATCCAATCTCAATTGGGTTTGTTTTTTAATTGCTTTTTCCACTTGTGGTTAATTGGTTTTAATTCATGAGATTTGATCCAATTTTTCTTCTTTATATTGGGTTTTATGCATATGAGTATGACGATTAGTACTTCTCTTCTTTTTCATTTTTCAAGTAAAATGAGGAGCTAATTTAGGGCTTAGGAGGCTGTATCGAAACTCCATTACTTGTTTTTGTATCTAAGATTATGATTTTCTGTCGTAATGGTGGAAAGGAACGTACTTGTTCTCGATTTCTGGGTGTTTGATGTGTCCACGGCCGCGGTCTCGTGAAAACCTTGTAACATGATAGAGCCACTTAGCTTACTTGACATACCAAAGACTTCCATGTGGGCTTTTGTAATGAATTTATTCACTTGCAAGTAATTGATTCATGGGGTGGGAGCACGAACACCGGTTCCTCAAGTTGGAGAAGCTTACCTCAAGCTTGGTGGATATATCCTCCTCCAACTCTTTCAGGAGTTCAGGTGGAAGGACCTTGTCAAATTCAGCACCCGGCGTGGCCCAGCCTTAACCTCCGAAATAAAAGGAGGATAAGCGAAAACACAAAAATGTGGATTAGTAAATTAAAGTACTAGAAAAAAGGTGGTTTTTAACTAACTATGTACTGAATATTGGTACCTTTAGTATCATCAACAGAACTACAAGTAGCAACACTGCAGCTTGAAAGTGATCGGACTTTTATTGCTACACAAATTGCTTACCATCTGTAGTTTCTTCTGATCTTGAGTTTGCTGACCAATAATCGGCGTTTCTGTTGTTTGATTATATTCACTTAATTACAACATAAAAGTGAAAGAGCAAGAGAAACTATCTTGTTTAAAAATATTCAAACTTGTGTCAGTCTTGTCAAATGAATAATTTTTATTTGGTATGAGCTTCCATTCCCTACCATCCGTAGTCTCACTGGTTCGGGAATGAGTCTTTTTTTTCCTTCTCTTTCTTAGTTTTTCTCAAAGTCCAGGAATGGGCTGGGGAACTCTTGTTACGATCCACATTCGTGGCATCTGGTGGCCTCAAGATAACTTCCCAAGAATAAAATTCAAGTTCACTTTCTTTGTTTACAAACTTGGTTGTTTCAATTTAGGATGATCCTATTGTGGTTTGGTGAATTTTTAAATTTTCGAAGTTGTGTTTACTTGTGAAGGTTTTTTTGTGGAAGAAAGTATTTCATTTGGTGTGGCCTTCCATTTCCTATAATCATCAGTCTTTCTGTTTCAGGAATGAGACTGGGGAATTTTTATTGTGATCCATTCATGGCATCCGGTGGCCACAAGATAACTTCAAGGCAGCGCTGGACCCCGTCACCCGTGCAACTTCAAATCCTTGAGCAAATTTTTGAGGAAGGCAACGGAACTCCATGCAAGCAGAAGATCAAAGAGCTAACCATGGAACTCACACAGCATGGCCAGATATCTGAAACAAATGTCTACAATTGGTTCCAAAACAGGAGAGCTCGTTCAAAAAGAAAGCAATCCATGACCGCGCAAAACAATGCAGAATCAGAAGCCGAGCCAGAAGTTGAATCTCCCAGGGATGAAAAGACAAAACCAGAAGACATCTTGTCCTTTGACAACTCTGCACTGAGGGCTGAAAATATGTACCTTCAAAGCCCCGAATTAGGTACTGAATTATTTTCTTGGATGCATTGTCTAATAGAGATACAGAACTTAGAATGCACAAGCATGCTCTAACATGTTTGAGATGTGTTTTTGCAGGATTTGGAAATTTTGATTGGTAAATATCATATGCAAGTTCCACCAAGCTATATATAATCCTTATGACCCGGCTGAAGACCTTCAGTATTCGGATGATGCCGTTAATGTTTAACGCTCCTGCTATCGTGCTTGAATAGAATCGTATCAGATTGCGAGGTTAATGGACTGTATTTTATAGTAGAAAATATCTTTTTATTGAGGGAGCATATGAAACACATATTACTTAGCAAACATCTACATGTAATGTATACATAAAAAAAACAGTTTTATATTTCTCAGGATGTTCGAATATTATTGAAGGTGTAATATTTGTTGAAGACAGCATGTATTTATGGTTACAGTCTGATTATAGTGAAGATGTAATATCCGTTTGGAAGATGTAATACCCGTTTGTTCATCGAACGTAAAAAGTGGCGTGAATGATTTATAGTATTAGAATCAGTCACGAAACAATTCGTGACTGATTCTTGAAACTTATGATTAAACCCTTTAATATTATTAAAGAAAAATAAGTTGCCGTAGGCTTTCTAGTATACTACTATAATCCTAGTTGGATAATGTTAGGATGATCAAATTTTGTTTTATTATTTGGCAAAATTACCCATCTATCTTTTCGCTGGTGGATTGGGATTAGGGCCTCATCTTCAACCCTACCCACATATCGGCCCAACCCACATGCGGCCCGCTATGGGTGCGAAATTGTTTTCTTTTTCATAACGATTCGATTCACTCGCGTCTCTCTGCGAGTCGATTCCCTCGCACAATGTCTCCTCGTCCTCTCACCGATAACGAACACGACCTACTTTCCTGCGACGAAGAAGAATACTCCGACAACATTTCCGACCGCTATTCCTCTCACTCTGCCGACTCCGACAACGATGATCTAGAATTAGACGATAGATATGTAGCACTAAGATTTTCTTAATGGCGGACCTTTTCCCCTCTGATTGGCTGCCTGCCTTTATCTCTGATATGTATTATTTGATGTATACTCCATGATGAGTCGATGTTTTAAAATCTTGTACAGAAATGAGGCCTGCAGAGCTGTTCTTCCAGATGCATTTGCTTGCATAACAGTCAAAAGCTAGTCCACAATCTTCCAGTGTGCAGCTTTGCCAGTCCGCAAAGATGGGTTCTTCGAGCAATTCATACAAACCCTTCTTGCATGAGATATTGGAAGGTTTTGCAGAAGTTTGTGGAATAAGTTGCAAAGGGCAAAGACAAGGCATGCTTTTAGTATACCCGACCATATATAGCATGCCGCCTATTGCACTGTAACCTTGATACAACGTTTTAGTCAGCTAATCTATTATCTGTTGCGTACCATATCGAGAGCCACCTGCATCCTGAAAGCTCCCTGGTTTTCTAACTAGGTAGATTATGCCATCATCATGCTTGTATGTAAGCTATGGAAATTTTCGGTAGCTTGCCGCTACAAAGTTAGGTTGATTCAGTCATTACAAATATAAATATCGTTTCATAACATCTAATTGGATATTGAATTGTATGGATCATACTATGGCTCTTCTAATGATGTTATGGAATTACAAACATGAACAAACGCACTAGTAGAAAAACACGTTTGCGCGACGGAGAAAATTTCGTCGCGCAAAGTATGTTTGCGCGACCCAAAACGTACTTTGCGCGACGAAGGACGTCGTCGCGCAAAACATATTTGCGCGACGTAGACAAATTTGCGTCACGCAAAGCTGTTTTGCGCGACGACGGCCTTCGTCGGGCAAAGTTACGTCGCGCAAAGTATGTTTGCGCGACGTGTTGTGCGTCGCGCAAGATCTTGGCGCCAAACAAAGAATGTTTTACCTCTTTTTTGCCAACTTTGCGCGACGCAGGTGTACCTACGTCGCGCAAAACAGCTTTGCACGACATAGGTACACCTGCGTCGCGCAAAGTCAACGACTTTTTCTGCTCCATTTGATTAGTTTGGAAGGCAGAAGCTGCAATCCATCCCTTGCTCATAAATTCAACATACAAATATTTCATCTCTTTTCATCATGCAATCCCTCTCTTGCTATTTGATGGTATTTGAGTTATTTTCAGTTATTAATAAAGGGTCTTTGTGTTGATTCTATGAATATATTTATTTGCTTTGTGTCACTACGACATAAAAATGTTTTTTCATATCAATTATAATTTAAAATTAAGTGTTAGTGGTCACTTTATCACCAGGTTAATGACATTATTGGGACATTAGCTGGAGGTAGGTATGTCAATCAGGATGTTGTCGCTGCTGTGACTTTAGGTACAGGGACAAATGCAGCATATATGGAACGTGCACAAGCACTACCAAAATGGCATGGTCTGCTACCTAAATCAGGAGAGATGGTTAGCAACTCCTTCACAGCTTCACGGCCATTGACCTGTGTGAATTTCATATTCAATACATCAAAACAAAAAAAACAAAAAAATCTTTTCAAACTTTTGTTTAGCCTTAGGGTTGTGCGATTATGAAAATCAGTAGCAACTGAAAATTATAAAGTGAATTTCGAAGCTGCTGATTGTGGATGGTAGGTTATCAACGTGGAATGGGGTAACTTTAAGTCAGCTCACCTTCCATTGACATAATATGATCACTCATTGGATACTGAAAGTTTGAACCCTGGTGATCAGGTGATTGTACTTATATACTTCTTCAATTTGTTTATCTTTTCTTTTCTAGCAAACTCTATAATACACTTATTTTAATGTCATTGAACTGATTCTTTATTTTTTGAGAAGATAATTTCTGGAATGTTGTTGGCCATAAGTGAATCCCAAAAAGATCCAATTGAATAACAAGACACCCATTCTCTTCTTGTCTATGTGTACCTATTCATCAAGATTACCTTTTTCCGTAACTACTAGTCTATATCTTTCTCAAGAAAAAAGGGAAATGGAATATCAGTTATTGGAGTGGAATTCTCAATTGGTAATGCAAGAATCCCCCCCCCCCCCCAAAAAAAAAACTTTGCGCGACGTAAGTTTTTTGTTTTTTTTTTTTTTTTTTTTTGCCCTTTTTGCTTTTATTTTGGGATTCTTGCATTGCCTTTTTCTTTTTCTTTTGTGGTATCTACTTGTGCAAATGTTTTAAATTAACGATCGAATTAGTTGATTGTATTCATATAGGATCAAAGAGTGTAGCTGTAAAAAATCATCAAAATCGGAGTTAAAATTACAGTTAAATCATGCTTTATCGTTTATAGCCGTCGAAAAGGTTTGTCTCGTTACTTAGTCTCTGCATGTTTTTTTTTTGCGATTTTTGGTGTGTGTGATCTCGAAGCATATACAAATAGGTTTGACGGTTGGATCGTTGAAACTAGTTTCGTACAATGCGTATCCCATGAAAACAATAGATTCACTAAAACTTGGATTTTATTTATACTTTCATTAAGTATAACATAAGATTTTGTGGTATCCACTTGTGTAAATATTTTAAATCGACAATCGAATTTATTCATTGTATTCATATAGGGTTAAAGAGTGTAGCTGTAAAAAATCATCAAAATCGGAGTTAAAACTACCGTTAAATCATGATTTTTGTTTCTAGCCGTCGAAAAGGTTTGTCCCGTTGCTTAGTCTCTGCATGTTTTTTTGTTGCGATTTTTGGTGTGTGTAATCTCGAAGCATATACAAATAGGTTTGACGGTTGGATCGTTGAAACTAGTTTCGTACAATGCGTATCCCATGAAAACAATAGATTCACTAAAACTTGGATTTTATTTATACTTTTATTAAGTATAACATAAGATTTTGTGGTATCCACTTGTGTAAATATTTTAAATCAACGATCAAATTTGTTCATTGTATTCATATAGGGTTAAATAGTGTAGCTGTAAAAAATCATCAAAATTGGAGTTAAAACTACCGTTAAATCGTGATTTTTTGTTTATAGCCGTCGAAAAGGTTTGTCCCGTTACTTAGTCTCTGCATGTTTTTTTTTTGCGATTTTTGGTGTGTATGATCTCGAAGCATATACAAACAGGTTTGACGGTTGGATCGTTGAAACTAGTTTCGTACAATGCGTATCCCATTAATTTCAATGTTGTATATATATATACATATATATATTAAGTATATTTAAATTTATTTATTTTGTACGTATACACTTAAGAAATTGAAAAATATGTATATTTATTAAGTAGCTTTAAATTTATTGTAGTTGTTATAAAAATATATTATTGTGGGTTTTATGTAAAAAAATTGAATTTGAATAGAGGAAAATCACATTTTCAGTACATTTTATAATATTTTTTTTTTAAAAAAAAAATACCTTGCGTGACGCAACTATGTAGTCGTCGCGCAAAAGCCCTTTGCGCGACGTTGAAAGTTAAACCTGCGTCGCGCTATGTTTGGTAATTTGGCGGTCCACTTGTTAAAATTAGGCGGTTTGTTTAAATTTTCGGAGAACTCTTTTTTCGCAGAACTCTCTCTTCTCACACTGAACTCTCTATTCTCACCTGAAAACGCAGGTATCACCCTCTCTATTTTCGCAAACCTCATCTGAAAACGCAGGTATCACCCTCTTTCTCGCTCTCGCTCACTGGGTCTCTCTCTTCCCTCTCACTCATCCTCATCCGCATCATCCACCATCCGCATCCTGTCTCCTCATCCTCTCCCAACTGCACAGCAGGTATAGACTCAAGATTAATTCTTTATTTTTCTTCTTTCTAAGTTCAGAATCAAGCTTTAATGCCTTAATTTGAAGATTTTGGTATTGTAATTAGATTCAATTTGGGAAATTAAATTAGGAATTGGGGGTTTTACGGTTAGGAATGTTAGGGTTTTAGTGTTAAATTGAATTTTAGGGTGGTGGGTTGGTCTGCTATGGTGTTAGTTTTCTGGTTTTTTTCTTTGCACGGGTCGGGGCTGCGGCGCGTGTTGGTGTTCGGCTTCTGTGTCGTCGGAATTTGGGCTGCGTATATTTACCAAGGCGTTCTTCAGGAAACTCTGTAAGTCTTCTCTTTCTCTGCATTTGGGAATCTCCCAGATCGCGCACCCCTTTTTGGGATTCTTCAGCTCCTTAAATCGTCTTCGAAATTTGCAGACTTGGTTGTCGACATTAATCGAAATTGGTGATGTCTTGATCTTGGTCATTAGGTCCACGGAATGATTTGGACGAGATGGGCATAGGTTCGAACACCTTGCATTCTTGAACTTGGCTCAGAATATGGTCTGTCTAATCTGGTCGTATATAAGTAAGCTTCAATCATTCTCTGAAAACCTTGAATTTCTTGTAATGTTGATTGATTTGAGCTGAAAAACGAAATTGGGAGGATGGTAATATAGTCATTTGGTTCTCTTGAACAGTGATAAATCTTTGGTCTAGCAGTAATGCTGGAGGCGCTCCTATGTGGACGTTCTGGAGTGCAGGGATTACTAATACGATTGGACCCGCTATGGGGATCGAAGCGTTGAAGTACATCAGTTATCTGGCTCAGGTTTGCGTTCCAATTCCCGATTTGATCATGTACCTTGTAACTCAAATGGGCAGCATTAGAGAATATGGTTATGGTTATAGGAAGAATTGATGATTATGTGCCTTAGTTCTGGTTAACTGGATCAGATTTTCTTACCGGTCTAATGAGCTAGGAAATGTACGATTGTCGTAGATGTAATGGAGTAGTTTGATAAACTTCATTGGATAAATTCTTAGTTGAGTTTGATAGGATGTTGAATTGGTTGTTTAAGGGATGATAAGAATAGATTTTTGTGAAAAGTTTCGTTTTTAATATTTATTTTTGGAGTAATTCCAAATAATGGATCTATTGTTTTTGGATATTGAAGCTGTTTTTTTTTTTTTTTCTTTTTAACTTGCAGGTCTTGGCAAAGTCCTCAAAAATGATTCCAGGTCATTATTTACGATTATTTTTTCCATATCTTACTAATGCAAGCATGTTGCTCTTATTAGTTTAATTAAGATTGTGAACTATCATACTGATTAGATTGCCTTTGCATTTGTTAAATAAATAAGAAAAAAGAATCATATTATTGTAATGGGGAGTTGATAAATGGTTTATGCGTGTATGCAGTGATGCTGATGGGTACTCTAGTCTACGGCAAAAGATACAGCTTTCCTGAATATGTTTGTACTCTTCTTGTCGCCGGAGGAGTATCCATGTTTGCACTCTTGAAGGTGAGGGATGGTGTGAGTGTGTGTGTTTATTGAGAATGGAACAAGAATGAAATCATTCTTCTCTTTTGTCTTTCAATTTTCCTTATAAATTGTCCTCGATAAATTTCATGCTACTCGTACTGATTTTGTTGCTTGTCTTATGTTTACTCGTACTGATTTTGTTGCTTTTCTTATGTTATTCCCTTTGGGTCGATTTCAGACCAGTTCAAAGACTATTAGCAAGTTGGCACACCCAAATGCTCCCCTTGGATACGGACTATGTTTCCTCAACCTCGCTTTTGATGGATTCACAAATGCTACCCAGAATCAATAACTGCAAGGTATACTTCAGAACAGCATCATCCTTCTTCGATCATTGAAATACTGGTTCATTTTCTGCTATTCACTCACAGGAATCTCGACATTATTTAAACCATTTGTCAACATTTTGCAAAACCCACCCCATATTATCTGTTGTTGATCGTGTATGAAAATCAGCTTGGGCTTTAAGATCGCTCGAGGGAATTTGTGCCGATAGGAATAAATTTATGAAATTGATGTCAATCGATCTATATATGTGAAACGATATACAATTCAGTCTTAAATGTTGTTGCTTTTGTTTTTGCTTAGTTATCCAAAGACGAGCGCTTGGGATATAATGTTAGGCATGAATTTATGGGGTACCATATACAACATGATCTACATGTTTGGCTGGCCTCGTGGCAGCGGATTTGAGGCAGTCCAATTCTGCAAGCAGCATCCAGAAGCGGTTTGGGACATTTTTCTCTATTGTCTTTGTGGTGCTGTTGGACGGAACTTCATTTTCCTAACCATAAGTCGATTTGGTTCCTTAGCTAACACCACCATTACCACAACCCGCAAGTTTGTAAGCATCGTGGTGTCTTCGGTGCTGAGCAGCAATCCTCTGTCAACGAAGCAATGGGGATCAGTTGTCATGGTATTTTCTGGGTTGTCGTATCACATATACCACAAGTGGAGGAAATTGCAGAGAGCGCCACAAAAGAGAAAGCCAATGTAACCGCAATTAATTTTTAACTTATACTCAAACGCCTAGCAACATTTGTAATGTAGTTGAATAGACCCTTCACATCTATAGATAACCCACAATTTTTTGCCAGAAATACAAGCGTGTGATATACCTGAAAGTTTTCTTGGTTTATTAATTATTGTTTAGAATTTAATTACAATATTTATTAAAAATTAAATAAAAAAAATATTTGGCAAAAAAAAAAGAAAAAAAAAAAGAAGGTTTGCGCGACGCAGCCTACGTCACGCAAAACCACTTTGCGCGACGTAGGCACCTTTATCATCGCGCAAACCCTACTGTCACGGCCTTTGCGTGACGGAGAATGCGCGACGAAGGTTTGTTGAGCCATCTTTTGCGCGACGTTTTTTTACTTTGCGCGACGACGGTACCTACGTCGCGCAAAGTGTTTTTCCTACTAGTGGCCAGCTGCAAACATGATTCTAAAGGAAATATGACCATATATAAAAATAAGAACAAAACAAGACAAATAATTAGGCTTTGCATATGATTTATTATCCTCATTTTCTATATTTGATTGTTTGTCAGTCCTTTTAATAAACGGCATATTAGAGTTTATGTGAAAATCTACCCTTAAGGTTATGTACATTTTTTTACCACAACTCTCGTGGGGGAAAAGCACAAAATCCTAATTATTCGAGCTTCCTAGCTATTGTGTTTTGTCAATCTTGCTTAGGAAATATTTTTTAATGTAACCGGTACACAGAGTGGTACATCACGTGAAAATTGTGAGATATGTGTGATAAAAAGTTAATAACTTAAAAAATAAAATTTCCCACTACTTCTATTAAAACTCGTGGTGTACCACTTGTGTTCCCATCACAACTAAAAATTTCTCCTTGCTTAGATCTCTAGCAACGGTTGACATGGAAAATGGTTTGAAATTGGGCTTTTTGGTAACTTGCTATAAAGGAAATGTAAAACAATTATTTTGGTATGTGAAAGTGATAATTAATTTAAAAACTGTTAAGATAGATTTCGTGTGTGAAAGTTTTACTTTTACTCGAGAAATTTCGGATATTCATCCTCTCCAAAAGAGACTGCACAGTACCCTTCATCCCCCAAACAACCATTTTTGCTGATAACAACAAAAGCGAACTTTTTTTAAAAAAAATTATTTTTAGTTACAGTTATTTTTATGTAGTTACAATTATCGTTTCTTTTAAGGACTACTTAGGTAGTTACAATTACAATTACAGTCTTTTGTTTTTATTTTTACTTATTTTAAAATCTAATTATCTGTTTGTGTTGTATTTGTATGTATGCACAAGAGGAGCCTTATGTTATGCAGCTAGCATTATGTATGAACTGCTCTCCTCTACCATAATGCAAACCAGTGAAAAACCAAGCCCATGAACAAATACATCACCAGAAAACAGTTGACGCTGCCAAGAAATGAATCCATAACGTACCGTGTAAAATGCGGGTTTGAAATTTATCGCCACCCACTAGACCACCCCGTAGTGGTTTAATTATTAACTAGTATATTTTGTCTCAATGTAATGTGAATCTTTATGCAATATTGAGGAGAGGGAACGTAAGTGAGAATTAAAACTATTCAGACATATTTGGTGCGTGTAAGCCTTACTTTTATTTGAGAAGTTTCGAGGAAAATTTCGTAAACGTCTGTTTTTATTAACTTTCAAACGCCCCAATCCGTTTTGGTTGGGTAGAGGTCATTATGATTCCCAACAATGCATATTATTAATGGTTCATCATATCCAAAAGAGACTACACAATACCCTTCACCCCCAAACACCCATTTTTGCTGATTACAACAAAAAAGAATCGTTGGGTTTTTTATTGCCATTTTCGATGATCGAATTCAACTACAAATGATACTCGTCATTCCCTTCACTTTTCGTTGTTCTCTATCTCTTCTCCTTCTCTTGCCGTTTCCTCTAAATTCTTCTGTCTCATCCAAATTATGCCTTCTCACTTCTCAATCTTCTCACTCACAGACAATTTCTCTTCTTATTCTTCTTTCTTCTTTCTTCTTTTTCTCGCCTTTGACGCTTTCGTCTTGTTGTTTGCCTCGTGTGGAATCACCATCATTAGTCACCACCATCATCAGTCGTTCTTCTTCTTCTTCTCCTTCTACGTCCTTCTTATCTTCGCCTTTGACGCTTTCGTCTTGTTGTTAACCTCGTGTGGAATCACCATCATTAGTCGCCACCATCATCAGTCGCCAATTCTGACTGTTTCTTCAACAATCTCCTCCCCTCTCTCAGGGTAATGCTTATTTCTCTATCTCTCTCTATTTCTTTCCTATTACATTTTTCTCTTTCAGTGTTTTTTGTTCTTTGATTAAGAAAGAATAGGTCAACGTTGCTGCTGCGGCTCTTTGATGAATAGGTGTGTGAGAAGAGAAGATGAGAGTGCTAAATCTGAGGCCATTTTGCAGTGTTCGGGTTTTGTGGGTTTTTGTCAACTTTGGGCTTTAGTAAAATAAAAATTAGGATGTGCATGTTTCTTACTTTCCGATCACTTAGCTATTTTATCTCTTTCTTTATTTGATTCCGCTTCCTATCAGAATATCCCTGATTTAAATTGCTCTTGAATTTAGTTGTTTTTGTTCTCAAAAGAATATTTGAATTTTCTTTTTGCGGTTTACGTTTGTTTCTGATTGTTTTTAGTTTACGATCAAATAGCCAAACGAAGTTGTTGAAAAGACTAATGGTTGCAAGGTGTCTCGTGATATTCATTACTTTTGCCATGATTTTCCTGGTGGGATCTGTTTCCGCAACTCTTTTACGAAAAATTCATATTGACTTTGAGAACATAGTACAGCCAAACGCTGTCGTCTAACTTCACTGCAAGTCCAAGAATAATGACTTGGGCAATCACGTAATTCCATCTGGCGGCGCCTACAATTTTACTTTCCAAGATACTCACCGTCTTTCAAACAACTCAACTTCGCACGGACTTGACTGACCCGTCAAAGTCCTGATCACATTAGTCTGCTCAGCTTGCTATAACATTAGATCATATTGCATGTTTTGTCCAACTATAACATACACGAAAATATAATATCAGTGTTGATGCGTGGTATATTCTTGTAATGGCTTCAGTAATTTGCTTTAGGGGTGGGCACGGGCCGGGCCGGGCCCAAATTTGAAGGAACCTGGCCCTACTCGTTTTAAAATGTAACGGGCCGGGCCGGGCCGGGTAGAGGTATTTTGAATTTGGGAACCGGACCTAACCCGGCCCGTTTCAAACGGGCCGGTTCGGGACGGGTCCACGGGTCCACGGGTCCAACTATTTTTTTTTTTCGATTGGGCATACTACCACTAGCCCACCGCGACCCCCAGTTTTCCATCGCAAAGTCCGCTTGCCACATCTCATCGATCAACAAACCACACAGATTAAACATTTTTCTGATCTTCTAAAAAATTTGTGATCTGGGTTATGTAGGGGATCAAACATTTTTCAAGCATTTCTCACTCCCTAACCCCAACCTAAATCCCCAAATAGAACAAATTAATAAATAAATAAAATCTTCAAATACAATTTCAAATTCATCAAAAAATAAACTAAAACTGAATCCCTAATTAAGCTAAATCCCCAACATTTTTATGAATTTTTCAAGCAAATTAACTGAATCCCTAATTCCTAAATACCCAAATTCGAATTCAGAATAAAACTGAAATTAGATGCCGAGAAGAAGAGAAGTAGGAGCCTGGGACAACCTCGTTGAGTCTGCATTCGTGCTTGAGCCCAGCCACACCAATAGCTTCGATTAGAGTCGTTGACCCCGACACACAAATTGAACAAGAGACGTCGTCTTCCACGGATCCCACCCTCGCCAAATCAGAAACCCACAAATCAGAAACCCTAATCAATCGAAAAGCTTATGTAAAACCCCTAAATTCCTAAATCAGAAACCCTAATTCATAAATTACCTAGGGAAGCCACGATGGAGAGTCAGGAGAGGAAGCCACGATGGACATGGTGGTTGGCTGCTGTGATGTCGACATAGTCGAGGTCGACTCAGTCACTACGGGTGGGAGGTGTGGAGAGTCGATGTACAAAGATGGAATCCTGGGCTCGAGATTGAGGTCTAAGACGAGAGAGGAAAAGAGATTCAAGGAGGAGAGATCGAGGAAGGAGACTTGGAGTGGTGTCGTCGGAGACTTGAAGTCGGGATAGAGAGGGAGGGTGAGGGGAGAGTTTGAGAGAGTGAATTGCGTCTGAGAGTTAGGGTGAAAACAAGAGAGGGAAGGTGATAGATAGATAGATAGACAATTTAGGCAATAAACGGTTCGGGCCGGGGGCCCGTTTTCTCCAAGTTTTGGAACCGGCCCGCCCCGTTATTTATTAGGAACCGGCCCGCCCCGCCCCGTTTTGTATTTTTAATTTTTGGACCCGCCCCGAACCGCATGTAACGGCCTCGACCCGCGGGTCCAGGACCCGTTTGCCCACCCCTAGTTTGCTTAGCTTGCTACAATCTTTACTGTAATTTATTTTATTTGTTTGTGCTCATCTAAAACAAGACGACTCGGCCCGGTCTTGCCATACCCGTCTCGTTGTACATGAACTCATGTGTAATATCCCTCCACATAGCTATGTTTTTCAATACTTTTTCTGCTTCTTTCTTGCCTTTTTCTTCAATCCGTATGTGCTTGTTTTACTCGGGTTAGGCCAGCCTAGCCCGACTCATTGTACACCCATACAAACACAAATTATGTTTTAATACTCTTAATATAATCCAATTTCTAATCAATCATTGTGTTGTTAAAGTTCTTTTCCCAAATGTTGTTTCCCATGTAGTGGCAGTGACTTGCGACAAATGAGGTTTTGGGTTTGAGTTTTTGATTTATCTCAAAGTTAAAGACTCAGAGCAGAGTTGTCTCTCTTTAATGGGAAATTCAAGTTCTTCATAGAAATAATTCATTCACAATATTATAATTTATTTTATTTGCTTGTGCTCATCTAAAACAAGATGAGTCAACCCAGCCTGGCCCGACCAGTCTCGTTGTACATGAACTCATGCGTAATATTCCTTGAAGTAAAATGACACTTATCAATCAGCTCACTTTTCAGAGTTCTCTATCTCTTCTCCTCATTTTCTTGTCGTTTCCTTTAAATTTTTATGTCTCCTTTGAATTCTGCCGTGTCCCCCACTCTGTCCAAAACTATGGAGAACTCGAAGCTCTGCGAGGGGGAACCCAAGGGGGAAAGGTTGGATGAAGTTACTTCTGATGATGATGTGGGTGGTCTTCCAAAGAAGATTGGTCAAATTGGTGCTTTGGTGGTGACCATGCCGCTCTTTGCACGGAATCTTCTCTATAATTCATAGGGGAGAACATGGATGTGATTAACTTGGACGATGAACTCGTTGATGCAAAGATACTTAATTCAACAGATGTTACAAATGAGCACTTCCAGACTGCTCTTGGAACAAACAATCCATATGTTTTTCGTTCTTTGAGGAAAGAAGATACGTTCATTCTCGGAAGTCTAGTGTTCAAGGTTACTGGAACTCTCGGAGAATGTTTTATGGTTTTCCCTGAGATCTTTTGTCAGGGGAAACCCGTAAAATGGAGAATGAAGTTGCTTATGATGACATAGATGGTGTTCAAAACTAGATGTCTCAAATTCGTGAATTGGTCGACCTGCCCTTAAATTATTCTAAGCTTTTTACATCAATCGGTGTGAAAGCTCTGAAAGAAATTATGCTTCCTGGACCCTTGGGTTCAGGAAAGGCACTAAGAGTAAGAGATTATCATAGGTATGCTGGTAGAACAAATGAGCACTTCCAGAATGCCCTTAGAACAAGCAATCTATTTGCTTTGCATGAAACAATGAGTGTTCTTTGTATTTCTTGTATGATTTCTTGTTATCCTTGTGTGGTTTTTCGGTATAAATCAATCTCTTATATAGTCTTCCTTTTATGTATGCATTGTATAGAAAGTACACTTGTACAACAAGGCTTTGTAATCAAGCCTCAAATAATTGAGGAATTCAGCTGGATACCTTTCATGCTTTTCTTGATTTATCTCCACAGTTGTTTATCATGACATATTTTTTAGTAGAGTAACTAGTCTTTGTTTTGGACACTATGACTTTTCTTTGTATTTTTTGTGTTTCATGTTTCACTTATATTCATCTAGTGTTGGAAAGTTCCATGATAGATTGACATGATTAGTCCTTTTATAAGAGAAATGGGTGGTCTGAGTGGCATTAGTGCTAGTGGCAGCGGTGGTGGGAACGACAAAATTAGCAATGATGATGGCGGCGATGAACAAATTGGTGCTAGTGGCAATGGTGGTGGGGATGATGAAGTTAACATGATGATTGTAGTGATCAACAAAGTGTTGATGAAGTTGTACCGAAGCCGCCAACTTCTTCTACTAGGTTTGTCCACGGTTATATCAAACCCTCAATGCTATGTTCCTCATCCATATGTGCTTGTTTCAATCTGGTTGCGCCAGCCTGGCCCGACTCATTGTACACCCATACAAACACTAATTATGTTTTAGTACTCTTAATATAATTTAATTTCTAATCAATCATTGTGTTTTTAAGTGCTTTTCCCGAAAATTGCACGGAATCTTCTCTGCAATTCATATGCGAGAATATGGTTGTGATTGACTTGGACGATGAACCCGTTGATGCAAAGATACTTAATTCAACAGATGTTACAAATGAGCACTTCCAGACTGCTCTCGGAACAAACAATCCATCTGTTTTGCGTTCTTTAAGGAAAGAAGATACGTTCATTCTCGGAAGTCTAGTGTTCAAGGTTACTAGAACTCTCAGAGAATGTTGCATGGTTTTCTCTAAGATCTTTTGTCAGGGGAAACCCGTAAAAGAGAGAATGAAGTTGCTTATGATGACGTAGATGGTGTTCAAAACTAGATGCCTCAAATCCGTGAATTGGTCGAGCTGCCCCTAAGTTATTACATCAATAGGTGAGAAAGCTCCGAAAGAAATTATACTTCCTGGACCTCTGGTTCAGGAAGGGCACTAAAAGTAAGAGATTATCATGGGTATGCTGGTAGAACAAATGAACCTAAATGTATGTAACGAAATGTATTATATTGAATTAATGTACCTAAATATCAATATCGAAGTGTATGTACCAAAATGTATATACCAAAATATACGTACCGAATGTACGTACCAAAATATACGTACCGAAATGTACGTACCGAAATATATGTACCGAAATGTACGTACCGAAATGTATTATATTGAATTAATGTACCTAAATGTCAATATCGAATTGTATATACCAAAATGTACGTACCAAAATG
The DNA here is from genome assembly GCA_036320875.1 of Cotoneaster glaucophyllus. Lineage (NCBI taxonomy): Eukaryota > Viridiplantae > Streptophyta > Magnoliopsida > Rosales > Rosaceae > Cotoneaster > Cotoneaster glaucophyllus. The sequence goes on from CM070060.1 coordinate 1,551,894, forward strand.
TATATAACGAAATATAGTATATTGAATTAATGTACTTGAAAGTCAATATTCAAATGAGATGTATTAGGTTCGAATCTAGTGGATGATGAATTCGATACCAAATTAAGTTGTCCATTGTGTGGCTTAGCCGAACCCCCCTCGCCTTAGTGTAAAATATATCGTTGTACTAAAAAAAAAAAAAACTCAAATGTGTGTACTAAAATGTATGTACCGAAATGCATGTATATGTTTGTATCGATGGATTAATGTACCTATATGTTTGCATCGATGGATATACCGAAATATTCAAATATATTAATGTACCTAAATGAAGAACATACAAAATTATTATCGGACTATATATTATAAAAAAAATTAGTTGCCTAAATGTAGACATTAAAATATTATGATAAATGAAATGAAAATTAAATTTAAATGTAATTAATACATTAAAATAGGAATAAAAAGATAAAAAGTGATGTTATTCTCACCCCAATATCTTATCTTCCCACCCACCTTTTAATGAATTTTTTTAATTACAAATTTGTCCATTTACAAAAAGACTGATAATGACATTAATTATCTTGTTTTGCTTAATTTTTAAAAAAAAGTTGGGCATGGGAGACGATTTGTCTACCTTAAACCATAATTCATATTTTCATATCCTTTCATTCAGAGAAAGTAAAAAAATATCAATGGACTTAGAATATGACTTTTTCATTAGGTGGAAGATAACAATTCTACGAAAGAGGTAGAAGATTATGTTTCCATTGAAAAGGTACAAGAATAATTTGTGTGTATGTCATTTGAATTTGTCCATCGTATTTTTAAATTTGTCGTTGTCGAATTCTTTTGAATTTGGATACTTTTGTCGTTTCCATTTGAATTTGCAGACCTTAGTGGTTTTCATTTACATATTATTTGTTATATTTTTAAGAGACAATTTTATAATTTCATATGTATGTATATCTTAAAGGTTATTTTGCGAATAATAGTGGGAGGGAAAATGTGACAGCCCGTCCCGAAGAATTGTATAATTGTTATCCTCGAAGTTATGAAAGTACGAAACTACCCTCGAGCGTTGGGTTATATTTTATTTTTGGACCACTTAATGTGGTCTGTATGACAGGCTGACACCTGCCTTGGATCCAAGGTGAGCGTGTGGTGCGAGAGGTGAACGATCACATGAAGGCTAGGCCCTGGCCTCGGGCAGAGCACTAACACCAGGGTGCAGGATAATGAGTTCTAAATGCATCTATGCATACCCATACATAATGCAACCACTATCATCATAATGTACTCACCTGAAGCTTACCTGGGCCTCCGCAGCATCATTCAATAATATGCAAAACTATATTAATGCAAATATTAAAATATAATGCATCCTTGACATGGCACTTAAATCGTAAATTCATTTAAAAACAGTTTCTAGAAATCGTAAAGCATATATATATATATAGAGAAAACAAAAGCCCACTCACCTGGAGTTCTCGCTACGACTCCCTAGTACAAGTACCGAGGCGTCCTGAACGATCGGCGCCTAGAACAATTATCAAATTACATCTCATAACTCTTATCAATAGAACACATAACTCACATAAAACACATCCTCAAGGACATTCTAGAATGACTTGAAACCTATTGACCACAAGTCAACTGTCGATCAAAGATCGACGGTAGGGTCCACAACCCTATATAACTCGATCCAGAAGATCCGCACATCAGATTTCCAATCCGCAACTTCCAAAGATACACATTATACTTCTAGAACAACATACTAAAGTTTCATTACGATCCAATGGTTGGATCTCCGCCAATTGCTAAAACCAAGTGGCGGTTAACATTTTATTTTATGAATTTACAAATCCAATTCGGGAAGATCCGTACGTCAGATTCCCGATCCGTAAGTTCCTACATTCTTCAAATATTATGTATTATAATGTACCAAATTTGGTGACGATCTAACGGTCGGATCGTCGATTCATATATTGACCAAACCACGTATCGTAATGAAATTAGGTTCAAACGATCAACCTACGTCATACCACTATCAAAACTGAATTCAGGACATCTAACATAGCCTAAAAATAGCATTGACGACCCACTGGCCACATGCCGCCGTGGGTGGTGGTCGGCCGTCCCGACTCGCCGGAAAATTCAACTATTTCTAAAAAGTACCAAATTTCACAGAAATATAGAACACAACAAGGGGAAGAAATTTTATACCTGGGCTGAAACCTAGTTCGGCCGGGAAGTGGCTGGAAAATCCCATGAAAGGGCCGGGTGGCTGAAATTTTTCGAGCCTCGCCTCTCCTCCGTCAAAGGTCCGATGACCATGATTTTTGTCAAATTTTACTCTTGCTAAGAAGGGCTACCAACCCCAAGTGTGCGCCACCATGATCGTTGCTGGAAATGGAAGTAGCTACCCTTGGGTTTCGTCGAGTCCGAAAGGTTTTCGTGCTCCATTCGTCACACATGATAACCCATAAGTGAAATTAAGGTAAGGGCTCGACTGGGTTCGAAGAGAGGAGTAATTTGACACCGGCCCCGTCGTTAACGATGGCCGGAGTAGAGAGATATGGTCGGGTCGGGTCACGGGTCATAAGGGATTCGGTTCTCTCTCTCTTTTTCTTCTCTCATTTCCCCTCATTTCCCCCTTCTCCCATTGGTCCCTCACTTCTCTCTTTCTCCTTTCCATTGGTCTGCACCTCTCCCCTTTTCTCTTCTTACCTTTCCATCACAGTCGCCCATTTCCCTATCCTTTAATATGGGCCACACACGTGGCACACCAGATTTCACTCCAAAAATCTGGAATTTTCTTGAAATTAATTAATTTCCTAAAATGCCCCCAACTTCAAACGTTAATATGTCCTTCGTTATAACTCCAAATCGCGCTCCGTTAGCGCCCACGCGTTCGTAGTGACGAGTACTACAAAGACATGCTAAGAAAACAAGTCTTACGTGACACGACACGACAGTTAACAAAGGTCAAATTATTTGCCTCAAAGGGCACTTTCGTAAATTCACTTATTAAAATTATAATTTTTGGGGATGGGTCGTTACAGAGCAATTGATTGTGATAGTGGGAATGAAAGAGGCAGGATTTGTTATGGCTTAAGCTACACTATAAACTCTCATAAAATTCATCCATTTAAAAATTCCATCAAATTAATTATATTTTTTTAGCTGACCTAGTAATGTAGGTTTGTAACTAAGCAAGGCATCAAATTAATTACATTTTAAATACACGTAGATTTTCTAAAGGCCTTTTTTTTGTGGTCTTCGTGGTGTCATATTTTTCAATGTCACTGTCAAAGAAAAAAAGTTGCTAACAAAACTCTCGTGGTTATCTCTGTTAGTAGTTCAAGTCCAAAGGTAAATTATGTCAGTTTCCCGTTAAATAAACCCATGTGGATCTCATGTGGAGAGGCTAAATTCGTCTTTTTTCAAACCAAATCAAGAAACAGAAATATATGTCGTTAGATATTAGGGTTCAACTAAAATTGGAATTGACTCGATGAAAAAGAGGCTTGAAATTTGAACGAATATGAATAAAATTGTTTTTGGTTTCTTGATTTAGTACCAAAAACACAAATTTAGCCTCTCAATGTAAGACACACGTGAGTTTATTTAACATGAGACTAACGAAAGTTTAGATTTAATTTTAATTGCTAATGAGGTTTACCAAGAGGATTTAGTTAACAACTTTTTCACTACGAGAGAAACATTAAAAGTACTACAAGAGTGACATTGAAAGTACCATAACAGCACTGAAACCACAGAATTTTTTGACCTTATAAAATTTCATTTGAAATTATAATTAAATAGATCAACATTTCTATAAATTTTAGTAAACTCATTGTGTTTTAAAAACTCATTTAATATCTCAATTAAGTACGCCCCTCAATACTCCCTGTACCTTTAGATAGTATCTCTCATTTCTTGGAAAATTTGAAAAATTAACTAAAATTTAAATCTCGTATAAAATTACAGCTAGACCTGGCATTTTGGACCCGACCCGACCCGTTAATATTAGTATTTGGGTGGGTGCTTAACGGGTGGACCCGTTAACAACCCGTTAAATAACGGATCACTTTGGGTCAACCCGTTAGCACCCGTTAGTGGAGGATGTTTTAGTAATTTCAATAAAGTCTTAACAACAAAAAATAGACTTTATGCAAAAAAAAAATTAATAATAATTCTTAACGGGTGAAACGGATGACCTGTTAGCTTAACAGGTCGGGTTCGGATGACTCGTTAGCTTAACGGGTCGGGTCGGATTGAACCCAACCCGTTTACAGGTCTAATTACAGCCACATTTTTAAATTTTCTAATTCTATTTGAAGTCAAAATTCTGATTATTTTTCCAAATTTCCAATCTTTCTCTCTCTCACTCTGTTTCCAGTTTCCCCGATAATAAAAGCCCTCATCTTGGCGGCGACTTCATCTCCGTTTCTCCCATTTGCGGCGAGTCTCTCCCCGCACTCCATCTCATCTTCTCCTTAATCAACTTAGTTGTCTTTGCGGCTCCGTCTGTCAAGGTACTTCTGTACAGTTTTGAGGAATGTGCAGATTGACTGTAGGAATCTCTTTACTCCTCTTTTGTTTTCTGTCAGCGATTGTTCCATCTATTTACTCCTCTTTTGTTAAATTGGTTTTTAGTTGTTTGATGTAATCCCTAGATTTAAGGGTGTTGATAGCTTTAGGGTTTACCTAGTTGTTAGAGTTGTTAAGGGAAAGGTTGCTTGGAACCGGTTCCCTTTTCTTTCTTTTCATATTCTCCTTGTATTTGTCTTTCATCCATCCATGAAACATACAATTCAAACAAACTTAAACTTCAACACTTGGTGTCTTGAACAAAGCCTTAGGTCACCAGCCAACCTAGTTACTTTGCATGGAGAAAATTGGCCATTTATTCGTATGTTGAATTGCACTGCTATAGCAGGTGTTGGTGTGATGTCTTTTGATACAGAAAGGCAAGTCTTGCTGGTGGCTTGGAGGGTAAGATAATTGAACATACGTTCTCTTTTGCTCTTCTATAGTTGGTCGACGTTCAATTGCTCTACTCTATTTGTTTTCATTTTCTGCAGTTACCATGTGTACAGGGGAAAGGAAAGATGCATACATATTTGTGGTTAGCACTCGAGATGATATGCAAGACGTCATCTTCAACACTGTTCCATAAATCTTTCCAAAACTATTAGTATAATGAAAGAATCCCTCAAACATCAAACATTTCCCATCACGAAAACGTACCAAGACAAATTTCTTAAACGGTGTTGCGGTTCAATTGACAAAAAAATTGGTGTTACCTTCATTTGGACGTCGTTCCATCCTTTTCAATATCACGTTGAAGCATGGTGAAGAATAGATCACGCTGTGTTTAGAATTGAAAACATGTAGCACCTAAAAACAGGCAAAAGTTTGACCAAAATCCTAAAAGCTATAGATGTTTAGTCTACGAAAGAGTACAATTAGGCTCCTAATTCTAAACACCCCATATTAAAAAGCGTAAATAAGTTACAATGAAACTCCATAAACAGATATAGTCGTGGAATATTTAAAGGGTGCTGGCCAAACAAACCTTGTATGCATACAATTCCAGCAATGTTGAAGATAACGCCGCTCGCCTTGCTCGTTGTCTTGACATTGCCGACGCCGTTGTTATGCTTCATCAGTAATGTTAAGAGACATGTGGTTATAACTAATAATTTAGGTCCAGGGATCGGTTTGACGGTTAAATGCAAATCCAAAAACGATGACCTTGGCCGGCACGAGATCCCGTTTCAACACTCGTTTTCATGGAAGTTCAAAACTAATTCGATCAGCACATTGTTCTTTTGCCACATGTGGTGGAATAAGGTCAGCGGAAGCTTTGAGGTATACAAGGCTTCGAGAGATGACAAGAGGTGTGCAAACTGTTTGTGGAGAATTTATCAACAAGCAGCGTTTACATATGATGAAGTCAATGGAAAATGGGATATGGGGCATGTGTGGCAGAAATGAAAGAATTTAATTTTTTATTTTTTAAATTATTTTTTTTGTCAAACAATAAATTTTGTTACATCAGTCACCAACGGATTTTGAACTCACGCTGTCATGCATGGCTCAACACCTTTTCGCCACTGTGGTAGACAGCCACTATTGTGGTAAAAAGCCACTTGCAATGAAAAATCAGTATGTAATTCCTAAATGATGAATAAATAAATAAGGGTAAATTACACAAAACGACCTCAACTATTGGGGTCGCGACAGTTTCATACCTCATTTTTTAAAATTGACAATGTCATACCACATCTTACGAATTTGTGACAATGTCATACCTCCGTCAATTTTTCTGTTAGTTTTTCTGTTAAGTGCTAACGTGGCTAGAGACGGGACCACTCACTAATCCAGCTGGATAAAAAAATAATTAAATATATTTTTAATAATTAAATATTAAAAAAATAAGAATAAAAAAACAAAAAACAAAAAAAAAATTCCTAGGGTGCAGCACCCCTTTCCTCCCACCCGCACCAATTTTCTTCTCTCTTTTTCTCTTTTCTTCTTCTTCTTCTTCTTCTTCTTCTTCTCTTTCTTCTTCTGGGCAAACTGGATTTGTCAATTTTTTTTTCTTCTTCTTCTTCTTTTCTTCTTCTTCTTGGGCCGAAACTGGGTTTAATTTTTTTTTTTTTTTTTGGTTTCTGGGTTGCAGGTAGAGGGAAAAGGGGACGAAGATGAAGATAGGGAGGAGAGAGAGAGGGTCCTTCTTCTTCTTGGGCCGAATCTGGGTTCGAATATATATATATATATATATATATATATATATATATATTTTTTTTTTTTTTTTAATTTTTTTTTTTTGGTTTTTGGGTTGCAGGTAGAGGGAAAAGGGGAAGAAGATGAAGATGGGGAGGAGAGATGGGTGCGCGGACTGGGTTTGATTTTTTTTTTTTTTTTTTTGTCATTTCGTTTCTGGGTTACAGCAGGGAAGAAGATGGGGGAGGAGGGAGAGGGGGTGGGGTGTGAACGAACTGGGTTTTGTTTTGTTTTTTTTTTATTTTTTTATTTTTTATTTTTGATCGTTTCGTTTCTGGGTTGCATCAGGGGAAGAAGATGGGGGAGGAGGGAGAGGGGGGTGGGGTGCGGACGAACTGGGTTTTGTTTATTTATTTATTTATTTTTTTGTCGTTTCTTTTCTGGGTTGCAGCAGGGGAAGAAGATGGGGGAGGAGGGAGAGAGGGGTGGGGTGCGGACGAACTGGGTTTTGTTGTTGTTGTTGTTTTTTTTTTTTTTTTTTTTTGTCGTTTCGTTTCTGGGTTGCAGCAGGGGAAGGAGATGGGGGAGGAGGGGGAAGAAGATGGAGGAGGAGGGAGAGGGGGGTGGGGTGCGGAGGGTTTTGATATATATATATATATTTTTTTTTTACTTTTTTTTGTTATTTTAATATTTAATATATATTAAATGATTTTCTTTAATATTTTATTAAATTTTTAATGAAAAGTGGGGTCTGGATCAAGCCACGTCAGCATTTAACTGACAAATTAACGGTCAGACTACCGGAAGGTATAAAATTGACCAAATTTTAAAGATGAGGTATGACATTGTCAATTTTAAAAGATGAGGTATGAAAGTGTCGTGAGACCAATAGTTGAGGTAGTTTTGTGTAATTTACCCAATAAATAAATAAAAATTCCTTTTTTTTTTTGGTCAAATGATAAATTTATTAGATTATAGAGTCGACGGGGTTCGATCTCTATTTTTATTTTGTCTAATTACACCAAAAATAGTAAGATTTTTTTTTTTTTTTTTAAACACTATCATCCATCTAAGTTCACCTCACCATTTAAATTTAAATTTAATTTTAGTTGCTTTTAACAGTGTGAAAATACAAAAGAAGGCATATTATTATTACTCCAACCTTAATATCTCAATGTACGCCACACAAATCATATTCTCTTATAGTAAAAAGAAAATATCGTTCTTCTTCTCCCAACAAAAAACAAAATTATAGTTCATACTTTTGTTCACACCTTCAAATTCAAAAGTATTTGTAATTTACTATCAGTCTATCTTCATGGATTTTTTGTATTTGTAACACTCTTACCTTGCGAGGTTTAAATAACCTTTGTAAGCACTCTACAAGGTGGCAGGTGGGTCACCAATTGTTGTGAAGTAAAATTTTGAAAGAACATGCGTTAATCTCGAAACATGTTTCTTAAGAATAAAAAAGGGTGATAATGATATTACAAAACCTTTCAATAACTCATTTGGAAAGGTACTTTGGCGTGATTGAATCTTGTAATTTGTACTTGTGTTACTGTTCATGTTCTTGTTTCTGCCTAATTATTCTCCGTTAATTTGTTCGAACTTATTATTATTAAAATACAACAACGCTCGTTTACTATAATGTGTCAATTAAAACTAAATAATAAACACACTACAAAGTTTGAAAGTAGATTGAATTTGAGATCTCTTTTCCTTATAAACATCCGTTGTGAGATCAAAAGTAAGTTAGTTGATGAACCCTATAGTTATGGTAGGCTTGTTTACTACTTGTTCAACGCACCAAATGCCTCAGCGGGTCCAGCTCAGACCTCCAATTGAGCCTAGCAGTCTCCAAACTTTCTTGCGCCGCGGCTCAGTTCTCTAGTTTCCAATCTTCTCAACCAAACCCATTAAATCGGTTCTTTTATTAATAAAAAGTATGTGCTTCACTTTATTAGTTCTTTTCAGCATAAGTTTTGTAAATTTGTACTCTTATATTCAACTACAAGAAGTCGACGATATATCTTTTGATAATATACAAGAATTTCCTTTAAAAACTAGATTCACGTAGCGGTGTATAGTAGAAAAACACCAATAATTGAGCGGATTGCAACATGTTTAGTATGCTTTTTTGCCATCAGGGTGACACTCATGCTGTTAAGAAGAATCAACCATTCTATTGACCCATTTAATTTTGTACCAACTTAGTCGTGGATATTAAATCATGACACTATTATTAAGTATTAAGTGGGGCTGTAAGTTTATGTTAGGAAGCTAAAAACGGCAAAAGTGGTCATTTTACATTAATTATCTTTTCTCCAACTTGTGTTCTGCTTCACGGACCAACCAAAAGCAACATACATTCCCCTTTTTCTGTGCTTTACTCTCACTGCGGAGAAATTTTTTATTGTGACCGAATACAGGTGGTATACCATTATTTTTATGTAAGTGATGAAAAATATTATTTTGTTAAGTTATACAGGCGGCCTACCATTGTTCGGTAGTTAGGGATGATGGAATTTAGCACGCTTATCACAGGATCAAACTCTAATGTCGTTAGACTATTGATTACTATGAGGTAGTGCCAAGGGAGAAATAGCACACTAAGACCATCTCCAATGGTTGGGCTAAAACCCAAATATTTTAGCCCGGAAAATTTAGCTTTTAGCCCAGAAACAGCTTTTCTACTCCAACCGTTCTGGCCTAAAATTTTAGCCCGGGATTATTAAAGAATGAACTTAGGCTATTTTTTTTAAATTAAATTTAAAAAAAAAATATGTAGACTATCGTAAATTAATTTTATGAACATTTTAATCTAAAAAAATTTAAATTCCGATAAATATTGAAAAATCACTAAATTTTCCATAAAGCAAGCCTTCAACTTTCACCAATCTTTCAATCCTGGGCTAACTTTCAATTCACTAACCGTTCAACACCTAATTTTCAATTCACCAACCGTTCAACACCAAACTTTCAACTTTCATCAACCGTTCAACACCTCTAATATGCTCTCTTGCCATTTTGAACAATTTGGAAATGGTAGAAAGATAAATTGGAAGAATTGTAAGAGAAAATTGAGTTTTGTGTGGATATTTGAACAAATGCATAGGTATTTATAGAGTTTTTGGGTGAATTTTGAGTTAAATAATTTTTTTTAATTATTTTAGCCGTTGGATTTAAATTTGGGCCATTAGATTTTTTTTTTTTTTTACCGTTAGATTTGATTATATTCGATTTCAGTCATTGGATTCAATGTATTTTAAAATAACATTTTATAAAAAAAAAAATTAAATTTGAATCTGGACTGTTAGATCAACCAACGGTCCTTAGATCTCAGCCCTTGGTTTAAAAATAGAGTCGTTGGGATTTTTTTGGGTGGCCTACAGGCCTAAGACAGAGGGGCCCAGCCCTGTCGGGCAACGTCTGCAAGCCCACTGCGTGGGCGCGTTGGAGAGTGACCGGGCCGAGACTGTCCCTACTACCCGCGAGTCCACTCGCATGAGGGGGGAATGGGGGGGGGGGGGGGGGGTATTTGGCCCAAAAACAACATTTGGCATTTAGCCCAATTTTTTAGCATGGGTTGGAGAGTGTTTGGGGGGAAAATTTGGTATTTAGCCCATCATTGGAGATGGTAGGGAAGAAGGGAATCTGTTTCACGTTTTTGATGATTTGTCTAGAGGAATGAATTCTCATTTTATAGACTTCATCATACCCTTTTCATAGAGTTGTGAGACTTCTCTGAATGGTCTTATCCTTTCATGATAAGACACATCACTTATAGAAGTGTATAACTCTTATGATAAGTCATACCTCTTATCACACCCTTTGGTTAAGTATATATCAGTACACCAATCTTATGGTGCACCTCCAAACATCAAATACGCACATAGTAAAGCCAACATCATCATGATCATATTCCAACAAGGGAGACTCGGGTTCAATTGTTGTTGAATGAATGGAAGTGAGAAATGAGAGTTTTGTGATGTGGATTAGGCGTGCCGTGTGACGAAGAGAAGCTGGAGATAAAGATGATGAAAATTGGGAGAGCAATTGACATGTGATGGTGGGAATGAAAGAGGCAGGATTTGATATGGCTTAAGCTACATCATAAACTCTCATAAAACTCATCAATTTAAAAATTCCATCAAATTAATTATATATTTTTAGTTGAGCTTAGTATTGTGGGTTTGTAACTAAGTAAGACATCAAATTAATTAAACTTTAAATATACGTAGATTTTTATGAAGGCCAATTTTTTTTTTTTTTTTTGTGTGGTCTCTGTAGTGTCATATTTTTCAATGTCACTATCTTGGTGAAAAAGTTGTTAAAAAAACTCTCATGTTATCTTCGTTAGCAGTTGAAGTCCAAAAGGAAAATTATGTAAGTTTCCCGTTAAATAAACCCATGTGGATCTCATGTGGATCTCATGTGGAGAAGCTAAATTCGTCTTTTTAAAACCAAATTAAGAAACAGAAATATATGTCGTTAGATATTAGTTTTCAACTAAAATTGGACTTGGCTCAAAGAAAAAGAGGCTTGAAATTTGAACGAATATGACTACATATGTTTTTGGTTTCTTGATTTAGTATGAAAAACACGAATTTAGCCTCTTAATGTAAGACACATGTGAGTTTATTTAACATGAGACTAACGGAAGTTTAGATCTAAATTTTAATTGCTAATGAGGTTCATCAAGAGGATTTAGTTAACAACTTTTTCACTACAAGAGAGACATTAAAAGTACTACGAGAGTAACATTAAAAGTACCATAACACCACTGGAACTACAAATTTTTTGAACTTTTATAATTTCATTTGAAGTTCTAATTAAATAGATCAACATTTCTATAAATTTTAGTAAACTCATTTAAAATCTCAATTAAACACGCCCCTCAATACTTCCTATACCCCTAGTTAGTATCTCCAATTTCTTGAAAAATTTGAAAAAATAACCAAAATTTAGATCTCGTATAAAATTACAGCCACATTTTTAAATTTTCTATTTCCATTTGAATTTAAAATTCTGATTATTTTTCCAAATTTCCTATCTTTCTCTCTCTCACTCTGTTTCCAGTTCCCGATAATAAAAGCCCTCATCTTGCTCTCACTCTGTTTCCAGTTTCCCCGATAATAAAAGCCCTCATATTTCTCTCATCTTGGCGGCGACTTCATCTCTGTTTCTCCCATTTCCGGCGAGTCTCTCTCCGCACTCCATCTCATCTTCTCCTTAATCAACTTAGTTGTCTTTCTCCGCGGCTCCGTCTGTCAAGGTACTTCTGTACAGTTTTGAGGAATGTGCAGATTGACTGTAGCATTCTCTTTACTCCTCTTTTGTTAAATGAATCTCTATAAATAAAACTGGGAATTTATTAATTGGTTTGTATTAAGGTGAATCGAGTGATTTTTCGAAATTTAATTTGTCAATTACATGGAATTATGCAGGGATTGGTGTTGGTGTGCCTGCTTTTTTACTGTCGTCATTTGCTGCGTTGCTTGCTGCGTGCTTGCTGCGTGCTTGCTGCAGGTATGATTTTATCATCTGGACGATATGAATTTGTTATAGAGTTATATGACTATGAATTATAAAGTTACTTGACTTCAATTTGATTTGGTTTGTAACTAATATTTGGATTGTAACCTTAATTTGCATCATTTGACTTATTGTATGTGTATGAATTCTGAATAATGAATGATAGATGATGATTATTTATCTTATGAAGACTTCACCGCTATGTCTTCAACAAGAAATATTAGTTAGATTAACTTAAATATCAATGTCAAGAAGCTTTCAAGCTATTAGTTTATTGGGAACAGACTGGAAAATTGAACCTTTGCATATGTTTTTAGCTCCTTTCTGTAAGTTGTGAACTGTAACAGATTTTGGTCGCACGACAATTGCAATCTAATTTTTGCGGTCTTTCAATTTGGTGATGCTTTTTATTAGTATTGTTGTTTCTACCAATTTGTTTTTGGCTGAACTATGCCTATTTTTTGTGTTTTTCTAAGTTTCCGTTGCCTTCCCAACTACGTTCACATTCCCAGTCCATTTCATTGTAGGAGCCAAAACACCACCTAAAATATGACTCTTGTGGTGACTCACTGTGTTGCTGCAGTTCCAACATACCCAATCTATAAGCATCAACATAAACCTCCTCGGTCTTTCTCTCTCCGCATCTTATCAAAATCGAATCAAGTTTCAGATGTTAAAACTTCGCAGTCCACCTCTTATACTATCGAGCCAATGAGAGAGTGAGTTTCCAAATCATTTTATATACTTATAATGTCCCATGGAACCCACCAGGTCAACTTGGATTTGTGCAGGTGTGAGTGCTTCAATATGTACAAGCAGCAGGTTCCTTATAGTCAGGCATGGGCTTGGCAGAAGAGCATAGTTGAGGAGAAAAAAGCTATGATAGAAAAGAATGATCATTGCCCAGACTCATTGTTCGTTCTTCAGCATCGTCCTGTGTATACCTTGGGAACTGCTAGTTCAGAACAGTTCCTTAATTTTGATATCAAGGACCCACCTTTCGACGTTTATCGAACTGAACGTGGCGGCGAGGTTACATATCATGGTCCGGGTCAGGTACTTCAGTGGCTGAATTTAACCTTTATGTTTCCGAAGATGTTGCCATTGTAATTTGAACTTGTTATCCCACAGTGGTAAAGTAGGAATCAAAATCCCGAACATGTGACTTAATTGCTTAGAGGGTCAGTTTTCCTAACCTTGGATGCATGCGTTTTTCACTGTAGATAGTTATGTACCCTATTATGAATCTACGAAATCACAAGATGGATCTTCATTGGTACCTCAGGTCACTTGAGGAGGTGATCATCCGTGCTCTATCAAAGACATTCTGTATCAAGGCATCTCGGCTTGAGGGCCTCACTGGTGTTTGGCATGGTATGCTTCTTAAAACAAAGGCATGCTGTATGTCCTTCCTTTTGTATTATAGCTTATTATCATTGCCACTACCGAGTTTTTGCTCTCGTAGCTTCCTTTACAAGTGGTGGTTCCTTGTTCCCTAATTTAGTTGTGTTTAAAAAAACATGAATATTGGTAGTGAAACTGGCAGCTGGAATTTTCGTGTGATGTTTATATTTGAATTTTCTTCAGGAAACCAGAAACTGGCAGCCATTGGAATACGAGTCAAGCAGTGGATAACATATCATGGCTTAGCAGTGAATGTGAACCCAGACTTGACCCCTTTTCGTTGGATCGTACCTTGTGGGTTACAAGGCTATCAGGTTGGAAGCGTTAAAAGCTTGCTTGAGGAATTTCATACATCTGCAGACTGTGGAAGAGCAGATCCACCTGATCCCGATGATGGTCAGCTACTTGATATTACTTGTAGATCTTTGATCAATGAGTTTTCTGAAGTTTTTGAGGTTAGAATCAATTATGAAACCATGTCAAGGTTGGATTTACAAGCCGTCTGAATCTGAAAGTGAAACTAATTTAGTTGAGGCTACATTTCTAAATCCTTTGTTGATTTGAAATAGACATGGCTGTCGATGCTCTCTGAGTGTTTTAAAGAGTCCCATGATGACAGCAACCGAACATTAGAGCAGGATTACGTATTGCTACTTTTACATCCTTAGAAGTCACAACCTTGCATACTCTCCTGAGTATTATATAGATAGCATTCAATTCCCGATGGAGGTTCTTAAGCGTACTTGGATTGAAATTGGTAGAGCTCTCAACTTGTAGTTGGTTATTCACGTTATAATATCTACATGAGAAGATTAAGGTTTGAATCCTTGCTTCCCACTACCGTGGAATTTGCATAAGTTCTTTGCAAGATCAACTTGTAATCTGCATATTTGATATATTTTGATTAAATTGACTGATTTCTGTGCATGATGATTCCTTTCTATTGATTAAAGGCTTATTTTTTGTTTTCCCCTAGAACTCGAATTTTATCTCACTTTCCCCTTGAAACTAAAATATCACCACTTTGCACCCTAAAACTCAATGTTCGCTTCACTTTGAGGAGATTAGGTTGGGGTCTGAATCATGAAACAAACATGATTACATATCTTGTTAACCTGTAGCTTGCAAAGCTTTAGAAATTATTTTCATATCTCCTTTATTCTGTTAATGGCTGTACATGACTTCCTTATTGTTGTTAATGTTATGCAGTGCTGTGATGGACGACTTTAATTTGTTCAAATACTTGTTTTCACATCTTAATCCTCTTGGTTTTATGCACTTACATATTTATGTTGGCTGTTTTGATATGAAAGCTGAAAGGGCCTTGTGGTATCAGTTGATCTACCAATTGATTCATTTTAAAAAGAAAATCTATTTTGATTTAAGGTGAAAGCTCTATTCATAGTCCCTCATGGTGGGCGATCTGTAAAAACCAAAAAAGAAACTTGTGGTATCCCCCCCTGAGATTGGGTAACCTTCCCTCCGCCTGAACTTTTCTGTTACCAAGAAAGAAAAAAAATATAGAGCCTTGATAAGTATATGACATATCCCCAGTTTTCCCTTCAATTTTCCATAGCTCATGTCTATCTATCCTATTACTTTTAATTTTATATGATGATGGTTTTTATGTCATGGATTTGTTAGCTTGCACGTTAGTTATCAAACTTATTGCATATGTCTATATATATATATAGTTTCAACTATATAATGATTAATGAAGCATATGCTTTCCTGTTGGAAATGATTACCCAGATTGCATGTATTTAATGAGAGTTTTTGTATACAACTATAGGCTAAAGTATGTGAATGGACTCATCTATTTAGATTTTATTGGATTGCATCTTTACTTGTTTATCTAAATCTATTTCTGTTCGAATTTTTCTTTCATTATAATATTTCATATCAATCGAAACGACATTTGGATAATACTAGTGTTGAATTAGTAATACACCAAGTTATTTGAGCAGGGTTAGAGTGGATGTCATGCGTTTTTATTGATGGCTTGTTAAGTACGGAATGGGACGTATAATTAGTCACTCGAGATCAAGTAGTATAAGTATGGAATGGGACACACATGATTTGATACCTGATTGCTAATATGCCATGACTTAATCTAGTTTTGTCAGTTTACTGTGGTAAGGTTATGTCCCAAGCTGTTGAAGCTCGTCCCTCCATTGTTTATGCATGTTTACAAATTGATCAATCAAAATGGTAAATGAGATGAGATTGGACAAGATCTGAGGCTAGAATTTATATTTATTTATTTTGGCATTGTAAATAATTAGTCGAGCGTCAGGCTGGAGCATAGCGCCTAAATCGCATCGGAACTTCCCCGTCCAGCGCTTAGGCACCACCTAGACCTTTTTAAGAACAGTATCCCTCAATAAAGATGACGGATAATGTCTTCCCTATCCTTCATTGTATCAAAGACTTGGTCGACTAATCTAATTAATATCACACGACCTGACTTTGTATATTCGGTACACATACTAAGTCGCTTCATGGACAAGCCACGAACATCACACTTTAAGGTAGCACGTCGGGTGTTGCACTGTATTAAAACACACCTGGGCAAGGTTTGTTTTTCTCTGCAAAGAGCTCTATCCATTTGAATGCTTTTATGTTATGCTGATTGGGATTGATTCCATGACACTGAACGCTGAGTTACTAGGTATTGCGTACTCCTTGAGAAATCATTTGTTAATTTTTTTTGGTGATGCGGATTGTGTTCAATGCCGGGATTCTCCACGCTCGGTTTACCTGGTATTGCGTATTCCTTCGGAAATCTTTGGTCTCTTAGAAAACCAAGAAACAAGTTGCCAACTTACCATATCATGTTCAAGCGCAGATGCGGATATCACTCCATGACATCCACATGTTGTGAAATTATTTGGTTGAAATCCATCTTCAATGACATCGGCATTCTACATTTATACCCCGTCAAGTTATATTGTGACAGCCAGTCTGCAGTTCACATTTGCTTCGAATCCCATCTTTCACAAATGAACTAAGCATAAAGAAATTGGTTGTTGTACGCAAAAAAGTTCAAAGCGGGATGATCAAAACGGCCCACATATCAACATCCCAACAACCAACAAACATGGGCCACTTGGACTTTCGCAGTTCACAATTTTATTTGTCAAGCTGGGAAACATCAACATACATTCCAACTTGAGGCGCAGTATTGAGAAAAAGGGATGATACGTGATCGATTCTCTGACCATTTACATATATGTTTGATTCCTTGATTGTAGGAATAAATGCCGACTTGTAGGATCTATATTGATCTTTGTATTATACCTAAATTCTTGTACCAGCTCATTGTATAATGAAATCAGACGACATTCAACTTCATAGTTACCAAGTGTTTGGTGTGATGCATGCTTAACATATCTCAGCAAACACTTGGCAAGTAGCATCGACATCACTCGACATGGGCTTTCGCCAACACTCAACAGGTTTCTTTAGCAGATGTCGACAACTCAGCAAACAAGAATCCCACCAAGTGATTGAAGAACTTGCATAAAAAAAACCTAAATCCTTTTTCACTGAGACCCCAAAAATTCAAATTTATCGGCTCTACCCTAGCCTGGCCATATACAGTTAATCATTCACAAAATGAAACTCTCTTTGAATCACTCTGGAATTTTAAATCGGTTATGCCCTTGATCAATAATTGTTAAAATTACTCCTTGATGTTCATATACATATAAAATGTCTGAGATAATAAATTATAGCAAAGATAATAAGGGAATATCATTGTTAATTAGACTATATCGATCAGAACTCTAAACTTTACAACTGGCTTTGTCTGATGGAATTTTGACTAGGCTACGGTCATCGAATAATCGATTTAATTACCTCAAAGCATGAGGCAAGCTTCCTTGAATTCATGCCATCTGTACTGTGATCCACCATGGTTTTTGATTTTTGGTTTTGCAAAAGAGAACTGACGATGTGATTTTAAAGTGGAACTTTCTTTGTCAATTTACAGTATAATTAACATAAATTTATGTATTAATATTATTAAATATGTGTTAAAAATATGAGGTGACAGAAAACTTTTTTAACATTTTTTATTTTTTTTTTGCAAAAATCAGTAGTTTTTATTTATTCGGTCAAACCAAAAATGGTTAGTTTATTGACGCTAAGCGCATGCACATATTACGTACGTGCATGTGTACTTCGAATGAAATGAAACCACGTGCCTACAGTGGCATGCAGTGCACCAAGTTTGATATTCGATAAATAAATTAAGTAGTTTGATTAAATTATAAAACGATAAACTATTAGAGTTGACAGAAGCATTAAATACTTTAGTTTAATTGAGGTGTGACAAAAAAAACAGCTAGCAGAGAATGACGTGTGACGAAAGCGATTATGTGAGTTTATAACATATCACATGGTAGTTTCTGAAATTTCAAGAGCCTGTGCGAATTTTATAAAATAATTTTTTTCTTAAGATATTTTTTAAAGAAAAGTAGGATACTGTATTCATACTAGAAAATAATCACTTAACTCAACAAATCTTAGCATACCTTGATTGTAAGTTTATAAATGTAATTACTAATAAGTAAAAAGAGCTACAAACATAACTTTCACTAAATAATCAAAAGAATTTCAAAATTAAACAACCAAACAAGAAAAAAAAAATTCGAAGTTCTAACTTTAAAATTTCACTTGAATATAACATTATCATATAAAAAAATTGAAAAATATTCTCTTCAAGGTGTTATTATCGACTCTCAAAATATCTCATTATACTCCAAATTTTTATATTAAGAAAGGAAAAAAAAATTACCTGATTAAAAAAAAATACCTTTATAAGAATTCGGCTTTGCGGAGTTTCCAGCTGTTCAACTACACATTTTGCTCTCCCCCAACACCCCGTCATATAATATGTAAAAATTTCTTTAGACTGAATGACTGAAGAATTCGGCTTTGCGGAGTTTCCAGCTGTTCCAACGTCCATTTGTTTCCTAGCATTTTTCTATTTCATATTTTGTTTCTATGTTTCAGTCCGGGTTCTGAGATTTATTTTAGGAAATAGTTTTTTAAGTATCGAATTCATGTCCTCTATATGGTATAATACAAGTAGAAAAAATAATATATTTGTTTATGTGTCATTTTATTTATTTTATAACACGTGGGTACTTCGCTTGAATATCGGACACTTTGAAAAATTTCTCGATTTTGAGGGTTGTGTATGAAGTTCATAAATGAAGTAGTTAATGGTGGGGTTACCATTATCCATTTTGTAGTGACGACTCTTGTATGTGTTCCTAAGCAAAAGGAAGTTGTCCATTTTTCGGGGTCTCGAAGTGGCGTGGAAATACATAAGAACTCTTGAATGGAAATGTAAAAGAGATGTAACTCTAGTTTATTCGGGAATGGCAAGATCTTTGGAAGGCATAATTGGGAGCTAGATCGAAATCTGAAAAATAGAATATCTCATGGCCTCGGTCAGAAGGTTATTTGCCCCGCCTTGAGTTTCGGCCTTGCGCATTCAAGCATTGAAAAAGGCCTAAGAAGGGATTTCCCAAGGCTGCGGGTAGATGTGTATCTATTCGGGATCGAAATCTCATTATTGATCATCTTGGAAAGGATCGAATGGAATTTACGAAACCATGTACCATTACCATTGCTCCTTGGGGTCTTGTTACCATCACCGATATGTTCGGTCAGGCTTGGCGCACGAAGCCCTTAGAGAAATCATTTCCTTATTTGTCGCGAAATCAATTTTAAGGGTAGTGTGAATAATAAAAAGTGAGCCCTTGTTAAAAAAAAAAAATATGCGTCATCTATGATTGTATTAATTAAGGAATGTATATTGAGGAGGCAATACATGAGAGAGGAATATTAGAGGAGTGGAGGATGGTGGAATATATGTACAAAGAAATATAAACAAAACGCCTAGGCCCTTTGGCGTTAGGCTCCATTTCGTCGTCCACTACCGTTAACGATTTTTAAAGCATAAACTATGAACAATAGATAGAAGACTGGTTGGTTGGGTACCAAATTATTTTGATTGCATGGTTGACCTTAATATGTTAAGCCATCGCCTGTATAAAATGGTCAAATCATTCATTGAATCAAGTAATTCAAAACTCTACAAATTTTTCACTTTTTCAAAAATACTTCTTTGACTTGGGTATCGTGGGTCTTTGACTAACATCACGCCGTTATTAGACCGTTGTTAGACCTACACTTGTCGTTATTTCTTTTGTAGGTTTTTCAGTCAATCAACTTGGATTAAAATTTGCATATCCGCAATATACAGGTGTGTGTTTGTATCTATACGCATCTAATTTATTTTTCGTTCTTTCTTAATTAGCTAGCTTCGAATTTGATAACATCATCACAAAAGGTGGTTATAATAATTAGGAGTGGGATCCAACCGTAAAGGTTGAAATATGCCAAACGAAATATAATACATGCATGGGGTAGTAGGGCAAGTTGGAATTGTTTTTGTCTCCAGTCCGATCCCATCCCATCCCTTTCTGTCTCTTTCGAAAATAAAGAAGTTTGCATTAAACAAGGAGAGGGAGCATAACAAATAATTAACGTTGAATCCAGCAATGCATGATCAATAGAAACCAGGAATAAAATGACAAGTTTTGAGCAAGGGGGGATTATCATACTATATAGTCGACGACCGATGACCCCCATCCATCCCATCCATTTCTCAAAATGTAATTGTACTTATCTGAATCCGAACATTTTATTAAGTCCTTGCTGCAAATTGCAACAAACTGGGGGACTTTCCTTTCAAGGAATCAAGGTGGTTTTCTACAAACTGGGAGTCCTCTGGTTTTGATTTGGGCCCATCAATAAGAACTATGACTTTTGATATAAATACAAATATATACGTACAAACGTACACATTTTAGACACATTTTAAACACGTCGACACGCGTTGACATGAATTAAGTGTTGGATCATGGCTTTGGTTCTTAAATCTGCAACATCTGCCTCGCCTCTTGTATATTAGAAATTGTACATTTTTAATTAAGAATTCACCATGTTCTCAGAGAACATGAAATTTTCGAACTCAGGTTACATATGTATATTATTTAGCAAGCACCAATAAAATTTTAAATAAATGAATAAAATTGTAGTCTCGTTTTTGTTTCCTTGGTTTATTTAAAAAGCAAGGTTCATTTCACAAGATAATTATAACCATGGCCACAATGATCAAGATAGAGGACTTTAAGTTGGGGTGCTGACCCTACTCATAGTTGGGGAGACAATGAGTGGATGATTGCTACAGAATTTAGCTTTTCTTCTTTGGTGTTTTATGGCCTATATGTGTATAAATATTGCAAATTTTTTTTTTAGACCAAATTCCACATTAGGAATGTCAAATATTGTACCACCATATATAATGTTATAAGACTCCCCAACCATCGTCAATTGATTTTGATTTTTGAGTAGGAAATGTTTGGTACTATTTTTGGAATAGCTAAGAGCAGTTTATGCCAACCAAAAGAACATATGAATACGTTTAGCGTAAAAACTTAAATCTTTTGCTACGTCAGTGAATCAATTTTCAAGGAAACATCTAGTATGGTTCTTTTAGAGATGGAGGTGTTATTTTAGATGCGAGAGGGTTAAAAAAATAAGCGTCATTCAATTAAGAAAAGTGATTGGAGAATTAGTAATTCAGGAGTAAAAAGATAAATTGTTGCTGCAATATCTGAGGTTGTGAGAGAAAATCACGTTTTTCTGAATTTATTTTTGAATGAAAAGATTGCATAATACAAGATCTAAGAACATATTATAAAGGCTTGCTCAAGAAAACCAAAAGACAAGCAATAAAACCCTTTGAAACCCCAAACAAACAAACAAAAAAAAAAAAAAAAAAAAAAAAAAAAAAAAACCAACAACAACAATAAAGAACGTAAAACCCTTGAAATCCCAAAAGACAAACAATAGAGAACATAACACCCTTGAAACCTCAAAAGACAGACAATAAAGAACACCATTTATTAGTAGGTGCATTTTTGATGGATTTTCGTCAAAGATGACTCAAGCTACTTTTGTGGGAGAATTGCTTTAACAGATTTCTAAGAAAGATGGCTCAAACCATTTTTGTGGGAGAAAGGAACACCTTTTCTATGACCACGTGACTCATAAATTTCTCCAAACTCATATAATACGGGCCCAAAACTAACACGTCAAATGAAAGTAGCGTTCCTCCGAAAAGTGTGAAAAGTTTAAAACATCCACTTTCGGGATATGACACTAACAAATAATCTTTTAACTCTAAATATTAAATGACGTTTCCTTTTTTTAACTCTCCTGCATCTAAAATAAAACCAAATTCATCCTCCATTACTGAGGAAACACTCTAATTTCTTTTTTAGGAAGCAGTTGAAATTTTAATAAAGATTTCAACTTGTTTATAATGAGATATGTTTGTATCATATTTAATGGAATATGAAACCACCGAGTACCAGTAAACTGTAAAACATCATGAACTTACTGAAGAGACCCTACTGAAGCACACGAACTAACCCCAAAACAAGCGAGGGGCTATGACACACTGGCATTCACTCATTTCCTATCCCCATAATTAATGAGAGATTTTCCTCCAACTAATGAGACCAATCACAACGCAACAAATGACAACATCACATTAATCTCATTTAATCCCACTTTCGCTAGCTCAGCAAAGTTCCTCTAACTTTGGCTCTATAAAAGGGTAACCTCTACTCTCTTCTAAGGGTAATCACTAATTATCGTTCAACACTATATTACCACTAAACTTGCCCATGTTGTGCTTTAAGCATACTCTGTAACTTAAACATCGAAGACTCTTAGACCGGTATACCTTTCGATACTCTATCTTCCTTGCAGGTTATCTTGTTCATCTATCCTTAACCGGAACACCCTCATGAATGCCACTTCATCACACTGTATGCTGATTCTATTTTGTGCATCAAGAAAACCATTTTTAACAAAATCACTTACAAGTGACAACAAAACCCCAATAAACTGGCCCTGTTAATGAGTTAGAAAATATTTTACAACTGGTAATACTCAAGTGTCATCAGTTTCATAACCAATATAGACAGAATGATTCTAGTCACTGTTGGAGAGTTGACTTCTTGTGATTATTTAGTTACCTTTTCTAGGTCCTTGTAATCAGATTGTAATTAATATTTCTTTCCTTGTAAATCCTCTTGTACATTATATATTTTCCTCCTTGGTGAGAAGAATCATATCAGAAAATTAAACCCCAAATTGACATGGTATCAGAGCAGAGATCCTAGGGTTTCTGCTCTGCCCGTTCCCTCAAGCAAACTCGGCCCTCCCATGGAGAACCTACCACCACTCCACGGTGAACACAACCCCATCCTAACCGATTCTACTCCTATACTAAACACTACAACCCTAAACACTACTACCCTAACCGACCCTACCATGAATCCTATCCCACCTATTCCGCAAGTTGTTACACAGATTGTCCATCATGATTCGTCTACTGCTTCAATTGGCATCAAACTCAATGGTGCCAACTATGGAGTTTGGTCTCAGATAGTTGAGATGTTCGTGGCTGGAAAAGACAAGTTGGGCTACTTGTTTGGAAGTAACCCCCAACCACCTATCGACGATCCGGCCTTCACCAAATGGCGTACGGAGAACGCTATTGTAAAGGGTTGGCTCATCAACTCTATGGAACCCAATTTGATTGGGTACTTTCTTCGACTACCAACGGCAAAGGAAGTATGGGATGTAGTTGCTCGCACGTATTATGATGGCTCCGATATATCTCAAGTTTATGATCTTACCTGCAAGGCCTCTCGCATGAGGCAAGATGGACGACCGGTGGAGACATAGTATAGTGATCTTCAATCTTTGTGGCAGGAGATTGATTATCGTCGACCTAATCCCTGAAGTGCGGTACTGATATTGAAATTTTTAATAAAATTGTTCAAACGGATCGTGTGTACACTTTGCTTGCAGGATTGGATGAGATGTTTGATAAAATTCGTAGTGATATTCTACGAACTGAGCCCCTTCCTTCCGTCGAGCAAACTTTTGCCTATGTTCGCCGAGAGGGAATACGACAAGCGGTGATGAGTACCGGAGGACAGCTGCCGAGTGGGGCGGCCATGGTGGCTCGACCTGCCATGACAACTCGGCCTGCCACACGAGCCATAGCTTTATCTCGTCCCCGGGCCCCTGATAAGTTACCTACACCGAGCCCAGGACTGCAACCCCAGGCTACTGCGCCGAGCTCGGCACAGGGCTCGCTCTTTGCTGCTAGGACAGTCTCATGGCCCACCACGGGTCCCCGTCCTCCTCGACCTAAACCACCTGTCCCGGCCGGTGGTTGTACTTACTGCGGTAGTGAGAAGCATGGCCGTGATAATTGCTTCCAATTGCATGGCTATCCTGACTGGTGGGAACCATTGAAGCTTCAGAAACAACAAGAACGAGACGAGCAAGCCAAGCTTGGGCAAGCCAATCTCGCCACCTCCATGTCCCAATTATCTTTGATATCTCAAGATGATCCTTCTCTGGTTCCGAGTTCTTCCGACATGTCTCCGGAGTCCTCAGGTAACTGTGGTTATGTTTTTAATATGAATAATGATGCTACTCCATCCGGATGGATCATTGACTCCGATGCCACAGACCATATGACTTATGATCCCACTGATTTAGCTTGTGATACTGTTCCACTTTGACACAATATTACTAATGCTAATGGAGTCACCTCACCGGTAACCGGCGCTGGCACCGTGCGCCTCACGTCCACACTCTCTTTGCCTCATACATTACTTGTACCTTCACTAAAGCATAAATTGATGTCTTCCGGCCAAGCTACTGAACAATTGAACTGTTGTGTGCTAATGTATCCAAAGTTTTGTCTTATACAGGATATTCTCACGAAGGAGATAATTGGTCGTGGTACTAAGAGGGGGGATCTCTATTTTGTGGATGATGTTAGTACAGGCCGAGTCAATCTCGCCCAAGGAGCTGTTGATCACAAGAGGCGTCAGTTATGGTTATGGCATCACCGTTTGGGTCATCCATCTTTCAGTTATTTGCAACATATGTTTCCGTATTTATTTGTTGGTTGTTCAGTTTCAGACTTTAAATGTGACACTTGCATACTCGCCAAGAGTCACCGTGTGTCTTATCCATTGAATTCTAATAAAAGTATTGTTCCTTTTGGTCTTGTTCATTCGGATGTTTGGGGACCATCTCCGATTACTACTTCATCTGGTCTTCGATGGTTTGTCACGTTCATAGATGATTGTACCCGGATGACATGGTTATACCTTCTTAAGCATAAAAGTGATGTGTTTTCAGTTTTTAAGACCTTCCATACCATGGTTCAGACACAATTTTCTACTGACATACGGATTTTGCGTTCTGATAATGGTGGTGAATATGTTAGTCGTGATTTTTCCCATTACTTAACGAATTCTGGAATTCTTCACGAAACTACATGTCCTCAGACTCCTCAACAGAACGGGGTGGCCGAGCGCAAAAATCGTCATCTCTTAGAAACGGCTCGGTCACTCTTGATTGGGGCGTCTGTTCCCCGCTCTTCTTGGGATATTGCTCTCCAGACCGCCACTTATCTTATCAATCGTCTGCCGTCCAAAGTCCTGGATTTTTGTACTCCCTTACAAGTCCTTGCTACCTTCGTGCATCTCCCGTCGGTCTTAGTCCTCCCACCTCGGATTTTTGGATGTGTTGCCTTTGTTCATCTTCATAAAAATCAACGGACGAAACTTGACCCGTGTGCTCTTCGGTGTATTTTTATGGGGTACGGCCTCCATCAGAAAGGGTACCGTTGCTACCACCCTCCTTCCCGCCGGCTGTATGCTACTATGGATGTCACTTTTTTCGAGTCTGAGATGTATTACCCTTCGGCTTCTTCCAATCCTCCTCCTCAGGGGGAGACACGGTATGACGAGAAGGATTGCACCATTGCCGAGACTCGGCCAGCCGAGATTCGGCCACCTACCGTCGAGGAAATTCCAAGTGCCTCTGCCGAGATTCGGCCAGCTACCTCTGCAGAGCTTCGGCCATCTACCCTCGTCGAGACTCGGCCATCTACCTCTGTAGAGATTCGGCCAGCTACCCTCGCCGAGAATCGGCCCGTTACCTCTGCCGAAATTCGGCAAGCTACCCTCGTCGAGACTCGGCCAGCTGTCCTTGCTGAACCTGCCTTTGTCGAGCCTACTCCCCCCTCGTCTCCAAATATAGTACCACCAGACCATACTCCTGAGAATATTCCTGAGGTAAGCTCGACTATCCCTGTTGATGATACCGTTGTTCCGAATTATCAATTACCTTTCAGGCACAATCGAGGAAAGCCACCTAATCGATATTCACCTAGACACAACGAAAGGCTCTAAATACCCCATTGCCAATTATGTGTCATCACAAAAGTTATCAGAACCCGGCAAAGCCTTGTACAACAAATATCCAATGATAGCACACCAAGTTCATTGAAAGAGGCACTATCTGACGATCGATGGACCAAAGCAATGGAGGAAGAAATGGCTGCACTTCAGAAAAATCAAACGTGGGATTTAGTCTCACTTCCCCGAGGAAAGAAGAGAGTTGGGTGTCGATGGGTGTACACCATCAAGTACAAAGCTGATGGGTCCGTTGAACGATACAAAGCACGGTTAGTGGCCAAGGGATACACTCAAACGTATGGCGTTGATTACACAGAGACATTTGCCCCGGTAGCAAAGATTAATACGGTAAGAGTATTGCTTTCATTGGCGGCCAACTTAGATTGGCCATTACAGCAATTTGATGTGAAGAATGCTTTCTTACATGGTAATCTCGACGAAGAAGTGTATATGGACATTCCACCTGGTTATGCCGGCTTTACAACCTGGAGTAGTCTGCAAGCTGAATAAAGCGTTGTATGGGTTAAAACAATCACCTCGAGCATGGTTTGGTAGGTTCCAGACGGCTATGAGGAAATATGGGTTCAGGCAGAGCAATTCCGATCATACACTCTTCTTGAAACGTCGAATGGGGAAATTGACGGCACTTATCATCTATGTGGACGATATGATTGTTACAGGTGATGACAAAGAGGAAATCTCAAGGCTCAAAGATTACCTAGCAACCGAGTTCGAGATGAAAGATCTCGGTGGTTTGAAATATTTCTTGGGGATAGAAGTAGCTCGATCTAAACAGGGTATATTTCTGTCTCAAAGAAAATATGTTCTAGACTTATTAGCTGAAACTGGAATGCTCGACTGTAAACCGGCCGACACTCCCATAGTCCAAAATCACCATCTTGCCGTGCACCCTGATCAAGTTCCCACTAACAGAGATCGTTATCAAAGGTTAGTTGGGAGATTAATTTATTTATCTCACACCAGGCCTGATATTGCATACGCGGTAAGTGTTGTTAGTCAATTTATGCATTCTCCGAGTGAGACAAATATGGGTGCAGTCGAACGCATCCTACGATACTTGAAGTCCTCACCACGTCGAGGCATTATGTTTTCTAAAAATGATCATTGCCGAATAGAGGGTTACACCGATGCAGATTGGGCAGGCAACGTTACTGATCGTCGGTCCACATCTGGTTACTTTACATTTGTGGGAGGAAACTTAGTCACTTGGCGGAGTAAGAAACAGAAAGTGGTTGCTTTGTCAAGTGCCGAGGCTGAGTACAGGGGTATGGCAAAAGGAGTATGCGAACTATTATGGCTTCAGAGGCTGCTCGGTGAACTCGGGTATCCGTCGAATTCGGCCTCGAATTTATTTTGTGATAATAAAGCAGCCATAGATATCTCACACAACCCAATTCAACATGATCGCACAAAACATGTGGAAGTTGACAGACACTTCATTAAGGAGAAGTTGGATGGGAATATTATTCAATTCCCGTTCGTAAAGTCAGAAGATCAATTGGCGGATATCTTAACTAAAGTTGTTGCAAGCCAAGCGTTCTACAACTCTCTTGTCAAGTTGGGCATGAACGACATTTATGCACCAACTTGAGGGGGAGTGTTGGAGAGTTGACTTCTTGTGATTATTTAGTTACCTTTTCTAGGTCCTTGTAATCAGATTGTAATTAATATTTCTTTCCTTGTAAATCCTCTTGTACATTATATATTTTCCTCCTTGGTGAGAAGAATCATATCAGAAAATTAAACCCCAAATTGACAGTCACTTGACGTATTTTTTTAGTACCTATACATAGCTTGGCATATGGCCAATATGAATATTCTAGTAATTTATAATAGTTGTGGGATTGATACTCGATAACATTTTACCAGCTGAAAGAGTGCAATCTGATCTCCCATACTTATTTTGTTTGATTTTTGTAGGTCACATAACATCAAAAGGTAAGGAAGATATGATCAATTGTGCATTTTGGCTGATTCTGTGGGGTTCCCTTGCCCTTTATATGGTTGCAAAGGGTTGCTAGCTAGCTGGCAAAGATTACGATAGAGTCAATCTCTTCTAAAAGATTTTAGACCTTTCTGGTTTGCGGTGGATCACATAGTCCAAATTCAAGGGAGGGAGGAGAATCTTGTTTTTATGCAGAGTCCCCATATAAGATTGTGTGTGTGTGTGTATATATATGAGGAACATTTCTATATCACCAACAGTTGATGGATCGTTCAAATAAATTTATTTGAGAGATACTTTAATATCGATCACTTCATATTGTATTTTACCGATTGAATCGTATATATATTAGGTATTCTATCAAAGATTATATATGCAAAAACCACTTAAATTAAGAATCATAAGACCGTTGGATTAAATGCTTGTCAGTTTAGTATTTTTTTCAAACCTTGTATTCGTTTATTTTGAATTTATTTTTTATTTTTAACAAAAATGATCTACAAATGATGGATTAACATGTGTACGATTCAATTGTTAAAAAAATTCACGGGTGGAAATCCACAAGGTTTTCCATAAAAAATATTATTGGAAGAAGTTTGGTCCAAGAGAAAAATCCAGCAAAACTTTTTGGCATGCAGCGGTTTTCCTTTTTGGACATGCAGCTATATACACTATCAAAGGTGAACGATTGTCCACTTCAAATGTCACAATAGTCGATCTCTCGATCTATTTAATATGATCTCTCGATCTATTTAATATACGAATGATAGCTGGAACCGATCTCGAGTACACTCACAAAAAGGAAAGGAAAAAGAAGCCAAATAATCCAATTCAGATGATCCAAATTAATTGACTTCCCGCCTTCCAACTTACGTTTATTTTAACTATTTAAATACTTGCAAAGTGATCTGGTATGCTAAAGTTATCGATATTTTTATCAAATAGGTTGAATATTAATGTAGTGATACGACATGACTTTATCAGCCTTCAACTTTCAACCTTAACAGATTAGATTTTATAAATGATAGTTAAATACCACAAATATAAGAATTAATCTTCTTCAACTTTTTTTAATCAAGCTAGCTAGCAACAGTTACGATAGAGTCAATCTCTTTTAAAAGATTTTAGACCTTTCTGGTTTGCGGTGGATCACATAGTCCAAATTCAAGGGAGGGAGGAGAATCTTGTTTTTATGCAGAGTCCCCATATAAGATTGTGTGTGTGTGTATATATGAGGAACATTTCTATATCACCAACAGTTGATGGATCGTTCAAATAAATTTATTTGAGAGATACTTTAATATCAATCACTTCATATTGTATTTTACCTTTTGAATCGTATATATATTAGGTATTCTATCAAAGATTATATATGCAAAAACCACTTAAATTAAGAATCATAAGACCGTTGGATTAAATGCTTGTCAGTTTAGTATTTTTTTTAAACCTTGTATTTGTTGAATTATAAGTTGTGAGCTGAAAGAATAAGTTTTATGTTTTAATTGGTGTATCCACTTGTGCTTAGAAAGCCAAGTGTAAAGCTTTGATTTGTAAAAAGGCCATGAGAGCCATGTGGTTTTCTCTTTTATTATTACATGTTGGATGTGTGGTTGTGATCTAAGCTAGGAGAGAGAAGAGATCCAACAGTCACAAAACAGTTATATTCCTCACCTCACGACTTGTGTGAGTGAGAGTGGTCATATATCAGATATAGAAAGAGCACCTCTGCAATTTGCAGAGAGTAAGAAGAAACCATTTCAAATTCTTATCATCTTCTTCGAACATGGCCTCAGAGCCAGGTTCCATCTAAATCTGGGCGTCAATCTGTGAGGTCACTGAGCTCATTCGAAGCTTGGTGAAGGTCGCCAGAGGTTCATTAACATCGGTGTAGAGAAATTTACATTCAGGCCAAAGATGTCTGGATCTGGAAGCTCGGAGGTGAGAACTCCAATTTTCTCCGGGGAGAACTACGAGTTCTGGAGAATCAAAATGGTCACCATTTTCAAGTTGCATGGACTATGGAATCTGGTGGAGAAAGGGGTTACGACACCCGATTCGAAGAAGGAGGCGAAGACTGATAAAGATACAGACGCTGATAGTGACGATGATGAGAAAATGTCTGCAATCTTCATGAAAGATGCAAAGGCTCTTGGCATCATTCAAAACGCAGTTTCTGATCGGATCTTCCCTCGAATTGCAAACGCAGACTCAACAAAAGTGGCGTGGGATCTGTTATATGGTGAATATCACGGTGGAGATCAGGTAAGGCCTGTGAAACTCCAGAATCTTAGAAGGGAATTTGAATATACTAGAATGCGTGATGATGAATCCTTGACTGGGTATCTTACTCGTTTAAATGATCTGATTAATCAAATGAAGACGTTTGGTGAAACTCTTTCAAATGAGCGATTAGTTCAGAAGGTGTTACTCAATCTCACTAAGATGTATGATCCTATATGTTTAGTGATAGAAAACACCAAATGTCTGGAATCTGTTGAGTTGCAAGAGGTACTAGCTATATTGAAAAGTCAAGAGCAGAGGTTTGATTTGCATTCCTCTGATGCAATTGAGAGAGCATTTACTTCTCTTACTGTTAACCCAAAAGAACAGAATCGAGGATATGCTCAGTCTAGTACATTTAAGCCATAGAGAAATTACAATCAGAAGGGTAAGAAGTGGGATTCAAAACCCGAGTTCCAGCAAAAGCCAATGTTTAACACTGCACAGATTTGTACTCTTGCTCAGATTAGGGGTCAAGAGGGTACAAAACCTCAGTGCAAAGTATGCTCTAAATTTCATTATGGTGAATGTAGGCATAAGGGAAAATCTAAGTGTTATAACTGTGATAGATTTGGGCACTGGGCCAAAGAATGTACTATTGGAAAAGCTGTTCAGAAAGCAAACTGTGCAAGTCAAATGGAAGTGACTGGAAACTTATTTTTTGCAAACTATGCTGCTGCTGAATCAAAAGTTAATTGGGAATGGTAGATTGATAGTGGCTGCAGCAACCACATGACAAGGGAATGTTGATCTTCTTGTTGATGTGAAGACTAATGTTGCAGGGAAAGTTCAAATGCCAACTGGAGGGTTAGTGAATGTGGCAGGAATGGGATCACTGGCAATTGAAACTAACAGAGGGAGGAAATACATCAGAGAAGTCATGTACTTACCTGGCTTAAAGGAAAATCTATTAAGTGTGGGACAAATGGATGAACACAGATATTATCTTGTGTTTGGTGGAAGCATGTGTACTATTTTTGATGATCCTTCTCTGGAATGTCAAATTATCAGTGTGAAAAAGAAAGGCAACAGGTGATATCCTCTATCTCTAAGGTCTGAGAACCAACTTGTGTTGAAGACTAATTTTGCTCACTGTACTTGGACTTGGCACAGAAGACTAGGCCACTTAAACTTTGGTGGAATCAAGCAATTGAAGGACAAAGACATGGTTCATGGTCTACCATATCTAGAAGAGTATGATAGAGTCTGTGAAGGTTGTCAATATGGTAAACAACATAGAGAAAGTTTTCCTAGTGGTCAAGCACAAAGAGCAGATGCTCCACTTGAATTGGTTCATGTTATGTGGGCTAATGAGAAATGAATCCACTGGAGGAAACAAGTACTTTATGCTGCTTGTGGATGATGCAACAAGAATGATTTGGGTATATTTTCTTAGATATAAATCTGATGCTTTCTCTTGTTTCAAGAAATTCAAAACAATGACTGAGTTGCAAACTGGTTTAAAGGTGAAATGCCTGAGGAGTGATAGAGGATGAGAGTTCTTATCTACTGAATTCAATCAGTTCTGTGATACAGAAGGCATTCAAAGGCAGCTCTCTTGCTTACACTCCACAGCAAAATGGAGTGGCGGAGAGGAAAAATAGAACAGTAATTGAAATGGCCAAGTCTATGTTACATGATAAAGGAATGCCCTACTATATGTGGGCAGAAGCTGTACATACTGCAGTATATCTTCTGAATCGATGTCCTGCCAAGTCTCTTGACAACATAACCCCCTTTGAAGCTTACAGTGGAAGGAAACCGGGTATTGCTCATTTGAAGATTTTTGGCTCAGTTTGTTATGTTCACACTCCATCTGAGAAAAGGCACAAACTATAAGCTAAGAGTTTGAAGGGAGTTTTTGTTGGCTATGCAAAGTGTGAGAAAGGGTACATAATTTTTGATCCACTCTCTAAAAGGTTAATATTGTCAAGAGATGTTGTGTTTGATGAAGAGTCAAGTTGGGACTGGCAAGGGAGCACAGAGAAACATATGACTATGCCTAATTATGAATGGCAGTCTATTGAGATACCAAGGAGTGAACTCACAGAAGTTGAGACTCAAGGTTCAAATACCTTGTCTTCTGGTAGTTTGAGAGAAACTCCAAGTGGTACTAATGATGCTCAGTTTACTCCACAAATTCTATCCAGTGAGACTTCTAGCAGATCATGTGAAGGTGTGAGAGGGCTCTCAAGTTTTTTATCATACTCCATTGAAATGGAGAAACTTGAATGATGTACTTGCTCAATGCAACTTATGCATTATGGAACCTGAGAAGTATGAAGATGCTGCAGGGGATGAGTCTTGGATGAAAGCCATGAAAGATAAGCTCTCCATGATTAAAAAGAATGCAACCTGGGAACTGGTAGACCGACCATCTAACAAGCCTATAATTGGAGTTAAATGGGTGTTTAAAACCAAACTCAATCTTGATGGAACTGTGCAAAAGAACAAGGCACAACTTGTGGCAAAGGGATATGCCCAGAAACCAGGAATAAACTATAATGAGACATTTGCTCCTGTTGCTAGGTTGGATACAATCCTAACTCTCATTGCTTTGGCAGCACACAAGAGCTGGAAACTCTATCAGCTCGATGTCAAATCTGCCTTTCTGAATGGTGTTCTGGAAGAGGAAGTGTATGTTGAGCAACCAGATGGATTTGTGATCACAGGAAAAGAAGACAATAGACTTCATAAAGCTCTTTATGGTCTCAAACAGGCACCTAGAGCCTGGTATGGAGAGATTGACACTTATTTTGCAAAGTGTGGATTTATGAAGAGTCTAAGTGAGGCTACTCTCTACACCAAAGCAAAAGGAGATGAAATTATGATTGTTTCAATCTATGTGGACGACATTATATATACTGGAAACAGCAGGTGACCTGTTGAAAGAATTCAAGGAGGATATGATGGTCAAGTATGAAATGACTGATTTGGGTCTTCTTCATCATTTTCTTGGCATGGGAATTATTCAAACTCGCTCTAGCATTTTCATTCACCAAAGAAAGTATGATATCTCTCTGTTGAATAAATTTGGTCTAAGTGAGTGCAAATCTGTTGTCACACCCCTTGTCTCATCAGATAAGCTATGTAAAGATGATGGTAGTGGACCAGCAAGTGAGGAACAATATAGAAGAATTGTAGGAAGCTTGCTATACCTTACTGCTACAAGGTCAGATATAATGTATGCTGCCAGTCTCCTTGCAAGATTCATGCACAGTCCCACAAATAAACATTTTGGTACTGCTAAAAGAGTGCTAAGATACATTAAAGGTACTCTGGATTATGGCTTGGAGTATGTGAAGGGAAAGAAAGCAATGCTAATTGGTTTTTGTGATAGTGATTGGGGATGATCCGTACATGATAGCAAAAGCACTTCTGGATATGCTTTTTCTTTTGGTAGTGGTGTGTTTTCATGGGCTTCAGTGAAACAAAATTGTGTTGCTCTCTCCACTGCAGAAGCTGAGTATATCAGTGCTTCTGAAGCAACTGCTCAAGCTATTTGGCTTAGATTCGTCCTTGAAAACTTTGGTGAATTACAAACTGAAGCAACTCCAGTGCACTGTGATAATACAGCTACAATCGCAATCACCAAGAATCCAGTGTTTCATCAGAAAACCAAGCACATTGACAGAAGATATCACTTCATCAAGGATGCACTACAAGAAGGGGTAATTGACTTAGTGTATTGTCCAACAAATGAGCAAGCTGCAGACATCTTCACTAAAGCTCTAACCAAGGATCGGTTCAACTATCTCAGAGACATGCTCGGTGTGAAATCAGCTCAAAACTTAAAGGGGAGTGTTGAATTATAAGTTGTGAGCTGAAAGAATAAGTTTTATGTTTTAATTGGTGTATCCACTTGTGCTTAGAAAGCCAAGTGTAAAGCTTTGATTTGTAAAAAGACCATGAGAGCCATGTGGTTTTCTCTTTTATTATTACATGTTGGATGTGTGGCTGTGATCTAAAGCTAGGAGAGAGAAGAGATCCAACAATCACAAAACTGTTATATTCCTCACCTCACGACTTGTGTGAGTGAGAGTGGTCATATATCAGATATAGAAAGAGCACCTCTGCAATTTGCAGAGAGTAAGAAGAAACCATTTCAAATTCTTATCATTTTCTTCGAATCCACTCAACAAAAGAATACCCAGAGTTTGATTTACTCTAACAGTATTCGTTTATTCTGAATTTGTCTATATTTTTTTAACAAAAATGATCTACGGATGATGGATTAACATGTGTACGATTCAATTGTTAAAAAAATTCCCGGGTGGAAATCCACAAGGTTTTCCATAAAAAATATTATTTGAAGAAGTTTGATCCAAGAGAAAAATCCAGCAAAACTTTTTGGCATGCAGCGGTTTTCCTTTTTGGACATGCAGCTATATACACTATCAAAGGTGAACGATTGATTGTCCACTTCAAATGTCACAATAGTCGATCTCTCGATCTATTTAATATACGAATGATAGCTGGAACCGATCTCGAGTACACTCACAAAAATTAAAGGAAAAAGAAGCCAAATAATCCAATTCAGATGATCCAAATTAATTGACTTCCCGCCTTCCAACTTACGTTTATTTTAACTCTTTAAATACTTGCAAAGTGATCTGGTATGCTAAAGTTATCGATATTTTTATCAAATAGGTTGAATATTAATGTAGTGATACGACATGACTTTATCAGCCTCCAACTTTCAACCTTAACAGATTAGATTTTATAAATGATAGTTAAATACCACAAATATAAGAATTGATCTTCTTCAACTTTTTTTAATCAATAACCAAAATATAGAGTTTCCAGTTGCCTAGGTTTGATTGATCCTCCTTACAAGGTCACTGTCATGATCTCATAGTATCAACAACTGTTGTTTTAGCCGGCCTTTTCTCAGTGTTAATTTATATATATATAAAATATGAATTTGCATTTGATTAGGTAAAAACTTTCGTAAAGAAAATCTTTCTCATATTTCCCACTTACTTGTAAAACCTATACGGTTGATTGGTTAGGAAAATATAATATAATGGTGATCATGAGTTCGATATATATAATAGAGATAGGATCCTCATCGGATCCTCTTTGTGAGGATCCCAGGGATTCTCCAATCACATCTGTTTATCATACTTTGTGTGATCAGTTTTTATCAGGTACAGTTTATGTTCAATTTTAAATTAAAAAAATTTACAATAATTTTTGACCGCACGATGTACGATGAACGGATGTGATTTGATGATTCCTAGGATCATCACAAAAAGGATCCGACGAGGATCCTCACTCTATATAATATATCTAGTTGTGACTTGTCTCATTGCAATGACAAAACTTTATGGCAATTGGCGCTAGATTAAACACATCATTTTTTTTCTTTTCAAAATTGGTTCATTTAACACTTGAATGTTGCAGACATATCCAATTTTCCAATCTTTATTGTGCACAGTGAGTGTATCCTAGAAGTATTTGTAGACTCAATTTTATTGTATTTGTAGTATACAAGGGCGGATCCATTTATAGACGGGTGGTCCCCGGACCACCGGGAAGTTCAAAGAATCGCCTGTGAGGACTTCTATGGACCACCCAATGGTTGGACGGGTGGTGGAACAGAGAAGAGCACCATAGTTGTGCAGAAGTTGTACAACAAAAACTTTGAATCAAGAAGAAAGATCTAATTTCAAACAAAAAAGAATACATAGAAGACCAACATGACTCTATTGTTCTTGGACCTTGGTTCCAACAAAGAAGAAATCTCTCTCCATTCCCAAGTGACCAACTCCCCTTTTTTCTTTTTTCTTTTAAATTGTTGTCTAATCAGGTTGTGCCACCT
This sequence comes from Cotoneaster glaucophyllus, assembly GCA_036320875.1. NCBI lineage: Eukaryota > Viridiplantae > Streptophyta > Magnoliopsida > Rosales > Rosaceae > Cotoneaster > Cotoneaster glaucophyllus. Next base: position 1,588,009 of record CM070060.1, read on the forward strand.
AACATTTTAATTAATAAAATGATGGTTATTACTCAACTAATACCTTTTATACCATATGTATGACACTGTTTTTTATTTTATTTTCATATTCACTATAAATTCATATAATCTGTAAAAAAATATTTCGTAAAGTATCACGAAATCGTAATCACTTGAAATTTCATCTCATACCATCAAAATCACTAAAATACTAAAGCATAAATTATGATATTTTTGTATGTTATATGTTAAATAATCTACCTAATTAAAATAATAAATCCAAATTCTCAATACAAGTATAGTATTTTAAAAGTGTAAATAGACACTTATTTTATACTATATATAGTAAATTTACTTAAATCCGCTTAGGCCCATCCAGCTCATAGGCGCTAGGCCCCAGTCCGCCACTCGACTAGCGCCTATCGTACCCTGATTAGATCCCCCTAATGTTATAATCTTGGATATGTCATTGTTTGTATATATAGAGATATAATGGTTCTCCTTTGTCATTCAAGGTGATTTTCTCTACCCGTCCATTTGGGGTGGGATCTTCTTTACTATTCCGAATTTAAGGGTGTGCCCATTTAAATTTCAACATAAGATGATGAATCTCTCACCCACTCGACTTATCTTCTAAACAACCCATTACTTTGATGCTTCCTAAGTAAATTCACACTATAAAACTCGTCATCGAGATATATGCCAGATCCAGATGTATACTTGCATATATGTTCAAATCCTATTCAAATATTATGACCTCCAGTTGCAACCAAAGAAAAACAAAACATGTTTGTGGCCGTTTGGATATGACTTATGGCAGCCTGCTTCCTTAACCATATATGACATGACTTTCAGACTTGTATTTTCTCTCATCAGCTACAAACTTCTATGATGACGACCCTCTACTTTTCCCCTCATTAATGTACAAAGTCGGCAATCGATCACCCCTTAACTTTCTCTTGGATGGAATTCTTCGTCCCTTTAATTAGCTCACATATTTATGGGACGTTTGTATTATTGTATGGATACACTGGACACCTGGTCACCTCTACCCTATCGGCTGAAACTTAATTTGTAGGTGTCACATTTCATTTATGTACAACCAACTTAGCGTTGCCATATAAATATATACATATATAGGTTAATATTCGGGAACTCGCGTTTTCAGACACACACTTTGACATATATTTTTTAAGGCCTATTTTTAATAATATGATTATTCAATATTTTAGTACATCATTCATAAATTATCTTTACAAAAAAATAGATAAATTTAAAATTATTAAGAAAAGAAATGCTAAAATGACTATTTATCAAGAATGGTCACCCACCACTCAATCTTAATTCAAAAGTAAAATAAAAAATACAACAATAAAAATTAAATGCTCCGATATCGATCGGTAAGTTAAAATCAAACCGTGATTGACTATAATTTTCTTGTACCGAGCGTCTACGAAAAACCTCAAGCAAGACGGGTATTTGTTATTCTCGAGTGAGATGAGATCACAAGCAGCTAAATATATCAGAAGAACTCAACTTTGGAGCATTTAAGAGGAAGCCTTCAATATCCTCATCTCATGGTTAGCCTAATGGAAGGCCCAACTAATGAGCTTATTAATTTGAATTTGTTTGTTTATATACTGCATGCAGGTTTCCGGGACTCGGAACCTGGAATTTGACGTCTTCCAGTTGACAAAAATGGAAAGACTTCTCACTTCTTCGAGTTACCAAGAAGCAGAGTTACAGAAACCGAGAGTTCAGTTCTTCCGACTGCAGGTTGATCAGTGCCTTGTTAGGTTGTATAGTATATCTTGTAAAATCTCTGTCAATCTGTTAACCTATCTTTATTCTTAGCGGACGTGGCGGCTTACTAGAAATCTGGAAAATATATATATACTAATCATGTGCAACCTTGTAGTATATTGATACAGTGAAATCCTTTCACAAGAGGGATCCTATTTTTCTAAAAAAATGAGGACACCCTCTTGACCTGTTGGATTTGACTTTAATGAAATTGTGTGGTTGAGATTGTGTGGCCTGTGTTTTAATCTCAACCACATAATTTCATTAAAGCCAATCCAACGGTGTGTTCCCCATTTTTTAGAAAAATAGGATCCTTTTGGTAAGGGGCATGATGATATGGAATTTAACAAAGTTAGTTAAAGCAGTGCACTTTCACTTTTGCATTAGATTACTGTTAAATCTTGCTTATAATAATTTATTTGAATTTTATGTCATATATTATCGCTTGTCAAATTTTTTTTTTTAAAAAGGGGCATTTTGATTTAGATGCTTCAAATTTGAATTTTTTTAATCAAACATCTATAACTTTTAAACTTTTGATCAAACATTCTTCTACTAATATTTAATTAAAAATTATGATTTTTATTGTATTTAATTAACCACTAGTTCAGAAAATAATATCACAAATATCCTAAAATCACCACAAACATCCTATCTTATCTTATCATAATTCGTTCAAAATGAATTAAATAATTTTTTGTTTTAAATTCTAAAAACACATAAACATCCTATTAACATACAATTATGAAATATAATATGCACATATATTAAATATAACGTACCAAACAGATATATTAAATATAACTTACCAATCATTTGGTACATTATTGGTACGTTATATAAATTTAATCTGGGTACGTATTAGTATTTTGGCACGTTATAAAATATTGCTTTTGGTACGTTATGCAATTTTTTATTTAGTACGTACCAAGTTATTAGTACGTTGTATTATCCTTATTTTGGTACATACAAAACTTATGGTACGTTATGTGTAAGTTGTGTAACCCAAAAAAAGATAATTTTTCACATTAAAACATTGCACTAAAAAAATATTTTGTCAACTCTTAATAATTAATTATTGGAATAAGGACTCATTTTAAATAAAAATTAAAATAAAAATGTGAAAACTCTTAGTTCACGTTTCTACTATAAGTAGTTAAAAAATTCAAATTTATTTTCAGTTGCATGAAATTAGGCAGTCCAGTCTACATCTCAATTTTAATTATAAACAAACTCTTGTTTTTTTATAATCTATATAAAATGTTGAGTTGGAAATTGGAAAAACTATATTTCATCCAATTAATCTTGATCCCCAGTAGATATAATTGAATCCTTAAATTGAGGAAATGATATGTTAGAGTATATAGATAAGGCAGTTAGGATTGTTGGAAATATAAGATTCGGATAAGTCGGTTTGGTGTATATCCATCTATATAGCAACAGTTTGTAACCAGAAAATTAATCAAGAAAATACAAGTGAAAAATCATTCTCTCCCTCTCTAAGTTTCCTATGTTTCCTTCTTCTTCTTCTATAATCTCTCTGTTCTCTTCTTCTTGCATAATGCTTAACATGGTATCAATCGCCATTAAAGCTTGATCAACTTCTTCGATCCTTTCTTTTGCTTCCGCTACATGAAATTCTTTCTTCTTCTGTCTTGTGGGTGTATCAAGATTACCCAGTTCTTCATTCTTCGCCCTGACAGTTTGTGCACATCAGGTGTTTGAGTATTTTCCTCAGACAGATTTCTCTACAATTTTTTGAAATGGTAACTGTGAATCAACTTCAAATCTTGCAATCACCGATCACTGGATTGATTTCATCTGTTTCCACGTCTGTTATTATGAAACTGGACGAGACCAACTATCTACAATGGCGTTTTCAGATGCAGTTGATGCTTGAAGTCCATGGAATTATGGGGTTCGTTGACGGGTCTAATCTCTGTCTTGCTCGGTTTTCTTCTACTTCTTCAGGGGATTCAGAGGTAACATATGGTACTTCATCTTCAAGAATTGAAACAGATGAGTACAAAGTCTGGAAAATGCATGATCATTCCTTGATGTTGTTAATTACTGCTACACTTTCTTCATCCGCTATTTCCTGTGTGATTGGTAGCAAGAGTTCTCAAGAGATGTGGGTTCATCTTCAAAACCAGTTTTTCTTACCAAGTACAAAAACCAGTATAATCAAATTACAGACTGATCTTTACAACATTAAGAAGGGATCAAATTCAATTTCCCAGTATCTTCAAAGAATTAAAGAAGCAAGGGATGGACTTTCTATTCTTGGTGTCACACTTGCTGATGAAGACTTTGTAATCATTGCGTTGAATGGACTTCCTTCAAAATACAACACATTTAATTGTGTACTCAGAGGGCGCGAGAGTATCATTTCACTCAAGGACTTTCGTGCACAATTGCTCGCTGAGGAAGCCATTGTGGATTGTGCTCTTGTTGAATGTGAGACAAAAGGTTCGTTATTTCCTCTCTTTAGCTCTCAATTTCATGCTGGCTTCAATGGTGGTTATGTCGCCTCAAGTGGGCTTCCTGATGAAACGAGAGCTGCCCGCCAAATTTTGAAGGATTACATTGATGGAAAGCTGCCCCATTATCAAATGCCCGCTGGAATGACTAAGGAAGATGTTGTGGGAAACAGCTTATCTGAGCAGCATAAATCAGACTCCTCTCAGAATGAACACTCTATAGATGATGAAGGTGAAGACGAGCCAGAGCTTGATCATGTCCTCGAAGACCTCAATTCATTTGACTTAGTTAATGGACTGGCTACCAAGAAGAAAATCATTGTCAGAAAGGCCCACTGTGCCCCATAAACAACACAAAAATCATGAAACTCCTTTACCGAGCAATTCTAATGTTGAAATTCATACAGCTCATGATCGCCAATCTGGTTTTCTCTCTCACTTCATTGTCTCAGAAGATGAAATGTGTTTAGGTGATGCAGAAAAAGAAGTTTTGGAATGTATTGACAATGAAAGTGCAGACTCTCAGTTGCTTTCAATGGGTTTAGAATTGCGTATTCAAGTGATATTTCCAGTTCTTAACTCTGACAGTAAGGCGAAAATTGGTGTTCATACTCAAACTGTTGTACATGAGTTCCGAGGATTTTATGTACTTTGGTTATGCAAAGATGGAGATATATTTGATATTCAATTGGGCTACCATATGGGCATTTGTGATAAGGGAGGTGGCACCAACAACTTCACTCTCCAATTGCAGGGAATACTACACTAATGTTCTTTGACAACCTGATGAAATACTACATTTGTGATGATACTGCTTCAACCTCATGATTGGGCGCCCCAATCTTGAGTTTGAGGGGGGATGTTAGAGTATATAGATAAGGCAGTTAGGATTGTTGGAAATATAAGATTCGGATAAGTCGGTTTGGTGTATATCCATCTATATAGCAACAGTTTGTAACCAGAAAATTAATCAAGAAAATACAAGTGAAAAATCATTCTCTCTCTCTCTAAGTTTCCTCTGTTTCCTTCTTCTTCTATAATCTCTCTGTTCTCTTCTTCTTGCATAATGCTTAACAGAGATTCCATAAAAATAGCAATAAATTAATTAATATTATTGAGTGCATTTTTTTTACATAGAAATGGATTTAAAAGAATTTATAAAATACCTAAACTAAGAATATACCTAGAATATAAAGTTTAATTAAAAGTAAAAGCACTTTAATCAAAAGTTGAAAAGTAACAAATGTTTAATTTAGAAAAATCTAAAATGAGGCATTTAATTCTAATTTATCCTAAAAAAAACCACCAATAAAACTAACAAAAACTACAAAACTTCGATGAATAATGATATGAATACACGACCCTAAAAGTAGAGCTAAAGCTTTGTTTATAAACTATCTCACGCCCTAGCGTTGCTATAACAACACCTTATTAGAAGCAAAATACGAAAGTAACAACGTTCCAACAAAACCGTCAAAAAAATTATGTATTGTCCATTTCCACATTGAAATGTCATGGAATGTTGCACGAGTTTATAAGTGGTTATACTACTTTTCCAGTTGCCAATTAATTTAAGGGTGAAACATGGTATCATATTAGCTCATCCATGAGAGAAATCTAACAGCCACACATGCTCCAAGTCACCCAATATGCGTTGTTCACCTGCCAAATGTAAAGGAGCATATGAGAATGTCAAGGTGTTGACCCACACAATAAAATCATCAAATTCCTTCACTTACAAGATAAGAGTTCTCTTTGAAACATCGTATTATAGGCTCAAAATAGAGATTAGTGTTCTCTTTGAAACTAACTAGGTTCAAATCAGAGATTAGTGTTCCATTGATCACATTACATGATAATTTTGCCATTTTTCGACAAATTACTTTATTAGAGTTAACTATATTTCACATCTTTAAGGGTTTGGGTGATTTTCAAAATAGACCATGAAGTTTAAATTTTTTTTTTTTTTTTTTTTTTTTTTTTGTATTGCACCATAAGCTATTCAAATTGTACCAATTTATGTCTTCAGTCTTATTGATTGTTTGATCATTCATTCAATTACTAACATGGTAAGTATGAAACTCGTATATGGACTGCTATGTACGCCACATTTGCACTATATTGACAAAAAAATCTCATAAATTTGATGAAGGGTTCGACATTCCAAGGAATGAAATGTATAATTTGATACAACTTCTAAACTTGATTTGATATGAGAAAATTGGAACCTTATGGTACATTTTGAAAACTACCTCAAAACCTAGAAGGTGTAAAATGTAGTTAGATCATCTAAGGGCTTGTTATACATTAGGTTAACTACACCTTACACTATCTAGCTTTGAAATGATTTTCAAAATGAGCCATGTGGTTCTAATTTTCTCACATTGAACCTTGAGATTTTGAAATTGTATCAATTTATATATTTTCTCTTTGAACATCTAGTCCTCCGTAAAACTGATTAATTTTTTGTCAATGTGGTGCAAATTTGGCTTACACGTTAGCCATTTTAAAGGCCTCACGCACAACGTGCAATCAATTCAATGAATGGTAAACACGTCAATTCGATTCGACTAAAGACTTGAATTGATACAATTTGAAAATCTTAGTGTGTAAATGAGAAAATTGAAACTTCAAGCCCATATTAAAAATCATCCCAAAAATTATATGTGTAAAATTTTGTTATCCTTAAATTTTTGTTAATTTAGCTAGTGAATAACGTCAGAATTGTTTTGGCTAACCTAATTTAACTTTATCATTTCCAACAACTATGAATAATTTATAAATATTTTTTAAATACTATGAGAGTTTAATGTTTTTAATGTCTAGTTTACTATTAAGATCTCTTTCCTCCAAGTTTAATTTAGGGAGAGACCATTCATTGAGCTAAAGTAACTAGTTTTTTAAGTGTCTTGGAGCAAAATTAGTTGGGGTTTTTTTTTTTTTTTTTGTTAAAATAACTAAGCAAGAGCAAGTTTATAAGGAGATGCTCTTACTCCTTTTCTTTAATAAAAGAGAAAGAGGAATTGGATTTGAAATCTCGTTCGAAATTAGTTTAAAAAATGTTATTTAACTAAGCAAAAATTCTATAATCCGCTAGATTATAGAATACTTCTGACTTTTTAACTGTTAACTTGATTTTTTTAATATTTTTAAATAAAAATCTAACAATTAAATGCCCGAAGTATCTCATACTTCACAGCACCAAAAAAAAAATCCATAGACATGTAGTTAGTTAACTCAGAAAAGGATTATCGTCGGATCCTTTTCCTAAGGATCCCGTGATCTCACCCGTTCAGCGTACATCGTGTGGTCATAAATTATTTCAAAATTTAAAATTTAAAATTAAATGTGAATAGTATTTAAAGAAAATTGACCGCACGATATACGATGAACGGATAAGATTACAGGATGACATCATGAGATCCCTATAAAAAAGATCCGGCAACGATCGTTTTCCAGTTAACTAATGCTAAAAGAATCCGTACGTGGGAGGTCTGGTGGAAAGTAGAAATTAGAATGAGTGCATAAATGCAGTGCAAATAGTATTAATATCTCAAAAGAGTAGGGAAGATAATATTAGGGGATGAGATAAAGGTTGCCTTTTGTATTGCCCAAAGAGGTGTTTTTGCATTTAAGCTTTTCGTGCGTGTCTGTGTATGTGTCCTTCTGGTAATAAACTTCAGCCCGCACTTATTTCGTGAGTCACTAACGCCCCGTCGTACGGTCAAACTCGCAAATGAGGAAAGTCCCACGGTACACATTCTTTATGCATTGCTTTTGCTTCTACACGTGCCCTCTCTCCTCCCTCTCCCTCCTCTCTCTCACTCTATAACATTTTTTGTTTAAAATATAGGGTTCTTTAGATATAGATCCTTGTAATTCTTATTTATTAGATAAAAACCCACCTAATTCTAAACATCCAAATAAAATCCAAATTTTAAAAAGACTGCCAAATAGAAAAGTAATTAACCTATTATTACAAAATATTTACAACTTGTGCCACAATATTCAAATCAAACCAATAAATATTATTACTTACCTTAATTATAGTAAACAAATAATCATTGCACATACTATTATCCCTAACACACAAATACACACACACACACACATATATATGTTCAAAAGTATATCTTACTACTAAAAGTTCAACATATATGTGTGTGTGTGTATATATATATATATATTTAATTTACCTATATGTATATAGTACTACTATACGTTCATATATATATATATATATATATATATATATATATATATATATGCACAGTACTAACATATATGTTAAATAATTATTATATGTAAGTAATTTACCTATATGTAAATTTATGGTTAGAAATATATATATATATATATATATATATATGTATGTATATATATATATGTATGTATATGTATATGCGTAGTACTAACATACATGTTAAACAATTATTATATGTAAGTAATTGACCTATATGTAAATTTATGATTAGCAAATAATATATTTTGTAGGTAAATTAATAATATTATCTAGGTAAATTATTAATATTCCACTACATGAGAAACTTTTCAGTAGGTAAATTAATAATATTCCACACTTTTCAGTGTATTCAGAATACGGAGGACATTATATATTATTATATGTGTGGAGAAAAATTTAGTTGTACAATAACATGTAATATATCAATTCGCATTCTGACGACACAAAAAAAATCTCTTCCACTACACATTGATATAAAAATTATATGATAGCACTATACATTCAATGCAGTTCCTATAACACATAGGCGTTAGAGTACAATTGGTCAGAGGCAGATTGTCTGCCCTCCTGTTTGGGTGTCATCTTCATGTCCTTCTATTTTGTCCGGTCACGGTTAAGCAACGTCAACATTTTATATTCCTATTGGTTTTTGTCTTATTATCTCTATAAAAATTAATATAAAATGTTGACGTAGCTTAACCGTGACCGTACAAAATAGGAGGACATGAAGATGACACCCAAACAGGAGGGCAGACAATCTGCCTCCCAATTGGTCTTCGAATTAAACAGTATTGCTAAAACAGAATCGGTGACTCTAAAATACGCATCCTTAAATTATGAACTCAAAATAAAAATCGTAAACCTTTCTCGCTTTTCTCTAGACCAACATCTCGGATTTCCTAAAGCCAGAAATAAACAAAGAAAGGAGCGGCTAAAAGTAGTAAAACAAGTGAAAGCGTAAGAATGAGCTGGAGAGAGATTCCGCGTGTGGGATTCGAGCTGTAATTGAAAGGAGCACAAACACCTCTCACTTCCTCTCTTCTTCCTCACCCAACACCCTCTATAAATACTCCCACTGCTTCACTTGTTTTCTTCACAACACAACTAGTTGTTTTCTTCCTCTTCTCCTTCCGCCGCTACTGCTTAACTAGTTTATAGTTACTAATTCAATTCAATTCCAAGAAGAACAAGAAATTTAATGGAATTGAATCTCTTGAACTCCATGTTTTGCATCTTTGCCTTTGTTGTCTTCTTCCTCTTTGTCATCAATTCCCTCATCACCAAGCTCTTCACTCCGAACCGCCGGAAAATCCCACTTCCGCCGGGTTCCTTAGGCTGGCCTTACATTGGAGAAACCTTCCAACTCTACTCTCAAAACCCAAATGTCTTCTTTGCCTCAAAACAAAAGAGGTAATAATTCATTTCGTTCGTCCCAAACCCACATCGCTCTTAAGGTTTTTTGCTTAATTCACCGACTAGTTGGTTTTATGTACTAATGATGTGTTTTAACTTAATTGATAGGTTTGGGTCAATCTTCAAAACCCACATCTTGGGTTGTCCCTGTGTGATGATTTCGAGCCCCGACGCGGCGAAATTTGTGCTTTCTCGAGCCCATCTGTTCAAGCCAACTTTTCCGGCGAGCAAAGAGAGGATGTTGGGGAAAGAAGCCATCTTTTTCCACCAAGGAGATTACCATGCCAAATTGAGAAAGCTTGTCCTTCGTGCCTTCATGCCGGAAGCCATCAGAAGTATCGTCCCTGACATCGAATCCATTGCCAAGGACTCTCTCAAGTCCTGCCAAGGCCGCTTGATCAACACCTTCCAAGAAATGAAAACGGTGAGTTATTGTAGCAACACCCCCACTCTCTCAACAGAGCAAAGCAAAACAAAACAGAGTGAATCAGAGCTGTAAAGACTAATGTTATTTTGCGAAACTTATGTTGCCATGACAAAAATTGAGGTGATTAGTCTGATGAGATTGACCGTCATCGAGATTAGTGTGACAAGATTCACAGTTTGACGAGATAACATTTTCTGTTTTTCTGTGGTGAGAGATTTTTGGTTGATATAATATTAAATTGTTGTACTGATAATCAATTATTGGTGGTGCAGTTCACATTCAATGTTGCACTCCTTTCTATATTTGGTAAGGATGAGATTCTGTACAGAGAGGATCTGAAGAGGTGCTACTACATTCTTGAGAAGGGTTACAATTCAATGCCCATTAATCTTCCAGGCACACTGTTTCACAAATCAATGAAAGCAAGGAAGGAGCTGGCTCAGATCTTGGCCAAAATTATATCTACAAGGAGGCAAAGGATGCAGTTAGAGGAGGAGGACCATAAGGATCTTCTGGGATCATTCATGGGTGACAAAGAAGGCCTCACTGACCAACAAATCGCCGACAACGTCATTGGGGTCATCTTCGCTGCCCGTGACACCACAGCCAGCGTCTTGACTTGGATTGTCAAGTACCTTGGGGAAAACCCAAGCGTTCTTCAAGCTGTCACTGTAAGCATTCTAATCATCCAATTCCCTTTTTTTATTTAATAACATTCTAATTTCCTTTCTTAGGTTGTAATTAAGTTGTTACTAATGGGATGCCATATTTACAGGAAGAGCAAGAAGCAATAATAAGGTCAAAAGAAGCAGAAGAAGAAGAGGAGAAAGTTCTGAGTTGGGCAGATACCAAAAAGATGCCCATGACTTGTAGAGTGATTCAGGAGACACTAAGAGTTGCTTCCATTCTGTCTTTCACTTTCAGGGAAGCTGTGGAGGATGTTGAATATGAAGGTCAGTAATTACCAAACCAATGATTTACTTTTTCACCTTTTTTAACTTGAAAGTTAAAACCTGTTTGCTGATGATCTCAAATATGGATATGTTTTCAGGTTATCTGATACCAAAAGGGTGGAAAGTTTTACCACTTTTCAGAAACATTCACCACAACCCAGAAATCTTTCCTGACCCTGACAAGTTTGATCCCTCCAGATTTGAGGTACACAACTCAGCATTCATTAAACATATATAATGGATATGTCGGAGAAAGATGTATAGTGGATAAAGACTCATCACCTTTGTGTCATTGTGTGACACAGATTGCTCCAAAACCCAATACCTACATGCCATTTGGCAGCGGGACCCACGCATGTCCAGGGAATGAATTAGCCAAGCTGGAGATTTTGGTCTTTTTACACCATCTAACAACAAAGTACAGGTGGGTACTTTCACTTATCTTGGTAGTTTTGACTGTTGAGGAAGAGGGTAGGCATGCAGTGGCTGTGCTGTGGCAGTGGCAGTGGCAGCACAGCAGATCTGCTAGCACCTCCTTCTCCTGCTTTAACTTAGTTTGTTGATCTGGTTGTGGAGGTGGCTGACATGTTATGCATGTGGCATTGTGCAGGTGGTCTATGGTTGGTGCACAAAATGGCATACAGTATGGCCCTTTTGCTCTTCCCCAAAATGGCCTGCCCATCAGATTATCTCCTAAAACTATCATATAAAACCCCCATAAATCATAAACTCCCAAAAACATTCCAAGTCCCCAACTTTCAGACCCTCCCTCCCTCTTCAAGCTAGCTACTTGACATGTGTTACCATTTCATGCATAAGGAAGAAACCCACCACCCCAAAGTCCATTTCTTTTTGGCCGACAGAGATGAGCAACATAAAATAAACATGTGAGATTTAAAGAAACGTATCGTACATCTTCATTGCTTTCATCTGCCCTACGAAAGTCAGAAAGTTCAAGATACAAGAAATTAACATGTTGCAGCAGAGGAAGCCAAGTGTACAGAGAAGAGTCTTCCTACCAAAACATGATATGCAAACATATCATGTTTTCTTTTTTTTCCCTTACTTTCTTTTTGGCATGCAAGAGATCATGAAGAGGAAAATTCCTCACCCAATGTGATAAGTGTATTTAAGTAGGTAGGAGTATACTAATTTCACCATAATTTTCTTCTTTACTTAAATAAATGTAAAGAGCCGCAAGGCAGAAATGAAGATTCAAATGAATGGAATTAACAAAGTTAATTTTGTTCTTATATTCATTATTTCAGTTTTAACCTCTTACTTGCATGCATCGTAATATCCTACCACTAACACTAGTATATATTTACTTGGGTTAATTTATTTTTACTGCCCTCATGTTTCGTGGTTTTCAACATTTAGTACATCAATTTTTTTTCGTCCCAGAGTCATACCTAAAGTGTAAATTTTGGGACAGTCTCATACATCCGTTAGTCAAACTGTTAAGTCTTCCGTTAACCGATGACGTGGCACCCACGTGGACAATGACTAGGCGTCACGTGTCATTAAAAATATTAAAATATTAATTTGGAAAAAAAAAACTTCTCCTTCCTTCTTTTTCTTCTTCTTCCTGCAGGTTGCAGGGAAGAAGGTTTTTTTTTTTTTTTTTTTTCTTCCCTCTTCTTCTTCCCAGATTCGTTTTTTTTTTTTTTCTTCCTCCTTCTTCCTTCTGCTTCCTCCTTCTTCTTCTTCCTTCTTCTTCTGCGTTTGCAGATTCGGCTTTTTTTTTTTTTTTTTTTCTTCTTCTTCTTCCTTCTTCTTCTTCTTCTTCTTCTGGGTTGCAGATTCCCAAATTCTTTTTTTTTTCTTCTTCTTCTTCTTCCTTCTTCTTCCTCCTTCTTCTTCCTTCTTCTTCTGCATTTGCAGATTCGGTTTTTTTTTTTCTTTTCTTCTTCTTCTTCCTCCTTCCTTCTTCTTCTTCCTTTTTCTTCTTTTTCCTTCTTTTTCTTCTTCCTTCTTCTTCCCATATTTTTGTTTTCTTCTTCTTCCCAGATTCGTTTTTTTTTCTTCTTCTTCATCCTCCTTCTCCTTCTTATTCTTCTTCCTCCTTCTTCTTCTTCCTTCTTCTTTTGCGTTTGCAGATTCGGCTTTTTTTTTTCTCCTTCTTCTTCCTTCTTCTTCTTCCTTCTTCTTTGCAGATTCGGCTTTTTTTTTCTCTTCTTCTTCCTCCTTCTTCCTTCTTCCTTCTTCTTCCTTCTTCTTCTTCTTCTTCTTCTGGGTTGCAGATTCCCATATTCGTTCTTCTTCCTTCTTCTTCCTCCTTCTTCCTCCTTCTTCTTCCTTCTTCTTCCTCCTTCTTCCTATTCCTTCTTCTTCCTTCTTCTTCCTCTTCCTTCTTCTTCTGCGTTTGCAAATTTGCTTTTTTTTTTTTTTTTTTTTTTTTTTAAATTAATTATTTTAGGGTTAATATCAGTTTACTACCCTCAAGTTTCGTGGTTTTCAATATTTGGTACATGAAGTTTTTTTCATCCCAGAATCATACCTCAAGTCTTAATTTTGGGACAGTTTCATACATCCGTTAAGTTTTCTATCAGGACCTCTGTTAACTGATGACGTGGCACTTACATGGACAATGACTTGGCGCTATGTGTCAATTTGGACCCACTTAAATATTAAAAAATAATAATTAAAAAAAAAGTAAAAAAAAGTTAAAAAAAATTTAACTTTTCTGGGCATCCTGCCCCTCCTTCCTTCTCCCTCCCTTCTCTTCCCTGCACCCACCTCTTCGCACAACAACCCATCTACCCCGCTCCCTCCCTTCTATCCTCTGCACACACCCAAGTACTCACCCCAACCTCTGTACGGTACCCACCCCCACCCTAGCTATTAGTCCCCAAAACGATTTTTTTTCCTGGGCCACTCCTCACCCCTACGAACCCCTCCCTCCCTCCTTTCTCTCATTTCTCTCCTCCGCACTCACCTCGTGGACCCAGAGATCCGGGTTGTCGGAGACGGAGTCGGCGCTGCTGACATTGCTGGTCTGCTCCTCCGTCGACTCTTCTTCTTGTGATGAATATCGCAGAGGGTGCGTCTGGTGGATATGAGCCTGGTGAAGAGCAAACGCGAACAGAGCTTCGGCGGCGTACCGTTGCGTTGGAGTCAGATACGGCGACATGGCCATGAGCGATGCCCCCATGAGTGGGATGATTGGATTGGTGGCGTTTTGGGGTGGAGCAGCTGATTCTAGCGAGGGAAGGGGCGGTTGTTAACCTGAGCGAGGGTGGATGGCAGATGCGCTGGAGGCGAGAGCAGATCTGGGGCTTACCCAGGTCGGAGCACCGTGAAATCTCGCCGGAAAGTATGGCGATGATGGCTGCCATTGTTGCAGATGTGCCTCGAGCACAGAGGAGAGAGAGATAGAGCGGGATAAGGGGAACGATGAGGTGCAGGGTAGAGAGTGATGGTTGTTGGTGGCCGTGAAGCTCGCCTGAGGGGCGAGGCGAGGCGGTGCCTCAGGTCATTGTTGTTGCAGAGGGAGGATGGGATGGATTTGGGGAAGACAAAAGGGTGGGTGGGAGGGTGGGCACAGGTGGGATTTGAGAAGAAAGGGTTTTTTTTTTATTTTTTTTTTTAAATTAATTAATTATATTTTATAAATAATTTATTTATAATTTCTACGTGGATGACACGTGGCGCCCCAGTCATTGTCCGCGTGGGCGTCATGTCATCAGTTAACGGCAGACTTAACAGTTTGACTAACAGAGGTATGAAACTGTCCCAAATTTAAGACTTGAGGTATGACTCTGGGATAAAAGAAACTTCATGTATCAAATGTTGAAAACCACGAAACTTTAGGGTAGTAAACAGAGATTAACCCATTATTTTAATATTTTAAATGACACGTGGCGCCCAGTCATTGTCCACCTGGGCGCCACGTCATCACTTAACGGGATAATTAACAGTTTAACTAACGGATGTATGAGATTATTCCAAAATTAACACTTTAGGTATGACTCTGGGACGAAAAAAAGTTGATGTACTAAATGTTGAAAACCACGAAACATGAGGGTAGTAAACAGAGATTAACCCTATTTACTTTGATTATCATAGTTGCTTTACATGGGCATGGTACTAATGACAACTTAAAAAAAGCAACCTCAAGCCAGTCTATAGTACACATGAAAAGTATTATTAGCGCTCTTAAGAAATTTATGTGCATGGCACATTTATTAAAATGTAAAATAACAATTGTACTTCTTAAGGTGCATGATGGTTATTTTATTTAGCGCCAATAACATCTTTTAAAGAAAAAAATGTCAATCATTCTTAAGCGAAGATATATATTTTGTTTACTCAATCATTTTCTCTCGCTCACACGTACTCCATTTTCTCGTTCTCAATTAATTTTGTATGTGACTTGTTTAGGCAAAGAAAAACATTTTATCAAATACAAAATGGAAAGAGATATACATTTTTTTTTTTGGCAAACAAAGAGATATACATTTTATCAATACAAAATGGAAAGAGATGTTGGAGAAGAATGCCAGATTACTCACGGCAGTCTTATATACCATGGAGGGTTGAAGATACATGATTCATGTACACATGTTTTTGACTTGGTGCATATCTCTCTCAATTAGGTGAAGATAGGACCATCAATCATTATAATGTCTTGCTAAATTTAGACAGCTGTAGTTGCGTAGACAATAGTAGTGTGTATATACATTATATATACTATAATTGTGTATATACACATACACACAAGATATAGGAAGTATTTGTAACACCACTTTTTGTACACATCTTTTGACACACGTTTTTAGAGGGCCTACTTCGTAATATATTTCAATGATCCAAACCGTCTAGCTTTTAGATTTTCTCTCAAAGATCATGTCTACCAAAAATCAGCCAAATATGAAACCATAACTGTTGGTTTAAGAGTTTAGGGTTTCTTTATAGAGCTGTATTCGTCCATTTTCATGACTACAAATGAATGTCTTATTAGTTTTGAATTTGTCTTTTTGTTTTGCAAGGATGATCTATATAAAAATGTTGTTTTAAAAGATAGACGGTTCAGATCGTTAAAATACATTATGAAGTGGATCCCAAAAAATATGTATAACAAATTGTGTAAAGAAGTAGTACCACGAATCCTATGTATGTTGAATTTATGGACTAATGTATCCAAAATATCTTTTGGTACAAATTTATGTCAAGTTTCAGAATGAAGTCAGCGGTCAACAACTAATTACATTGATATTGTCAATCTGAGGCTAAGGCAGCCCTTCTTGCCGTCCGGTCAGCGATGCACAACAACTTTCGAGATGTGGTTTTTGAATCCGACTCTTTGGAGCTTATCAGCTGCATAAAGGGCGATTTCAAGAAAGGCAACTGGACCATTTTTCCATTGCCACTCCAAATTTGAAATCTATCTTCTCATTTTCACTCGATCAACTGCAGATGGATTCCTCGTCAAGCGAATAGTGGAGTTGAGACTCTGGAGATTTGCAAATTGGACCTCAGCCCCGCTTTTGTGTCGTGCTATGTCTTCTCCTAGTCTTAGCTCTTGGGCGAGTCCTTAGTTGGCTTTCTTGTTCTATTTTCTTTCTGTTCACTGTGGTGTTTAGCTTTTCTCTCCTTGTATTGCTGTTCGGCTTCTGGGCTTTGCCCTTAATGAATGGTTCCTATTTGTCCAAAAAAAAAACCTTAACAATCCGTTAAGCGTTGATTTTTATTACAAAAGCCTCTGTATTTTAAATAATGAAATCATTTGTTTATAAATAATATTCTGTCAAGTTTTCAAAGTGAATTTACTTGGGAAAAGTTTTCTTCAATCTGAATCTACTATAACACTCTAATATTAATAGTATTATTTTCTTGTTTAGTGTCCTTGTCAACATGATCACGTCTTGAGATTGCGATATATAACTTAATATGGAAGAAGCAACTCCAAAAACATGCGGCAAACAGCTCTTTGGACCCAACCTACAATGTGGTTTGAACAATAAATCTTTCATTTTCTTCTAGTTCCCTTTTTAATATATAATTCCTGTAAGAAAAAAAAAATTAGCACAATCTTTATCTTTTGTCTTTTAGAAATCATAAAAACAGGCTTTTTATGGGAAGAGATCTTCATTTTTAAGGAAAAAAAAGGATTAGTTACAGAACCCACTTCATATTGAATTTCAATGATCTGAACTATGTATGTTGTAAATCTCGATTCATATATCATTCTTGCAAAAATTCAATTCAATCCAAAAATATTTGCCCATTCAATTGTCACGAATAAATTTCAATGTATCTTAGACCATAGTGTTTGACAATTATTTTTAACTGAATTTTATTTTTGAACAAACGATATTATCTACAATAAGAGGGAGGGGTGGACTTAGCCTCATAATGGGCTAGCAACAATGTGGTTCAAATTCGCCTTTTGTGAGAATCGAACCTAAGACCTCTTACTTACATGTGAAGAGGAATACCACTAGACCGTAGTACTAAGTGTTTTGACCTGAATTAGATGCCTCAGATATTTCCGATTTAATCACTAATATTTTGTAAAGAAGACCTATGAGGTGAAATTTGAAAAATAGACGGTTTGGGTCGTTGAAGTTTGATATCATTTGGACGGTTGGGCCCACAACTAATCCCTAATTTTTAAAAAAATGTGGTCCCTTCACTTAAGACTTTGCATAAATAATAGATGAACTCATGTTTTGGATAAAACCACTTAGTACTACGGTCTAATGATATTTGTCTTCACTTGTAAGTGAGAGGTGTTAGGTTCGATTCTCGCCAAAGGCGAATTTGAACCACATTATTGTTAGTCCATTGTGAGGCTTATCCAACTCTCCACCCTTTTACTATAGATAATATTATTTGGTAAATATATATATATATATATATATATATATATATATATAACTCCTATATTTTGCTATTTATATCTTTATAGATGAAATAAAATAATGAATGTTCAAAACCATGAAAACATATATATGGCATAAAAAAATATCTCAACAGAGTCATCAAGGCTGCTATTGAGATTCCTAAGGTCTAAATAAGCACATTAAGATGGAACAATTGGGGAGATTTTGTCATACAATCAAGTTTTATTCTTTGTATCGTTACTATCCAATAAATATTCGTACATTTGAAAAATGGACTATCAATCTAATAAATAATTATCGCGTGATGAATTAGTGAATTG
This sequence comes from Cotoneaster glaucophyllus, assembly GCA_036320875.1. NCBI lineage: Eukaryota > Viridiplantae > Streptophyta > Magnoliopsida > Rosales > Rosaceae > Cotoneaster > Cotoneaster glaucophyllus. The sequence continues at coordinate 1,606,475 of CM070060.1, forward strand.
AGAAAATCTCTTGTTTGGTATGACCTTCATGTACTAAATTTTATTCGAAATTAATCACAAAGAAATGTCAAGAAAAAGGAAACGATCAAACACATCGAAAACTTATATATTTATTATTTATTATTTATTTCGGGTGGGAAAGAGACGTGATCTAATGTTTAAGTTTTATTTGACCTCATTAAGTTTTCGAGATTGAAATATTAGTTTATTTGAGTTTCTTTGGGTTATAACTGGTTTAGTAATATTCGTTGTATCGCTCTAAATCAATCATTCATGAAGTCTGTTATTATTTTTGATAATTAATTTATTAATCCAAATTAAAGGGCAAGATCATTTTTGGAAGCATAGTCAACCAATTATAAATACGCTCAAACAATAAGAAAATAGTTTGAGTATGATTGTAGCAATTGACATTTCCCTTAAGACCTCCAATTTTGTGATCTAGTAAAAAATATAGAGTTTAAAGTGGTGGTCACTTTCAGATGGTAGTATTAGATTAATAGTGCTTTGAAGAATTAAAATCTTAACCTCTTCGATCGGCACTCAATTAAGGTATGCACATGTCATACATAGAATACATCTTAGTAACATGGTATTCAAAGGTGGCTAGGGCCGGCCTTGAGGGAACCCGGGTAAGGCCATCTCCAACTGACCTGGCTATAGGGTTATAGGAAAAAAAATGGCCCATTTTGACACGAAAACCGTCTCCAACCAAGGGCTAGGCCAAATGGCTCGTGGGCCTCATCCGACCAAAAATTGGAGAACCAGCCAGCGGGATTGCCAAGAGCAGCCAGCCAGCCAGCCCTAGCGCCCAAACACATGCTACCTGATGTCAGGTTACTGTTCGATTTGACCTTTTTTTTTAAAAAAACGAAATTTAAAAAAAAAATCTAATTTTTTTTCCTATAAATACCTAAGCCATTTCTACCCCATTTCTCACATCCTTTTCACTATTCCATACTATCTTACCTCATTTTATTTCAATTCTTCACCAAATTTTCACATACTTTTCATTATATAAAGATAAAAAAAATCCTAAGGTTTATTAATTTAGCGACAAGTGGCACTCAAAATATGTTCGAAAATTTTATTTTAATATGGTAGTTGAATTCAATTAACCATATTAATTCAATTACAATAATAAATTATTGAGGGGGCTAAAAAATAGCCCCATTGGATTGGAGATGATTTTTTTGTCAAACGGGCTATGTTTTGGCCTATAGCTCCCCTCAGTTGGAGGTGGCATAAAACATGGTCTGACACTATTCATTAAAAAATAATTTTTTGCATAGCTATAGGGCTAAACATGGCCATTTGGCCCCCCTTTCAGTTGGAGATGGCCTAAGGCGATTGCCTAGAGCTGCCGATTTTTGGGGCCACCAATTTTTTTAGTATATAAATACTATAAAAGTAAGATGAATAACACAAAAATCTTGCTGGCATAGTGGAAAAGGGTGCATTTATTTGCTTAATGTCTCATGCTTAATATTGAGTTGAATGTTGATTGTTGCATTGTGATTCCCTGATTGAAAACGAGTTAGTTATCATGCCTCATATTAGAATATATAAATAATTTGTTGAAAAATTAGATTATGTAAACTTAATTATTACATTTGTGTCTAAAAACGCGAGACATGTAATATTTTAGTAATGTTAGTCTATCTTTATTCTTTTGATATTAATATTTTATGTATGTAGCAAATTTTTTTTCTTTCTACATATCAATGTACACAAAGTTTTTGGTGGGGGGGGGGGGGGGGGGTCAGAGAACTCTAGGGCCCTACTTCGAAGGTTCACCTAGGGCCCTTAAATTCTCAGGGCCGGTCTTGAAGGCGGCTTTAGGGGTAAGCAAAATGTGCAAACGCACAGAGTCCCTAATTTGAGGGGGGTCCAAAAAAAATTTGTCATCAAATATTTATATATAATAATGCTATTTATTTAAAAAATAACTTTTATTAGCACATTAAAATCTCATTGTGCATTTTCTTTCAATTTTATTATATAATAATGCTATATATTCAAGTGAAACTTTAAAGTTAGTTTTTGAAGCATTTTTCTTGTTTGGTTGTTTAAGATTGAACATCATTTGATTATTTAGTGAAAGTTATGTTTGTAACTATTTTTACTTATTATTTAGTGACATTTGTAAGCTTACGATCAATGAGTTCTAAAGTTTGTTTGATTTAAGTTATTACTTTCTTACACCAATACATTGTCCTACTTTTTTTCGAAAAATTATTTAAGGAAGAGCATTTTTATAATTTCGCACAGGATCCCCATAATCTCAGAGACATATTAAGTTCATTGTATCTTTAGAATTACAAGGCCGGTTCATCTTGTTTTAGTATGCTCCCAAGAACACACCATTTTTGGATGCCTATTCGATTGTTTTAAGATTTGACTTATGCTAACTAGATTGAGTAGAGGCTGAAGAATCGTGTACCTTTCTTCCATATCGCTCGTCTTTCTCCACTCTTCTTCCTCTCACATTTTTAATGTATTTTTCTTCTACTCCAAAATCATAAAAAATGCGAACAACAAATTAAAAACGTAAGGGTTATCGATTTTAAAATTTTCCAATGTGCATGTATTTGCAATCTGGTGACTCATCAACTAGAAACGTAATAATAACAAACCTTATTATTAAAGCTAATAAAACTCAACCAAATCATGTCCATAAACTTCCCGCTCCTTTTCCACAACACCAAAACCAAAAGCTACGTGAGGGACACTTGGCGATTATCTACAAAATAAGCAGTTGCTATTCAAAGTCAAAACTTTGAACTTTATGGAAAAGTCAATAGAGCTCGATCAAAGAGATGTTTATGATGTGAGAGTTTCTAAGTTATGGGAAAGTCAATAAAGGCTTTGTTGTCATACATGTTATTGTAGTGAAATTATAATGTGAGATGGGGAGATCATCTCCCGGAGATGTTTGAAGTTATTGACCCACGCAATCAAATGTAGCAACGTGTTTATCCAGTCGCTCATTCTTCGATTACAATACTTGAAATTTCTTGTATATGAGGTGGTGTGTAATGCACAAATTTAGGTTGACTTTGAAACAGTTATCAAGATGTTATCTTCGTAAGGTTTCTTTGGTCATTAAGTGAATATAATACGTATACAGAAGTAAACACAAAATATACGTGGTTCATCTTAAGTTGGCTACGTCTATGAGGCTAGAAGAATTCTTATTAATAATATAGAGTTCACATGATACAAAGGTTTAAGCTTAATCATTATTAGTGAGTTCTAGTAATGAATTAAGTATAATAAGATTATTAGAGACCAATTGTGAGAGAATAATCTCCTTTTATAGTTAAGGAGTGTTCCTGTTTTTGTCCGCAGCCGATGTGGAACTTTAAGAGCTTTATTCTGGTGTTGACACGTGTTACATTGTGATTGGTCTCTTGATTGGAGAGGAACTCATGCATTTTGGCAAAGATGTCTGAACATGGACCATTTAGTAGGTCTTCCGAGATACTTAATTGAACGATGCTCGATAGTTTCATAATTGATGAAGTATGAAACGAAAAGTGTGCTGACAAGATCCCTCTACCATTGTTTCATGTTTAGATAAAGTACAGTAACCTCGGTAAATGATTGCTGGATAAATTGATAACCTTAGTTAAATTAATTTTTTAGTTCATACATTGTCTTGTATAAATTTTGTTATCGTTATAATTATTCAGTGAAAAATAAAATAAAAATAAAAGTAGTGTAAAACAATGATGGCCTAAGGTGAACTACCCAATCATAATCAATGTGAGCAATTGATTTGAAATTATTTAGCCTCTTTGGTTAGGAGAATGGAACGGTGAATGCATTTACGTACGTACAAGAAACACATAAGCTGATTTTCTTTGGCATCCTCTTCTTTAAATGTATGAGACAAACGATGATTGAACTTGGTGTCTTTTCTGAGCTCCAACTCAGTTATGGACAAATATTAGATTGAAAGCAAATATTAGGCGATTATTCTCTTGGAGGAATTGAAAAAAGAAGTCCAATCTATTACACTTTGGTATAAAAGCAAATCGTAATCAATGACGGATTTGTGAGTTTTATTAGGTGCGCAAAGCATAAAAGTTTACAAGGCATTAAAGTCTGTTGGTGCAGGTCTTAGCCATGGTGGCGTCAGAATGATTGAAGAAGGAAGTTGGGATGTAGAAATTTGAGTAAATTTAATGAAATGGTTGAAATAATTAAATTTTTTTTTGCGCTCCCACACGCTATTCTTGTCCATCGAAGTCCCACGCCACCTGCCTTGCGCAACTACTAAGTAGACAAAATCCAATATGGTGGAAGGAAATTTCAAGCTTTAGGAGGTCAGACGGCAACTCTTACTAAAGAAACGATGCACGCACGTATGAGGCTTTATCCTAAAAAGTTAAACAATTAAAAATAATTTTATACTCGATGCAATTACTAGTGGATCGCCAGCTTTATAAATTAAAGATTATTATTGCACTGTTTTAATATGAAATGGGGCACATCATTCATTTGGCTTGTATGGATATGGAGGCAAATTATTAGATTGAAATGGGTTTTAATGATTTTTCATTTTTACAAAATTAAAAAAATTTGGGTTTGGATATGGTTTTGAGAATGGCTGCAGCCTTGCAGACAAAGCCCAAAACGCATGTTGTTTTGGATAAGGTAAGATCGAATACAATTATGCAAGACTAAAAGGAAACCATCAAAAAGTCGAAAAGGAATTGCAAGGATTGTTAATTTGAGCAAATACCACTTAATCAACCCAATCATGAGGTAGCGATCTGAGAGTTCTAAAGGGCAGGTTTGTTGAAATTACTATTGCAGAAGCACTTGATCTCGCTTTTAGCATAAGCGCTTTTATTAGGAACCCAAAAAAAAATTTCTATTAAAAGTCCAAATATTTCCAGAAAAAGCACTTGGAATTGCTTCCTATATTACTTTAGCAAAACTATAAGAACCTTGTCAGATTGTTGTCAATCACACCGCCAATCTTCAAATCATCTAGTGAAAATAGTTGTCGACGGCCGGCCAGTGCCAAGGTGAAAGAAGTAAAAACTACATTCTCTGAATGCACCAATTACAGAGATGATTTGAGATGGTATACCTCTAATCATTTAAAACAACGCGCGGGATGCAGCCACGACCAGGAACTGAGACAAGGGCTTGATCCTACTCTTGACACTTCGGTTTTTCACACTTCTACACGACATTTTATTGAATTGCAAGGACAAAGGAGGAGCTCTCGAACGTCTCCAAACTCTATCAAAATGTTAATGCATGGGAAGGAAGATTGCTCACGAAGCCATACCACTTTTTTGACTGGTACTTCCTTTGCCTTTGTGATTGCCGATAAGGTGGTGAGAAACAAATTTATTTTCCTGCTTCGTGAGCCTGAGGCGTTTCTTGATATAGAGAAAATTGTCAGCTCTCTGTTTGGCTATCTCCTCCTCCTCTTCCGGATAAATCTCCCTTAGCGTCACCGTTAGTTGGTAATTTGGTCTCACTTTAGTTCCGTCATTGCTTTTACCATGGTAGTAAAGTCTGTTCTTGCGGAATCCCAAGAATCCCTTTCCAACGAAGGCCCCAGCTGAGGAGAGAATGCAGAACAGTGAGGGATTGATTTTTATGAAAAACAATATAATAAATAGAGGAAACTTTACTGCACTGGCATTATTTACCAACTAGAAGACGTTCTGGATCCAACCCATGATTATAAGTTGCATCTGCCAGGGCTGAGTGAAGAGCCTGCAAACAGTAGCGTCTTACATAATGTTAATATTCTGTTATAAAAAGTTATGACTCTGAAGGAAAAATATATACCTCTAGAGGCTCTGAAACACATCCAAATATTAGACATTTCTTCATCCGTGAGTTCTAGATGAGCATAATTATGTAAAAAAGACCGATGGCTAAACAACTTTAAATTCAAAATACCAATAATTCACAAGATAACTAAATTTTGTAAGAAAGGAATATTATTTTGCAAGAGAAAACACTAGATTATACTACTAGAAAGTGCATCTCTCACATTCCAGCCCTCTAACAAGTCATAAATTCAGTTGCATCCATCAGTCCTGCAATCCTTATATATAAATACACACACACACACACACACACACCCCCCAAGTATTTCTCTAATCAAGAGACTTCCTAGCGCAACAAAGTGTGGAACAGCTCTATCACCTGATACACAGTTTTTGCAGCTTGCTTGTCTGTCACTTGCAGTTGCAGCAATGCATCTTCAACACGCATACCACGAACCAGTTTAGCAACCAAGTTGACCTTATTAGGGCTCTGCAAGGAGGCAGTGAGCTAAAGCTAATAAATGTACGATCAGAAAAAGGGGGAAAGTTAAAAATAACATCCAACATAGAACTTAAAGAGCAGCCATTTAGGTAACAAGGCATCTTTTATATTAATGTGAAGATGCAGCCTTTAAATATCATTTAATGGGAAAAAATTGACAAACTTTGACAAAAAGGAATTCCTCCCCTTGACATAAAGAACGTCTGCAGACTTCTGTTTTGCAATGCAGTCTTTTCTGAAATACAGAATCCCCACCTTAACCCATAAATAAAGCAACAGGAACTATGAATGCAACATCTCTTCTAAGTTGTTCAACAACCCTAAAGGAACTGACCCATTAACAGAGCTTCGAATAGAATTGAAGTGTTCCAACTCGTATGCACATTTTAATGTATAGCACCCCCACCCCAAAAAAAAAAAAAAAAACCTTTAGAATCTGTTACAAACCATTAAAAAGATGCAACAAGTGTGAATATGGTAACCTGATTCATGCCCTTTAATACAAATTGAACTTGTGAAGGTCTAGAAGATGATTTCTGGTCTTGTTCTTCAATTTTTTCACCACTTGAAGCTGAAAGAGGAGTGACTGAAGATTGATGAGGTGCTCCATTAGATGAATCTGCAAGCAAGTTCCTTGAACTGGAAATTCCCTTGTGATATCAAAAGAGAATAAGATATATGACAATTAAAACAAAAGGAGAGAGAAAATTAGAAAAACCAAAGGTGCTGTAGCCTGTAATCGAGAGATATGACATTAAATGGAAAGACGAGTTTTGTGCACTACCAAGTGTTGAAAGTACTGATGAAGGGGCCTTGAGATGGTTTGGTAAGATGGTGTCTGGAGTTTTAGAAAATGAGAAGAAGAAGAAAAGTTTGCAGTAGACGTGTAACCATGATTCTCCACTCTTTTGCCAACATGACGGATTAGGGACTGTACATGCCTCTGCCAACCCACCATGTCTTCAACAAAAGAAAAGAATTCTCCCACTACCCAAAAAAAACACAAATAGAGCAGAATAAATCAACCAATAAACAGATTAAAAAGAAAACAACATAAAATGTGCCAAACACCGCGTTTAGCTGAACTAGGATTCAAAATGGTCTGGGCTGACCTTACATACTCCTTTTTTTCCCCAGATTCAAATTTTTATAGAAACTTTGTTAGTCCTTTTTGTTTCTTTAGACTTACCCAAAATTACAAAACATGTTTAAAACATACAAATGAACTAAATAACAAGATTCTAAAGAGAAGTAGACGGTGCGAAAGAATTTTCATTAATAAACACAAAATGATACACCTAGTCAAACGAGGCGTAGTGAACCTAACCCCACAACAGAGTATTCACTTGCATACACAAAAAGATACACCCAATTATATACACACATACATACATCTGATTTTTAGGGTAGAAACTGAGTAGTCACTTGCATCCACAAAATAAATCACTGCATAAACTTGGCGATTTCCAGTAAGGAACTGACTCATTCATAAATGAAATCCAATTCTTTTTTGCATCTTCCAGTTGAAGTACTAAAAATGGTAAACTTGGCGACAATTACCATTAAACAGTAGAGATTAGATATGCGGGACCAGACCCAACTAGCAAACACGATTTTTAGCACTATATCAGACTCATCTTTCTCACCATACAAAAAATTAAGGATCTAGCTACTGAAAAATAAAAGATCTAGCTTATGCTCTTCCAAATTCTATTCACCTTCAACAATTCCACACTCTATGCGTACGATATGAACACAATTAACTAAACAAATCTTTGTATGCATATCAGATATTAAGTTTGACCATCTGAAGATACCTAAATGAAGGTAACCTAATTGTACATTGCTGCAAGCTTTAATTTGTTAATGGTTTTTTTTTTTTTTTGCTAAATTTTGACAAATTGAATGCAAGAAACTCATAGGCTGTGAATTTTCTTGAATTCAGGAATAAACAAATGGGTGTCGCACTTTTATTCCAGAAAAATCAGAAACTATTTAGACAAAGTCGTGTACGGTGAAGTTATTGAAATAATACCCTTTAATTTTCACAGAAAATAAAGGAAAATGCGTCACAAATTAATCTTCACAGATATAATTTAGCTAATAAGCAGAACCAATAAGAAGGTTTTGAACCCAACAATTTCCAGAAGAAATAAAAACGAAATTAAAGATTTTCTCCACACATAGATAAACACAAGGCAAGACATGAATTTTCTCAGCAGCCAAACACATTGTAAGGAAATCGAGATTTTTGGGAAGAAAATTACCTGAGAAAAGTGACCCAGAAAATGTGAGTGGTGCTCTGTTTGCGAGTGCTTGGTTTGCCGAGGACTGAGACGGCGAGGGAGGAAACTGGGAGAGTAACAAGAGCGAGTCGCAAAGGGTTTAATGTTTAGGATTAAACTTTTCGCAATTTACAAGACTGCCCTTCGATGAGTAGTTAATTGAGGAATGCTTGGCTGGTGTCTCAATCGATTATAAATTTTTGTGTTTATGATCGAAACTGTTTATATTATAAGTTGCCTTGTAAAGATTATTTTTGAAATCAATATTGTTTAGTTAATCAACTGTATAAACAAACAATTACAAACAGTTTGTAATGCTTTTACTGCCTCCGACCATTTTCATAAAGTTTAGTTATTAAACGATCTTATACTTATTGATTTTTGCTAGACAAACCATTTTTATTAAAGTTCAATTATTTCATCATTGTGCAAGGATGACATGCATAAATTGATAAATCGTCCAAATTTTTTGTTTAAATTTTTTTTTTTTAATGAAACACTTCAAGTACTGTTCACTTTTAACGAAAATGATATTTTTTTCTTGAAAAGTCATTCATGATACTATTCACTTACACATTTATTTTGTCACTTTCATTAAAATTAAAAATTTTAAGAACTTTTCGTTAGTATTCCTACAAAAAAAAAAAATTAGCGCTTTTATTTCTTATGTCAAAAAAGTTGGCCTAATTAGAATTACTCAGCAAAAATTATATTTACAAAGTGATTCACAAGTTCGGCAGGGAAATACCGAAATAGAATAACAAACTACCCCTAAGGTTTTGGCGCATTTAAACCAACCTTTCACAATTCGCAGGAAAGGAGAGAGAGAGAGAGAGAGAGAGAGAGAGAGAGAGAAAGCCCAAACCCTAATTCGAAAAAACAGCAACGGCTCTGAGAAAAACTTCATTTCATTTCCCTCGTCAATGGCGTCGACTGAATCTGGGGAATCGTACATTGGCAGCCTCATCACCCTAATCTCCAAGTACGAGATACGTTACGAAGGCGTTCTCTACTTCCTCAGCGTCCAAGACTCCTCCATCGGCCTCAAAAACGGTGCGTCTCGCGCTTCCATTTCTTCCTATATCTGCAATCTCCGCACATTTATGCACACATATGTAATCTGTATATGTATATGTATATATGTGCATTTGGTTGATTCGATGCCCATTTGAAATCCGTACTCGTGGATTGCCTAGGGTTTAGTTTTTTCGGTCCCCTAAATCTCTCTATGCATATAAGTATATGATGTTTGGAAGCAAAATCTCAGAACACACACACACACATATATATATATATATATATGCATTGCAGCTAAGTTGTTGCAGTTTATGTCTGTCAGTCCTTAAGGACCATGGTTTGATTGATTGGTCAATGAATTCTTGCCACAAATTGTTTGGTTTGGAAATCTTTCTGTGAGGTTTAAGAAAACAGTGTTTGAAAGACCAATCCAGTCTAGTCGATTTATAATTGTAAAAAATTTTGATCTGTTATATGCTCGAGAACGCGTTTGGAAATTGTCATTTGATGAAGATTGTATAGTTTTTCATCTAAGGTTAAATTGTTATTCATCTGTCGGGGAGAGGTTTTCTGTATTCATAACTTATGTTGGACTTGGTGATAATTCCATTTTAAGTTTGAAACATACATCCAGCTTTTGGACTCATTAAGTCGTTATTTGATGATGATGATCGAATTGTTTGAATGTTAAACAATCATTCGTCTGGCAGAGAGAGAGAGAGGTAGATGTTTGCTACGTTCATTACTTATGTTGGAGTGAAATATAACCCCGTGATCAATTTGTGACATACCTCAATATACTGAATTGGATCTAATTTTCTTCCTCCTTGATTTCTTTTATATTGAGTGGACGTATGAAAGTTACAGTACTAGGGGTTAAATTTGTTATTAGTGTTCGGTTGGTTAACATTGTACAATGTTCATACGGTTTCTATATAGTAATAGTCAAATATACACTAGGAGCGTTTGAAGTGAAATTTATCTTCTCTACTATGTCTACAACTTGTGTTCATATAGAACATATTACTGTTCTAAAAAATTCCACAAGTATTTACATCCTGTATGTATTTTCTGACGTGAAATTTTGCTAAAACAACTGTTTACATAGTTATAATTTGGTTTTTTGTCTTCTATAGTTGGGAAGTCAAACATTGTAAATGTATTAAGTTCTGTATGATGTTGCAGTTAGAGCATATGGAACAGAGGGGCGTAAGAAGGATGGCCCACAAGTTCCTCCAACTGATACGGTGTATGAGTATATTCTATTTAGAGCAACTGACATCAAGGTAAGAGGGAAACATTATATACTTGATTAACTGTTTAATCTTATCTTCTTTCTTTTATACGTTTATCGCTCCATATAAAGTTGTGTAGTTTTATTTTGGCTAGTTCTTGGTTTATGTTGCTAGGGACGAAACTATTAATTTTTTTTACTTCGTATTTTTGTTTATTTCTAGTCTTCATTAGTAAATTTTCTTTATATCATAAAGAACAAGAAAAGAAGTATACAAAGAATAGAAAGTAGGGGGAAACAGAGATGAACATATGATAGAGATTGAAGAAGAGAAGAGAAATCAAAGAAACTAAGATTCATAAGATTAGTATAATTAACTATATAATAGGAGAAGAAAGTGTGGATCTTTGAACAAAATTGCGTTCCTTTATTAGTGTGGAAACTAAGAAACTTGTGCACACATGAATGATGCTAAATCTATTGGAAAATTTTGGGGATATGAAAGAAAGATTTGAGATAATAGTTTCTTTTCTGAATCATGCAATATTCTGTGTGGCATTTTAATTGGTTTTTTTCTTTCTATATGTTGTATGTAAATCATTGGATGTGTCATCCCTTTTTTTCGCTTTTCATTGCGTTCAATATGTGTTGTGCCCTTTTGAGCTAGGGATCGCCTTTGAGTTTAATATCATCTTTTACCAGTTCTGCCCTCCTTTGTTCTATAAGTTTTCTTATGTGGCATGGAATGATACTTCAGTTAACTCTCCTTCTCTCTCACACACAGACATACATTTTTTTGTTGTTCTAGAGAGGATTTTTATGAATGAGATCTCATTGTGATGAAACCGTTCCTAGACTTTGTAAACAGATGAGTTTGCTGGGGTGATAAATTTTGTAGATTGCATCATACATGTACTGATAATTCTCTTGTTTTCACAATTGTAGGATTTACAAGTTAAGTCCCCCCCGTCATCTCAAAGAGAAGAACGCATTCACGAAGATCCTGCTATTATACAGGTATTGACATTTGGTTAAGTACCTGTGTGTACGATGCTCATACATAAAAGTACATAGGCAATTATAATCTCTCTAAGTCAATTAGAAAATATGATTTCATATATTTAATTGATTTTTTTCTTTGCAGTCACACTATGCTGGGGCTCCTGTAAGTTCTCCACCATCAGCCTTAGTTGGAGGTAAAAGCTTGACAGAAACAACTCATTGGCAGGATACCCCTGCTTTGACTAGTAGAGGACAACATATCGGTGTATTGCCTTCTTATCATTATGGAACTGATGTTGCTCCATCAGGAAATACCTCTTCTACTCAACTTCCCAGTCCTCCAGCACTTTCTTTTCCAATGTATTGGCAAGGATACAATGGTGCATCACTTAATATGTCTGACCATCCACATAACCATATTCCTTTGCAGTCTTCATCTGCAATATCACATCCCTTGACAATGAAAAATAAGGCTCCTGGAAATCAGTCCTCCACAGCTATTGGCATGGCAAATGGATCGGAATGTCTTACCCCCGTAATTTCTTCTTCTGCACCAACTTTTGTACATCCAAACTTTTCCACCTCTGGTACTCCTGTAACTTTTTCTTCTCTTGGTATGCCTTCATCTTTGGCTTCACAGGTACCTTTACCATCTCATTCTACACCTCTAAATGCTAGCCGACTAACTATGCCTTTGTTTCCTTCACCTCGCCAAGACTTGGATATAAGTGAAACACAAATTGTTACAAAAGCTGTTTCTGATCCAGTACCAGTTCTACCTGCTCAATCCATGCCTTATCCAGGATCGTTCTCTGTGGGTTCTGATCTAGGTCCCTTGCTAACACCACCCCCATCTTTGTTAACTCCTGATCAATTGGCACCCTCTAGATCACACTTAATGGGCACTTTGATGCCAACCTCATGTAGTTCTATATCCATGATTCCTCCTCCCGCAACTCAAGCACCATTGTTGCCACTGCCCACTTCTACCCAACAGGTGAGATTGAAAGTAGCATTTTTTCATAAACTTTATGATAACTAAGTTTGTCTTTTTAATCCCCTATATTTTTTTGTTTTCCATTGCAAATGATTGTGTTTTCCAATGTACAAATGTGGTGGTGCTTTTCTAACAAAGGCTCTGTGAACTTCTGCGTCTTAGGTTTAGACCTGATGTTTATTCCATTTATGTGCTTTGGAACAATTGCCAAAGTGTCCTCTTAATTTAGTAATTGATAAGATATTTTCTTTTTGGACCTTATACAGGGTGAGATGTTCTTAGGAAATTTTGACTATTAGAATTAAGAAAATGAGTGCTTTCACTTTAAAAAAAAAAAGAAGAAAGAAAATGAGTGCTTGTAGACGATCAAATGCTTTTAACTACTGCAAGTACGGTATAAATTCAAAAGTACTTAAATGCTGGTGTGGGTATGTGCCCGCATGCTTGTAAAGATCTCACTAAGCTCTTGGCAGTATATATAACTTTCATGTTTGTTTGTGGTTTTTGCTTGCTGGTGTGGGTGTGCGCACATCACACTCATCTCTGCCATTGAGGGAGGGAAAGAAGGAATTTACAAGTTGAATTGTTTGTACTTGTATTGGGTGTGTGCATGCATGTCATGTGTGGAAGGTATTGATGGAGAGAATAAGTGATTTCTACTTCGAACCATGCTGCTTTTGGTTTGCACTGTTTGGAACCTAGCTTTTGAAAATGATGTTTTATTGGATATCTCGGAAGTGTGCATTTGCATTCTGAATTACATATTGCTTTACGTGATGCGGATGTATGCACTTGAATAATAATGGAAGCGTCTTGCACATTTTGAAGTGCATTTATGATCCTGTCGTCATGCTATTTTGCGTTTGGTATCTACATGGATTGTTACCCTTTATAGGATTCCAATTTTATCAGTTAGCTTGATCATTGGTTGTGGTTAGAGGAAAATATGCATGTCATTTTCCATACTTATCTTATCGAAAATATGAATAGAAGCGGAAGCATATTCTGATTATCCTTAGTTCTAGCTGTTTATCCTATTGGAAATATGAATGGAAGCGGAAGGGTATTCTGGTTATCCTTAGTTCTAGCTGTTTCCTGGATAAAATTGGACTTCTGGTAAAATTTTCATTGTTTTATGTTTTGCAGTCTCCATATTCTACACAGTTCACTGAGGAGTTTGATTTTCTAGCGATGAACGAGAAGTTTAAGAAGGATGAAGTGTGGGGATACCTAGGACAGGACAAACAAAGACATTCAACAGAAAGAGTGGATGACAGTGGAACTAGTGGAACTGGTCAATGTTTGGATGAGAAAGAAGGTGGCCTGGTACCCAACACAAAGGTAGGACACGGATTTTGTATATACTGGATGGTTTAGCAGTTGAATGCAAATGTTGAGCTTTGAATTAATCATTTTTCTTTCTTTGTTTCATCCAGCCTGCATATAACAAGGATGAGTTCTTTGACACAATTTCATGTAGTTCAGTCAACCGTGGAGGAAGAAACGGACATAGGTTTTCTGAGAGAATGAAGCAGGATACTGAGGTTTGCCACTCTATTTTATTTGTTTTTTGGTTGAATATTAAATCAGAAAGTGATCGTAAGTTGCTGTTGGGTGATATATTAATTTAGTTTTAATATTTCTTCCCCAGACATTTGGCAATTTCCAGCAGAGATCTAATCTTGGTTATGGTGGTTATGCTTCTGGGCGTGGTGGGAATTACCGGGGTCCATATCAGTGGGGAAGGGGTTATGGATATGGCTATGGAGGGAGAGGACGCGGTGGCAACATGCCCTTCTAATGTTGGGTCGTATTTCAATGTTCACTTGAGGTCTATGGTTCTCTTTAGCTTCCTTTTACCTCCTTGTTCTTGACATGAGCATCGAATCCCAAAGGTAAATGTTGCGGACATCTTGAGATTTTCTTGTTTTTTAGAGGAGTTTTAGAACTACCACCAACCGGACTGGTTCATGCCTTTTTAGTGCCCATGAGCTGGCCTTTTTTGTGCAAATATTGTCCATGATACAATTGGTAAAAAGAGAAATCAAATTCTGGTGTTCTTGTGCTTGTGTCTATATTTGTAATAGTTGAAACTGTATACATCTGTGTTTGACTACAACTTAAATCCATCTTGTTCTGCTCTTTAACTTTTGATTAGAAGCTTTGACACAAAATAAAAAAAAACTTTTGATTAGAAGCGACATTTCTATTCTAAGCTAGACTAGAGGGAGGGGGAGGGTTCGAACGCTGAATGTAGTGGGTGAAGAGAAATTTCTTATCTATTAGGGCAATCCACTACTTGTGCTTTGGTCTTTTACTTTAAGCCCATCTTCAACTCGGCTCCTCGTCGTGGTGACGTTGATTAGGGCGAGTGTGCAACCGATTGCAATGAGGATGAGTATCCCTGAACCAATATAGATTCCTTGTCTAACCAAGTAGCAGTCCCCATCCACCCATCCTCGTCCGTACGGTTGCTCTCTGCTCATGCTAGTTGCCGTGCTCAGCAATGTCCCTCCTATTACAAAGCTCATCCTGCAAGCGCAACAATAGTCAATGGTCATTCAAAATTTACTATTTTAATCGGCATTTTGCTCATATCAGATCTTAGTGGTTCTGAGATCGAGTCTGACGTCCATCTTCTTGGGAATTATTAGTGTTTGTACCTTATTTCACCAACCC
The DNA here is from genome assembly GCA_036320875.1 of Cotoneaster glaucophyllus. Classification (NCBI taxonomy): domain Eukaryota; kingdom Viridiplantae; phylum Streptophyta; class Magnoliopsida; order Rosales; family Rosaceae; genus Cotoneaster; species Cotoneaster glaucophyllus. The sequence continues at coordinate 1,621,995 of CM070060.1, forward strand.
TGAAACGACCAAGCACCGGTCAACTATATATGTTAGGAGACCTACTGAAGAGTTCGTGCTGAGACATCCTTGCCGAAGCAAATGAGTCTTTCTAACTAGGAGATCAATTACAATGCGACAACGTGTCAACACCAGAATAAAGTCGCTAGAGTTCCACATCGACTGCGGAAGACAACAGGGTACTCTAGATAAGCTTCGTCTAATCTCACATTCCTTAATCAACTTTATATTTTACTAATGACAATTATGCTTGAACCCTTGCATTATGTAAACACTCTATTATTAATGAGAATTCCTCTACTCTTGTAGACGTAGCCAAATTTAAGATGAACTACATACACCTTGTGTTTGCTTTTTTTTTATCTTTAGTCTCTTTACATATCATCTATATTTGATGGCCAAAACATCCTTACGAAGGTCACTCATCGACACTTTACGTTGTCATGAAGTTAATCCAATTTGTACATCAACGACTAATATTATTATAATATTTATTTTTAAAATATTGTCACCCCTCAAAACTACTTCAGTTTACATGACCCACATCGAGAAGTACTATTATGGCCCTTTATCTCATTTTGAACTTGTCATTTTTTTATTACAATGCTACACGATGATTCAAATCGAATCAACCTTAAAAATCAACTATGTCAATCAATCAAATATTATGCAGCAGAACCATGGCAATTAACATTTCAATACGCAGCAACACTATGATACAAGGAAATAATGGACCTAACCACCGAAACTTCGGCAAGTTAATTGAATGGGTAGGCGGTTTTCAAATGTTATCTTTTGACAAAAAGGAGAGGTTTGGTTGATTTTTGGCATCTTTATTGACTAAGAAAGTTGACGTTTTTTATGATCACACAACATTACAGTATGCCAAGGAGAGCCAAGAAAATAAAATTAGAATGTTCGAATGAGGAGGTAGGTAGATATGTGGAATTTTAAACTATTTGCGACTGTTTATTTAATTTGATCGGTAATAATTATTGACACTCCAAAAACGTCATTTTGAATTTTTTGTGTACAAAATTACAAGAGAAAACTTGTACATAAAAGAGTATACATTTTCGAAGTACTAACAACATAGTAAAACTAACGAAAAGTTCAAAAAAACTCTCTTTAATAAAGTCGCGTAAATAACTATTTAGTCTAGTCAAACGGAGCACAGAGAAGTGTTGAGTTTGAAACTCTAGCGGTCAGCTCTATTTTAATAGATTGCGTGGAAAAGATCCAAGTAATTAACTGTAAACAAAGAAGGGAAATTGGAGATCAAAACACTTATTGGGCCACAGAGAGGCCACACCCATTTTGGGTGCAGATGATTTGATCTCGGGAAATTGAGGAGACTGAATACCTACCAAGAAATGGACAAAAGAGCCATCGAAACCGTCGGTCTTTTGGCTTTGGAGCTGGTGGTTGTAGTAGTGGTAGAAGACGTACCCTTCATCTTCTTCTTCTTCTCATCTATTGGACAAACATAACTGCAAAAAATCAAATTTCCGACCATCTGGGCAGCAAGCAAACATATCAAGGCTGCAACTCCGAACCCAAATGCCTGACTTTCTGGCAAATAACACATTCTTCCCACCAACTTGAGCTCGTCTTCCTACAAAATTAAACCCCAGAATTAATCAAGAAATTAACCCCTAATTAAATTAAGCAGTAACCATTCATTGTCATGATCAAACCGTATGTGTTATGTATGTATATGTGTGTGTATGTATGTACGTACCTTCGTTCGCTTAATCTCGGCGGCTATGCATGAAACGAAGGAGACGATGCCAAGGGAGGTAACTACAAGAAGAGTTAACACCAACTCATATTGATGTTTCGCCATGAGAGTCGAGAAGGCTGCTCGAAACAAAAAGAGGCAGAGGAGGAGGAGGAGGAGACGGAGATTATACAAAAGGGCATATAAAAGTAGGGTGGTGGTGGGCTTTGGGTAGCGTTAGGTGGTAGAGACAGACAGTAGGTACCAGTCTTCCTCTCTAGTTGTTGAGACTTTCTTGCAACAAGTCTTTGATTGCTTGGAAGGAGAGGTACCCCTTCCAAAACGTATTTGGTTGAATTTGGAATATTTTCCAAGCTTTGGACCGGACAAAACAACAACCCATTAAATTTTTTATTTTTAGAAAGGCTTCTCTAATCAGATATGCATCTCATCCAAGATTTGAAGAAATAAAAGGCATTTGCTGCCAGTGCTATTGTTTAATGGGTATTCCTCTTCATTTTAAGTGAGAGGTTCTTAGGTTCGATTCTTACCAAAAACGGATTTGGACCACATTATTGTTTTAGACTTATTTTATATACTATTTTTTGGTTAAATATACTAAATAATAGAAAAAAAATGTTAAGTGCCTCTATTCTCCGAACATTAAACACAACGAAATTTGATTATTTAATTCGATTTCAATTATAGTTATTTAAAAAAAAAACAACAATATTTATTTACATTGAGGGGTGGGGGAGTTGGCTAAGTCACACACTGGGTTGCCATAATAATGAGGTTCAAATCGCCATTGGCAAGAATAACCTAAGACCTCTCACCTTTTTTTTGGAGGTTCAAATTTGATTATCTACACTAAGGGGGAGGGGTGAGCTTAGCCTCACAATGAGCTAGCAATAATGTGGTCCAAGTTTACCTTTGGCGAGAATCAAATCTAAGATCTCTCACTTACAAGTGAAGATGAATAGCACCAGACCGTGACACTATGTGGCTTAATTACTATTATTATCATTATTAAATTTCATATTAAACTGAGGAGCGGTTGGTGGTGTTGGGTTAATGCAAAGTGTAATCTTGAAATTTTAGAAATAAGTGAGAGTATAATGAGGAGGAAAAATCCATTCTAATTCCCAGCACGGGAATCCAAATATTACCTAAATGTAGTAAATCCAATTCCTCTAAATTTCATAGTAGGATTCCAAAATTCTCGTAGATCTCACCAATTTTTTCGTTCCTAATATTCAGTAAACATTAAAGTATTCTATAATCGAAATTCAATTCCTCATTTTAATTCTGATTACTTTTATGTAAACACAGGTGGTGATGGTAATATCTTATAAGTTGTTCTAAGTTGTAAATCTTGTGGCTTGGCTTGAGATAATACGTAAATTGAAAGGTATGAACTTGAACTATATAATAGTTATTTATGCAAGTTTTGTGGCTTGATATTTTGGGTGTTATTGCAAGGAAATATATTTAGTTTATGTGGTTTACATGATACTATTCACTTTACTCTTTATTTTATCTTTATCGTTAAAACTCAAAGTTTTCAAACCCTTTTCATTAGTTTTCCTTATAAGAAAAGGAAAATAGAATAAGAGATTACTTGACCATCTCCTTCTCTCACTGGTCACGAGTGTACGGGTGGGATCCACTGTCTGTAGAACCGCACTTCAGTTGGATAGACTACAATTCTCTATTTGGAAGCATTGATGCTTCCACCGCTTGAGGTTGCTTTCATTATTCCTTCAAGTTTCTTCAAGTTTTCATTTCCAACTACATGAATGACGATACGATTTAATATTTGTTTAAACAGTGATGGATTTGAGATTCAAATATTGGGGGGTTTAGTGTTAAGGTCTAAATTTTTTTTAATACAAACATGGTGCGAAGTGCGCCAAAATATATCAGTTTTTTGGTGACGTATTTTGTCGAATATTTGATGGTTTTATTGTTGTCAGCCAAACATTATTTGTTAGGTAACAAATATCGACATATGCTGAAGCAATTTAATGAATGTTGTCGATAAAATTTATCGGGTGCTCTCGACACAACCTGCCAAGATATGCCTAGCATATGTTACATCAAACACTAGTTGATTCATAATTGACCCATATCAAACGTTCAAAAGTCTTCGGAAGACATCAACATGCATTTTCCGAACTCTAAATGATCCTGGGATCATCTTATTTTCAGTGTACATTTGCCACTGTGTTTGAACTTGATGCATAATTATAATTGACTGATTGCATATTTGCTAAGTAGAAATCGTTGAAATAAAGAAAGATAAAGTGCATGACCCGCAGTTGGCAAAATGAAAGTGAAAAGAAGAAAAATTTATGCGTTTTCAGTTAGGAGGATGAGAACTTTTTTATATTCCATTAAAGTGATTGATAAAGAGAGTTGCGAAAGTAGCTCTAAGATATAAGGTCAAAACTGGTATTGTGAGGACTATAATGGGCAACACACATAAGGGGAGGCCCAAAACCAAGAGGCCATAGCCAGCCCAAAACCAAAAGTAAGATCACATGACCGAACTAGGTTTATATTTTAAGAAAACTAATGAAAATTGTTTGAAAATTAAAAATAATTATCAAGCATGTTTTTAGTTTTAAAAAATAAATTGAAAATAAAAACGAAATGATTGTTAAACGATCCATTAGCTTACTACGTAAGTGTTTCCCCTAATTTAGCAGGATGGGTCGTTGATGAGAATTTTTTGTCATTGTTTGGATTGTTACCACCAAGCCACGAATTTGGCTTGATAGAATGAAAAATTGTTGCGTGCCGCAAATTTAACTAGTTGACTATTTGACCAAGCAAGGAACCTCCTCTTTGTTTAAGTCCTTCAACTCCCTTGGGGTCAAGGGTGGTTAGGATTGATCAATGCATTTTATTGATTTTCTGGTGGATAGATGAAAATAAATGTACGAGGAATTAATTCAAGAATGTAAAGTGTGAGAGTATAAAGAATGACAATAAAATAATAAGAAAGTAAGTACATAAAGTTTAAACAAACTTAATTTGAATACCAAGATAATTAAAGGTGCTTAAACTAATAAAAACTTGCTTGAATCTATGAACTGAAAGGTAAATTGGTGTAAATAAAACGTATTATATGAAAAGTAATGGATAACAAGAATACAAAGGTATTTCGATTCGAGGAAAGCTGGTTTCACAGAGAGGGAGGTACTTGTTAACGCAGACCACTGTATGATCCGGACCCATTCTTGCCATGTCACCATTTTGATGGAAGATTCATTGAGCGAGGACTAGATCACCGTTGGATGAAAGACCCTTTGGCACTTGATCGACCTCATCTCTAAATGGTCGGCTTTAGCGGTCAACTTTCTAGTGGTCGACTCTAATGGTCAACTCTCTAGAAAACCACTTGGGATGACCACTTCCTCCAAGTTGTAAGCACTCTGGAAGACCACTTCTCCAGAGTGCTCTACGAATGACCGCCTCTCTCGAGTGCTCTATACGGATGATTGCCTCTCACGAGCGCTTTATATAGACAACTGCCTCTCCCAAGCGCTCTCTACGGACAACCACTACTCCTGAGCGCTTTCTACGGACTATTGCTTCCCCTGAGCGCTCTTTTGATAGATTATCATTGAATGAAGACCTTAATGACTAGAGATTTGTTGGCTTGTAGATCTGTGTTGGGCTTTAGACATTTACTTAGTGGTTTACATGAGGCCACATTATTTTGTAATTGTGGGCTGCCCCTAGCCGCATACATGAACATTTGGTGGAAGGTCTTAGGCCTATATAAAGGGGCTGTAATGTAGAAGAAAGAGATTGGATCTTTCTAGCTCTCCAAGGCTCCAATTCATATTCTTGTAACACAAATATATATATATGCAGACTATAGTGCACGTAGCTCGGTTTATGGGTGAACAACTATATATAATACATCCTAGCTTGTGTCTATTCTACTATTGATCCCTATAATATCTCTCATACACCTACCAAGGATAGCCATACTGATTTTTGTTAACCTCCCAATTTTGAGCGTTAATAGTTTGGCGCCATTTGTGAAACTATTTGGTCGTGTTTTTCTACACAGTTCAGCACTCAGTGCCGATCAATCATACACACTCCCTCGAGTATATGACGAGCAAAAGATGGAAGGAGAAACTCTTTCCTCAGGCCTCAAGAAGGCTAGTAGGAAAAAAAGATCAGTTTTTCCTTTTTGTATTTGCTTAGTCCAGGCAGCTAACAACAAAAACAACGAATTTGAGAGAAAGAAAATACGAAAAAGAAGAGAAAGGGCTTTGCAGCCCTCTTGTGAAAACAAGACGGATGATGAGAAAAGGTCCACGAGTTTTTGGAACATTTGTATAGTTCGTGTGTCCGAGACTTTCTAAACTAAACTGAACCTTACGACTCAAGACTTTCTTCCATAGGCAATAGCATAAGACATTCTCCTTCTCAGTGTAGATAATATTATTTGTTAAAAAATAAAATTAAAAGAAAAAAAAGAAAAAAAAAAGAAAGAAAAAAGAACTCGACTCGAGACTTTCTAAACCAAACCAAACGCAACGACTACAACCTAAAAAACTCACCGAAGAACCATTAACCAAATTTCTTCCATAGGCAACACCATTCATTAGGCTATGGGGATGTTCCCACATCATATTCCCTTCCATGTTTTCTATGGGTTATTCTATATCATGCCCACTAATTTTTTCGGGGACATGCCCAATAGTTTTTTCGCAGGGTAAAATATACAAAACTACCTTAACTATTGGTCTTACGCCAATATCATACCTCATCTTTTAAAATTGATAATGTTATACCTCATCTTTAGAATTTGGTCCAATGTTATACCTTCCATTAGTTTGGCCGTGAATTTCTCAGTTAAATGCTGATGTAGCTTGATCCGGAGCCCACTTTATATTATAAAATTAATAAAGGGTAAATTACAAATAACTATCTCAACTATTGGGTCGTTAACAGTTTCATACCTCATCTTTAAAAAGTTTCAATGTCATACATTTGCTTACGAATTTGTTTCAATGTCATACATTTGCTTACGAATTTGTTTCAATGTCATACCTTTTGTCAATTCCTCCATTAAATGCTGACGTGGCACATTTTATATTAAAAAATTATTAAAAACTTAAAAAAATATTTAAAATATTAATTAAATATTAAAAAATATTTTTTTTCTTCTCTCTTTCCTTCTTCTTCTTCTTCTGCCGAAACTCCTCTTCCTCATTCTTCTTCTTCTTCTGGGTTGCACGGGTTGGGGTTTTTTTTTTTTTTTCCTTCTTCTTCCTCCTTCCTCCTTCTTCTTCTGGGTTGCACGGGTTAGGTTTTTTTTTTTTCCTCCCTCTTCCTCTTCCTTCTCCTTCCTCCTTCCTCTTCCTCTTCCTTCTCCTTCCTCCTTCCTCCTTCCTCCTTCTTCTTCTTCTGGGTTGCACGGGTTGGGTTTTTTTTTTTTTTTTTTTTTTTTTCCTCCTTCTTCCTCTTCCTCCTCCTCCTCCTCCTCCTCCATCTTCTTCCTCCTCCTTTTTCTTCCTCTTCTGGGTTGCACGGTTTTTTTTTTTTTTTTTTTTTAATTTAAATTTTTAATATTTAGTTAATATTTAATTAATATTTTTTTAAGTTTTTAATAATATTTTAATATAAAGTGTGTCACGTCAGCATTTAATAGATGAACTGATAGTTAATTGACGGAAGGTATGACATTGAAACAAATTCGTAAGCAAATGTATGACATTGAAACTTTTTAAAGATGAGGTATGAAACTGTTAACGACCCAATAGTTGAGGTAGTTTTTTGTAATTTACCCATTAATAAAATATTAAAAGAAAAAAATTTACCCTTAAAAAATAAAAAATAAAAAATAAACACCCATCTTCCCCGACCCCATCCCCTTCCTTGCAACCCATATCCAAAACCCAGATCCCTTCCCCTTCCCTGCAACCCCCGACCCCTTCGCCACCCACGCCAACATCTCCCCACCTCCACGCTTCTCTGTCCTCGACCCAGATTCGGAATCGAAGCATTCGAGGCTGAATCAAGGTAGAAGGTAGAAGAAGAAATGAGCAGTGTGAGAGAGTGAGAAATAGAGCAGGTTCAGTCGGCAGTGGAGGAGCACCTGGATCAAATGACAGATCTCGTCCAGAAATTATCCGCAGAGTTACGTTCTGGTCTTGCACCTGCTGTAAACACTTTCTTGGACTTTTTCCACGCCATCGATTGGAAGGTACCTCCATATTCCCTCTCTCTCGCTGTTTGGCTTCCCAGAAAGTAAACAAATTTGAAAAGATAATCTAATTTAATTTAATGGGTGATTGGCAGGAACCTTGGTTGATGAGTTTAATGGGGATGCATCTTGTGTTTCTGATAGCAGGCATTAACTCCAGAAGGAATCTCAACTTCCAAATGTCTCTGTTCCTTCCTGCAAGAAATACCATGAAACCATGTTGTGTGGCGTCTCTCGCTTCTTGGCTTCCACATCATTCGCTCGCCTACTCTCCCCACTTTCATCTTCGTCTCTCATCCGCCACCCGTTTCTCCGGCCAGACCTCAACCCAGTAATGGCTTAGGGTTTCTCTATTCTCTCCCAGGTAAGTAGATTCTTCACCTCAAATCCCAAAGTTTCAATCTTTTTAGTCTTAATTTCCTCAATTTTCACCAAATTCGAATTGGGTTTTCATCAATTTTCTCAAAATTTTGATTGACATGGATCCAAGTTCGTATCAATTGCCCAATTCCAATTTCATCGACCATACACTTTCCCCCAATACTCAATTAACGAAGGATGAGGTGGGTCTGGGTGGGGGGGGGGGGGGGGGAAGATGTTGCTTTGGGTGGGGAAAGGGTCGGGGGTTGCGGGGAAGGGGAAGATGGTTGTATGGTTTTTTTATTTTTTATTTTTAAGGGTAAATTATTATTTTTTAATATTTTATTACTTTTTTTTAATAAAAAGTGGGCCCTAGATCAAGCATGTCATTATTTAACCAAGAAATTCATGATCAAGCTAACGGAATGTATAATAACACAACAACAACAACAAAGCCTTTTCCCACTAAGTGGGGTCGACTATGTGTATTCTAGAACGCAATTGCGCTCGGTTCTGTGTCATGTCCTCCGTTAGATCCAAATATTCTAAGTCTTTTCTAAGAGTCTTTTCCAAAGTTTTCCTAGGTCTTCCTCTACCCCTTCGCCCTGGACCTTTGTCCTGTAGTCGCATCTTCTAATCGGAGCGTCAGTAGACCTTCTTTGCACATGTCCAAACCACTGTAACCGATTTTCTCTCATCTTTCCTTTAATTTCAGCTACTCCTACTTTGGATATCCTAACTCCTAATCTTATCTTTTCTCATGTGCCCACACATCCAACGACGCATCCTCATCTCCGTTACACCCTTTTTATGTACGTGTTGATGCTTCACCGCCTAACATTCTATGCCATACAACATCGTCGACCTTATTGTCGTCCTATAAAATTTTTCCTTGAGCTTCAGTGGCATACGACGGTCACACAACACGCCTGATGCACTCTTCCACTTCATCCGTCCAGCTTGTATTCTATGGTTGAGGTCTCCATCTAATTCTCCGTTCTTTTGCAAGATAGATCATAGGTAGCGAAAGTGGTCACTCTTTGGTACTTCCTGATCTCTGATCCTCATTTGCATTGAACTTGCACTCCATATATTCTGTCTTTGATCGACTTAGGCGAAGACCTTTAGATTCCAACACTTTTCTCCAAAGGTTAAGCTTCGCATTTACCCCTTCCCGAGTTTCATCTATCAACACTATATCGTCTGCGAAAAGCATACACCAAGGAATATCGTCTTGAATATGTCCTAACGGAAGGTATAACATTGGACCAAATTCTAAAGATGAGATATGACATTGTCAATTTCAAAAGATGAGGTAGTTTTGTGTAATTTACTCTTTTTTTCGCACATACCCACTACTTTTTATGGGGTCATGCCCAATAGTTTCCCCATTGCCCTCTTTGTATTGTGATCAATTTCAAATTCGGAAATGATACACACATTATTTTTAACATCTCACACATATTTAATCTTATTCATCATTTTCGTGTATTTATTCAATGTGATGATCCGAATATCATAAACAAAAAGGATTTTTAAGAAGCTAAAAAGAGTGTCACACCTCCTTTCAGATCATAAGGAAAAATCCACTCCATGTGGAAAAAGGTGATTTGCATGGGGGCACAGTGATTTTTCCATCCGACAAGGTTTTAAAAGACGCTAGACGCTAGTCGGACGGTGGGTTGGGGCCTAGCGCCTAGGTGGACTGGCGGATTTAAATAAATTTATTATATATTGTATGAATAAGTGCATTTATACTTAAAAAAAAAGGGGTTTTATCACAAATGATCCCTGAAATTGACCCATCCCATCAAGATGGTCCCTGAATTTGAAAATCGATCAATGTAGTCCCTGAAATTGGGTGTCACAAATCAATGTAATCCTTCCGTTATAACTTCGTTAAAAATTATGTTATGTGTTGATGTGGCACATAATTGGGTTCCACAATATAATAAAATATTACTATGTTGATTAAAAGTAATAAAATAATAATTAAAAACTATTTTATATAATTTAAAACAAAAAAAAAGAAGAAGAAGAAGATGACTATTCATCATCTTCTTCCCCTCCTACCCAACAACACCCTTTTATTACATGCAGTTTCCAACTGCCACTTTCACCAGAGCAACCACCACAGTCCCCACCCCACCCCATCGCACATGTAATCGTCACCAATTCTCAGCGCCACTCCTCTACGGCCTGCACCTCCGGGTCGAGCAACATCGGGGAGGTTTCATTTGGGGTTGTTTTAACGGGTACCAAGCTGATTGCAAAAACTACAAAACTATGGATATAAAATAGATCGAATTTTTGCATGTGACGGATGAACTGAAAACAAGGGTTAGATTGGAAAAACTATATATATGTGTACCAGGAAGTTCCCAGGGTTCGCATTTGTTGAGATTAACGTCGACAATCGCCCTTCCAGTAAAAGTGGCATCATTTATCTTGTTCATGAGGTAGCAGATGATAAGTTCTTCATCTGTAGGATGAAATTAGAACCCTGGTGACAGTGGCAATTCCTCATTTGGGTCGCTGGGTAGGAGAGGAAGAAGATGATGAACAGTCATCTTCATCTTCTTTTTCTTTTTTTTTTTTGTTTTAAATTATATAAAATAGTTTTTTAATTATTATTTTATTACTTTTAATCCACGTAGCAATATTTTATTATATTGTGGAACCCAATTATGTGCCACATCAGCACATAACAGAATTTTTAACGGAGTTATGACGGAAGGACTACATTGATTTGCGACACCCAATTTCAGGGACTACATTGATCGATTTTCAAATTCAGGGACCATCTGGATGAGATGGGTCAATTTCAGGGATCATTTGTGATAAAAACCCTTTTTTTTTTTAATTTTTGTCAAAAATACATAATTTTGTTGGAATACATAACTTGCAAAATAAATTGACATATAGATTTAAAGTGTTAGAACATAATGAAAACATGGGAAACAAGCATATAATGAGTGTTCATCCAAGTATGCAACAAGTCTTTTACATTTTATTGAAAAAAAAGAAGAATGCAAAATGAAAGTTATTAGTTATTAATTTTCTGTCTAAGTGAGAGTCGCAACTTAGACTGGCGTCTAGGCGGTCTAGGCGCATTTTCTTAACTTTCAAACGCTTATGAATTAATCGGGACAATAGTCAGCCGCTTAGTGCCTAGACGGGCCCTAAACGGCGCTAGATCGGAAACAGTGGCATCGGGTTTATGGGCGGGGATGAGGATTCTCTCCCCTCTTATTCCCATCCCCTTCCCTCCCCTCCTCTCACATATTATTTTTTGTCTTATTGTCTCTATAAAAAAATCAATATAAGATGTTGACGTGGTTAAACCGTAATTGCGACTAATTGCGACATGGCAGCTGCATTTTAGATTAATTAGTTCACTTGAACCGAAGGGCACAACAATTTCAAGTTAGAGGAATCGAGATCAAACTAGTGTGACATGATTGAGGATTCTAAGGTCATCTTCAATGGAGAACGAAGGGAGTGATATCGCCCATTTTTGACCCCAAAAAAAAAAAAAAAAATCAAATCTTTAGTAGGTGGGTTAAATAGAGGGTATTGTTAGGGATATCGAAAGTTTAAACTTTTTGTAATGTTAGGGACACCAAAAGTTTAAACTAAATTGCAAACTAAATAATGTGATTGTTGATGATTGAATTATTACTTAAATGTTGATTAACGTGTTCATTTCGTATTAATGACACATCATCTTGTTTTCAAATTTAGTTTTAAGTTTTTGGTCTACCTAGCAGTACTCTAAGGGCTCGTTTACTAATCCGTAATCAGAACGAGATGAATTGAATTAAGGAGGAATGTGAATGGGGAGAAGTTAGAATCGAATTCCTGTCAAAGTTGTTTACTGTAACGTTCTGGAATCGGAGTTAGAATTATATAAGTTGTTTACTAATTATCTTGAATCGGAATGAAAATTTGTATGATTACTGAAATACCCTTAATTTATAATAGACAAATTTAAAACTTTTTAAAACAATTTCACACAAGTATATATGTTTTAATTTACTTAAAATTTTAACTCCCATATGTTTATTTTTAATAGAACTTGAATTCTTTTTATTTTTTAAAGAGTAAAAACTCAAAAAAAAACAAGGTAAGTTTTTAGAACCTCCACAGTTCTAGTAGAACCCTATATACTCTCCCTCTGCATCCTCCTCAATTTGTTTCTCCAATCATCCCCAAACGCCAACTCTTACCACTCTCGACGCGTCAACCTCCCTCTGCATCTCTCTCTCTGTTCGGATTTGGAACTGGGTCTGTTGGGTAGAATTTTTGGGGTGGGTTGGTGATGGGTATTGGCAGTCTGGGAGGTGCTGCGGTGGTATGTGTTGGTTCAGGGGTGGGGATGGGTGCGCTTTGGGTGGTTAAGTTGCGGGAGGTAGATGGAAGGGGTTGAATCTGAAAGGGTAGTTTCGGTCGAAAATTTTGATTCCGGATGTTGGCTTTCTTCCGGAATTCAAATACCTCACCCAAGTCGGTAATTCAATTCCGGGAATATCAGGAGTTGGATTGCTGATTTTGAGTGGAGCCCACTAATATTTTGCATTCCCAAAATTTGGTAAATGCCGGAGTCACCTACGGAAGAATTCGATTCCGTTTCTTCTACCTCCATTCTGGATGCGTAAACACACCATAAATAGAAAAAAATTAGAGGCAAAGAGCTGATGGGCAAGGCAAACATAGCTCATCCATTAAACGGGAATTCGCAATTGTAAGAAAAGAAAAGCCCCTTCATGATTCCATCTAAATAAGCTATAATTAAGGGTCCTAAAGCATTAGTTACAGACCACTACTAATATAGGTCGTTGTGTTATTTATTGGAAATTCAAGAAACATAGGCAGTAATCCAAACACATGATAACCATCAAATGTCACAAACAAGCTATGTAACTTCTTTATCATTCAATAAACATGTGACCGGCAGTAAAATAAGACCAAATTTGAAAAAGAAAGGGCTGGTAGTGAATTAAGGAGAGAGTGAGTGGCGGTGACCGGCTGGCGATCAAGCGTGGAAGGTGGCAGTCTGAATGCCCTTGATGGGGTTGGCGACAGGGTCTGGAGCATCATACTTGCTGAAGAGTTTATAGGAGGAAATGAGTGAAATGAGTGCATAGCAAGTCACCGCCACAAATGTAATGGCAACAGAAATTGTGGCTTTGTGACAAAATCCGCCAAAAGACTCACAAGCTGCACTCCATGTTATGGCTGAATCGCCCTTGTATGCCAAATACAGCACCTCCATTGACGCAGCTCCGGCGGCCAGAACTAAGTAAGTAAGCATCTGGGCGTGTAGCATTATAGTTTACACAATAACTTCATTAAAAGTCTAAGAGACGTGAATACAACTTTTATTATAGACGGTAAATAGTGTGAATAACAGCTTCCAAAAGTAAAAAAAATACATGAAAAGAGTTAATTACATGATCAAGGAGGAAGAAAGTCCAGGCTTGAGACTTGGTGGCCGCACGAGCCTTGGCTGCAATGATAGCGGAGAGAAAAGAATAACCGGCACAAATGCCATTGGCATTCACCAAATACCTGCAACATCCATATCATCTTTACAATGATTTAAGATGACAAAGTTCTAACTGTGTTCTTAGTTATATTTACTTTAAATTAATTAAAAAACTTATATAAAAAGATTAAAACAGTAGAGTTAACAATCATTTTAAAATATATATAAAGTAAAATCCGCCTGGTAATGTTTCTTCAACAACTTCATCTTCCTAATGGTGTCGCGTTCATCGGGTTCCTCATCATGGGTTGAAGAGTCGTGGTCGTGGACCTTCACAGTTTATGGATTGTATTTTTTTTAGAGGCCTATTCCTCTTTCACATGCCATCTTTTTTCAGTACGTTTGGGTGATTAATGAGTTACCATTCACCCTGGAAATAGCGGAAAAGAAAGCCATCTCACATGAATATCATGTGTGGGAGTTCTATTGGTAACCAATATGATGATGTTTTGCTTTAAATTCTGGAAGAGAACTAATAGCTGAGTATTCCAAAGCTAAATCTAGTGTATCATAACGATGTTCTACTCTAAAGTTAGGGGATATTATGCTAGGTAAGCCACACAATGACCATCCATAACTTAGTATTGAACTCGACACAAATATATATGTCTTTATCATCCATGAGAGTCATACTTGAAACATCTTGCTTAGACGTGTGATCAATTAAATATCATTAGACTAGCTAGTTGGTTCCAGTAATTGTAATCTTCAGTCTAAAATCACTAATTTCCATTAGGATAATGCGTGTGTTTTCCACAGGGGACCTATTTGTCTCTCCACTTATAATTAACGTATCTTCACCCTATGAAATTTTTAATCGTAATTGTTCATGCTCTTTATCATCATTTAAACATCATATTTGCAAGAAGTCATTCAATTTGAAGATCGTTTAATCATTCATATGCATCAAACAAATGGACGGTTCATTATGAAGATACTACTTGTTACTAAAACCATCGATTGATTTGACACGCATAGATGGCTAAACGATCTACAAATTGAATGATCTTTTGCAGATATCATCTTTAGATGATGATAAAGGGTATGAACGGTTTTGATTATGAAGTTCATCTGCGTGAATTATAAGTGAGAGACAAGTAGATTCCCCTATGAGTGGAACACAACTATTATTCTTTCCATTATATTCACTGTCTGTTATCATGGACAATAAATTAAATAAATTATAGTAATTAGTCTAAAAAAAGGATCCTTCACATATGGATTGTGGCAGCAGTTAATCATATTTAGATTGAGTATTGTATCTGTCACAGTGCATGTGAACTTGAAGATTTTCAACTTTGATTCTAACATTAATATTCTAAAGACTTACAAGAAATGGATTAAAATCTGGTGATATATAAAATGGAGAGCACATATATGTCTCTCTGTGTGTGTATATACATACATATATACCTGAAAGCTCCGAGATGGGAATAGGAAACAGAGCCAAAGTCATTGGTCTGGGAGTCGTGAAGCATGATCACAAGAGCCACCACGCAAGGAGCAATTGGCAGCAGCCGGAGCAACGTCTCTGCCGTCCGCAAGCTGCTGCTTCTGCTCCCATCTTCGTCTCTGGGCCCCATCCCCACCACTTCCATTGGAGAGGTTGGAGCTGCTTCCTTATCTACCATATTCATCGTCTGTTTCTGTTGCTTTGCGTGGTTTGATAGTTTCTCTTCTCCCTGATCCCCAGCTTGCTTGCCTCTTTGGTTTTTGAGGACCTCAATCTGGTGATGTCTTAACTAGCTGCTAGCTACTTTATTAATGGAACTTTAATTGCGGAGTGGGTGTGGAGAGCAATCAATGCCATTAAGGCTCACCACGCATTTCCATACAAACACGTACCAAACATATGATAAGAACTCGCACATAACTTCACCAAGTTTAACTGATCACATAGAACGGAGGGATGCTACGGACCCCTTTTTTTTTTTTTTTTTTTTTTTTTTTTTTTTTGAGAGTATCAATCACACATCAAACAAATGAGGACCTGTTTGATATCCTACTTAAGTTCAACTTTTTAACCTAAAAAACATTCTGAATTTTAGTCCTTGAATTCTTGTTCGGTAGAACTTTTTAAAAATTAGATTCACCATGAACTTAAAAATATAGGGTTTTTTTTTCTTTTTGACACTAAAAATAAGTTTATAGAGGTTTTCTATCATTTTCTGGTATCTCTCTGTCTTTTTCTGCTTTTCCTCTCCTCATCCTCTCATTCTTCTCTTCTCACATCCTCACCCTCTATCTTATCTCTCTCTTCTTGTCACTGTCTTTTTATTTGCTCTCTCTCATTACCCCTCTTTTTCTTCTCTCTTCTCACCTCCTCGCCATCTCCTTGCCTTTCTCTCTCCTCGCCCATTATTTCCTTTCTCTCGAGCTTCTCTCTTTCCCGATCCTTTCTTTCCTCCAATTTCTGCTCAAGGTAGTTTGAATTCAAACAAAAAGAAAATATTTAAAAAAAAAATTAATCAAACAGGATTTTGAATATTTGATATTAATATATATATATATATATATATATATATATTCTTAAGAGATTTTCTTCGAAAATGTTTTTAAGAACAACCAAAGTTTTTGGGCCTTGAGGGACCTTACATATGCGTATAAATAGTTGAACTACTCCCCATATTCCCAATTGATTTTATGGTAGAACCTCAACTTTCTTGATATTATCAGAGCATGTTGCCCGCGTGTCACGCCCCGATCCCGACATAGGTCAAGGATCGACACGTGACACGAGGACGTATGCGACGTTAAATCGGACGTAAGATACGGAATGGAATACTATAACTAATATCCCAAAATAAATATGATAGTGGGTTCACCCCTACAAAATATATACAAGTCTGTACACTAAAAAAAAAATACAACCCTCGTTAGGCCAAGACAAGCCCATGGTGCACAAAAGAGAGTCCCAAAAGAAATAGTTCAAGGGGGGATAAAAGGGTAACCTAAACACTCCAAGTCTCTGATCTCTGCACTGCTACCCCCACCAACTTCTCATAATCTACTTAGACCTGTCACCTGTACAATCAATGCCTACAACATGGGAATGGTGCACCGGGCAAACAACAACCCGGATAAGCTGCAAAGCTCGTGTGAGTGACCATAATACAACATATGTGATAATCAATAAAAACAGAACATTGATCACGGTTTATAAACCTCAAATATAAAATTATATTTTATGAAATCATAGTCAAGTCACTGAAAACTCTAAAGGAGTCACCCACACATCCAACGGCTTTTCTAATTCAAACAACAAAGATTCTCAAAAACTATCGTTCATAAATACACTAAAAACTAGGGCTAGAGTGACGCAGTTTGGTTGAAGCCTACACTAAGATATAAGGATCACCCATTGTGGATTAACCAAGCACGATCCATAAATAGTATGGTTCCCTATCGCAAATTAACCAAGCATGACCGTCCATGTATTACTGCTACATGGTGCAGACCCAATGTCACCTAACCTCGTGACACTAGGGTAATGGTCCTTTACTAGCCCTCACGTTTCTCAAACATTTCAAATATATATATTTTAAAACACAATTCATAAACATTTCAAATAGGCAGGTCACATAACATTTCATAAAGTAGATCGATGACAAACTTTATAAAAATAATTATTTAGCATAAAACATAATTTAGAAATCCATGTTGTATCCACAAAGTATACTAGCACGGAAGGTTTTCATGGTAATAACTATATCACATTTATTAAAGTCACTCACCTGGAGTTCGCGATAACGCACCCTAGCACGATAATCAAGATGTCACGTATCGTCGCCTAAGACAAAGTACAAGTCCACATTTAGAATTCTTTCGATAAATCATATAATAAAAAATTCTCATACTCTCCTCTTACAACAAACGAAGAAAAATCGAGACACGTTGACAAAAAGTTAACGGTCAACGGTTGGGTCCACAATCTTATGTAACTTGATCTGCAAGACCCAGCTACTGGATTTCCGATTCGTAAGTTCTCAAAGTCCTCAAATATTACGTACAATAACATATTAAAGTTTGGTGGCGATCCAACATTTGGATCGTCTTTTGCTATATGTTCAAGTGGCAGACAACAACGAAAATATGCTCAAACGACGGAATTTCATCAATCGGATGTCAAATATGAAATCGGGGCATCCAATTGAGCCTAGGGAGGTCAAGTGGTGTCTCTGCCCACGTGCCGCTGCATGTAGAGGCCGGCCACCTCTATTCACTGGAAAAATCACCTAATTCCAAAAATTATCAAATTACACCAAAATGAAGATCATGAGGAAAGGAGTAATTTTTATACCTGGGACAAGGTTCAATTCGGCCGAGAAGTGGTCTGAAAATCCTTTGAACAGTCGGAAACCCCAAAAATGGGTGAACCTCAATTCGTCCACTCCGGTGATCCGCCGCCCCTAAACTTGTTTGGGGTTTGTTCTTGAGCTCAAGAGGTGTCTAATGGTGGTGGTAATTGAAGGAGAATGTTTTAGAAATGGTGGATCACCGGCAAGGGTTTCGCGGCACCGACATAGGTGTTCTTCATGGAATCATGACGAAATCTCGTTGATTTTGGCTATAATTGGATGATGGGATGTCGTGGTGATGTTGGTGGTTATGAGAGGTTGAAGAAAGCTAGAAAAATCGATGAAAAACCTTTTGGAACAGTAGCAAGAAACGGGTCAGGAGATCGGGTCACCGGGTCTGAAATGGGTCGAAGGTTTGGGACTCGGTTGACGGCTCTTCTCCTCTCTTTTTCTCTTCTTTCTGATTGGACAGTCCCCCCCCCCTCATTTCTCTCATTTCTCTTATCTTCTTTCCATCACAGCCACACACGTGGCTTCATCACAGCCCTTCTTGCTCCAGCAAACTAGAGCCTTATGGAATTGAAGGTCAAAATGACAAAAATGTCATTGACTTTATTCGTTTATATCTCCTTCGTTAAAACTTCGGTTTCCGAACGGTTTTCACCTACGCACTCGTGAGATCAAGCTCTATTCAAAAGCATTAATTGTGACCTCAATAGGTGTACGAATTTTAAAAGATTAATTACTAAAATTGATACCTTGTAATAATACGATTCAAATTCGTAAATTATCGGAGTTAAAATAAACTAAAAATAATGTAAACATGAAATACGAAATTTAATAACGAAATACGTAATTAATAGTGAAATTCTGGGGACGGGATTTCACACCACGTGTGAAGCCTAAAGGTCACATATGCTCTTCGTCACTCTGTTTGTGTTGTCCACGAATTAGGATTGAAAATTCGCCACACGTGAGGGGGGTGCGTGAGAATGTGGGGACAAAGTCCCACATTGGTGAGGGACCAGAGATCATTTTAGTGTTTATGAGAGGTTGAGCTACTCCTTATATTGCTAATTGGTTTTATGATAGAATCTCAACTTTCTTCAAGTCTCGCTTCTCAGTTAAATCTTCTCATTCTATTTCTTTTTTGGCTCGTTTTCTCATCTTCTAACATAACACGATGATCGAAGCCGTTTATGTTTTAGTTCACTTTAAATATTAATTATGCAAAAAATCAACCAAATTAAAAATCGTTTAACTCTTCGATTAACATTGTTTATTGGGTTAATCTCAGTTTACTACCCTGAAGTTTCATGGTTTTCAACATTTGGTACATGAAGTTTTTTTTCATCCTAGAGTCATACCTTAAGTCTTAATTTTGGGATAGTTTCATACATCCATTAAGTTTTCCGTTAGAACTTCTGTTAACTGATGACGTGGTGCTCACGTGGACAATAAATGAGCACCACGTGTCAATATGGGTCCACATAAATATTTAAAAAAAAAACAAAAAAAAAGCAAAGAAAAGGAAAAAAAAAAAAACCAACCCGTCTTCTACCTCCCCCAACCCCCTCACTTCCTTCATCCCTCTGCAACCTCTGCAACCTGCTCTCTCTCGCTCAGCATTGCTCAGCGTCACTTCCGACTCCTTCTCGTATACGATGTAATTGAAAGAGCCGACGGAGTAGGAGTGCTTGATTGGAAGAATTCGCCGTTGTCGTATGGAATCCTACTCCTCCATCGATGACGACCTATTCGATCGCCTCCCAGACTCCCTTCTCTTCCTCATCCTCAACAAGATCGGTGACGTCAAGACCCTAGGCCATTGCTGCGTCATTCTCTGTGGCGGTGAACGACTTCCGACGATGTAGCAGTCATCGAATCCCACTCGTTCGACGGTGGGACCCACTCGAACCCTTTGTCGCCTCTGTCCACGAGGTCCTCGTATGTGCACAGGAAGTGATCGAGTGGTGCTGCGCGTGACGGTGCGCTCAAATCTCCCTCCCCCTCTTCGTCTTTAACTAGATCGACGACGTCAAGACCCTTGACTGCTACTGCGTCATTCTCTATGGCGGTGAACGACTCCCGACGATATGGCAGTCATCGGATCCCACTCGTTCGACGACGGAACCCACTCGAACCCCTCGTCACCTCTGTCCACGAGGTCCTCCTATGTGCACAGAAAGTGATCGAGTGGTGCTGCACGTGACGGCGTGCTCGAATTGTCAGCAATGAGGACGAGTCGAGGGGAGGGGGTGTTCGGCGGGAAGAGAGAAATTGCTTCGTTGTGGCGCAGGAGTACGGAGACGGTGTGGGTGTTGATGTTGTTGAGGATAGCGCTGGGCATGGGCAAGGCAAAGTGGAGCTCGTACATGGCTGGGATGTGCAGAGGAGAAAGGATGTTTGGGGAGAGGGCCCAGAAATGGTTTTTTATTTTATTTTACATTTTTATTTTTTTATTTTTTATTTTTTAATATTTATGTGGGTCCATATTGACACGTGGCGCTCAGTTATTGTCCATAGGACACCACGTCATCAGTTAACAAAGGTTCTAACGAAAAACTTAACGGATGTATGAAACTATCCCAAAATTAAGACTTGTGGTATGACTTTGGGATGAAAAAAACTTCATGTACCAAATGTTGAAAACCATGAAACTTTAGGGTAGTAAACTGAGTTTAACCCTTATTTATTTATTGGATAATCATTCGAACTCCTTTTCGCAAAACCCAATTCCAACTTCAAATTCCAAATTTCAAACCAAAATCTACACAGCAATGGCAAAAGAACAACAAATTCCGACCGAACAACGAATTCCCGACGAACAAGAAGTTCCCGATGAGCAATAAGTTCATGACGAGCAACAAGTTCCCGACGCGCAACAGGTTCCCGACGAGCAACAAATTGCCTCCAACAAAATGTACTAAACTGAAATCCTTGTTTGCATGTTCTTGATTCCACATAATCTATAAATTTTTACTTAGAAAAACAAAAAAAAAAAAAAAAAAGGGTTTTATTTTTGCTGCATTTTGATATCTAATCAATTTTTTTTTTTTTTCGAAAATGAAATTCTTTGTGTTTACTATTATTCTTCATTTCATGTTTAACTTTAGGATAGTTCAAGCAATATTGTGTGTTATTTTGGCCTCAAATTCACAGTTAGTTTGGATTATTTTGATTTAGTTCAATTTGGGGGTTATTTTGTTACATCGCATAAAAATTGGGGGTTATTTTTCATCAATTTCACAAAATAGCTAGGTTATCATGCTTACATTCCTGGAAAAAATTTCGATTTTGATCCTTTTCCATTTAAACAGTGGGGTTATATTGTTCTAGATCCATAAACAGTTATTAGTTTTTATATCTCATAAATATTGGCGGCTATTTTGGACTAATAGTCAATTTGCTCCCTTTCATAAATAATGTCGATTGATTTGGTTTTGTTTTGATCCTTTTCATAAACAAAGTGGGTTGGTTTGATTTGATTTTGTTTTAATCCATTTCATAAACAATGTGGGTTGGTTTGATTTGGTTTTGATTCCTTCACATATAAATAGTGTGGGATATTTCATAAACAGTGTAGTTATATTGTTCTAGATCCAGAAACAGCTCTTACTAGTTATATCTCATAAATATTGAGGATTGTTTTGGTTTTGTTTTATCCCTTTCATAAACAATGTAGGTTTGATTTGGTTTGGTTTTACTCCATTTCCTTATAAATAGTGTGGGATAATTCATAAACAATGTGGGTTATATTGTTCTATATCAATAAATAGTGTGAGATATTTCATAAAAAGTTTGACATGACACACCTCGATCCGGAATGTCCACCTGGACTCCGAATCGAGCTATGTTGGCTGACACCAAGAGGGTGATGAAGCATAAAGTGTAGTGATGTGGAAATTGTGAATAAATTTAAACCTAAAAGTGCCTAAATATAAGAGTGCGCACATGAGCGGGAATGAACCCATTTCACAAGTGATGTCAGAGTATAAGTAAAGTACAGTAAAATTAGAATAACACTTATACCATTGGAAATAGTCTCTGATATCAGCGTTTGCCAGAAATCCTAGTCGACACAAACATTGTCACTAAAACCTGGAAGGGCGAAAAAAAACAAGGGAATAAAGCTCTGTAAAAACCTTTCGAAAACATAATAACCCCTTGCCGTAAAACAAGTATAGTTTTCAAAATATACATACTACGTATAGTATGAAAATACTTACCAGAGTCAGCAGAATGCAATACGTCACAAACTTTCGTAAATAAACACATGATGTCTGTAATCACATATTCTCGCATAAATAACCATATCATATCGAGTGCTCATCAATACATGCTGACATACAAGTTCATGTAGAGATATGCTGACATGAACAAGACTGGGTGTAACAATGATATATGCTCTAGTACTATAATCACGGGAAGACTAGCGCTATGCGCATCACATATGAGTCCTAATTGCCTATAGCAATCTAGGACAGAACTGGCACCTACAATGGATCCAAAGTGAGCGTACGACGTGATGTGAACATACACGTGAAAGACTGGCCCTGGCTTGGGTGAGTACTAACACCTGTGCAGTAAACGATGAACAGATAACATAAATATAGCCATGCCACAGTGATTTGATAATTCTAGTCAACATAATATTATTCATAGCTTTAAATTTAATTAAAGCATCCCATAAGATTTATAATGATTTCCTAATTCTCATCGTTACGTCATTTCCTATAAATGTTAATTTAATTACGGCAGTCATATTAAAAATTCATTATTAGATGTATATATGGTAACTAAACAAATATATGTATATATCAAAGAAAATACCCACTCATAAATCATGTTGTTGGGTCAAACCCGCCTCGCAGGCATCGAAGATCTTTGCGATGTGTTTCACCTAGAAACGAAACCATTTATGTAAATATATAACGTAATAACGTATAAACGCGTTTTCGTACAAAGTAAGGATAATAAAGAAACTATTTCAAAATTGTCAAATTTCGAAAAACGGACGACGGATTTGGATTCGGCACGTCGAGAAACCTAAGAAAGGACCTTGGGTTCCTCCACTCGCCGCCACAGGTGGCTGCATAGGCAACCACTCGCCGCACGCGCCGACTACCCACATGCATCAACACGAGCCCATGCCCACCCACGCGCTTACGAGTACAAACGTACTCGCCGTCTTCGCAAAGCACATGTTCGGCCTGATTTCTGGGCCAACTTTTAGAGCTAATATCTAGCTCAATTCACCACCAAAATTGATGATACAAAAACCATTTTTGAAGCCATAAATGTAGGGAATCGGTCTATACCTATTGGAAGCCCAACCGTGGTCGATGTTGGCCGGGAGATTGGTCTGAAAGTGGCCAGATGGCCACAGATCTTGAGTTTCCCAGAATTCTGGGGAAGTCTTTCCTTCATCCTAACAGCTTCTAAACCCTATCAAAATGCATCCATACCTTGAGATCGTTCACTGACAAATGAAAAAGGTAAGGGAGAGAAAAGTCCGTCGGGATTCATGGAAACTCACCGGAAATTCAAATATAAAACATATCTCTGTGTGAGCTCCAAAACATGATTCTAGTAACCCAAACTTAGGATTAAGTTTGTAGGGGTGAAATGATGGTAGTCTGGTGATGTGAGGGTTTGGAGTTCGCAGGAGACGGCGAGATGGTGCAGCTGTGTATTGAAGTACAGGAGGGAAAAGACGAGAGATGAAGTTTGAGAGAGGAGATTTGAGGTATAAGTGAGAGAGATGAGATGTGACACATTGTAGGTGACCTGAGAACTCGCCGGAGTGGCAATAGCCATAGGTGGTGTAGTGGTGAAGCCTCTAATTCGCAGAGAAAAAGAAATAGTTTAAGTGAAAGGAAAAAGTGATAGTTTAAGTAAGAGAGACTGAAAATGAAAGATAGAGAGAGTGTGACAAATGAAAGAAAGGTCGGGAAGATGGGACACACAGAAGTGAGGGAAGAGTATGGGGTGTGGGCCCCACGTGGCTCACAAAACAAGCCACAAAATTTCTCTAAACATGAAATTACCAAATCACCCTTCACGATCGTAAGTCCATAAAATCTCAATCGTAACTCCAAATTCGATTTTGCTTGTGCCTACGCATTCATATCATCGATTACTACATAAATACGCTAAAAGAATAAGTCATACGTCTCTCTAAACGATTCAACGGAAGTCAATATCCTTGCCTCTAGGGGCATTTTTGTCAATTCACTCATTTGAAATTAATAAAATCGTAAAGTTAGGGACGGGTTGTCACAATCTACCCACCTTAAAAAAAATTTGTCCCCGAAATTTGAAACAAATTGCTAAACATAAAATAGTGAAAATATATAAAGAAGAAATCAAGCTAGAGCGGTTGCATAAAAGAGAATGTCATTCCGTCACGATCGGATTGCAATGATTCCTCTTTCATGCCTCCAAACTCATATTGTCCTTCTCCTTTTGTACAATACTATAATATAATACTTTTTATAAAAAAATAAAGTCAAAAATATTTATATATGTATAATAACATCACGTCAAAATACCTATATATAATAACATAAAGTTAAAATAATTCTACTGAAATTAAAACTGTACATAAAATATTTTTCACCTACGCACCCGTTGCGTCACGTACTCCGAAGATAAGTGTGTAGTATCTTTGGGTCAAGCCCAAACAATAAATAACTAATTAAATAAACAAATAAAAATGCTAACTTAAAAAGACCTACTTGTCCACTTGCTTAACGAACACAACGAATAAGTTATTAATATTACGGTCTGCAGACCGTGATATCGATAGCTCACTGTTGTCTCACTAAGCAAGCAACAAATTCCCGAGAGTGCAATAGTACCATCTTACCTCTTATTGGGAAATACATATAAATCCTCTTACTAGCGACTCGACTGTGTTTACGTACTACCCTTTCGGGCGACAACGCAAATAGCACACAATTTCCTAAATTGTAATCTCAATTATTCAATACCTGTTCATAATACTCCTCTATCAATCATGTACTACGCATAAAATCTCCATACTACATCCCAACAGTGTCATACCCAAAACCAAAATTGTAACCGTAGTTACATGCAACTAAAATAAAGATAAATGTATGTTACAACTATGCTAATTGTAGAATGGACAAAATGCAACATGTCCACTAAGGTCTGAGTAGTTCGTTCAGACTAACCGTTAGTCTGAGGATGAAATGTGGTACTGGCATAAACTTAGTACACATGGCCTTCAAGAAGATTGCCAAAGACTTGGAAGTAAAACGCACATCATAGTGAGATACAATAGCAGCAAGCACACCATGTAGCCGAACAATGTAGTTCATAACACCTTGGCGAGCAGATTGATAATGAATTTCTCTCAGATTTAGCAAGAACTAGGTCGAGAAGGCTAAAGGAACACTAAAGAATTTGAGAGTCAAAACAAGTCCATCAAATTTAAAACACAAAGTAATTGGATTAAACGTATTACATCTCGCTACAACGGTAGCTTCCGGAATATTCAATCACTAATGGTAAAGATTCGTTCAACAAAGTATTTGTTAGGTGATCGAGGAATTAATGGTCACAACTAAAATTTCAACGTCCGATCGAAATCTTCTAGACGATATGGCTGCCCCAAAAGCAATATGAAGTGCAGCAAGGTAGACACGTACCCAAGGTTGACTATAATGCCTTCAGGCACAAAGAGGTGGTTATGAAATCATATTCATAATAAACACTGAACAAAACACCAGAAAATCTGATAAATTCATGAATGAGGAATTTTTACCAAGTGGTCTAAAATGTAGTCCCTTTGGACCAACGAAAATGTGAGCTGGCTTGTCTATTCGGTCGATAATCACCGAAACATCATCATAATCTTCACATATACAAGATACCTTGTATCGAGAGCTTACGGTGATATTTCCCTATCTCCATTTAGATACAAGAAGTGATTATAACCACTCGAACGATTTCTTGATGGTTTGTAGGTAACGTCATATCAATACTCATGAATTCCAATTGAAATAAGGTAGGACAGGCTGAAAGTGTTCAAGGGTAAATATGTCTTTTGCTACGATAAACCGTAACTACGTTTGTACAACCGGGGTGATACACGATAGTGTAATCATAGAAGTTGATTTGGTTCCTCTATCGCCATTGTCAGAAATCTAATTCTTTTCAAATGAAGATGTATTTGAGAGGTCTAAGGTTGATAAATATTTTGGACATGTTTCTCCACAGAGAATAGTCATTTGGTTTTCAAGTAAAGATGGTAACTGTTGACTCTAAGTCATGAATAAGATGGTTCATTTCGTATGACTCCAATCATTGAGAAACAGAAGTGAAACCCCATTATGCTACATCGGTACGTAGCCAAAGCATTCAATTGAACATCACAATAGATTTCAAAATAATCGGTGTCATAAAAAAACGTACGAACAATGGTTGAAACAAGACTACACCTTAGTTGTCAAGACTTTATTCATATTCCATGTATCAACTAACTAATTTTTCCTCAGCCAACTTGGATAGAAAAACACTACAGCTGAAAAGTCGCTAACGAACTGCCGATAAAATTGACAAGACCAAGGATAACTCATAATTCACAAAAATTTGTGGGAATGTCACACTTTCTTTAGCTACAACCTTTTGACAAAATGAAAAGAATATTATCTGTTGAGATCACATCTTCCAAGAAAAGTACCAATCTAAACAAAGCTAATATTCGAGAAATTTGGTATAAAGCTGATTGTTTGTGTTTAGAAAATTCGATCTCGTTGCTGAAGTAGGTAGGAAAGTTGTCTGTAAGACTACAACGAATTTGTCAGGCTATGGAAGAAAACTCGAGCTCAAAAGGTTGGTCAAGTAGAGCATCTGTTTGAAGCATGGGTTAACGGTTTTAATCGTCACACGATTGAGTTGCTAAATTCTAGGTACAATCGCAAAGGTTTAGTCTTTCGCCTTGGCGGATAGGTTTAAGGTTCCCTAGATAAAGTGTTTGGTTGGATAACTTCCTAATCGGTAAGCTTTTGTAACTAAGTTTTCTCAAAGTTGAACGAGTCGTTTGATATGATGCAAGGAGAATTTGTGTAGTATAAGATAATGAATCGATGGTGTACTTCACTTCACAATTTGTTGATATCCCAGGTAAAATTTTGGGAAATGACGCCAAATATATTCGTCCTTGAAATGTACCATACTACTTTCTTTCCTTACGACATGTATTAATAGGTCTTCATGGCTTTCTCGATACTCAAATTGCTCTTACAGCGGAAAATTAACTCGTGCTTTAATTCTAATGTTTGTCGGTGAAAGTGATCACATGGAAGCATGGTCGAGAATGTTCTGGTTACCTAGATAGGTAAAACAATTAACACAACTGTGAGTTTACTGTCCTCCTAAAAGGCATTCTCCTATGTTTCCACGATTTAATTTCTTCGGCTCAGGTAGTCACTATTAATCAGTCTGACACTCGCGTTGCTAATTAACGCATTTATGTGATTTAGCATTGTTCATTACCTTGAAATTGTGAACTGACGTTCTGGCACAAAGGTATCACTTCTAGATACTAGCACGTGTCCGGTATCAGAAATCATACCTCCTGAATACTGGTTGACAGTTCCTAGATATCGGACAATATCGTCAATTAGTAGCGCCACTGTAGGCTGATTACAAGTTAGAGACTGCTCAGGTGCATGGTTTGGATGATTGGTAAGGAATTGGTCCTATGAGGTGGTTTCATTAGTTCTAGGGAAATTGATTACTGCTTCTGGGATTTTTGCTAACTATAGGTATAATGACTTGTACTCCCATACCTATACTCATCGAAATGATGAGTACAATACCAAAAGAAATTTTTGGAAGCTAGTATTGGTTGGAAAGTCCTAAGGCCCAAAAAAGGATTTGCTAATACCTACTTTAGAATAGACTTAAATGGAAATCGTTCTTCTTCCTAAAGATCCGAAATTTTGAAAGCGCTTGAAAGATTTGTAAAGTCGAGGACCAAAGGTGATTGTCCCCTAGATGTTCTTCCATCGAGTGCTACCAATTTAGCACCACATCTTCACTCGAGACATTTCCAAAAATTTTGACAAAAAGTAAACTTCATAGGTATTTTGATAGGTGGTGTTTGAACGGGTATTGCCAAGGAATCAAAGCTATTTCTGATTTCCTAACTCGAAATGGTTGGTAATAATGATTAGATAGTAGTAGTGGGATTAACGAGTAAATCTCTGGTGGTGCATAACTACCGGTACATTAGCCTACATCAGGATCATCAACTCAATCCAAATCAGAAATTTCCTTGGCAATGAGGTTCTTGCTTAAAATATTGAGGCGGTCGTCACAATGCTCTTCTAGAAGGTCGATAAGTCGTCTAAGTAGCCCATAACTTAGAAAAAGCTAATACATTTTTCGTGATCGACGAGGTAGCAAGATTCGAAAACACACTGACCCAGAATGTCCATCTACACTCCGAATCGAGCAGTGTTGGCTGACACCAGGAGGGTGATGAAGCCATAAAGTGTAGTCATGTGAAAAATATGAATAAATTTAAACCTAAAACTGCCTAAATATAAGAGTGTGTACATGAGCGGGAATTAGCCTATTTCACACGTGATGTCAGAGCATAAGTAAAGTACAATAAAATTAGAATAAGACTTATACCATAGGGAGTAGTCTCCGATATCAGCGTTTGCCAGAAATCCTCGTCGACACGAACATTGTCACTAAAACCTGGAAGGGTGAAAAAAATAAAGGTGAGTGGGCCTAAAAATAAAGCTTTGTAAAAACCTTTTCGAAAAACATAATAACCCCTCACCGTAAAACAAATACAGTTTCTAAAATATACATACTACGTATAATATGAAAATACTTACCAGAGTCAGCAGTATCTCAAGAATGCAATACGTCATAAACTTTCGTAAATAAACACATGAAGTCTGTAATCACATATTCTCGCATAAATAAACATATCATATCGAGTGCTCATTAACACATGCTGACACACGAGTTCATGAAAAGATATTCTGACATGAACAACGCTCTAGTACTACAATCATGTGAAGACTGGTGCTATGCGTATCATATACGAGTTCTAAACATGAAATTACCAAATCACCCTTCATGATCGTAAGTCCGTAAAATTTCAATCGTAACTTCAAATTCGATTTCGCTTATGCCTACGCATTTATATCGTCGAGTACTAGACAAATACGCTAAAAGAATAAGTCATGCATCTCTCTAAACGATTCAACGGAAGTCAAAATCATTGCCTCTATGAGCATTTTCATTAATTCACTCATTTGAAATTAATAAAATCGTAAAGTTAGGGACGGTGACATATTTCATAAATATTGTGAGTTATATCATATTTTTGGTTAGTTTCTGCCATTGGTGTATAGTTTTTTTTCCAATGCAATTTATTTTGGTCAATGTTCTAAAAAAGGGCCTAGGAGGCGCCTAGGCGCTAGGCGGTGGTGGTCCGAGGCGTTTTTGTGCAAATCGGTTGAAAAAATCGGATGGGCTCTAGGCGGCCTAGGCGGCGGCTAGGCGGTCTAGGCGGGCTAGGCGGCTAGGCGGGCGAGGCGGGCTAGGCGGGGCTAATCGGTTGAAAAAATCGGATGGGCTCTAGGCGGCGCCTAGGCGGCTAGGCGGGCGAGGCGGCTAGGCGGGCGAGGCGGGGCTAGGCGGACCTAGGCGGTGCTAGGCCTTTTTTTTTTTTTTTTTTTTTATTGACATTAAAAAAAAATTCCTAACTAAGTCTAAGTGGTTTAAAATTGTGAACTTGTTGTATATGTGTCATCCTACAATACTCATCACCATGGTTATATGACATATATGCTTAACTTGTTGGATACTCTTTTTGCATTTTATCATTCTTTTATTATCTTATCCATGAATTTCATACAAAGTATAATTTTTTGTAAGTGTCAATATGCATTTATTTACAAGATATACAAGAAATTTACCTAAATCCGCCTAGGCCGCCTAGGCGCCCGCCTAGACCCCGCCTAGCCGCCTAGGCGCTAGGCGCCAGCCTTCCGCCCTACTAGTGCCTAGCGTTTTTTAGAACCTTGATTTTGGTACATTACATAAAATGAGTGAGTCTATTTTGCGTAGTTTAATAAATAACATGCATTTTTTTGTTATCGTTCAATAAATAGTATCCTAACAATTTTCATTGTTGCAGATGAAAACAACGAAAAAACCTACAAAGAAGGGTAAAACTAAGGAAAAAGAAGCTAAACAGAAGAAGGAATACATCCAATGCAGATGCAATGAAAGTTTACAACCATATGTTACAACGACGTCAAGACGTCTGTGATGAACTAGCAAATACGCCATTTTGGAGTCTATTGAAGACATACATGGATGAGACTTCGATTACGTTAGAGAGGAAAAGGAAGTCCGACATGGACTTGATCAAAATCATTAACTTCTACAACCCAAAAAACCAAAAGTTCAAATTTTGGTGTCATAAATCACAGGGGATTTCCAGCAATGATGTTGTCCAAATCTTTGGATTGAAAAACGAATCTATTTTCCGAATACTGACAAATCAACCAAATTTGGCGACGATGACTGCCTTATCAAGTACTTCACATATGTCAAGATCGTCAAGAAGAAGCATCTTGCAGAAGCATACGAGAAAGCACTTGAAGACGAAACACCTGAGGGTGCACAAGATATTGCTTCACTTATATGTGCACATCTTGTTCAATCACTACTATTTACAAACTCCGAAACCTACATCACCTGGAGTTTCCTGAAAATATGTACGAACTTGCAACAAATAAACAAGTACAATTGGGCCAAAGAAGTAAGGGATTGTCTAATCAAGATGCTTAACAAAGCAAATAAAAAAAAAAGGGAGGAAGGAGAAGAACCGACGATAGGTGGATGCACCGTTCTTGTTTTGGTAAGTAACAAAAAATAGTTAATAAAAATAACATGAATTGTTTCTTACAAAATTTTGCAAAAACTAACATCACTTCCTTAATTCATATAGTACTAGATATGTCTTCACACAAATCTAGTTGAGA
Source organism: Cotoneaster glaucophyllus (assembly GCA_036320875.1). NCBI lineage: Eukaryota > Viridiplantae > Streptophyta > Magnoliopsida > Rosales > Rosaceae > Cotoneaster > Cotoneaster glaucophyllus. The sequence goes on from CM070060.1 coordinate 1,653,205, forward strand.
TAATAGAAGGACAAGAAAACATGATTCCGACTATCACGATTCACGAGATGGGACACAAGCATGATCCACAAAGCAATCAAGGAAATCCTAGTGGGAAAAAAACAAGGTAATCATCAATAATCAATATATTTTGCTTTGAAATGGTGTTTTCCAACACAAAAATAACGACTTATCATATACAATGACACCTATCCAATGTGACTATTTGCAGATTAAGGATGCCATTCCTTCGAAACAGCCACATGAAGAACCTACAAAGAAACAACGACAAAAAATGAAGGTGAATAAAAGAAAGCAACCTGATCTCAAGGGGATGAATCAATCAATGAAAGATGAATCAAACGGATAAGACATACCACATGAGGTACAAAACAATCTCCAAATAAAAAACTATCATATATCACCAATAACTAGGGATGGGCAACGGTTATGGCGGACGGGTAACCGCGGTTATTTATCCATAACCGTTTATTCTCATACCCGCATAACCGTTTACCCGTTGGGTAATTGCCTAAACGGTTATACACATACCCATAACCGTGTATCCATTTAACCGTAATCATTTAATACCCGTTTACCCGTTAACCCATTTATCCTTTTTTAACCCGTTTATCCTTTCTTTTTTTACCATTTACTCTTTTTTCACCCGTCTACGTGTTTTTTTTTTTAACAAATTGAAAATTAAAAAAGAAAAATTTGTCATAATTTTCTTTTTCTAACAATTAAACACCGTTATAGGTACATTCATCATACATTTCCGCATTTTAATTTTTTAAGTCCTTATACCATTCCAATAATTGAAATAATAGTTTACGGACGATATTTTTAACTGTTAACAATGAAGGTAATATAAAATTGGCTAGGTATTCTTGGGTTACGAAAACTGTTAAAAGATAGTATTCTTTGGTTATTTAACTCGGAATGTAAAGTATTAACATAATATATATAATGGACCATGAAATCATGCACTATAGTCAATAGCATTGATCTAAGTTTTGTCCGATAGGGAATATGGTTTGTGTTAATTTTACATATATAAAATAAATGGGTAAACGGTTACCCGTTTATAACTGCAGTTAATACCCATAACCGCCCATTTAAATTTCGCGGGTAAACGATTATACCCATAACCGTTTATTTATCTAAACGGTTACCCATAACCGTAACCGTTTAATTTAAACGGGCGGGTAATCGTGGTTACCCATAACCAATGGGTATTTGCCCATCCCTACCAATAACATCTATAAACAATTAATTGAATCTACAAAAAAATGGTTCATTAAATGTGTCTTTTGTACTCTTCCATAAAAAAAAAAAACTATGGCATATACTGTCTTTGCATAAATAGTTTGAGTAATTATGTTGAAGTTTCATAAATAGAGTGTCCATTTCATAAACAGTATAGGTTAATTTCATATAGAGTGTTTATAGGCCGGGCAAGACTTTACATTCGATATAGTAGTGTCAGACATTTGTCATACTTAAGCAGTGGGATTGACTCCTTCAAATGGAAAGATAGAAGATGTTAGTGTTAGTTAATTTCATAAATAATGTGTATATTTCATAAACAATGTTGGTTAATTTCATAAATAGTGTGCTCAATTTCCAGAAAAAATGTTGGACATTTTGTGAAAATTAACAAAATATGTAATGTTATTGTGTGCATGCTAATTCTGAAGTTCCTTCTGCTTAACTAGAAGAACAATCTTCAAAGGAAAAAAGGCATAAAAAGATAGCAAAGAAATGCAAGACAACTGATGGCGAAATTGCTGAGGTTCATTCTGAAAATGAAGAAGGACAAAACATGGAAAACATAATTGGGCTTGATCATAATGTCATCAACAACGACGAAGGAAATGATCAGAATGTGAACAAAAACACTAGGCAAACTGATGAACCAGAGAATATCCGCATCAATGAAGCCCTAATCAGAATTCGAGAAACTGTTTGGTGAGGAAATGATCAAGCTTGATGCCACAATCAAAAAACACATCATTGGCATAGATACAGTTCTGAGTGAAGAGTTATTCAATGAGTTCAAGAAAGCTAGAAGCACTGCTGAGAAAAGGTATACAACCTTCAGGGAAATAATGGCACATGCAATGGATGCATCAAACAGAGAATACTTGGTACTCGACCAAATGAACAAAATGCTAAACAGTGAAGTTGAAAAGCTTCTTCGGAAAGTAGAAATTCATCAGAAGACTACAAATGCACATAACGCTTAAATGTTAAAGATGCAGACAAAGACTAGTGCAAGTACTATGAAGATCAATGACTATCTGAAACATATTGGGAGCTTGAAAAAGAAGTTAGAAGAAGGTCAACCAAATACAGTTGAAATGGAACCCTCACAAATTTCAGATTTGAATACTTCTGCACAAGGACTTCCAGACACCTTGAAAAAATAGGAAAGAACCGTCACCAGTACCACATGCGGCTAAAATACAAGTTCAGAAGAAGACACTGATAATGGAACCAATGTCAATGTGGCTGAAATGAAAGTTGAAAAAACACCAACAGCGGAACCAATTATACCAATAGCGAAGGATGTTTAAAAGAATGTCAATGAAGGAAAACAATATGTCACTGAAAGGAAGGATTAGACGAGAACATTGGTCTAAAATATACGTGCCAGGGATGATCGCAAACAGAATCTTGATCCAGGAATCGACTATGGTCACACCAAAAATAAATAAATGAAGATTCAATACAAGTTTGCAGTGAGTGACAGTGAGAGTCCATTGGTCATGCAATCACAAAAAGAAACTTTGGACCTCGCCAATGAAAAAGAGAATGAGGAGGAGAACCCTAAGGGTGAATGACCTTTGAAGACAAAAGTTGAAGCAACAGAAGTTTAAGTCGCAAAAGTTGAAGAAACAAAAGGTGAATTACCTCCCAAGACTTGTGTGAAATCCAATTTGAAGGCTATCATTGAAGAACCAGAGAAAAAGAAGGCAACTAAGAAGATAACAAAAGGAGAGACAAAAAGTAAATGCTCTTCAAGTGCAAGGGCATACAAGCTGTTGGACCAAGAGACAAAAGAAAAAATCAATGAGTACTACAGACAATATCAACTGTATGTTTACATTATTGACAAATTCTTTTGCATACAACTTTTAAAATTATGTACTACATAAATATGTATGTATGTGTGTGTGTATATATATAATGTTTTTTGTTTTATTTTTTTACATAGGGACTATTTTTGGTTGATGTCGAAGACATGGAGCATGACCACTGAGCTTGTTGTGCTGAGAAGTGATTTGACGTCATTGTTTGTTGATGGATCAATAAACACGAAATTAATTGATGCTTCTTTCTACATCATGTCAGAAAATGAAACTAAAGTTCTCTGTATACAGTTGTATGAACATATAAAGTATGTGATTATGATGTTTTATGCATATCAAACTAGACATTAGTTTCATGAATCATTCTTTACTAAAATTGATTTTCATTAAACCAGCACAACATCAATGAACAAAGCATTGAAGCAACTATGCAAAACAAGGAAAGGCTCTACAGACAATTGATTGACCAATATGGAAAAGTATCAAAGATTTTCTTCCCATTGTTTCATTACAACCACTTCTCCTTGGTAGTTTTGGATACCAATACTACAGAAATGACACATTACAATTCTCTTCGACAAATTTCAAAAGATGAAGATCTCGAATTTTATTGCTACTGAGAAAATGCAACAATAGTGGTAAGCAAAACAACGAACAATCCCCAAAAAACTTTATCATATTTACTTATATTATTGATCTCTACAATTTTATGCAGGGAAACTTCGTCCAGTATTAGCTTGATAAGGTAAGAGAATCAACAAGTGGTGATACAAATCTTATGGATTCAGCTAAAAAGACAATGAAGAAAATCAATTCCATCAAAAGTGATTTTTTTTTAATTTATTTGCAGCAACTATATATAACAAACTTCATTTTTCTTCAATCCTCATATTCATTCACAACTTGAATATATTTGTAAATTCAGGTCAGATTGCGGGTTATACATGATAAGCTTCATTGATCAACTGTCAAACAACCAGAAAGTTCAAGGACGTATCAAAGTTTACCAAGTTAAAAAGGCACACAAAGATATCACCAATTTGAAGAACCATGAATTCAGCTGGACAAAGGAACAAGAAGCATTTATCGAAATCTCATAGAGACTCACAAGCACTGGACATTAGAATCAAATTTCATAATATGGATTATATGTAATCCTAATGTGCATTTACTTCTTAAAAGTACAACTTAGTTTTAATGTGGTTTCACATATATTACAAATTCTACAAGTTTAGTTTTAATGTGGTTTTACATATACTACATATTGTTCAAGTTTAGTTTTAATGTGGTTTCACATATACTACATATTGTTCAAGTTTAGAGCTAATGTGGTTTAACATACATTTCATAATCTAAAGTTTCATGCAGTTTGCTTTGTATAAATGTATGTTGAACAACAAAATGGCCAAAATTATATAGCAAATTAACATCAATAAGATGTTGAAACATAAAAAGCCATAAACAAGGTTTTTTCTAAAAATAAGTATCACTATTTCTGCATTCATAAGCAACTATTTCTAAAACTGTCGACATTATTTCTTTAAAAATAACAATTGTTTATCAGTAATTAATTTTGTCCTCCAAAAGCATTAAACATGTCACATAATTTACAGTTAACATGATGGTAATTTGATAAGATGCCAATATTAATATTAATCTCTTCTTCTTTTTTAGTAAGGTCTTCATTTTATCAGTAATTAAGTTTGTAGTATGGTGTTGTACGTACAATATTACACTCCATAATAATATATCTTGAATTTTCCATTAAAAATGACAATCAAACTAAAAAATTGAATGAGTAAGTCTTAAAATCATATTTCTTATAGGTGTACTATTTGGAAATAAATGAGTAATAATCATTAGTTAGCATCAACTATGCCTTTTTTTTTTCTTTCAATTTTCTCTCAACCAGATCAAAATTGAAAACCAAACATAGTTGCCTACTACAAAGGCCTTGCATTCACTTTAAAACTTTAAATGCAACTCACATAAACTTAAACAAACTAGAAAACAGATGTTGAAACCAACAAGTCATAAACTTAGCTATTTATGGATGGATCTATATATTAGCTGTTTATTAAACAATTAAACAGAAAACACTGTTTCATAAAACTGAAAATACTAAAACAATGCATTCATATATAATAGTCGACTCTAAATCTAGAATGACATAATCCAAAACATTATTTGGAAACAAAATAAACAATCTCCAAAATGAATATCTATTATATATCACCAATAACTCTCGTCTCTCAAAATAAAATAAAAAATCAACCGTCTTGTATAACAACTTTACATGAAACCTTGTTATGTGCCGTACATCCACACCTGCTACAAGTGACAATCTTCTTAGTCCCAATGATTTCACCAACAGATTTAATCCTACTTTTCTTTGGTCTTCCAGACGGAATCTTCGTAATTGGAGGCCTCACACCATTTACGATAGTATCAACATTCGGCTTATATCCATGAAAATAGATGCATGACAAACTGATATGTTTCCCGATAAAAGCTTGCTTTCCGGTAATCATCAACATACTCAAATACATCACGATTATCATGTTGCAATACCTGCAATGCATGAGAATATTGGAAACTTGTACATAATTAAAAAAAAAAAACTATTTTATAGTAATACTCGCAAGACAAAACTTATTTTTATGTTTTGAAGTAATATTTATGTGACAATGTGGTATGTTGATACTAATTTAGTATTATATTTTTCAATTAATTATTTATTGATTTAAAATACATTTTCTTTAACATGTAACGGGTCAGGTGACCCATTAATATTAACGGCTAAATTTCGGGTTGGGTCATACTACCTGTTTATTTTAACAGGTGTTACATGACACGACCCGATAAGATATTGGGTATGTTAAAAAAAAAAACGACACGAACACCGCAAACACGACACAAATGTCAGGTTTATACGTATATATAGGTTTTTTTTTTTTTTTTTTTTTTAACTTTTGAGAAAACCTCGACGGTACAAGGAAATTTTTATTGATAACGAAAAAGAAGTTACACCTAGTTAGAGGAGATATAAACCTTACTCCTCATAAAACAGAGACATTAAAAAATAATACACGAAAAAGAATGGGGACATAAGCCTTACCATTCTAGAAACGAAAACAAGAATGATACAAAGAAAAAGGTTTTGTTCTTAGGTATAATCATTTCAATACTATGTTTTTCGTACAAAATTTAAAGCTCCACCTTTCTTGTTTGATTAAAATTTTCCATGCCAATACAAAAAAAAAAAAAAAAAAAAAACCTTTAATTTTTCTCCCATTAATTATATTGCAATTATTTTGTCTATTTTTTTGTATGGTTTTCTGGCTCTGCCATTGTGTTTTTTAGTTATTATGTCATAAGCATTTTGAGTCACCACTTAGAAACATAACATCTTTATTAAAAATCAAAGTCCTTCCTAGAAATGCACTTGGAAACATTTTGTAAGCAAACACGTGATAATTAAGTACTATACTTCAAAATATATCTAAAAATTCTTACATAACTCATAAGCACTTCCAAGCTCTTTCTGTCACACTTCACCAAAAGTGTTTCTAGTTACCTCAACTACAAAGTGATTAAAATAATTTTCTCAAAGCAAGAACCCCAATGCATGATAAACAAACTCAATACACGTATAGCTGGGTAACATAATACCGTATATATGGCATGCACGTCACTACCTTCACATGAAAAACCCTAACTCATAGATTCCACAAGACTGGAGAGAACCGATACATGGAGTCACCGCATTAGAATACATAAGTTGAAGGATAAAACTGTTTTGATTTGTAGTCCATGTTTTATATATTATCCTTCAACCAACATGCAGATCAGAGTAGTGTACTAGGTGGCTGATGATTGCCAACGCCAGGACTATGACCGGGAGAAGTTGGCCGGAAGGCATCACCGCCTCCCGATGACTCAGTCCTCTTGTAACGCTTTATAGTAAACGTCGCAGTGGAAGGAGGTTTTGGCTTGCTCAAGGATCCCTTGTGGATGACGACCAGGGGTTGTATTTGTAGTGGCCTTGATGCTGCTATCAAATCAAAGTTTTGGCCTAGAAGGAGGGCAACCATAAGAATGGTTATCACGAAGATACTAGTCGCCATTTCTATGAAGGGATAGGGGATTGAGAACAAGCAAAATATAGCTAGGAGCAATCACAAGCTATGCTAATTAGAAGTGTTAATTAGGTAGTGATGCTTAATTTGTGACTAGAGACTGCGGCTATTTAACAAGTTTTGTAACGGTGGCAGGTACTGCTGAATATAAAATAAGAGCTAGTTCCACATGGTGATGTTTGTTAGATATTATTGTTATAATGAAGATAAAAAAGGAGTGAGCATAGGAATAATTTCATACCAAAATGGGAAAAAGAATAAGTTCCGAAATGGGCAAGTTTAGAACTTCTTGATCGATCATCTCTGTTCAAATTAAAGAAGTCTCTCATGGCCATTCATTGCAAATTTGCAATGTGCATAAAATATTATAAAGGAGAGAGCATGGATTTTGATTAGACAACACCACCACAACTTTGCTTTAACACTAACCAGTCTGTTTTTAATTTGTTAGTTTAATTAGTGTGTGTTATATAAGCTTGCAAATTAATGCTTCTTCCACTAAGTTGTTTAGGCATCAGTGTTTTGCTACACGAGGGAAGACCTCCATATTTGTAGCTTATTGATGTTCTTGGTTATTCATCTATCCTTGTGCACCACCCTAATGCTTTTCTTTACACTCGGAGGAAGCTAATTAGGCACGAATGATGGCTTGATCACATAACTATACTTTTTTAGAAAATGTTCTCGCACTAAGAGAATATGAACTCGAATAAGTGATAAACATGTTATCATTTAATTTGATCGAGTGTTTTTTATATACAATTTAACAACAGGACACACTTATATTATAATGCAACTTTGACAAGAAAATAATACTTATAGGAAAAACAAATTCCTTATCATTAAACGTATGCATGAGTGAGATACCCATAAGACACATATTACATATTACATATTACGTTACATACGTTGACTGTAAATATATATATATATACACACATATATATATATATATAATTAAGGAGTGATGTGTTGATTTTAGTTATTAAATTCGTAACTATCGAATCGAAGTGATTAAGTACATAATTAGTACTTAAACCAACTCAAAATTCAATTGAAACTAAAACTATATTAATATATGTAAAGAAGCATGCTCAACACGGTTCACGTGATCATAGTAATTTAGTAAAGGCACCATAGGTAGCTAGCTAAGCTAAGCTAGGCGGTTGTACGTACGTGGTCATTACGGATCTACATGTTGACTGCTATGCATATCCCTGGACTTGAACGAACACAAAGGCTAAGTTAGGATTTTCTGAATCTAAAATATCTGAGGCATAGGATGTTGAGGGCAATGATGGAAAGTAATAACATTATATATTTTGGTGCAGGTTCAATTCTCGTCGATTTCCTTTTCTCTTAACATTCAATTATATAAATCATTGTCACTATCGTTTGGAAAAAAAAAATTAAAAAGATTGAGACTAAGTTATTAAGAGATAGACTATGCAATGCAGATAGTAAGGACTATGGACTAAAATGTTCTTTAGAAGCATACGAAAACATGTAAGATGAATTTGTAAAATCATTCCAAATAAGAATTTACAAGTCCTTCTCATGATTTGCTTTTGTAATGCTTGTGTAAAAAATTCCCAGTGCTCTCGATCTAGCATTTTTTTTAGAACTCTCGACTTTATGGGACTTGGATAACTACCCAAACATAACTTAGTAAACCAATAGTGCATGTCTAGCTCGCTCCACTACTCAACATGTTATAAGAGATCATTAGCATCTAAGATTTTGTCGGCCTTAAATATAATTAAACACTAATAAAGAATTGGCAATAGTCAAGTTGTATAGTTGAGGTAAAAAAATACGAAAAATGTTAAATGCTAAGGAGACTTTCAAAAGTACGATTCTTTATGAACTCCCTGTCACTTCATGTTTTTTGCTAATATTTTATATTATTAGCACAAAAATTGACATTAAACTATAAAATAACAAATAATCTATGAAGAGTTACATTTTAAAATAGTCTCATTGGCATCTGTGTGCTCTTCTGATATGATGGTCTTACTACGGAAACTTGTAACCATTGATGGCTTGGGGTTGGCGGGTGGGAGAGGAGGTAGGGTGGGGGTTCGGGGGTCGGGGGTTCGGGGTTCACAAGGCTGCTTCTAGGGCTCACATTTGTAATAAAAAAAAAATATTTGGGCTTATGTCATTTCTCATTCGTGACAAATTGCATTTTAACATGTGTGCTCAGTGGTTGATAATGGCATATTACCCCTTTAGCCTGTCAAGACTTTTCTCGATTCACTCTCTGCATGTATACCTAATATTAGGCCTTTCTGTTCACAAAAAAAAAAAAAAAAAAAAAAAGATTTTTATCATCAATGGTTCTTGACATTGATCAAACTCATCATTTTTGTCCCTCACTTTCAAAATCAATCAATGTCGTCCTTGACATTCACCACCACACATCAATTTGTCCTTCCGTTTAGATTCCGTCAAATATTCTGTTAGTTTGCATGTGGGACACACAAAGCCAATAAAATGGTGACACGTGTATTACACAAAAGAAGGTTTTTATCACAAATGGTCTCTGACATTGATCAAACTCCTCATTTTAGTCCCTGAGTTTCAAAAATCAATAAATTTGGTCCCTGACTTTAAGTTCTGCACATTAATTTAGTCATTCCGTTAAAATTTGGCCATTATTTTTTGTTAGTGTGATAATATGGTCTCACTGGTCTAATCATATGGCACCACATGGATTAACTATAAAAAAATATATTTGTTAAGATTTAAAACTAAAAGTACTATAAGAAATTAAAAATAAAAACCAAAAGGAAAAAAAAAACATCATCATCTTGTCCTCCGTGAACTCATTTCTCATTCTCTCTAGTTGGTTATAATCCTATCAAATTTGAATTGAATTCGGACTCGATTTTATCAAATTTAGATTGAATCTTATTTTCCAATTGGGATTGTGAGATGCGAGATAAATGTCAACGCGGAATATTCACTAGTTGGTTCACCCTAAAAGAATTAGTTTCTTATAGTTAATCCACTTGGCGCCATATGATTGGACTAGTGGGACGGCATCAGCACACTAACAAAAAATATTGACGAAATTTTAATGGAATGACTCTATTGATGTGCGATAGTGAAAGTTAGGGACCAAATTTATTGATTTTTGAAACTCATAGACCAGAATGAGAAGTTTGATCAATGTCAGGGATCATTTGTGATAAAAACCTTCTTTTATATAATACACGTGTTAACATTTTATTGGCGTTGTGGGTCCCACATGCAAACTAACAGAAATATTTGACGGAATCTAAACGGAATGACCAAATTGATGTGCGGTGGTGAATGTCAAGGACGACATTGATTTATTTTGAAAGTGAGAGACCAAAATGATGAGTTTGGTCAATCTCAAGGACCATTACTGATAAAAACCCAAAAAAATATTAGGTCTTTCAAACTATGAGAGAACGTGATCCTCTTTTTAGAAGAGTGTGTGATGCTTATATATAAATCAGAAAATCGGAGTTTGATACTTATAACGCTATTGTTACACTATTGTGAGTTTAATATATTGATATTACACTCATATTATACTCATGAATCAATATATTAATATTACACTCCATTAATTTTTTTAATTCATTTTTTAAAAAATAATTCTTTTATGAATTCAATATATTGGTAACTTATCTTGTACAATCAAAATCAAGGAATGCTATATAAAACTCATATGAGAGAGAGAGAGAGAGAGAGAGAGAGAGAGAGAGAGAGTCCAAGCGTGCTACTGCAAAGGGTCGTGTCCCACCCTTATTTTGATACGCTTTTGTATTTTATGAGCTACGTTGTTGGTTTGGTCATTTGAAAACTGCAGTTGAAAAAAGAAGCATTAAGAATTTGAGAGGCACTTATAAAATACTTGGGTCGCCATCAACCGGATCCTCCTTTTGTTAAAGGAAACATAGTATTAACCTTAATATCTGTGTACGCTGATACCCTAGGCCAGCTCTCACGGTAGGGGAAATATCTCTTTTTATTTTATGGCTTATTGTTTGGTATGCCTTTAAGACTCTAATTCAATCTTACTTTGTTTTTTGAAAATTAAGAATTCGTTTGGAGATGTTTTTAAAATTGACTTAAAACGTTTTTAGTAAAAATATTTTTGAAACCAATCATCAATAAAATTGCAAATGCTTTAGAATCTACAATATTTTTAATTATTTTAAAAACACTTCCAATCAAGGCTAATTTGCGCTACTGAAACACAATTTTTACATCACTTTGTTATATACCATTAATTCTGTTAAAAAATTGGTCAAGTTCTCGTGTTACATGATTGAGTCTCACTGATGCCATGTCATCGCTATTGTTACAAAATAATATTAAAAAAAAATATCTTCACCACTCAACATTTTATAAGACAGATAATTAGCACCTGATATTTTGTCGGCCTTAAATATAACTACACACTAATAAAGAATTGGCAATAGTCAAGTTGTAGAGTTGAGGTAAAAGAAAGACTTCTTGCCCTTTTCTCTGCGTGCTCTTCTAGCATCGTGGTCTTACCACCCGCACAAGGAAAACTTGATACCATGATCGTTTCGGGGGGAGGGGAGGGAGGTGTTTTCCACAAAGCTGCTACTAGGGCTCACATTTGTAATAACAAAATATTTGGACTTATGTCATTTCTCATTCGTGACAAATTGCATTTTAATATGTGTGCTCGGTGGTTTATAATGGCACATTACCCCTTTAGCCTGTCAAGACTTTTCTCTATTCACTCTGCATATATACATAATGTTATGTTAGGCCTTTCCCAGTAAATTGAATGAGTGTGGTACTTTTTTTTTTTTTTTATAGAAAAGCGTGTGATGCTTATATATAAATCAGGTAACTTGAATTTGATACTTATAATACTAGTGCTACACTAGTGTGAATTCGATATATTAGTACTACACTCATATTAAATTCATGAATTCAATATATTGATATCACAATCAAATTATTCTAATTCATTAGTGATCTATCATTAGTACAATCAAAATCAAGAAATGCAAAATTAAGCTCATTTGAGAGAGAAGGAGACATTTCATGTGTGCTATTGCGAAGGGTCGTGTGCAGTTTGAGGACATTGTATGAATGATCCCTCAATTTTAACTTAATTGGAGTAATGGTTCCTCAATTAAAAATTTGTGACCATCGGTGTGACAGCCCGTCCCGATTTTTGTACATTTATTATCCACGAAAGTGTGAAAGTACGATTTTACCCTTGAGCGTTGGGGTGAATTATTGTTTTGGGCTAAGTTTAGAGGCCCAAATAGTTGGTTTTGGACCAATTGCATTTTCCTAGTTTGTGGGAACCTTTGAGATTAGAGTTAGGGTTAGGGTTTTGTAGTAAGCTTGATTTTAGGGCCAATTAGGAGCTAAGTTTTAGATTTTGTGTTGTGTGATTGGCTGTGGGAAGACACACGTGCACACACACCAATCTGAAACCCTTTTCTCTCTCTTCTCTCTCGGACTCGAGCCCTCTCTCTCACTCTCTCTCTGCAATTGTACGGACGAGGTCCGTTAACCCTCGAAGTCTCACAGATCGAGTCTCCAAACACCATCTTCGTGATCCTTGTGAACCCCTAAACACAACCATACTCTTGGTTGGTTGTAAAACCGTCGAAAACCCTGAGATCCAAAGGCACCGTCGAGGGTACAGTGAGTGGTCGTTGAGGTTTCACGGCATTTTGAAGCTCAAAGAGGTATCTAAGCTTCTTCTATAAGGTTTTTAGGTTGTTTTTGTTAAAGTTTAACGTAGAAAAACCCGATAACTGGACATTCCCGAGTTGGTCACTATTCACCAACTTTTAAATGAACGATTTTCTGTGAATTCTAGGACCATAGCAAGCTTAAGGACCTTCCCACGATGCTCGGAGTGCATCGTTGAGAAGATTTGGACGTCGGGAAGCCCAGATACGAAGAGTTGCAGAGGTGGCCGGACTTTCAAGTTTGCTCCGGCGAGATCTCGTGGGTTTTAGGACCCAACTCAGGTATAACGTTGTTCCTTAGGTCCTAAGCTTCATTTTGGTACTAATTTCGTTGAAAACGGAGCAAAAATGAAGAAGATAGGACGTTTAGAAGGTTTTCCAGAGATCGGCGACCGTTGCCGGCGATCGGCGACTCGCCGAAGAAGAAAGGGGCATATTCCGTCAAAGTTGACGGAATATGCTAACGATGTTAAGTAATGATGTTAGTTTCTGTTAGAATTTAAAGGAATATTCCACGAAATATTCCTAACGGCGGTTAGGGTTTCCGTCAGGGTTGGCCGCGCGTGGGGGAGCGTAGGGCCGTGACCTTGCCGGCGCATGATGGTGCATGGGGCCTCAAAAAATAATTCTAAAAATATGGGGATGTTTCTGAGGTTGTGTAGATCACTTTGGTATATTCAAACACCCCAATTGAGAAATGTATGAGAAGTTATTTCCTAGTTTTGTTTATGTGCTTTAAAATAACGTTGTTATAGTTGTTTCTCACATAGGCGAGACCTATCCGGAGGACGAACGTAGCCAGGCTAGGCACGGAGGTTACGATCTGTCTACATATCAGTGAGTGGGCTTTTGGTTTTCCGTATATACCTATATGCTAAAATTTTTTCCCAGAAATGCATTTTAAATGACTTTATCAATGAATTGCCATGCCAATATATTTATACTATTGAGTTTGCATTATGAATTGTATATACGTGGTTGTCGACGTTGTGGGCGCTCAGGTAAGTTCCAAGTAAGTTTATGTGTTGTTGATAAGGAGTTGTGTTATGAAGATTATGATGAGATGCATCGAGAGCTCATTAACCTGCACCCCGGTGTTAGTGCTCCCGCCTAGGGTTAGGGGCATAGTCTTTCACGTGATGTTGCACCACACGCTCATCTTGGATCCAAGTTAGGTGCACAGTCCTGTCGTATAGACCACTTTCAGTGGGTTCGACTCGTAGGTGACCCGCGATCATTCGCATAGTCTTCACGTGATTGTAGCACTAGAGCGTATTGTTTTACACCCAGTCCGGTCTTATAAACCACTATAAGTGGGTTCGACTCGTGTGCAGGCATGATTTATGAGCTAGAGTTCAAATGATGAGTGATTGCAGTTATTATTGCATTTGGATTACTTACCTGATGATTTAGTTTGCATGGCATGGCATATTCATGATTTGTTTACATATTTTGACGATGATGATTTCAGTTGAGATTTGATATATGTATATACTATTATCTGGGAAAGTATACAGGTTTTATGGCGAGGGGTTATAACTGTTGTTTATGAAATGATTTTTGAAAAACTTTGTTTTTGCCCACTCACGCTTTTGTTGTGCGCCCCTCCAGGTTTTAGGTAACGTTTGTTGGTGACTCACGAGGCTACAGCGGAGATTCTGACAGACCATCACATATGTAGGACCACCTTTGGTGTTATTTAATTAAGTACTTCTTATGCTTGACTGCACTTAGGCTATTTATGCTCTGATTGTGTATTCACACTTATTTCCGTTCTAGCACTCCTTGAAGTTGGTTTTTATTCGTTCGTAATCCTTTCTATATTATTGCTTCCGCACTGTGCACATGGCTACGTCACCCTCACGTTACGGCCAGCATGCCTTGATCCCGGTCGGGGTGTGTCAGTTATTGTAAGATCCCACATCGCCCAGGGGTGTGGATCCTGCAAGCCTTATATGTATATTCCCATCTCTACCCAGCACGAGGCCTTTTGGGAGCTCACTGGCTTCGGGTTATGTAGGAACTCCGCAGTTAAGCGAGTAGTGCGCGAGAGCAATCCCATGATGGGTGACCCATTGGGAAGTTCTCGTGTGAGTTCCCAGAAACAAAACCGTGAGGGCGTGGTAGGGGCCCAAAGCGGACAATATCGTGCTACGGCGGAGTCTAGCCCTGGTTGTGGTGCGGGCCCGGGCCGGGATGTGACAATCGATCCCTTAATTAATTCATTAAAATGTCTAGCTAGTCCTTTTCGTCAATTCTGTTAGAACTTTTGTCAAAATGAGTTACGTGCCACGCACATAAGGCTGAATCAAGGGGAAAATATGGAAAATCAAATGAGAAAAATTGTAGCAATGATCTCTAAACTTTAACTCAATTGGAGTAATGGTCCCTCAATTAAAAATACATAATCATTGATCACTTAACTCATCAAAATGTACAGCTATGGTGTTTGTTTGTATTTGTTTTTTTTTTAACTCTATTGGAATTCTATCAAAATGAGGAACTACCTTACGTCGAAAAGAGTATGCATCTCATAAAAAACAAAAGCGTATTTCAAAGGGTAGGACTCGACCCTTTGTAGTAGCACGCATGGAATCTCTCTCTCATTGAATTCATAAAAAAATCGTCTTTATAATGGATTAGTAATTTGGGTGTGATATGAATATATTGAACTCTGAGTTTATGGATTTAATACCAATATGTGGAACTCACACTAGTGTAACAATAGTATTATGAGTTTACAGGCCCCTTACCAAGAGGAATCCCCATTTTTCTAAAAAAAATGGGGACACCGTCTTGACCGTTGGATTGGTTTTAATGAAATTATGTGGTTGAGATTAAAATACAAGCCACACAATCTCAACCACACAATTTCATTAAAGTTAAATCCAACGGTCAAGAGGGTGTCCCTATTTTTGTAGAAAAATGGGGATCCCTCTTGTGAAATGATTCCTATGAGTTTAATACGGGTGTAGTACCAATATATTGAACTCCTTCCAACATAATTCAACTTTAATCCAATTATGTAACAATCGAAATAATACAAATAGCTAAAAATATGGAACCACTAATGCCATCTCCAACTGAAGAGTCCAGAGGACCAAAAATAGCCCAAAAACCGTCTCCAATCGAGGGCTGATCCAGAGGGCTCGCGGGCCCCACGGGAAGATCCAACAGTTAATTAATTTTGAATTTTTTTTAACAGTTTTATTTTTTTTTTTTTTACAAATTTTTTCTTATAACTTCTATTTTTCATATTTTTTTTCCTATAACTTTTATTTTACAAAATTTGTTTCATATTTTTTTTTAAATTCCATTTTTTTCCTATAACTTCTATTTCGCAAAATTTGTTTCATATGTTTTTTAAAATTCTATTTTTTTCCTATAACTTCTATTTTACAAAATTGGTTTCATATTTTTTCTAATTTCCATTTTTTCCTATAACTTCTCTTTCACAAAATTTGTTTCATATTTTTTTTTTCCTATAACTTCTATTTTACAAAATTTGTTTCATATTTTTTTTTAATTCTATTTTTTTCCTATAACTTCCTAAGTCATTATACAACATTAAATTAAATTAAGTAACATGAAACAACATGAAACAATATTAAATAACATTAACCAACATAAAAATTATACAACATAAAAAAAACATTTAACAACATGAAACTTAAACAACATATTTAAAAACATTTAACAACATAAAACTTAAACGCCTACTCCATGCTTATGTTTTATTTGTTGCGCCTTACTTGAACTTCTTCATCAGACTCCTCATCTTCTCGTCTCATTTGCGCCCATTTTGCTTCCAATTTGGAATTGGATGAGGACCCCCAGTTGGAATCCGAAGAGGATCCAAAGTTGGAATTCATTGCAAACTTGAATTGAAAGAGATTGAGTTCAAAGTTGTGTGAATTATAGCCCAATATCCACCCTATTTATAGCCAAAAAAAAAATATCAAATCCAACGGCTAGATGACGTCATGTTGGCGTCACTTATGGCCCTTTGGCCATTTGGTTCGAAACGGTTTTTTGTGACAAGGCTAAAACGAATCATATGGCCCTTTGGCCCTCGATTGGAGACGGAGACAAATACGGCCTTGTACTGTTCATTAAAATATTAATATCTCAGAGGACCATAGAGCTAAAACGAGCCCTCTAGCCAGAGTTGGCCTAATTCATGATCAACAGTATCCAAAATAAACAAGATACTCCTAATTTGTAGGCAATCCAAACTGTTTCCTAAAGAATAGGACTGCCACTATTTATTTGCAGATAATTAAACATCAATTATTAAAAAATTAAAAATTAATGCAATTAATTCCACTCATACAACTACTTTTCAGAATAGTGCTCTATGCATTTTAGAGGTAGGTTGGTGAAGAGGGGAGAAATACTTATGTGTGGCTCGTTTTGTCATTAAATTTTATTGAGTGGCATTTCAATTTACTCAAAAATCATCCCGTGGTAAGTTTTAAATATAATATTTTATCATTCTTCTATTTTGAAATTTTTATAATTATCTTTTCTACTAATTAATATACACCATCATATTTATCTAACCGTTTATTTTTTTTCTTCTCATTCCTCTTTGTTTTCTTCCCTCTCTTCCATTGCAGTTTTCTTCCCCACTTTTTATTTCCTTTCTTCATAAGATAAAATATTATATTTAAAACGCATAACATGGCAAGTTTTGAATAGACTGTAGTGCTACTCAACAAAATCTAGTGCCAACCTGGGTTCCACACAATATTAAATAGTTCTTAATATTAAATATTAAATAGTTTTTAATATTATCTTGTATGCATGAAAATCACAACAAGGATAAAAAATACAATCATGTCACATAAGCGAATTTAACAATTTTTAACTGAACTAACGGAATATGGTAAAATGATGTAAAAATTGAGTTTCAAATTGCAAAATAAGATTGAATTATAGTTCGAAGGACATACCATAAGATAAGCCTTTTTCTCCTTTCTTTTTCTTTGCTTGACCAACCCTAGTTCAGATCCATCGCACCATCAACTGCTGACCTAGACATCAAGGATAATATATGTGATACTTGAGCTCTCTTGAACTGCACTTTACACCAACGCAAAGGCATAAGATTCTTTGGAGGCCACAAAAGCGATTTTAATGATCATCCTCGTATACAGTACAAATTTGGTATGGTTCGAACGACTGGTTTGTTAAGTGCCGAATATTGTACAAATTTAGCATATACTATAATTCTGAGTTATATTATATATTCAAGTGCCGAATAACACTTTTTGTGGGTTCAATTCAAATAGTATTTTAATATGTCAAGCTGTAATTAAAAATGAGTGAATTATCAATTTAGTCCATGAATTATCAATTGAGTGAAAATTAGGTTCCTAAACTATTTTTTTCAGAAAAATCAGTCCTTAATTATAAAAATCTGCCAATTACATCCCCAATATTAGATTCGAAGCCACTATATTCAAATTTCCGTTAATTTAAGTCACGTTACTTGCATGTGATACACATTGGAGGGTAGATTGGTAATTTTTCATAAAGAAATAGTGTATGGAGTTAACTTTGGAGGGTAAATTAGACATTAGATTCGTAACTTATATGAAATACAAAGGGCTTAAAGTGACTTAAGTTGACGAAAAATATGATAAAATAGCTTTGAATATAATAGTAAGGATGAAATTAACAATTTTAAATAAGTTTAGACACTTATTTTACTCAAAACTAATTCAAGGACCTAATTTTCATTGAGATGATAATTAAGGGACTAAATCAGCACTTATCCATTAAAAATAGACAAACACTATCTTTTAACAAAACACAAAAGTGACAAAAGTGACAATCATATGGTTGAGTGTTTAAATAAATTCATTTACAATAGTGTCTTAATCTCCGGATATATTCTTCTAAACTTTTTTATTCCAAGGCATATGAACTTTATTAGGTTCTAACTGTCGCTTTTATCTCCAAAGCGAAAGAAATATTAAGGATTAATTACACTAACACGTTTTGAGGTTTTTTGAGTTTTCACAAAATTCACTTAAGTTTGAAACATTACACTAACACCCCTTGAGGTTTTAATTCACTTTCACAAATACCCCTTCGGTTGATAATATGACTATAAAAAGACAAATATACCCTTTTAATTAATTACTTAAAAAATAATAACTTTATAAATAAATAAAAAGAATATCAAATTAAATATCAAACACGGCATTGACTCGCATCGATGCCAAACCAATCATTTTCAAAATCAAACACAGCGCCCATTACCGTTGTCGACTTCGTACTTGAATACGAGTATCTGGCTGCCTATACTCCCACCGTCGATGACAATCCAGCACCGTTTAGTACCAAAATTTCTCGAATTTGTGTGAAAACGAGAAAATAGCATATTGTGAGAGCTAGTGCGATGGCGACTAAAGCGAAGATTAAGAGGCTCGATCTGGAGTTGTGCTTGGAGGTGCAGGAGAAGAGATTAGATCGGGTGATGGGTCGGAGTTGGAGCTTAACTGGGTCCACATTGTTGTCATCATTGTTGGCAGGTTTCGAAGTGACCCGTTTGCGGGTATTCAATAGTTGGATGAAAAATTGAGAGTCATAGGAATTTTCGCAGGCAATTTGACAAAAACAATGATCTTGTAGTAAAGGTTTCTAATTGGAACGCAATGAATAATTAAATTCAAATGTGAAAGTGTAAAAATATAAAAATGAGGTGTGTTTGATCGGAGACGGAGAGGAAGTGATCAAACTTTCTCCCTCTCGATCTCACTGTGTGCGTTGCACATGGTATCTGAGAAAAGTGGATCACCTCTTGGTTTTCCTATAGAGGCAGGTTCCTGGTCTTCCTCAATCCCTCATAGTGAGGAAGGTTTTCCAATTATTATTTTTTTAATGTTTTGTATAACTTTTAATTTGATTTGATTTTTTTATTTATTTATAAAAGTTTTTTATTTTGTTAAGTAATTAATTATAGGGTAAAATTGTCTTTTTATAGTTAGATTTTTGACCAAAGGGTTATTTGTGAAGGTGAATTAAAACCTGAAGGGGTGTTTGTGTGATGTTCCAAACATAAGGGGGTTTTGTGAAAAGTCAAAAAACCTCAGGGGGTGTTAGTGTAATTAACCCGAAATATTAAAGAGCCAAATTGACTCAAAATTGTCCCATCTAAGATTTATTTTTATGCATTTTATTCAAAATGGTCGCTAACGTCCAAGAAATTTGACATCAATACAAATGATTCATGAGATTTGACATCAATAGAAATAGTTCTTGAGTTTTTTTACCGTCAATCATTTTAGTCATTCCATGGAAAACTCTGTTAAATAAGGACTAAAATAACAAAAATACTTTTAATTTAATAAATAATGGGCCAAAATGATTTGACAAAATTAAGGGAGTTTTGTCATTTTTTTTCCTTATTTAATAGAGATTTTTCACTGAATAACCAAAATAATTGATGGTAGACAAACTCAGGGAACAATTCTATCGATTTTAAATCTCAGAGAGAAAAGTGAGGAGTTACTCCAATCTCAGAGACCATTTTGACTAAAAAAACTTCATTTTTATAACATTTATTTACTTACACTAAGGGACCATTTGATAACAATTCCTTTCAATTTGCACTCCAAATTTTCTAGAATTAGTAAGAAAATTACACTTGTGAGGAATGTAAAATGAGATTTTTGGAGTGCTGATAACAATTTCTTCAGTTTTAATCATTTTTGTTTTTACATTTTTGAAAATTGAAAACTAAAATCTTATTTGTTAACTACTTTCAGTTTTCAGAAAAAATGAAAAATGAAAAATAAAAATTAGAAACAATTTTCTTGAGTTTTAAAATTTTGGCCTTGAGTAAATGAAAACTGAAACTGAAAGTAGTTACCAAATAAGATTCATTTTTTTTTTAAATGAAAACTAAAAAACCAATAACTAAAAACAAAATGATTATCCAACGGTCCCCATAAGTCGATCATAATCGTGAATATATAGATTCTTTCTAAAATATGGGTTTGACGGACCCATATATATTGTAATCATTGTACACTAAATAATACAATGAGTCATATTTATACAGTGTTCAACGTTACATTGATTTCATGTTCCCCTTCTTTTCTTTGTATCTCACTTGTTTTCGTTTATGGAAGAGTAATGTTTATATCCCCCTCCCCTTCTTTTCCGTGTATTGTTTGTGTTATCTATTATTTATGAGGGTAAGTTTATGTCCCTCTTGATAAGATGTAACTTCTTTTTTTGTTATCAATAAAATTTCTCACGTACCGTCGAGGTTTTCAAAAAAAAAAAAAAAAAAAAAAAAAGGTTTATCGATCCTAGGGTTTTCAAGTTTGTTTTGGTCTTTAGGTTTCTAGGAATCTTTCCTTGTGCGTCAGCCATGTCTTCCTTCTCTATACCTTCCATCTTCCCGGTCCTAAGGCCATCTCCAACCGATGGCTGGCCAGAGGGCTCGTTTGAGCCCTCTGGCCCTCCAAGATTCTCCAAGATATTAATATTTTAATAAACAGTACATGGTCATATTTGCTTCCGTCTCCAACCGAGGGCCAGAGGGCTCATTTTAGCCCTGTCACAAAAAACCGTCTCCAACCGAGGGCCAAAGGGCCATAGGGCCAAACATAATTTATTATTTAAATTTAAAAACTACAACAACTTAAATTTAAAAACAACAACTTAAATTTAAAAAGTACAACTTATATTTAAAAACAACATTAACTTAAATTTAAAAACGACAAATTAAATTTAAAAACGACAAATTAAATTTAAAAACTACAAATTAAATTATTGAAAAATTGAAACAAATATTATAGATGAAGGAAATATTGGAAAATATATTGAAGGAAATATTGAGAAATATATTGAAGGAAATATTGAAAAATATTGAGAAATATATTGAAGGAAATATTGAAGAAGGAAATATTGCAAATGAAGTGAAGAATTGAAGGAACTTCACCATATTTATAGAAGAAAAGAAATGTTTAAATTAAAAAAAAAAAAAAAAAAAAAAAAACTCAACGGCTAGCTGAGCTAGCCTTTATATTAAAAAAAAAATTCAAACTATTAGTGTCGGTTAGTAAAGAAAAAAAAAATTTACCTTTGCTTACATAGTGATGTTGGTTATAACCGACAGCAATAGGAAAACTACAAAAAAAAATAGCCAGCCAGCCTTTGGCCCTTTTTCAAACTCATTGGTTGTATTACCTCGTCTGGTTTCGTCAAATCAAACCATTTCTTATAGGTCATGATCTTTGGAAGTTGTTGACTGTTCACATCCTATTCGACGGAATAGGATTCTCTCCCCTCTTTTTTTCCCTCCCCTTCCCTCCCCTCCTATTTGAACAGTCACGATTAAGCTACGTCAATTTCTTATATTAATTTTTTATAACAAGAGAAAGACAAAATAGGAGAATGTGAGAGGAGGGGATGGAAGGGGATAAAAAGAGGAGGGGAAAGAATCATAGTCCCTATTCCACCCCCTACTATACCAGTTCCTAAGAATAAAGATAAGGATGGAGATCCTCCCGCCAAAGATCCTAACCTTGCTTATCCCCTCTAGATTCAACAAGATCAACTTGCTATCTACATCAGAAGTGACACCGCCATTGATGTTTGGAAATTTTCGTCAACAACATTTTGGCCAAAGTTTCTTTACCAGTGAGGCCAACCTTCGATTCCAACTACCCGAAATGTCCAAAGGTTCTCAGAGTATAGATGCATGTATCCAACATGCCAAATCCATCAAATAATATAAGCAGTCATTTTACTATTTCGTTTTTGAGTATTTTTTGCATAGATTATCTTTGAACAGGGAAGATTTAAAATTTTGGTGGTTCAAAATATTAATACAAAAGTATATGAAAAGTAAAAAAGAGTATAGATATCACACTCCATGACACAATGCAAAGTAGCTTTACACCCACATTCTCTTTCTTACCGTCAATTGAAAAATGACATATGAACTAGGGACACGGCTACCTTGGGGTTGAAACCCATCTGGAACGCCAGGCAATTAATGTTGAAGTACGTAAAGAAGAATGAAAGGTTTTGGATGCCAAAATGGTGGTGTACAAGCATGAGTGGTTCTATAAAAGGACCAATGTGGTCCTTAGAGCTCGTTTACTTATCAGCAATGAGGAAATAAAGAATCAGTCAACTTTAGAATGAGAAATAGTAAGGAACTAGGATGAGAAGAACTCATTCCTATTAAGCATTTTACTAACCACATCAGAATAAAAATGAAATTGATGCTCATGGTTATTGTTTACTAATCCTAATGAATCGGAATGAAAACAACTTGATTACTAATATACCCTTGCATAAAATTATTTAAATCACTTTAACAATAAGTAGACAAGCTAATCGAAATTTGAAAGCATCTAATGAGAGTACAGCAAAATCGTTTGACATTTTAGGAGTGATGAGTCCATCTTTAATTGTTCAGATACTTTTTGTTTTTGCTTTTAACTGATGTGAACAACAAAATCTTTTATACTTTTTGTTTGTATTTCACGAACGGGGATCCTCTCTGGATCCTTTTTGTGAGGATTCCAGAAATTATTCATTCACATCCGTTCATCGTATGTCGGTCAGAAATTATTGTAAATCTTTTTATTTAAAATTAAATATAAATAATATCTGACGAAAACTGACTGCACTGTATAATAAACGGATGTGATTAGAAAATTTCTAGAATCCTCACAAAGAGAATCCGAAGAAGATCCTCATTCGCATTTCACCTCAACTCATGGCTTGCTTTATTTGCATGTTTCCCATATCGTACATCTTGAAACTAGCAGTATAAAGCTTCATAATCCAAGAGGGTATTTTCTTAAGTTTTGCTAGGGTATTTTGGATTATTATAGAATAATTAATGAGGATATTGTCGGAAGACAACATGAGAGAAAAGGAATGAGAATCAGATTTAACTACTCCCTCCGAGTCAATCAAGTTCCTGAAATTTGGCTATTCCATTACGAATTTTTATTTCTTACATTACTGATGTTTTTCAAGAATCCCAGATAAGAATCTATGATGGAAACCAACCCCCCGCACCCCCCCCCCCCCCTCTTCTTTTTTCCTCCTCCCTTCACCTCTAACGGTACTGGCAAGTGGTGGTAGATGGATGTGCAGCACGGAAGCAATTATATTCACCGAAGAAGTTTAAAATCATTTAAAAAAAATCTCTTTTCTCCTACTCGAGACCTCTTTCATTCCCAAATTTAATTATTCAAGACTCCACCACCACATGTTGCCGTGTTCGTGGGGATTTAACGGCCAGTGGAAGGCCCAGACTTTATTGAGAATTTGGGTTAGGTAGAGAATTGACCTCAAAGCACGTTTGACAGCAAGTCCACTTGTTATGCTATGAAAAAGGGAAGAGGTGAAAACAAAGTTTATACCCAGGGACTTCGAAGAATTTCATTTATAATCATGTGTGAATGGCTTATTTTTAGTTACAAATATAAAACTCGATTTTGATTCTATTATGCTCTTTGGAACTCAAAAGGGATCACTTTACAACATAAACTTAAAAATTCGCTTCACATCGACTTGTTTTCTTTTTTTTCACAAAAAAAATTGTCAAATATGTTGACCTGGATTAAAAAAAATATTAATACTTTTTTGTTGGATAAAAGTAATGTTTAAATGAATTGAAAAAACGTAAAACATATAAGAAAATAAATAGAGTTCAAGAACCAAGGGGTATTATTAGGGGTGGGCACGGTGCGGTTCCACCCCTAAACGGGAACCAGAACCGGAAAATATCAACGGTTCGATTCGGTACGGTTCCGCTTAAATTTATTACTAGAACCTTACGGTTCGGTCTACACTGGTTCCGATTCGGTTCTTGCCAGTTTACGGTTCCGAATACTAAATTATTTGAACACCAAATCATCATACATTCAAATACATCTTCTAAAACTAATTATATAAAGTTGCATACTTAATTCCTTCACCTTTCCTTTCATTTATATATTAAACAGACATTTTTAGTTACATTACTTAAACTATCTTTCTCCATATGTAATAGTTTCTATAAGAGAGATCCATATGGTATGCACAGCAGCACAAGTATATACATCTCGTAAGACAAGTAGAAATAGAAACAAAAGGGCAAACAACTTGTTCTCCAACAGATTTCTAAAGTTGGTTGCATCTAAAGAATGCCATGTGTAATTAACCCCGGTCAACAAATGTCATGCTAGCCTAGTTGTATTCAGAGAACTACAAGACATATGCATTGATCAGTCAGTGAGTCAACAAACAAAAAAATGAAGCAGCAAACTGAAGATTTATCTCCTCATATAGATTAGATTAGTGTTCATTTCCAAGTGCATGATAAGTATACACACTACACAGGAGGTATGTCCTTTAATTCCCACAAATCTCAGAGAGCAACGTCCTTCAGTTCCCACAAATCTCAGAGAGCAAGCAGCAGGCAGCTCCTGCACATAATCAGCAGCTAAAAAATTATATATTTTACAGACAGAAAAAATGGAAAAAAATTATGACAATTTCTGGGATGGTTCCAAGAGAAAGGGAGTCGTTGAAAACGAGTTAAAAATGGACTTTAATTTCAAAAATTCCTAATTCAAAAACCTTAATTTTAGAAATTCCTAATTCAGAAGCCCAAATTAAAAATCTCTAATCGAATTTGGAATCAAACAATCTGTATGAACTTTGGTTGAGTTTATTGCAGGAATTTCTTACCTTGTGCAATGAGGATGAGTGCAGACTGAGACTGAGGTGAGAGTACAGCAAAATCGTTTGACATTTTAGGAGTGATGAGTCCATCTTTAATTGTTCAGATACTTTTTGTTTTTGCTTTTAACTGATGTGAACAACAAAATCTTTTATACTTTTTGTTTGTATTTAACGAACGGGGATCCTCTCTGGATCATTTTTGTGAGGATTCCAGAAATTATTCAATCACATCCGTTCATCGTATGTCGGTCAGAAATTATTGTAAATCTTTTTATTTAAAATTAAATATAAATAATAACTGACGAAAACTGACTGCACTGTATAACAAACGGATGTGATTAGAAAATTTCTAGAATCCTCACAAAGAGAATCCGAAGAAGATCCTCATTCGCATTTCACCTCAACTCATGGCTTGCTTTATTTGCATGTTTCTCATATCGTACATCTTGAAACTAGCAGTATAAACCTTCATAATCCAAGAGGGTATTTTCTTAAGTTTTGCTAGGGTATTTTGGATTATTATAGAATAATTAATGAGGATATTATCGGAAGACAACATGAGAGAAAAGGAATGAGAATCAGATTTAACTACTCCCTCCGAGTCAATCAAGTTCCTGAAATTTGGCTATTCCATTACGAATTTTTATTTCTTACATTACTGATGTTTTTCAAGAATCCCAGATAAGAATCTATGATGGAAACCAACCCCCCCCCCCCCCCCCTCTTCCTTTTTCCTCCTCCCTTCACCTCTAACGGTACTGGCCAGTGGTGGTAGATGGATGTGCCAGATTTAATTATTCAAGACTCTTTCATTCCCAAATTTAATTATTCAAGACTCCACCACCACATGTTGCCGTGTTCGTGGGGATTTAACGGCCAGTGGAAGGCCCAGACTTTATTGAGAATTTGGGTTAGGTAGAGAATTGACCTCAAAGCACGTTTGACAGCAAGTCCACTTGTTATACTATGAAAAAGGGAAGAGGTGAAAACAAAGTTTATACCCAGGGACTTCGAAGAATTTCATTTATAATCATGTGTGAATGGCTTATTTTTAGTTACAAATATGAAACTCGATTTTGATTCTATTATGCTCTTTGGAACTCAAAAGGGATCACTTTACGACATAAAACTTAAAAATTCGCTTCACATTGACTTGTTTTCCTTTTTTTCACAAAAAAATTGTCAAATATGTTGACGTGGATTAAAAAAAATATTAATACTTTTTTGTTGGATAAAAGTAATGTTTAAATGAATTGAAAAAACGTAAAACATATAAGAAAATAAATAGAGTTCAAGAACCAAGGGGTATTATTAGGGGTGGGCAAGGTGCGGTTCGGTGCGGTTCCACCCCTAAACGGGAACCAGAACCGGAAAATATCAACGGTTCGATTCAGTACGGTTCTGCTTAAATTTATTACTAGAACCTTACGGTTCGGTCTACACCGGTTCAGATTCGGTTCTTGCCGGTTTACGGTTCCGAATACTAAATTATTTGAACACCAAATCATCATACATTCAAATACATCTTCTAAAACGAATTATATAAAGTTGCATACTTAATTCCTTCACCTTTCCTTTCATTTATATATTAAACAGACATGTTTAGTTACATTACTTAAACTATCTTTCTCCATATGTAATAGTTTCTATAAGAGAGATCCATATGGTATGCACAGCAGCACAAGTATGTACATCTCGTAAGACAAGTAGAAATAGAAACAAAAGGGCAAACAACTTGTTCTCCAACAGATTTCTAAAGTTGGTTGCATCTAAAGAATGCCATGCGTAATTAACCCCGGTCAACAAATGTCATGCTAGCCTAGTTGTATTCAGAGAACTACAAGACATGTGCATTGATCAGTCAGTGAGTCAACAAACAAACAAATGAAGCAGCAAACTGAAGGTTTATCTTCTCATATAGATTAGATTAGTGTTCATTTCCAAGTGCATGATAAGTATACACACTACACAGGAGGTATGTCCTTCAATTCCCACAAATCTCAGAGAGCAACGTCCTTCAATTCCCACAAATCTCAGAGAGCAAGCAGCAGGCAGCTCCTGCACACAATCAGCAGCTAAAAAATTATATATTTTACAGACAGAAAAAATGGAAAAAAATTATGACAGTTTCTCGGATGGTTCCAAGAGAAAGAGAGTCGTTGAAAACGAGTTAAAAATGGACTTTAATTTCAGAAATTCCTAATTCAGAAACCCTAATTTTAGAAATTCCTAATTCAGAAGCCCAAATTAAAAATCTCTAATCGAATTTGGAATCAAACAATCTGTATGAACTTTTGTTGAGTTTATTGCAGGAATTTCTTACCTTGTGCAGTGAGGATGAGTGCAGATGAGACTGAGGTGAGGGTGAGGCGCCGCGTGAGGTCGAGAGAGAATGAGGGTAACAGAGTGAGGGTGACAGTCTGGGTGAGGTCGAGGACGACGAGAAGGGTGAACCGGTGAGGTCACTGAGGTGAGGGTGAGGCGCCGCGTGAGGTCGAGAGAGACAGACAGAATGACGAAGAGAATGAGGGTGACAGAGTGACGGTGACTGAGTGAGGGTGACAGTTTGGGTGAGGTCGAGGACGACGAGAAGGGTGAGCCGGTGAGGTCACTGAGACTGAGGTGAGGGTGAGGCGCCGCGTGAGGTCGAGAGAGACAGAGAGAATGAGGGTGAGGCGCCGTTTGAGTCTCTGAGAGACTGAGACTCTGACCTAATGAGAGAGAAGAGAAGTATGCCTACAATGGACGGCTAAGATTAAATCTCAGCCGATCCAATGGTCACTAATGTTTTAAATTTAATTTAATATATTTAATTATATATATATATATATATATATATAATTATTATAGTTTTTACTTTTTAGGGGTATAATAATAAAATTGTTAAATTAATATATATAATCATTATAGCTTATTCATACTTTCATTAAGTATAACATAAGATTTTGTAGTATCCACTAGTGTAAATATTTTAAATTGAAGATCAAATTCATTCATTGTATTCATATAGGCTCAAGAAGTGTAGCTGCAAAAAATAATCAAAATCGGAGTTAAAATAACCGTTAAATCGTGATTTTTCGTTTTATAATCGTTGAAAAGTTCTGTCTCGTTACTTGATCTCTGAATGTTTGTTTTTTGCAATTTTTGGCGTATGCGATCTCGAAGTATATACAAACAAGTTTGACGGTTTGATCGTTGAAATTAGCTTTGTAGGATGCATATCCCTTCAAAACGATAGATTCACTAATACTTAGAGTTTATTTATACTTTCATTAAGTATAACATAAGATTTTGTGGTATCCACTAGTGTAAATGTTTTAAATTGAAGATCGAATTCATTCATTGTATTTGTATAGGATCAATGAGGGTAGGTATAAAAAATAATCAAAATCGGAGTTAAAATAACAGTTAAATCGTGATTTTTTGTTTTATAACCGTTGAAAAGTTTTGTCCCGTTACTTCATCTCTGAATGTTTGTTTTTTGCGATTTTTTGCTGATGCGATCTCGAAGCATATACAAACAAGTTTGACGGTTGGATCGTTGAAATTAGTTTCGTAGGATGCGTATCCCATCAAAACGATATATTCACTAATACTTGGTTTATTTATACTTTCATTAAGTATAACATAAGATTTGTGGTATCCACTAGTGTAATTGTTTTAAATTGAAGATCGAATTCATTCATTGTAATCATATAGGATCAAGGAGTGTAGCTATAAAAAAATAATCAAAATCGGAGTTAAATAACCGTTAAATCGTGATTTTTTGTTTTATAACCGTTGAAAAGTTTTGTCCCGTTACTTGATCTCTGAATGTTTGTTTTTTGCGATTTTTTGCTGATACGATCTCGAAGCATATACAAACAAGTTTGACGGTTGGATTGTTGAAATTAGTTTCGTAGAATTCGTACCCCATCAAAGTTCAATGGTATATATATATATATATATATATATTAAGTAGATTTAAATTTATTTATTTTGTACGTATAACACTTAAGAAATTGAATGGTATGTATATTTAAGTCGATCCAATGGTCACCAATTTTCAAAATTTCATTTAATATATATATATATATATAATTATTATAGTTTTTAGGGGTATAAAATTGTTAAATTAATATATATAATTATTATAGTATGACATGAGTATATATAAAATTAAATTATTTATTATTAATAAAACGGTTCGGTTCGGTTCCGGCCGGTTCTTGGTCATTCGAAATCGGAACCAGAACCGGTTTAAACGGTTCGGTTCGGTTTTTGACTCACAGTTGACTTTTCCGGTCAACACGGTTTTTTTCGGTTTTTTTTTCATACGGTTCGATGCGGTTTTACGGTTTGGCGGTTTTTATGCCCACCCCTAGGTATTATCCATATATAAAGGGTGAAGGTTTCTTAATAACCCCTCTCTTATTAAAAATTCAAAAAATAAATAAATACATACACATTCACAACACAACACAAAAAAAAAAAAAAATTAAAATAAATAAAAAAATTAAAAAAAAAAAAACCCTCACGAAATGGGAATATAGGTGATTTGTAAGTTCATTAATTTTTATGATAATTTTAAAAAATAAAATAAAAAAGAACTAATTGTTAGGCTAGTCTATGTTATTTATGATTACTTCATCTTCAATACACTTTAATAAAGAGTGTGCTATCCACACACCCTGTTTACTTCTCACACATTCTTTACTTCTCACACACTCCGTATTAATTTTTGTCATTTGATCTTATTCAATTATCTGATCTGACAATCGAAAATTAGAAGGGTGTGTGAGAAGTAAAAAAGGGATGTGTGGATATCACATCCTTTAATAAACAACAACACCCTCTGCCCCATTCCCCCACCTCTCTCTCCCTTTCCCTCACACCCGTCTTCCTCATCTCTCTCTCCCTTTCTCTTTCTCTCTCTCCTCCTCTCTTACGTCGGAAAAGGACTTAGAGCAATTCCACCCCAAGGATTGGGTGCCAGCACCCATCGCATTTGTCCACTCAAATGAACAGTAATAGACCCCAATGAACAGTAATAGGCCAAAGCATCTCCACCCCTAAAAAAAATGTGCTGGCACCCAGTCTAAAAATAAATCCCAAAATAAATATTATATTATAAAATTATTTTGTATTTATTTAATTTTTAAAAACCTAATTAATGTTTCACTCAAAAGTAATCGCCATTACATTTTACAAGAAGAGAACCGACTTTTTCTTCCAAGTCTCTCTGCCTCTTTACTTCATCTCAGGAATTTCATTGCAAATCTCATAATAAAACCAAAGAGCAACCTGTTTCTTTATCCTCTATTCACTTTTGTCATTTTACTGCTGTTTTAGCCTTTATCTTTGTTGTTCCCTTTGTTATTTTCGTTGCCTAGTCTTCGGATTTTCTGGGTTTCTTTATCCTCTATTCCCTTTTGTGCTTTGGTTGAGTTTTCTGCGTTTCTGGGGTTTTTTGGAATTTCTGGGTTCTGGGTTTCTGGATTTTTTGGGTTTTTTTATTTTCTGGGTTCAAATTTTGGGAGTTAGATCTGGTTTTGAAAAGGGAAAGACTGCGTAATTTTTTTTTTTTGTTTTGAATTTTGCGGAATCTGGGTTTGAAGGGGTTGTGGGACGCGAGGAATAAGAAGATGGAGGCCGAGGCAGGGGTGAAGCGTTGCAGAGTCGGGGATTAGCAGTCCGTCCGTCGCAAGTGAACCTCACGTGCCAGCCAAATAGGCTGGTCCCTTAGTCTGTCAAAAATGGACTGGGCTGTTGCCTGGCTTGGGCTGGGAGCCAGGCAAGTTTGTGGGCTGGAGTGGATTCACTGGGTCCTATGAGGGTTTTTTGACTGGGTGCCGGGCCATTGTGGCTCCGGTGGAACTGCTCTTATGGGACATCAAACCTCACCAACTCTTAGATAAAAGTAGAGTTGGCAGATACGAAAATTGGAATTTCCACCTTGTGGCAAAGTCAAGAATTGTCAAGTAGAGGGCGAAATTTAAAAGGACAAAAGGTCCCAGAAAAATATAGACAACTATTCGATGTCTAAATCCATGGTCTGCCAGAAGAATAGACAATATTTCATTCAACTAAGTGACCTTACTTTATTGAGTACTATCCAGAATATTCGAATGAGGATTTATACTAACGAGAATATTCGATTGAGGATTTAGACTACTTGAAATCTTCGAAGAAGGATTTGGACTAATGGGAATATTTAAAGGAGGATTTTAAGCATCGTTTCTTATAGTATAGTTCCATTACATAATAGTATAATGAACATGGATCTAACAAATGTTGTAAGACCTAAACTACAAACTCCCTGGAGTGAAGATAATATACGCTCGCTCCCTAGGGCCGGACCCGGAGTGAGCAAAAGGCTAAGCCTTCCCCCCAACGGAGATTGATCTAATTAGGTGATTCCGGGTATGATCGAATATAACTGACTTAGGCTCCAGAGTACGGACTCGGCCAACTGTCTCCACCCAAGTACTAGGCCACTCAGACTAGACTGTGCAGTACCTTCATGCCTACGTGAAGTGTTAGACTGCATAGTCTGGCGCAAGCCGCGCGTCTCGCCCCACGATGGAGAAAAGACAAATGGTCATTCTCTAACGTGGCATCCGTACGTCAGAACGGTCTCCTCGCCGACCTCCATTATTCCTGGCAATTCAGAGGAATATCGGGTGACATGGACTGACTTCACAAGGTCGGGTGACATGGACTGACTTCGCAAGGTCGGGTGACTCATCACCATAGGTAAGACATGCAACCCAGGAACACATTATATCATTCTCTCTACAACTGTTAACTTAACCATTAGAGGCCAGTAGTGGATCCAGGAAATAATATTAGGGGGTCAGTAAGAATAAAGCGCAAATTTTTTTTACCAGAAATAACATGCATATCGCCATTTCATCGAAGTCTTGGTAGGCCTAAAGTCATTTGGAAAGGCATACACTGCACACCTGTTAATGTATGCAGTGATAGCACTAAAGGTATCCATGGACATTCACCGAGTCCTTGTAGGCCTGAAGTCAGTTGGAGGGCATGTATGAAGCCAACTCTAATCTTAAAAAGGACAACACCCAAGGTATCCATGGACATTCACCGAAGTTCAGAGGGTCAACACCAAAGGTATCCATGGACGTTCACCAAAGTTCGGGGGGGTCAGCTGACCCCTTGCCCCTCAATGCATCTGCCACTGTTAGAGCCTCCACTCCAGAAACTACCCTTCCCGGCGCTTAGACTCATGGTGTTTGCCTGTTTTTGGCTTGCGCAAGTTTCACCCCTTGACGGTCGAAAATCAGCTCCAACATATGTTATCCGCTAGCCAGGTGGCATGATGTGCCCTAATGCCTAGCACCTAAGCAGTGCCTAGACAGACTAGACGGATTTAAATAATTTATTATATATCGTATAAATAAGTGTTATTTATTATGATATATTTTCTTTAATATTTTTGTCAATTGTAGTATGAGATAATAGTTCAAGTGATTATGGACTCGTAATCCTTTACGGAATGTTTTTTGAAACTTGTATGAATTTATAGTGAATTTTAAGAGGAATAGCTATGTCAAACATGTGTTCTAAAAAACATTGGCAAAGTAAGACACATAGAAGGGTGCAACTTAATTAGACAATAACTATAAAAATTAAAAAAAAAATGGCGTAACTTGATTAGACAACAATTGAAAAAACAAAAAAATTGGTGGAAGTTAAGAGGTCACGTGGGTGGGAATTGGAGAGAGAGAAACTCTCTTCTCTTCTGATCTCTTTTTAGTTGGAACCAAATCTACAAAATTCTATTTTTTTTTTTTTGGGGCTTTTAGATCCAGGTCCAAAAAGGTAGAGTGTTTTTAGAAGTGAGTCCAGTTATCTAATTATATGTTTTTATTTTTTTTATACTCATTTTATATTTTCTAAAAATATTAAAAATCAATTAAAATCTTCTAATATTATGAATTTTCCAACTCTAAAAAAATATAATTAATATCTTATAACAAAAAAACTAATATACTAACATAAATTTATCTGCAAAATAGTCTACCCTAACTCAAGTAACAAATATATGAATGTATATTATACCTATACGTGAGATATGAAACCTAAGGTAGAAAAAACATAACAGACCTACAAGTAAGACACATTAATCTGTGACAGGTTGATTATAAAAAAAAAAAAAAGAATATGTCATATAGGTAGATAAATATAATTAACATGTGATATAGGTTGATTAAAAAAATTAAAAATAAAATCTATAAATAGGTTTAAAGCAGAAGGAAGAATGAGAAATAACAAAAAGATAAATAAAAAGAAATAAGCAAAGAGATAATTAGGAAGAAATTTGATTTTTATAATAAATCTTATTGTTAAATAGATAACTATTGATAATTAAATAATTAAATATAACAAATTGGACTTATTTTAATAAATTGGACTATTCCTACTATTGGCTCAAAAAATTGAACTTATATTAAGTTTCTCCTCTTTTATTCTCGGGTTTTAAAAATAGAAATTAAATTTTGATTTCGAATTATAAAATAATCGGATTGAAAAAATAAATATGCCGTGCGTAGCGCAGTAGCAACAACAACATGCTTCATTCAAGCATTTATTCAAATATTTTTCGTGCAGGTTTAGAGGGGCAGATTCCTCACTTTTCTTCAGGATTTTGGACTACCAAAGGGGCGACCATCCCTCTTTGCTCTAGTGTAGCTCCACCCATGTTTCCACCGATCATCCCTCGTGTTTCATGCCAAAGTAACAGTGAGAGAAAGAGAGAGAGAAAAGGAGATAGAATAGTG
The DNA here is from genome assembly GCA_036320875.1 of Cotoneaster glaucophyllus. Taxonomy (NCBI): domain Eukaryota; kingdom Viridiplantae; phylum Streptophyta; class Magnoliopsida; order Rosales; family Rosaceae; genus Cotoneaster; species Cotoneaster glaucophyllus. Next base: position 1,687,641 of record CM070060.1, read on the forward strand.
AGATTGAGAACACATGGGTGGGTGGTCGATGCGTGATTGGTGTCTGACGTCACTTACATAAAGCTGTGTTGGTTGGTTGGGGCATTTTTTTAATTTTAAAAATGAATTAGACAGGTGTCAAGCTTTTATTTATGGTCAGTTTTTTTTATAGTGATATGTACACCACATATGCATTTGTATTTTTTAATACATGTCAGCAAATTTGACTGAAGAAACGAAAACAAGCAACTCTTGAGTTTCAAGCAACAAAATAGCAACTCTTGAGTTTCAAATGTGATATGTACACCACATATGCATTTGCATTTTGAATTTTAAGCAACAAAATAGCAACTCTTGAGTTTCAAGCAACAAAGTAAGATGGAATCAAGTTCTAACCCGCAGCCAAATAGAAGCCTAAACTTTACATTCATGCAAGAGAAACGGAGCGGAAACAAGCTTAAATAGTGCATATCACCCATGCACACTTGTTTAGCGGATCCTCGCTAATGGATTTGAGACCACCAATGCACCCTGCATCAAACCAATTTATACAAAAATAGGTTATGCCGATCTTATCAAAATTATCGATATCCAATGATCGAGACAGTTCTAGGATAATCAGATAGGAAGTGGATCTCTTTGACAAAAAAAAAAAAAAAAAAAAAAAAAAAAAGATAGGAAGTGGATCTCACTAACTTCGTCTTGTTATGTTAACTCTTTATTATGCATGGATTAGTGGTAAATCTAGTTAGCGTTATCCATGGACCCACCGGATTGGGATTAGTGTTAATCCGTAGATCAGTAATTTTGCGCGCAGGATTACATTATGATCTAATCACTTGTATCGTCCTAAATAGTTTATTAACGTTTTGATTGGTTTAGGGCAGGGAGACACTAGGCTAGTTATTATTCACAATTATTATTACTTTCTTTTAAATGGATAATTAAATTATTAACAGACGGGTGAGATTAATTTTGAATAGGTTGTTCAGATTGCGCCAAGTGTCCACGGAAAAATGCCATTTTTCTATCACAAAAGGATTCGAAAAGTGCAAAAATCAAAATATGACAAAGGGGAAAGTTTTTATACGGAGCATTGGTGTGAGTAATGAAGTAGATTATATAGAGTTTTAACAAAAAAAGCCCGCAGCATTGTTTACTTTAACGAAAAATCACATTTTTATACTAAAAAGTCAAACTTGGTACTATTCACTTTACCCTTTATTTTGTTTTTATCGTTAAAACTCAAAGTTTTCAAACCCTTTTCATTTGTTTTCCTTAGATTTTATATTGTCAAAAAAATTTATTTTAGAAACACTTATTTTTTAACAAAAAAAAAAATATATATTTGATTATATTGCTTTTCGTGTGCCTAAGCTACATGTTGGGCACTTCTATAACAAACTCTTAATATTAGTTCTTCTCCTTCCTGCTCTCCTCTGTGTCCGTGTGAGCTCTAGACACAAAAAACACATATCCACCCGCTCTAATTTGTCATGCTAACCTTACCCCACTTTGGTCCCAACCTCCCTCTCCCACCCTCCAATCCGATTTCCGTACCAAAGAACTCCCTAGACTTAAAAGTGCCACTGTTCATTTTCTTAAGTTAAAATGCCCTTTAAAGAGTCGTGTAGATCAAATTTCTTAGAGAAATGCTACACTGACCACATATTTGTACCATTTCTCTAAGACTCATCAACACATACCGATTACATCTCTTGCTTGTAGTTTATATGCCTGGATTTATGATGCACAATTCAAAACAGCTCAAAAAAAGACGATTCTCGCAAGTGATCTTTACGTATACACATTCATTTACAAGCTGTACGAAAGATATATGTAGCAGTGTCTAAAGTGTGGCTTTTCAAGTCTAGTCGCTGAGCTTAGACAATAAAAAGAGGCAAACAGAAGAAAGGAGGACAGACGCGGAAAAACAAAGCAAGTCCAGAGGAGATTGTATAACAGCTTTCTTACTCTTCTCGAACAACCCAATTAGAAGTAGCATCACTATTACATGCCCAAGCTTCGTTTTCAGCTCATTCACACTTGTGATGTCTAACCATTTCGGTCGCTCCTGTAAAAACGAAATGAAATGATAAGTTCAATATAGGGAAGAGATTTTCTGTAGTGCCTCCCTGAACTTTCAAAAAGTTCTAACGTAGGGTGGCCAAATCAATTAAATTTCCTTCTAGTTTCGATATGTGACTTCCACGCAACCCCCTATTGAGGGTATTTCAGTGCCTATCTTTATTCTCCTGTTTTATTCTCTCCTTTCCCCTTTCTTTTCGACTCTCTCTTCTGTGAGCTCTCAGAACAAGGGTAAAGGACTTGGTCATTTGGAATGGCTATGCTGGCTGTGAAATGGGCATGCCGAGGCAGCGAGACCAATCTGGTTGAACCACTGGCCAAGCCAACCAGGGAAGTCTGATGAATACTGATTTTGCAATTTTTATAACCACTTACGAAAGCAAAGACCGAAATCAGTACTACCCTCCCCAATGGATGTCATAAGAAAGCTGCTCCAGTTGAGAACCACAGATCTTTGTTTTTGTCTGAAACTATGGTATGAAAATTTCAGGAGCCAGAATAAGAACTTCAAGAAGAACAGAGAGTGCACCTCGAAGAATTTGAGAAGCTTGAAGAATAAATTTTGTTCCCACCTGAATTGTAGTGTTTTACTTTGTTTAGAAACTAATTCTTCTCAAGTCTCAAGTCTTACGTGAAGTTACTGTTTCTCAAGTTTGCGATCAATCCTACAGCCACAGTAGCAATTCCAGATGCACAACCACTTTACCCCAGTTCTGAGAATTTGCAGAAGAGAGAGAGAGAGAGAGAGAGAGTAAATAAACTAAGGACTTAACCTAAGGCTAGGGGTGTGCATCGAGTGTTTCAAATCAGGTTGAACCCCAACCTGCTGACTGGTGCAGTGAGCTCGGATTGACAATATTAAGGGCAAGTTGCATAAGATTTTATTTTTTCGGTTGACTGCAGAATAGCTTTGAAGTGTTGGTAAGATAGGCTGTTTACAGCATATTACATTTTCTTAATTCAGGGCTACCTTGTTCACTTATTCTCGCCTGTTCTTATGATGCAAGGCTGATTTCTTAGAGCATCTTACTGGATAATGAACTACTAGGATTCTATGTAAATACCCGTTAGTTGGACACACGTACAATTTCATTCTTTTATCCGCTAGCGTTGTCCACTATTATAAAAATAAATGTAGCTAAGAAAAGGGCTTGCATCCCAAGAAAATTCAGAGACTAACCTTTAGAGTGAACATGCCAAAAAGATTTGATTTGTGGGAAGCTTTATCATCTGCCGAAGATTCCGAAGGACTGAGATTACTGACAAAGAGCTCATAAAGACCCATTCCAAACACCAACATCACTGTTCCCAAAAGATAAACATCTAAACATGCCATAAGAAAATAGTTAGTGAGTCATTTGCAGAAACATATGTTGTATTACAAGAAAAATTAACAGATGGTGGTCCTCTACCATCTTAAGTTCGTAGGGAAGTTCAATATCTAATATTGATGGTGTCAAGTATAGCTCTCCCTAATATGCTCCTCCTTAAAGTGCTTTTACGCCTAGTAAAGAACTCTACATATGACCTCCTTATATCAATTTGGAACTCTTTAAGTTGAAACAACACTACAACAGTGGACATGTTAATCCGATTTTTTAAATTAGAATTATTTTATAACCATTTTTGAATGCGAAACTTTTAAAGACATGAAATTCTAGAAACACAAATGACCACCTAGTGCATGCGGGGATTATGGTAAAAGTTTACAATCTAAACCAAATAATGGGTCAGATAACCCGGAAAAAAGAAAAGAAAAACAAAGAAACTAAATTCACCAAGTAAAATGCAGACTGTTGTGATTGAACAGAAACTACAAAAGAGTTGTGCAACAACTATAACAATTGTCTAACAAGAAAGCAAATCATCAACTGTCTTAGTCATAACTCAACTAATCTTAGTTAAGCCCAATGAATGCAAATTTATTTCTTAATTTCCAAATCTCTAACGTCTGATTGGTGAAAATCCATTACTTTTGGGGATGTGATAAAGTTTTATTAAGTTTTCGATAATATAATAGGGACTTTTAGAGCTTCAAACAAATCCATTCCTCTAGAAGTTTAAATTTCTTGGCCGTATAATGAAAAAAATTTCTCTCTAGGTTTTCTTCTTGTTTGCTCTGTCTTTACATTGAAAAATATCTCTAGTAAAACAAATGTTTGTTTCATGGTTCTTAAATCAAAGACAATTAAAAAAAACCATAAATCATGGAAAAGGATAATATTTAAACACTCACCAATAGCCTCAACCAGCAACCAGATTACTTTACTGCGATTTACAGAGTACTCCACGAAAGACTGTACTACATAAGTGCAGCCCTGCATATTTGGGTAAGGTTTTAAATCAGTGCATAGAAGAGAAAGCCCATATGTGTCAAGAGATCAACACAAAAGCATCAAGTTATCCTGTATCATGTGATTCATAATTTCTAATCAATCTTAAAGTTTCACTTCCCAAATCGAACAACGGGATGGCTATACATCGACACCCACATACACCACCATGCATAATCATATCACGTGATACCCAAATTGTTGGGTATAAAAATGCAGATTGGCAGGTTGCTAATTTCATTACAAAATTACAAACCACAACTGGCTACGCACAGTTGTTGAAGGAAACTTGGTTACTAGAAAGAGCTAAAAATATAATGTTGTTTCACATTCAAGTACTGAAACAGAAATAGGCAATGGCATATAAAGCTAGCGAGCTAATTACCACATGTTAGCTAACAAATTTGGATTCATCTAATCATGGCTTATGCATATGCTCTGTTACAATCAAGCTAACCTGCATATTGCTTGTAATCCTGTGTTTAATGAAACAAAAAGAAAAAGAAAAAGAAACATGTGCTAGATTGTCATTTTGTACCGGTAAAAGGTTGAATACAACACTATTTGAAGTCTGTACGCTCATAGTGATGAACAACTAAGGTATAACACCAGCTCAAATTCAAGAGGTACTGTCCTAGCTTGGCTCAATTGACATTTTTGAGGGGGAATGTAAATGAGTTCTTTTCAAAGCCTTATTTTTGCATTCATTGGTCTTTTATTAAGTGGCAGAGGAGCTTACCTCATTTCGTCCTTACGCTATATTTTCTACCATTACCAAAATCTTCTTTTCTTGCATGATACATTCTAGCCTTATCAACCATGCAAATCTGGAAATCGTCCCAATTGTGAGACATCTCTCAACAACAGAGGAAATTGCGTTGCCTTATATATTTTGATAGAAAGAGGAACGAAACTCGGGGATGTCAAGTAAAAATAACAATCATAATTTAGCTAATAAAAAAAAACGAAAAGCATAACTAAAACATGGTTCAGCTAATGAGCTACTTTGTATACTGCAATATAAAGTCGGAGATTTTAGGTTCGACTCTCCTTGATTGGACGATAGATACCAAATGCCCCAGCCTTAATGTAAATATATTCGTTATATATATATATTTTTTTAACAAACGATATTATCTACACTAAGGGAGGAGTAGGCTAAACCTCATAATGGGCTAACAATTAGTGGTTCAAATTTGCCTTTAGTGAGAATCGAACCTAAGACGTCTCCCTTACAAGTGAAAGGATTTAACAATCATACCTTGATGAAACAAAGAAATGACCCAATCAAAGACCCCAAAACTCCCATAAATGCCAAGAACCGAAATCTGTATACCACCTACAAATCCACCCAAAAAAACAGAGAAGTTAAAATCAAAGTGTGCCAAAACCGGTAGAAGTTACATGATTAAAAAATGTAAACTTTTTCGTACCTTCTCCAAGTATTCCTCGACAGCATCTACTTTATTTGGTGAATTTGCTGAATTCTGACCGACTCCGGCATCGGAAACGATATCGGAACTGATGGGCGGCGAGGATGAGTGTTGTGGGGCAGAAGAAACGCCAGGCCTGGAGCTGGCGGCCATGGAGACGATGGGTCGGAGAGCATGGAGACAGTACCCAGATGCCGTATTCCAATTTGGCCTCAGTTTTGAGGCTTTGTTGAAGGATGATGGCAACGGCGGAGGAGGTGTCGCTGCTCGGATGGGTTTTGAGAGCAGAGGCCGAGGCGGTGTCATGAAGGACTATTTGATTGGTTTGCCGAGTTCGAGTTCTGACACTCGGGCGAGTCGGCTTCGGTTGAGGAATTGAAAAGCGGTTGGGAATTTGGAAGGAACGGCCTAAAATTGGAAGGTAAAAGTCTTGTATGTTTGGGATAACAACAAAATTCATTTGGAAAATTTGCCCCATTGGGGCCCATAAGAACTTTGTATTTTTCTTAACATTCTCATAATTTTTCACCTTTATACACGTGGAGATACTTAACGATCCTGTGTATTCTCTTTGTTTATAAATAAAAAGTTTAGATTTAAATATCAAGAATGACGAGTTCGTAATTAATTTATTCTTTCATTTTATTAGTGTAAATATATGATACATAAAAAATCACGCGAAGAGAATTAACTGAAGATAAAACTCATTCTAGCATAGCTCGAGCTTTGGAAATCAACCGATTCTTAGAACTCGCAAAGAAGGCAAGTACACTTTGTACTTGCACACGTGGAAGTTGCAATGCCTGCGTGTCGGGTACATGCACCTTCCACTTGAGGATGTGTCAGCAGTGACCACGGCGAAGTTCGGGGAACTTTCTGGCGACATAACTCGAGTGCGTGTCGGCGCAAGTTGTCCCCACGTGGGAGAGCGAGAGGGCACGTGAAGTGGTGCGTAGAGGAATTTGAGGTCACTCCTTAGGTTTCTCGACGTGCCAAATCCTAATACGCTCTTTGTTTCTGCAAATTCGACCATTTTAATGTAATTCCTTCAATGACCGTATTTCATACAAATACACGATTTTACTTTTGACCTTAGTATTTACCGTAGTAGTTACGTTTATAGATGAAATGCAACTCAAAGACCTCCAAAACCTGCAAAGAAATTTCGAGTCGACGACTCAACTCTGAGTGGGTCTTTGCTAGAGACCTTTACGAGAACAACTAAGTACAGGACGTTGATTATGTCACGTAAACCAAGAAAGGATCAACAAAAGGCCTTGTCACTCTAATGCGGTGTAAATTAAAGGCTCTTGAATATCTAAGTTAGACTTGATAGACGACATTAACCTCCCATTGTGAAATGTGATGTCGTTTTATACTAGTAAAGATGAACACGATGATAGAATGTAGAGGTGCATGTGGCATTAGATCATTGGTTATTTTATGTGATAAACTTAATATTCAAGATGTATATCCACGTCAGCAATCCATGGCAAACGACTCTCGAAGTCAGCATCAACTCCAGCAGCTTGAATTAATCAACTCCTGCTCATCAACTCAACAGCACAAGTTGGATAGCATTCCAACTCTTCATATATCAGATAGAGAGGAATCACAATCATTCCTCGTCCGAAACTTCTTCTCAAACTTCGTTTTTGATGAGAATCGAACCTAAGACTTCTCAGTTACAAATTAAAAGGAATACCACCAGGCCCGGCCCTAGCCTAGGGCAGCAAGGGCAACCGCACAGGGCCTCAAAAAATCGAGGGCACCAAAAACTTTAGTTTCTATTATTATAATGTTATGTCCAGTAAGCATATAAAAATATAAAACTGGATGTTTGTCATAAGTTGTCATTTGCAGCAGTGTTTCGCTGCTTTCCTGCAATGGAAAGGAACACGGGTTCGAAACTCAAAACTGTCTATTTTTTTTAAGCATTTATTTCATCTTTGGTTTAAATAAGTAGCTATATTTCTATATATGCCTTTGACGAAAGTGGTTTTTACAAATTCATTTTCAATTAATTACCACCCTTTGGCAAATAATAATAATAATAGTAGCCACCCAAGTTTAGATCAAAATGAGGGCCTTTTTTTTTGGAACTTTAACGAAAAGCTCCTAGTACTGTTCACTTTAACGAAAAACCACATTTTTACAATAAAAAGTCAATCTTAGTACTATTTACTTTACCATTTATTTTGGGGAGTTTTAACGAAAAGCTCCCGGTACTGTTCACTTTTAACGAAAAACCATTTTTTTACCTTTACTTGACACTATTCACTACACCTTTAAAAAGGGCTTTTCGTTAAAAGGGAAGTTTGTTTGGACTTTTCATTAGTTTTCCTTTTAATTTGTCCTTATCGTTAAAACTCAAAGTTTTCAAACTCTTTTCATTAATTTTCCTTTTTCTTTAGCAATGTTGTTCTGTTTCAATATAATGTTAGGGTTTAAGGTTACTTTTCTTTCTTATCCAAGAAAAATGATTTTTTAATAACATATATGTGGTATTTGGTTTTTCAATACTTTTTTTTTGTTCATTCATTGTTTATAACATTATATATAAAAATTAGAGAGAGAAAAATATGACAATTCTTATGAGGCCCCAAGGGACAGTAAATTAGAAAATTATCCGATAACTATAAGTTTTATACAAAAATACCTTTGATACTTTAATTGATTTTTGCGTGTGAAATATTTGTGTACCCTTATCTAAGTACAAACTAATGTTATGGCTTAGATGTGAAATCTATTTTTTTTTCTTCACTTATAAGTGAGAGGTCTTAGGTTTGAGTCTTTTAAATGACAAGTTAGATACCAAATTATGGTCAACCCATTTTGTTGCTTAGCATAATCCCTCACATCTTGCTATCGTTTTATCAAATAAAAATTACATCGGCATGCACAAATATGAACACTAAAACAATTGATTATTTTTTTTCTGACGTGGAGTTATACTAGGGCACTTTTTTTGGTATTTCCCCGGGCCTCAAAAATCTCAGGACCGGCCCTGAATACCACTAGATTGTTATACTATATAATATGATAAATGAATGCTAATAACCCATATCTAATGAAATATACACATAAAATGGCATCAGTAGCGGATCACACATTAGAATCTTGAGTTCCCTAATGTTAAAGGTGTAAGAATCCTATGTGGATTCAACTTGTTGTGATAAGGACTAAGATATATGCTGATAAAAACAAATTTAAATTCATCAATGAGTTGTATACGTGGAATACTAGCTTCTTATAATCATGGAAACTTCTTATAATCGTGGAAACACATTCAAAATGCTTTGAATACAAACCGTTCCTCCACTACTCAATAACTTCCAGGTTGTGATGATATGGGACGATAACCAACTCACCCATGATAGATGGAAGTTGGCTACCAATCATCAATAAATAAAAAGGATTCCCTACTCACAAAGCATTGGTTCTAAGTCTAGGGTTCCATCAACATAAGAGCATAAAGGGCTTGAGTGAGTAGAAGAGTTCTTTTGACAACCACGATGGCTTCGACAGGTACTTCTTCCTGTTCTATATATCACATTGTAATTTAGGGTTAAATGTTAATTCTTAGGTAGTCCCAACATTTGGTATCAAAGCCAAATTAATAGACCCTAAATCCAATGCATAGTTATGCTGCACAAATTCATCGACATATGGTACTGAAATGTTTTAACTATCGTACAAATTCTTATATGTTGATGAACCTGTCATTTAAGGCCTTTTCTTTTTCTGTTGTTATTCGACAGTTTGGTTTACAGGAAGGTGAAAGGTATATTTATCATTTACGATATGTTTTACATCAAAGATTTTAAACGAATGGAATACTAACCATTAACTCATAATGTGGTTCAAAACTCATGAGATGTTCACATTCTTTTTCAAAGAAAAGGGTGTATAAATTGCTAGGAGTTTTGATCAGTGTACATCATCCTGTTGATTAGGCTATATTCTTGTCCAAAGACTTGAAATTATTGCATGACAAGATCGTTGTAGGATGGCTATGCAATAAGGATTAAACTTTAAAGGCAGTTTATATCTCTTACTCAAAAGTGTGATATAAACATGCATAGTTGAGTGAACACTCTGCCACCTCCATTGAACCATTGATGGAGGAAATTACAAAAATCAGAGACAAGACATTGAGATCATACTGGGATTGTGGGATCTTGATTTGGCACTCAAAGAGGCTGAATCCACTGTGCTGACTGAGGAAAGCTCGACTGAAGAGAGGGTGAAGTATGAGAAGCAACATTTTCTTTGACTTTACCCCAATTTTACATTTACAATCAAGAACCTGGGTAAGTTTGTTGTATGTATCAAATTTTATCTGTTGCATATAAGTTGATATACTTCCACTATATCTATTAGTTCAATTCGTGGTAGATGTATATTGAACAACTACATAATAGGTTGTGCTTATAACATTTTTGTTGGAAAATTTGAAGTTTGAGTACAAATTTCATTTGTCCCACATTGGTCATTCCCAAAAGACTTCAACACTTTATAAGGGTTTGTGCCTTATAGAAAGTGATTGGAGTGTTGGACTTGGAGAATAAAATTGGGCTCACCTTTGGGGTTGGGCTTTGATGTGTGCTAATTAATTGGTAATTAATAAATAATTAATATATATTTAATTATCAAAAGATGGGCTTGGGCTCTTGGGCTCTCATAATTAAATACTTTAATTAATTATTTTTCGGATTTAATTAATTATTATTATTTTTAATTAACTAAATTCGAATTTAATTATTTAATTATTTATTTATTCCAACAGACTCATCTTTTCAGATGAAGTCTGAAGAGTGAAAGTACGCAGAACCAAAAACACCTCTCTGAAGAGGTGTCTTCCAACAGATGCATCATTTCTTCTTACCTGTTGCGAACATGCATCATTCTATTATAAATACATGCATCTGCATATCATTTAAATCACTGATATCATCAATCCTTGTATACCAAGCATATTGAGAGTACCACAAACAAATTCGCCAGAAGTCTAGTTTTCCAGTGCTGGAATTCTAAACTTAGATCGTTGAATCCTGATGAGGCAGACGTTCGTAGAACTACAAGCACAATTTCTGTTTCAAGGACATTGCGATACGCAAGCCTCGATCTTCAAGTTGTCTGTATTTATTTTTCCATTCTTGTTCATACTGTATTAAGTTTCTGTCGCATTTAGTATTTATTAGCATATATAATTATCACAGATTGTTGATATTTATCCAACAATCTTGAAACAAAAAATTCATGGATTCACAATCTGTGAATATGAATGGCGCTGTGCCAAAATACTCTGAAAAGCCTGAGAAGTTCAAAGGGCTGGACTTCAAGAGATGGCAACAAAAGATGTTGTTTTTCCTGACAACCATGAATCTCGCTCATGTTGTCAAGGAAGAAGCTCCGCAGTCTAATGCGAATCCAATGACGAGAGAGATTGTCATGGCAATTGAAGCTCGGACTCATTCTGAGTTTTGTTGCAGAAACTATATTTTGAATAGTTTGGATGACAATCTCTACGACATTTATTCTCTGTGCAAGACAGCGAAGGAGTTATGGGAATCCCTGGAGAAAAAGTATAAGATTGATGATGCCGGTTCAAAGAAATTTGTTATCGGTAAGTTTCTCAAATATACAATGGTGGATTCCAAATCTGTTGTTTCTCAGGTTGAAGAAATCCAGAAATTGATCTATGAATTGCACTCCGAGGGATGCGAGATCAATGAACACTTCCAAGTTGGAGCAATAATTGAGAAGTTGCCAACTTCCTGGAATGACTTCAAAATTTATCTCAAGCACAAGCGTCGTGAGATGAATATGGAAGATTTGATTATGAGGCTAAGAGTGGAAGAAGACCACAGAAAGGCAGACTGTTCTGGAGGGTTTGCTGCCATTGAAGCCAATGCGAATTATGTTGAGGGAGGAAACTCCAAGGCCAAGCCGAAAAAGAATAAGGCTCCAAAAACCAAGCAGTTTGTGCAATCTGCCCTTGCTCCAAAAGGCAAGAATATGAAGAAGATTAAGGGCGCCTGCTATGTGTGTGGCAAATCTGGTCACAAGGCACAAGATTGTTATCATCGCAAGGATGGAAATCATGCCAACGAAAACAACAACAACCATGCTAACATGGCAATCACCGATGAAGAATTGGCTGCTGTTGTGTCCGAGGTAAACATGGTCTCGAATGGGAGTGAATGGCTGTTAGATACTGGTGCTACCAAGCACATCTGCGCTGACAGAAATCTGTTCACTGAATACCATCCTGCTGCCCTTGGAGAAAAGTTGTATATGGGCAATTCTGCCTCATCTACGGTGGTGGGCAAAGGCAAAGTGATACTCAAATTCACATCTGGAAAGAGTCTCACCTTGCTAAATGTGCTGCATGTTCCTGAAATAAGGAGGAACTTGGTTTCTGGACCTATTCTGATTACTAAGGGCTTTAAACTTGTAATGGAATCCAACAAATTTGTACTTACCAAAGGTGGGATGTTTGTTGGAAAGGGATATGTGGCTGATGGCCTCGTGAAACTCAATGTAATTGCCATTGATGATGCTAATAAAATAAATGCTTCTACTTATATTGTTGAGTCTTCTAATATTTGGCATGCTAGATTAGGACATGTTAATTTTCGTTCCATGCAAAGAATGGTTAAATTAGAATTATTACCTAAATTCGAAATTGATTTTAATCATAAATGTGAAACATGTACTGAATCGAAATTTGCTAGTCAAACGAGAAAGTCAATTTTGGAAAGATCAAATGAATTACTTGGATTAATTCATAGTGATCTTTGTGACTTTAAATCCACACCAACTCGTGGAGGAAAGAATTATTATGTCACTTTTATTGATGATTGCAGTAAGTATTGCTATGTTTATTTGATTCATAGTAAGGACGAAGCTTTGAATATGTTTAAGACATATAAAGCCGAAGTTGAAAATCAACTTGAGAGAAAAATCAAAGTACTTAGATCTGATAGAGGAGGAGAGTGAGTCTACTGCCTTCGCAGATTTTTGTGCACAACATGGAATTATACATCAAACAACGGCTCCATACACACCACTACAAAATGGTGTTGCCGAAAGGAAAAATAGAACATTCAAAGATATGATTAATTCCATGTTAAATAGTTATGGGCTTCCGCATAGTTTGTGGGGTGAAGCTTTACTTACTGCAAATACCATATTGAATAAGGTTCCTCTAAAAAAGATTGACGAGTCACCTTATGAACTATGGAAAGGACATAAACCCTCTTATAAAACCCTCAAAGTGTGGGGTTGCTTAGCAAAGGTGCAAGTTCCGTTACCAAAAAGAACGAAACTAGGACCTAAAACTATTGATTGCGTATTCATTGGTTATGCAAATAATAGTGCTGTTTATAGGTTCCTTGTTGTAAAATCTTCGATTTCTGACATACATGTTAACACTATATTAGAATCAGCGGATGCAGAATTCTTTGAGGATTTATTTCCTTACAAAAAGAAAGAATCTAGTCCTAATACAAAGAGGGTTCATGATAATAGTCATGATCAAGCCTCTTCTTCTAGTGTCCAAGAAAATGATGTGGAACCAAGAAGAGGAAAAAGAACCAAAGTTTCTAAAAATTTTGGACCAGATTTCATTGCTTACTTGTCCGAGAATGAACCTGGAACTTTTAAAGAAGCAATGTCTTCTTCCGAGGCTCCTTTATGGAAGGAAGCAATTAAAAGTGAAATGGAATCCATTATGGAAAATAACACATGGGAATTGGTTGATTTACCTCCTGGTAGTAAACCAATTGGTCATAAATGGATTTTCAAGAAGAAACTTAAGGCGGATGGAACCATTGACAAGTTCAAGGCACGTTCAGTAGCCAAAGGTTATCGCCAAAAGGAAGGGTTGGATTATTTCGACACTTATTCTCTAGTTTCTCGCATAACGTCGATTAGGACGTTAATAGCTATTGCGGCTGTGTACAACTTTGATATACATTAAATGGATGTAAAAACAACATTTTTAAATGGAGAACTTGATGAAGAAATATATATGGAACAACCTGAAGGGTTCGTGCTTAAAGGACAAGAAAGCAAAGTGTGCAAATTAGTTAAGTCATTATATGGACTTAAACAAGCACCAAAACAATGGCATGAGAAATTTGATCATACTTTGTTGACACATGGATTCAAAATAAATGAATCTGATAAATGTGTCTACATTAAGAGTAATGATAAAACTTGTGTTATTGTCTGCTTATTGTGGATGATATGCTCATAATGGGAAGCAATAAAGATGTCATAAACAAAACAAAGAAAATGTTGAATTCAAGTTTTGACATGAAAGACTTAGGTCAAGCCGATGTCATTTTAGGAATTCAAATTAAAAGAAATAGTGAAGGGTATGTCCTTACACAATCCCATTATGCAGAAAAAATATTACGAAGGTTTGGTCAAATTGACTGCAAACCTGCTGCAACTCCTTTTGATGCTGCATGCAAGTTGGAGAAAAATAAAGGTCATGCCATATCTCAACTTGAATATTCTCAAGTAATTAGAAGTCTAATGTACTTGATGAATTCAACTAGGCCCGACTTAGCTTATGCAGTAAGTAGGCTTAGTAGATATACAAGTAATCCTGCACAAGAGCATTGGGATGCTTTAGTAAGAGTGTTAAGGTATTTGAAAAATACGCTTGACTACGGATTACACTACACAAGGTATCCACCTGTTGTAGAAGGCTTCAGTGATGCCAATTGGATTTCTGACACTACAGAATCCAAGTCGACAAGTGGATATGTTTTTACCTTGGGAGGTGCAGCAATATCTTGGAAATCCTCTAAACAGAAATGTATAGCTCGTTCCACCATGGAGTCAGAGTTTATAGCTTTAGACTTGGCTGGAGAAGAAGCTGAGTGGCTCAAACATTTTCTGGAGGATATTCCAATGTGGTCAAAGCCTGTAACTGCTATATGTATACATTGTGACAATATGGCCGCGCAATCAAGGGCCAAAAGTCATGTATACAATGGTAAATCGCGACACATCAGGCGTCGGCATAATACTCTTAAGAAGTTGCTCTCCAATGGAGTAATATCCATTGATTATGTGAAGTCAAATGAAAATATAGCTAATCCTTTGACAAAAGGCCTACCAAGAGAGCAAATATTATTTACATCGAGAGGAATGGGTCTCAAGCCAATTCAATGAATCGGACTGGGCGGAAACCTAACCTAGCTGATTGGAGATCCCATGGTCTAGGTTAAATAGGCCAACTGGTTAAGTTTGATTCAAAAGTTGAACACACAACTTACCCATTCTTATGATAAAATGTGTGTTGTCTGTTGAGTTTGAGGGGTTATGTTTTATACATTTAATGACATTAATATCTTGTTATCAAGAGGAATATGGCAGAATATTCTTAATTAATGTCACCTATATAGGAGTAAATGGAGCCACATTTATGAGAATTGAAATGGCTAATTTCTCTAAAGCTCCTACGAAATCAGGGATCTGTTCAGGGCCAAAATGAACACAACCGTATGAATTGACGTGTGGCAGACATGATATGTGTGTAGCATATTGTCTCGGTTTACTATTGCGGTGAACAGTTCAAGATCTTCCACATCCACTGCGTCACCAAGTAAACCCGATATGTTTTCACTAGGGTAAGTTCAAGTCCAAAAGACACTTCACCCGATGCATATCATGTCTATTCTATCTCAGTTTTAGGCAGCCTAGTTATACATTTGCATTTACATTTGCATTCAAATGTGGGGTGATTGTTGAAGTTTGAATGAAATTTCAACTCAAATGTGGGGTATTGTTGGAAAATTTGAAGTTTGAGTGCAAATTTCATTTGTCCCACATTGGTCATTCCCAAAAGACTTCAACACTTTATAAGGGTTTGTGCCTTATAGAAAGTGATTGGAGTGTTGGACTTGGAGAATAAAATTGGGCTCACCTTTGGGGTTGGGCTTTGATATGTGCTAATTAATTGGTAATTAATATATAATTAATTATAATTAATATATATTTAATTATCAAAAGATGGGACTTGAGCCTGGGCTCTTGGGCTCTAATAATTAAATACTTTAATTAATTATTTTTCGGATTTAATTAATTATTTTTTTTTAATTAACTAAATTCGAATTTAATTATTTAATTATTTATTTATTCCAACAGACTCATCTTTTCAGATGAAGTCTGAAGAGTGAAAGTACGCAGAACCAAAAACACCTCTCTGAAGAGGTGTCTTCCAACAGATGCATCATTTCTTCTTACCTGTTGCGAACATGCATCATTCTATTATAAATACATGCATCTGCATATCATTTAAATCACTGAAAATCATCAATCCTTGTATACCAAGCATACTGAGAATACCACAAACAAATTCGCCAGAAGTCTAGTTTTCCGGTACTGGAATTCTAAACTTAGATCGTTGAATCCTGGTGAGGCAGACGTCCGTAGAACTACAAGCACTGAGTAGGGGCGAAATTTCTGTTTCAAGGACATTGCGGTACGCAAACCTCGATCTTCAAGTTGTCTGTATTTATTTTTCCATTCTTGTTCATACTGTATTAAGTTTCTGTTCACATTTAGTATTTATTAGCATATATAATTATCACAGATTGTTGATATTATCCAACAATTTTGACCATTATTGATTTCATTGTAATTATTGTAGTATGATTACAATATATATTTGGACCACTTAAACTTTAAGGTAATTGTGACTTAAAGATGGTAATGTTGTTTTAGAATGAGTCATGCTACTTAATAACATATGGAATTGGTCTATATGTTTACATGGTTATTGGAAATCGCTGAGTTAAAGATTGCTTAATTTTTCTTTTTGGCCAAATAATTATTTTGTGAATGATAGGGTTTATAATTTACCTTATTGATGTTTTGACTTCTTTTTCCTAATGTTACTTGGGTTCGACAGATGGTTGCAATCATAACAATAAAGTCTCTTATGATAATATTTACTGCATTAACCTTTATTACTTGTTCAAGAAAAACATCTGTGAGGGATTTTGTAGTGTAGACTTTACATATCTTTTCTTTTTACCAAAGTGAAAAGACTTAAGGAAAATGATTATGTAAATTAGAATTTAAAAACTCATAACATGTCAATATTCATTTCCAAAGAGAGGAATGTATGAATGGTATGAGATGTTTCCAGAGTATAACATTTTAAGAGAATTAAGTTGACTGTTTTCTTGTCCAAAGACTTGAATTCTTGGTTGTTTTTGTAATCTTTTACATGATTTTTTATACAATAAGGTTACATGATCTATTACCGAATGATGGCTGTTTATGTTTCTTGCCCAAGGGTGTGACATAATCATGTATTGATATGATTTAACATATGAAAAAAATGGCGGAAAGGTAATAGAATGCCATTGAGGATTATGAAAAGGATCATGACTGAAACCTTCAGAGGAGGGGTTTCCACTTGTGACTAAGCCAAGGTTTTTCTTGAAGATGATGGTGTGAAGTTCAAAAAGTCGAAAAAGACTGGTATGTTTGAGTATTTATTCAAGCATGTATAAAGAGACATTTTCCCTAATATTGCCCATGAGTTTTGAAATGATCATATAAATATATATGTGTGTGTGTGTATTACTAAACTATTAAGGTGTCGACAAATTATCGAAACACACTTATGTAATAACACTTGCTTCTCCTTTAATAGGGCTTAGTTGCTTTTGTCATAAAATTAATTATTCATATTGTGGCATTATATAATACATGTGTGTGTGTGTGTGTGTGTGTGTGTGTGTGTGTGTGTGTAAATTGAAATCCGCGTATGAGCATTTGTTCAGTATGGCTATATAACTATATCTTGAGGCTGATTTTCCAACATGAAATAAGTAAAACCCCATGTTGAGACATGGTCAAGATGGGTTAGGCTTGATCATACTTATAGCAACATGAAAGGCAGGTGAAATATATGCATGATCAATCAATTAGGCTTTCATTTCGATGAGCTGGTGGTTGTATAATTCTCTTCTTTAACATGTTGTTTGGCAATCAAGAGTGACAAAAATACATCTAGCATCAAGACATGAATCATAGCTTATACAGGGAGTAAAGTTTATAGCAAATTTGTGGACTGAAGGATGGACTGAAGGATGGGTAGAAAACAATAGCCAACCTTAAACTGAAGTATGGACTGAAGGAGAAACCCCAATGAGATCCGTATATGTGGTTTTGGTTAACAAATTTGTGTTGCTTTTAATACTAAGGAAAGGTAGAAAACAAATTTGTGATGGTATGCATATGTGTTATGTAATTGCTTGAGTAAGGTTGTGTAAAACTTTATTAGCCTATATAGATTAAAACACAAGTATCTAACCTGGAGACGCCATGGACGAAAGCTTGGTGCGCAAAGAGTTTTCTACGTTGTACTGATCCTTAGCAATCAAACCGTATGGGGAGTTTGTCAATATTGCATAACTCAGTTAACGCAGGGACCTTCACTTATATAGACATGTTAACCTAATAGGCTTGGCCCATCATTGAGACCTAATAGGTAACTGAATATGTCCATATCTCCTTAACCAATCAGGATTAGGAACCCCTTTAGCAAGAATAACAACTTAATATTACATTCCTTTTGCAACCGGTAAAGTCCAAGTTAATTCCCTAATCCTATAACTTGATCCTCAAGTAACTTACAATGATTGTGAGACCACAAACCTTGTGAGAACCGGATTTACTCCAACATTCTCCCACTTGGTCGAAACAAGCATTGTATGAAACTTAACTTAAGAGAGACCAAATCAGGATTACTTTAGTGGCCATGGAAATCACTTAAACTCAAAGTTCCTTATAGCTTCTGTCAATTAACACAATCACATAGAACTAATAAGTCTATTAGACAAGGGTAACGTCCATAGTCTTCATAATCACATATGTGAGCATGGTTAATCAAATGAAACATCAATAAGTGAGAAAATCGAAATATAAATATCAAACTTGATGTAACATACTGATATTTTAATTTCTAAAGTCCTCCTTGATCAGACCATGTAAGTCTACTTAATGCTTCAAATGAAGCCCTCCAAAAACTGTTAAAAGAATGAAGAATAATGACTGAAACCTTATGTCCAAAAGCCAATCAGTGCTAGCATGATGACTGGTTTAACTATATCAGAATACCTTAGTTTTCCACCTTTAATGAAAACAATATCTGAAAACATTCTTCATATCATCTTTTAAATGCTTGTGACTTTAAAGCATTAACTTTATTTATTTATTTTCTTGATACTGCATTCAAACAGCCATATAGATATAAAACAATCAAAAGATCATAAAAATAACTGAAAACGCTTCAAACTTTATAATCCAAACTCACGAACCAACCAAAACTAATAGTCTTAGTGACTTAACTCCAGAATCAATGCAAGGGAACTCACCAAAACATGAATCTCCCACTAATTCAGTGCATCAAAATCGAAAACTAAGCCCATGTTTTTCACATGCACATGGAACGCTGCATTAGGAAGAGCTTTATTGAGTGGATCCGCCAACATTGACTTGGTATCAATGTAATTAATTTTAACTTGCTGCTTCTTGACTTCCTTGCGAATCATCTTATACTTAAGATCCAAATGTCTAGTTCCATTAGACCTTTTGTTATTCCGAGCATGGAAAACAGCAGCTTTGTTATCGCACCATAACTGAATAGGCATAGCAATCGATTCGACAACATTCATGCTAGATATGAATTTCTTCAACCACACAGCTTGTGAAGTGGCTTCATAACAAGCTACATATTCAGCCTGCATTGTAGACGTTGCAACTTCTCCTTGTTTTGCACTTTCCAAGACACTGCTCCTTCAGCGAGCATGAAAACATAGCTGGAAGTAGATTTGAGAGAATCCGCACATCCTGCAAAATCTGAATCCGAGTAGCTAATCAACTCAAGATTATTGGTCCTTCTATAACAAAGTTTATAAGTCTTAGTCCTTTTCAAATACCTCATGACTCTCTTTGCAGCCATCAAATGAGTAAAACCTTGATTAGATTGATATCTAGACAAAACACCAATTGCTTGAGCGATGTCGGGTCTAGTGCACACTTGTGCGTACATGAGGCTGCCAATAAGAGAAGCATAAGGTCTTCCAGCCATTTCTGACCTTTCAGTTTCAGTTTTAGGGCATTGGGTTTTTACTTAGCTTGTCTGCCTTTGCCATGGGAATATCACAACCATTGCAATCCTGCATCTTGAACCTTTTCAAAACTCTTTCAACGTAAGCCTTTTGAGATAAGCCAAGCATTTTATTCTTCCTATCTCTGGTAATTTCTATCCCCAAGACGTAAGATGCCTCTCCCATGTCCTTCATCTCAAATGTATTAGACAAGAAAAGCTTTGTCTCATGGAGTAGAGTAAGATTTGTGCTAGCTAGCAAGATATCATCTACATAAAGGACCAAGATTACAAAATTCCTCCCACTGAATTTTAGATATATGCACTCATCGGATGGATTCTCAATGAAACCATAATCTTGTATAACTTGATCAAATTTCAAGTACCATTGTCTTGAGGCTTGTTTCAAACCATAAATGGATTTCTTGAGCTTGCACACCAAATTCTCTCTCCCTTCTTGAATGAACCCTTCCGGTTATTTCATGAAAATTTCTTCATCCAAATCACCATTCAAGAATGCGGTTTTTACATCCATTTGGTGTAGAAACAAGTCGAAGTAAGCCACAAGTGCCATTATGACCCTAAATGAATCTTTGGTAGAAACGGGAGAAAATGTCTCATTGTAGTCAATTCCTTCCTTCTGAGTGAACCCCTTGGCTACTAATCTAGCTTATATCGCTCTATGTCTCCCTTAGAATCTCTTTTGGTTTTGAATACCCACTTACATCCTATAGCCTTGCACCCCTTTGGTAATTGTACTAACTCCCAAACTCCATTCTTACTCATTGATTCAAGCTCAAACTTCATGGCTTTCAACCACTCTTCATTTTGAGCACTAGTCACGGCCTCCTTGAATGTAAGTGGATCATCCACCTCTCCCAGATTAAATTCAGATTCTTGAAGATAACAAATAAAATCATCCGATATTGCATGCCTTCTAATTCTTTGGGATTTTCTTAAAAGGACTTGGTTTTGGTCATCGACATTATTACCAGGAACTAATGGCTCACTTACTTGGACTGGTATATCATGGTGATCATGTGCAATTTCTTGCTGCTCATTTTCCACGTAAGCATTAGGAGGTGGACTTTCTTCACTTGTTGCCATGGTGGGGTCAACCACAATATCTTCTTATACAACAGGTCCTTGTTCATGATTTACTTCCTGTTCCTCTTCAAAGCTGAAGCTTTCAAATCACCAACCGACTCTTCTATAAACTTAGCTCTCCCAGTTTCAATAATTCTTGTGGTATGATTTGGACAATAAAACCGATAACCTTTGCTCCTTTCGGAATATCCAATGAAGAAACAACGAATTGTTCTTGGGTCTAACTTTTTCTCCAATGGATTATATGCTCTTGCTTCTGCCTTGCGACCCCAAACTTTTAGACAAAATACACTCGGTTTCTTCTTGTACCATAACTCATACGGAATGCTTGGAACAGATTTGCTAGGAGCTCTATTTAAGATGTAGTTCGCTGTCTTTATAGCTTCACCCCACAAAAACATTGGCAACTTTGTGCAGCACATCATACTCCTCACCATATCTTTAAGAGTTCTATTTCGTCTTTCCGAAACTTCATTCTGTTCAGGTGTTCCAGGATTAGTGTACTGTGCTACAATGCCATTCTTTTCCAAAAACTGTGCAAAAGGTCCAGGACGACGACCAGCTTCATCATATTTGCCATAGTATTCCCCGCCTCTATCGGATCTAACAACTTTGATCTTTAAGTCCAATTTGTTTTCCACTTCAGCTTTATATATTTTAAAAGCTTCAAATGCAGCAGATTTTTTAGCCAAAAGATATATGTAGCCATACCTTGAATAGTCATCAATGAAGGTGATGAAATATTTAAAACCATCATGTGTTGGTGTAGGAAACGGACCGCAAATGTCAGTGTGAATAAGTTCCTGCAGCTTTTGGCTTCTAATTGCACCCTTCTTTTTGGTGTTAACCATTTTTCCTTTTATACATTCAACACAAACATCCATGTCTTGATAATCAAGTGGTGGCAAAATTTCAGTTTTTGTCAAAGTCTGCATTCGTTCCTTTGATATATGTCCTAACCGTTTGTGCCATAACTTGGATGAAGTTTCATTGGTTGAAATCCTTCTCTTAATTTCTACGGTGTTCATGGAGACAAACGAAGCCTTGCAATTCAGCTTAAACAAACCATCAATAAACAGACCACTTCCAATAGAATTCAACTTATGATTAATATCGAAGCCATCTTCATTAAAATTCGGAAAAAATTTATTCTCGACAAGTTTGCCAACGGAAACCAAATTCCTTCTCATGGAAGGTACATAAATAACATCTTCTAAATCTAAAATAAAACCAGAATCCAAAACAAGTCGAACTACTCCAATGAACTCCACCGGTACTCTTTCTCCATTGCCTGCGAACACACTTACTTCATCCTTGTTTGGCACCCTCTTGCTTATGAACCCCTTTAGCCTTTTGTTTCTCTAACCAACGCCTATACTTTGGGCAATCCTTCTTCAAATGCCCAACAAATTTCTTACAGAAAAAACATTTCAAACCATTTGGCTTGGTTGCTGCCTTGAAGTTCTTAGATCCTTTAGCTTTATAGGAGGAGTTTTTGGAAATTTCTTTGACTGAATTCTTAGTATGGGTGTGAACTAAATTAGCAACCTTGCTCTTCTCTTGTCTTATGTTCTACTCTTCGTGAACACAGATAGCTATAAGCTCATTGAGATCCCACTTTTCCTTTTGAGCATTGTAGGTGCTTTTCAGTTGAGAGTACTCCGAAGGCAAAGAGTTGAGAGCCACATGAACCAGGAATGGGTCACTAATTGCAACATCCAAAGCATTCAACTTAGTAGCAATATCAATCAGCCCCAATATGTGCTCCCTCACACTTCCATCGACATACTTGGTTGTCATCAATGAGTTCATAAGGTTTCCGGTTTCAGCTTTGTCGGATTCCTTGAATTTAGCTTCAATTGATGCCAAAAATTCCTTAGCACTATCCGTATCAGCAATACCACCTCTCAGTGTCAGACATTGCCCTTTTCATAATGGGAATTGCCATCCTATTTGCCTTATGCCACTTCTCATACTTGTTTTTAATCTTAGTCGAGTCGTCTTCTTCAGGAACATCTGGTTCTTCCTCTCTCAAAGCAACATCTAAGTCCATGAGACCCAGAACAATCTCTATGTCTTGTTTCCACTTTTTATAGTTGGTCCCAGTTAAAGCTTGGATTGAATTGAAATTCAAAGAAGCATTGACAGCTGAAGATTTAAACAAACAATACATACTTAATCCCCATAAACTTCAAAACATATTTAACTTACACCTACGGGCAAGAAAGTTAATATGTATGTGGCACTAAAATACATAGTTATAAGAATTACTTTCATGAAAAATTTTCCACACTTACGAGCAAGAAGAAAACCTTCCACAAATTTTTACAGTATATATTCCATACCATGCTATTGCCTAATTGAACCAATTAAAATAATCCACACTTACAAGCAAGAAGATTATTGTAATTGTTATAATTAAAACAACACAATTTGATCAATAGGACTTTGGATTTAGAGACCACTCAAATCAATTAAGCTGTTACGGCTTGCTTAATCGATATCAAACAAGCGATACCTAAAAACTTGATCAGATATTACTTTATGCATGTCGGATTATTAATCCTTATATCAGACATGTCTTACTGGAACCTGGAAACAATCCATCATGCAAATATATGTCCAGTTTTAATGTCTTTCAATTAGTCCTTATATTGGCAACACGTTAATCAGTATGGCATGCATGCACAACAACATAATAATGAAACCCCTTATCCAATTTCATGCCAGACGATTGAAAAACATGGCAGCCATCATGCGTAATTATTTGAAGGCAAAAACTGGACCAGAAAACTATAAACTTCAACATGATGAACGACAGAAAAAAGGAACTTTACCGAGTTTTCTAATTTAATTTTCTTTTAAGGTCTTAATCATACAAGCCATGCTCTGATACCACATGTAAAACTTTATTAGCCTATATAGATTAAAACACAAGTAAGTATCTAACCTGGAGACGCCATGGACGAAAGCTTGGTGCGCAAAGAGTCTTTTACGTTGTACTGATCCTTAGCAATCAAACCGTATGGGGAGTTTGTCAATATTGCATAACTCAGTTAACGCAAGGACCTTCACTTATATAGACATGTTAACCTAGTAGGCTTAGCCCATCATTGAGACCTAATAGGTAACTGAATATGTCCATATCTCCTTAACCAATCAGGATTAGGAACCCCTTTAGCAAGAATAACAACTTAATATTACATTCCTTTTGCAACCGGTAAAGTCCAAGTTAATTCCCTAATCCTATAACTTGATCCTCAAGTAAATTACAATGATTGTGAGACCACAAACCTTGTGCGAACCGGATTTACTCCAACAGGTTGCTCCCAAAGTATGTTTTAAAGTCTTGTTTGAAGTATTGTTCTGGAATTAAGTTATGGTAAATTAGTGGGAGTGTTGTTCGCACTATATTATTTTCTGTTTAAGACCATTGTGTTATCAACCAAATTCACATTTGCATGTCATGGTTATTCATTGAATAACTGGTTTATCTACAAGGGAAAAATTGAGGCTTCATTGGAAGCATTTAGGCAAACTCCAAATTGAGGATTCATTACAAGACACATTCATATTTTGATGGTGTTTTCATGTGAGGAAAGGAGAGGTGTCGACATATACTAATGCTAGCTAACCCACTAAGAAAGCCACTAGTTGTGGGAGCTTTCAAGAGTCATGTTGCAAACATAGGAATACATAATGATTTTGAGTCGGCTGATGTGTGGGAGTAAATGACTATTGCTTTTGATAAGTGTTGAATTTAGCCATTTTCTAATAATAATGTGATATGTATGTCATGTGATTAATCCATAATGTTGTGATTGATCCTTGTTCCAAAGAACATGTTGATTGATATCTGAAAATGCAGGAATTTGAAAGAAGAAAAAAACTCAATGATTGAAGATGGAAAATTTGGGTTCGATCAATAAAGGTGAAATGGGTGAATTTACAAGAGGAATGAAGTGATGTATATATTTATACATGTAAAATCTGTGGATGTGTATAAATGTATGTTTCATCTGCATTATACAGCATGAATTTGAAAATTGTGGTTTTAGGGTGGATACAATATGATACATGTATAATTTTCCGGAGTCCAATCTTTTAAATGCATGTTGGTCAATGTGTATAAGAAGTTAGCAGCGTAGACTCAATGTGATCACTTAAGGGATGAATTTTATTTTGGTCATATATCTTATAGAACACAATTAGTTAACGTCCATGTGGGAGATTGTAAGAATCTTATGTGGACTCAACTTGTTGTGATAAGGACTAAGATATATGCTGATAAAAATAAATATAAATTCATCAATGAGTTGTATACGTGGAATAATAGCTTCCTATAATTGTAGAAACACATTCAAAATGCTTTGAATACAAACCATTCCTCCACTACTCAATAAAGTGATGATATGGGACGATAACCAACTCACCCATGATAGATGGAAGTTGGCTACCAGTCATCAATAAATAAAAGGGATTCCCTACTCACAAAGCATTGGTTCTAAGTCTAGGGTTCTAACACCATAAGAGCATAAAGGGCTTGAGTGAGTAGCAGAGTTCTTTTGACAACCACGATGGCTTTGACATGTACGTCTTCCTGTTAAATATATCACATTGTGAATTAGGGTTAAATGTTAATTCTTAGGTAGTCCTAACAAAAGGTTCAAATTTTTTAGATAGATACAGAAAGGGAAGCGCACAAGAAAATTTTCAATTTAATCATTAAGGCATTTCGTCGAACACTTAGTATGCTTGTTTTCGCCGAACTATCTTGGGCACATGTCAACAGACATCGACATATGTCGAAACAATCTGATAAGTGTTATCTAGAGCATTTGTTGAATGCAGTCGACGCAGCCTACCAAATGTTGTCAAGATATGCCTAGCAGAAATTAGATTAAATATTTGGTGGGCACTAAAAAAACCTACACGAAATGTTGGGTGAATTACCAATTTAGTCCATGAATTATCACCTAAGTGAAAATTAGGTCTCTAAACTATTTTTTCAGAAGAATCCGTCCTTGAATTATAAAAATCTGCCAAATACATTCCTAATATTAGATTCGAAGCTATTATATTTAATTTGTCGTCAATTTAAGTCACTTTACTTGCATGTGATATACATTGGATGATAGGTTGGTAATTTTTCATAAAGAAATAGTGTATGGAATTTACTTTGAAGGGTAAATTAGATGCTAGATTTCCAACCTATATGAAATGTTAAGGGCTTATAGCCGAGAAAATGATGGTATTACACTCTAAAGTGTGTTAAGTGACTTCAGTTGACGAAAAATTGGATAAAATAGATTTGAATATGATAGTAGGGATGAAATTAGTAATTTTTAATGAATTTAGGGACTTATTTTACGGAAAAAAATAATAATTCAAGGACTTAATTTTCACTGAGGTGATAGTTCAAAGACTGGATCGACACTTCACCCCGAATGTTTAGAGAGTGTGCAGAGGACCTTCACATGCGTATTTTTCGGCTTTCCAATGACCCTGGGACCACTTGATCCTATGTAAATCCCCTTTTGGCATGATACATGACACCTTAGAGCACTTCCAGCGTTCCCCAATTCCCGCTGTGTAATGACCCAATGCCCCAGCAATTGGCTCCCATTCAAATAGCTTGGGCTCCAGCACGAGCTTGGGCTCCAGGCGAGCTCGGGCTCTCCACTAGGCATAAATCCACGGCCCCAGCGCCTGAGGGACATGACACAAGGTTGACGTCATAGTGACATCAACCACTAATAAAAAATTATTAAAAAAAATTAATTAAAAATATAATTTATAAAATATAATCAATTATAAAACATTAATTAAAAATACAATAAATTGTTTTATAATGAAAATAAAATTATTTATTAATTTATAAAATAAAAATAAAAATATTTTATTACGAATTACTTTGGCTATTCAATTTAGGAATGTAAATGCACTTGGACAGTTACTGTTCAATAGAAACAATTACTGTTTATTTTAGGAAATTGGTTGCCTTGGCCCAGGAAGCCTAGCAACACTGAGGCCCCGTTTGGCACACCGTATAAGACACCAGATAGTATTAATAATACAAAGTACGGTGTTTGGTGTCCGTTTGTATTAAATAGCCACCAGATTAAACAATCTGGTCCCACCTACTTTATACGGTAAACACCTGCTTGTTTATCCTCTCCAAAACCACGGTACAATTTAGTCGGGTCCTTCCTCTCCAGACGCAGCCGCATCTCTGCTCCAGCATAGCCGTCCTTCTCGACGGTGATGATGTTGCCTCTCACCTGGTCCCAAGCCTCCATGACTATGACAATCGAAATGGCGTCGCCTTGCTTGGTAGCCAACACCTGAGCGATGCAGAGCCCACTGATTCCACCGCCCACCACCACACAGTCAACAGAGATGAACATCTTCTTCTTCGTTTCCCCTACCTCTGCCGGCGAACCTGCAAAGCAGAAACGTAGGTTCTCTTCCATCGTATTTTTTTTCTTCTTCTTCCTCCTCAGTTCTTCCAGCGAACCCAGTCCTCCTACTTCGGTTCTTGCAATTTTTCTTCTTCTCTCTCTGTTATGCCCTCCTATTTTTCTTCTTGTCGCTGCCTTTGTGGTGGGGTTTGGTTCAGGGAGCAGACGGGGAACAAGAAGAAAGGATAGAGAGGGAGGGAGTTTGGGGGGGGGGGGGTGCGGCGGAGAGATCTGGGAAGAGGATTTCCGTTTTTTTTTAAATTTAATTTTAAGTTTAATTTAAGTTTGATTCCTCCTATCCGGTATAATACCAAACACCGTATAAATATTAAATAATATGATTATTAGTCCGATACTGCGCCAAACGCCTGACTAATTTAGTCAGTAATATCCGATGGCTATTTATCCTATTCGAAAGAAGTAGTCAGTACAGTCCGAGCTGCCAAACGAGGCCTGAAAGTGCTCTTAGAAGGTATACCAATGTGGTAAAAATGTAAATGTAAATAAAAGTTTTTAAAATATTTAGATAATGTTTCGGCTAAGTTACCGAATTATAATATCAAGTTATCAACACGGAAAAAGTGAAGCCCAACATGGAGGAGGGCATGGCGGAGAACGAAATATCACCACCGCACCCAATTCGCCCTCCCCCTTCTTCGCAAATCCCCATCTCACCGGAATCCATCTCATCAGCCGTCAAGGTCTTCCTCGACATCCTAATCCGGACCTCACCCCAGCAAATCGGCGCCGCCCTCGCCTCCACCGGAATCATCCCCAGTGCCGAAGTCGTCATCCAAGTCCTCAAACTCTCCTACGACTACCCCTTCTCCGCCGTAAAGTTCTTCCAATGGGCCGGGTTGGCCCACAAGCACTCGGCTCAGGCGTGGAACCTGATGGTTGACGTCCTCGGCCGTAACCGGCTTTTCGAGTCCATGTGGGACGCCATCCGCTCGATGCGACAAGAAAAAACCCTCTCCTTGCCCGCCTTCGCCGCCGCCTTCTCCAATTACTGCGCTGCCGGGAAGTTCAACGACGCCGTCATGACCTTTCAAGTCATGGACAAATACGACATCCCACAAGACGTTGTCGCCGCCAATACTCTCCTGAGCGCAATGTGCCGCGCAGACGGAGGCGTTGAGAGGGCTCTGGACTTCCTCGAGACCATGAAATCGAAGCCCGAATTCGGTCCGGATGGCGATTCGTTTGCCATTTTGCTTGAAGGACTGGAGAAGGAAGGGGAGGTGGCGAAGGCGAAGACTACGTTTGGGGAGATGGTGGTGAAAGTTGGGTGGGGACCGGAGAACGTGGCGGCTTACGACTCGTTTTTGGCGACGCTGGTGAATGGGGGACAAGCGGAGGAGGCTGTCAAATTCTTGAGAGTGATGAAGAAGAATGGTTGCTTGCCAGGTTTGAGATTCTTTTCCGTCGCTCTTGATACTCTTGTTAAGCGAAAGGATTCAACGAATGCGATTTCGATTTGGGATGTTATGGTTGGTAATGGATTAATGCCTAATTTGTCAATGTACAATGCCATGATTGGATTGTTGTGTGATTGCAATGAGATCGATGACGCGTTTAGGCTCCTTGATCAAATGGTTTTTCATGGTGCTTTTCCGGATTCTTTCACTTACAATGCGATCTTTAAGTGTTTGATTAAGAACAGCAAGGTTCGCGAGGCCGGTAAGTTTTTTGTGGAGATGGTGAAGAATGAGTGGCTTCCGACGCATGCTAATTTTGCTGCGGCCATCACCATGTTTTTTGATGGGGACGACCCCGAAATGGGGGTTGAGCTTTGGAACTCTATGCTTGAAAGCAACGTCGAGCCTCTTGACGCCGCTGCCAATGCCTTGCTTTTGGGCCTTTGTAAATTAGATAGGTTGTCGGAGTTGAAGAGGAAGGCTGATGATATGCTTGATAGAAGGATCAACATATATGAATCGACTATGGCGAGCTTGAAGAGTGCCTACTATAAGGATGGGAGAGGTGCAAGGGAGAAATATGATGGCTTGGCGAGGAGGTGGAAGACCTCACTGGTTCGGTAGAAATATTATTTTGATGTATATAGAGGTTATGTTCTTTTCATTTTAGGCTTTCCTAGCATAGTATAATCACTGGTGAATACTGCATATTTCGTTTTCCATAACAAGCTGATTTTTCTTTTGGTTGTCTAACCTCTTTTTTACTCTATTTTCTGGTTCCTTCCTTTTGTCTTTGTCTTCAATTTTGCTTTTCTTTTTCGACATATTCAGTTCAGTTTGATTTCGATTCCTTAGCGTTCAATCTTCAATGTGACTGTTTCTACTTGTCATATTCTTTCCTATATTGAGTTCCTGATATGAAAGCTTTCTTGTTACGTGTTGTGGAGCTTTTATTTTGACAATAGAATCACCAAGCTGGACATACATACTGAGGGTATTAGTTGCTCTCTTTACTGCATATTGGTGCGCTGTTCTTTTATGATTGTTGTTGGTCCTTTAAGCGCCTTGTTGACAGTATCTATGCTTGGCTTTTTCTAGATGGATTCTCATCCTTGTAGACTTGTAGGTTCCTGTCCTTAAACCGTAGATTGAGAGTAATTGCATGATGCATCTCTCCTTTTTCTTCTCTTTTATTTTTATTTATTTTTTTTTATGAGAAACGAGATTTTGTTGAAGATCTCAAACCTCAGTTCATGACTTGGTGAACCAGAGGTCCACCAACCAAACGAAGCACTGCCAGAAAACAAGGGAAGTTTTGTTATGTTCCCTTTCCCTCCCACTTCCAACTTACCAGATGCTGCCGCTGATGCTATACCTCACCAACGTATCACATCTCCCCCTCCCTGTGCACGGTTGAGAGACACTTCTGCATACGCCTCTGCTGCCTGTGTGTTATATGGGTTGTGCAACTCAAAATCCTACTTAGGCATAGTGAGTAGATTAAACACTCCATTCTTCTGCCTTTTTATTTTATAACCCGTCATCAACAAGAATCTATTTCCTTTCGCACGTTGTTTGCGCATTTGCTTGTTTAGAATATGATTTGTTTTTCATTTAAATCGTCTTGCTGCGCATGTTGTTGTCCCAGTGCATTAGTTGATGTTATTCGTATTTAAAGTCTGTTTTGAAACTTACATTCGTATAATGGCTGTCCCTGTGTATTCACTGCAGGAAGTCCCAGCAATGTACCTGACCAAATACATCATTTTCTTTTATTTTTCTGCAATTGGCTTGATATTTCATGTGTCAATTACAACCTACTAGTTATCAATGTACAATAAAGATGTCGTCGATAAGTCATCGATATATAATCTAGATATCGTTGATATTTCATGTGTTCTCATTTATGACCTAATTGTTATCAACATACAGTCAAGATGCCGTCAATATGCTACCGAGAAGTCTTTGGTGTACAACGGTAATCAACACCGAGCATCCACAGAGTAGACATCCACATGCTTGCTTAATCCATCTCATTTCCTTATAACTTGACGTTGCATCGACACATATGTATCATTAGTTGACTCAGGTGCCTTGCGTCGACACATATCTATCATGGTTTGTGACCGTAGTCTCTTGGTAAATTGATTCCGACTCTAATCAGGCCATGATTCTCATTTCCTAAAAGAGGAATTTGTTGGACTCTATTTTGGAAATTCTCCCAAATCGTGACCTTCTGTTTAATTCTTTTTAGGTCTCTTTTAGTCTCTACGTTGTTCTGTTTAATTCACCTTATAAATTGTAATTGGAATCGTTCAATTTCGTAATCTTCATTAAAAAAGTATCCTTACAAAAAATCATTTGAAACAGAGATTGTTAAACCATTCGTGTATGAAACAAATATACTTTGTTAACGTTAAAAGATTGGTTACAAGAAGTGCTCAGTAAGAGTAGTCTTTCTTTTTTCTCGTGTCCAACCGTTTATAAGAGGTGCTCATTCCCCTTATATAGGCCTCAATGAGCCTCAAAAGCCCTGGACTCAAGTTTTCCACCGCTTTTGCATATAATGAACCAAACATGTCGACATAGCTTGTTGGGTACTCTTCTGTTCTTCAGTCGACATGCAGCGATGAAGTGACATTCGTTCAGGCCTAATTGCATGGTTTCATGGGCCAATGCGTATCGAGTGCCTTGTTCGGCCTTATTGAATCAAAGGTACATACCACGAGCAGCAGGTGTGACAACTTTTTACGTCCCTTCATAGGTTGGATGGTGCACACATGACTTAGGGTTAGTGTCTAAGTAGGTCGACTCTTAGGTCTTCGTGCTATAAAGTTGTTAGTGTGCCAATTTGCCTTACGCAGTCAGAAAGTACTTTATAAGAAGGTGCTCAGCTTACTTGTTGAGAGTCAAACCAGACCATTGAGCGTCGTTTATAGCGCTCGAAGTTACTTCCTCCAATTCTTTTGGGCTGGTCAATGGTCTTTTGTTCCTTCCTTGGACCTTATTTGTGCCTTTCTCAAACTTGTATTATTTCATGAGTATAGTAGTAACATACTTACACGGTTACATCTTAAGATCATGTTTGGTCTTCTACTTGAATCCAACATTTTTAACTCAAAAGCACATTTTCAAATTTGAACCCTTGAAAGAGTATTTTCAAAAACTGATTTTAAGATGAACTTAAAAAATAGCTTTCTTGAAAACACTAAAAAGTGAATTTTTTAAACACAAACCTGCTCAAACTTAAAAATAATAATAATAATAATCTTTAATCTCTAATCTCTAATCTTTAATATTAATATTAGAAAGCCAGAAGCACACTTTGGTGTCTCAAGGCTTCACCAAACAAAATTGGACCGAAAAGCCCCTTAAACAAAAAAAAACTAAAAATAATGCAATCAAAATACAGGGATACTTCTGTCACAAAAAAAAATAGAAACAAAACAGAATTAAAAATAAAAAGAACAGAAAAAGAATCACCACATCCAGCACGTTTGTTCAAACTGCATAGCAGTTCCGATCAGTTTTCAAACTCCCACGTCCATGTATGAAATCGCCTCAAAGTTCGAATTTTTTATTGAAGTGGTTTTGGGATTTTAGGTTGCTAGCAGACCGTCTAATACTTTCAATGGGAAGGATAGTTTCGATCATTTTAGCCATTGCGTTTTTGGTACTATCTTGGCAATTGAAGATATCATACGTGGTTTGAGTGAGCGTGGGATCATCCAGTTATAAGAAAGGTTTATATTTGTGATACAAACTAATACAATCTGGGTTGTTGGGTTGTGTGCAGTGGCTGCTCATCTTACAGGAATTCACAGTGCCATCTAGATGCTAAATAACATAATTAGAGTGCTTCTTCACTGCCTTCTTGCTATGCAGAAAGGCACGCACATACTTATGGTATAATTACAAGGTCCATAAGTCATAGTTATAGTATAATTTCAGAGTTTCTCTACCCAATTATGTATTATAATATTTAATGGTGTCAGTTTAAATGTTGTCCAATCCCCATCCCAATTCTGTATGGTCCTCTAATTTCATGGTTTCTTTGTATTCAGATTCCAATAGCAAGTTTGGGAATGATCAGGGTTTTAGTTTTTGCTTTAATCTTTAGCTAAAGGAAGATATAAAGGAGGAAGATATAAAAAATGAGTTAGAGCAAGATTATAATTAAACGTAGTATATTTAAAAGATTTTTAGGGGTGCGTAGCGCCCGTGAGAGATAAAAGGTTTAACAAAAGAAGAAATCGGCAAAGAAATTAAACATTATGGATTAATCTAAAGTAAAAGATCGAGGGACTTAGAGCATGATTACAAATAAACATCTTTTATTGACAAGATTTCAAGAAGTATACAACGCTTGCAATTAATAGAATATGTATGTCACACTATCGCGCTATAGTGTAAAAAGACCTTTCAAATGTGTAAGGCGCGTGCAGAAAGAGTCGTAATAATAATCCACAAACCCACTCCTCTCCTACAGAAATCGCGCCTGAAGGCCAAGTGATGGGGGACGACGAACATGGTTTCGGAGTACGACGTCGTTCCTCGGGAAACCAGCCCAAAAAAGGAAAAAATCAAATTATGACCGGAAGATCTGAGGGGACGGTCTGGATTACATGATCCGGACAAGTGCTGTTAAACAGATACGGATAGGAGAATTGGTTCTTTCCGGTTGGTTCCGGGTCAAATAGAAATGGGTCGGTTTGTGTTATAAACCCTAAACCCTAAACCCTCAACCAAAAAAAAACGTAGTGTCGTAATCGTCGGCTGCTCCGCACCACATCCCCTCTCCGCAATAGAGACGAGCCGCTGTCCGTCTCTCACTTTCTCAGAATCTCAGTCCTTCCGGTTCCATGGCGTACGACGGAGGCAAACTCAAGTCGACCTCCATCAATGGTGTCAAGATGTACAGCGTTGCTTCCCAGCAACGCTCTCTAGCCACCTGGCTTAACCCTAAGAAGCGTCGAGCTCTTCGCAAAGATCAAAGTACGTTTTTTTTTCGTTTTTTTTACTTAATTCTCGACTTCAGCTGCTAAGTTTTGGATTTGTAAAATGATTTGAACATTATGGTGGAATCTGTGATCAGTTATTGCGTGTGAAGATTGAATCCCTGTTAAAAGGAAAAATAACAATTCTTATAGAAAGATCCTCTGTTAATGAAATGTTTAATATTTTTTATGTAAAATAAAACCTGTTTATAGTGATACACTATGTGAGGATAACCTCTATTTAGTTATACACAATTTTGGTCCCAACTCGGGCCAATTATATATAGGAATAAACTCCACATTGTAATAAGTTATAATTTTCATAGGTCCCGTCTTAAGAAACTTGCTTCTACATAGTGATAATTGTCAGTAAGACCTTCAACATGACCCTTCTACTTATCTTTCTAACCATACATACATACACGCACTAGCTATTTGAGATAAGGGGTTTCTTTTTTCCTAATGCCTATATCTTTAAAAGTTGACGTACTTTACCATTAATGCAGTACTTTGTATCCATAGAACTTTCTTTTTTGTTTTTGTGGACATCTTGGCCGCCCTTGTATTTTTAGTGTTTTGTGCAATTAAAATTTGTCTCAATTTCCAAAAAAAATTAAAATAGGGATGCTTTTAGCACCAATTTTACGTCATGAGAGACTTTTATTCACTGTTTATTTTCAGACTATATGCAAAGAGTGGACTTGATCCAGGATCTGAGGTTTGAAACTGCAACGACCAAAATCAAGGCAACTCCTGACGGAGAGTTTCTAATTGCAGCAGGTGCTTTTAAAGTTTACTTTCTGTCGTGTTTGGTATGTGGTTTTATGTTCACAATCAAAAGGGAATTCTGCACAGAATGTGTGTTTGTGTGTATGTTCGCAAAATAGAGTTGCACAATACTAACTTTTCTTAATTGCGTGTTTTTACTATTGAAATCCAGGTATTTACCCACCACAAGTCAAAGTTTATGAGCTGAGGGAACTTTCACTCAAGTTTGAAAGGCACTTGGACTCGGAGATAATCGATTTTCAGGTAGTTTAGTTTCACCAATTGGATTCATACTGATGTAATACTTTTTCATGGTCTATTGCCGCTTTGTCTTCGGCTTCCGCCAGTTTTATCAGTATTTTATCATTCAAGTTCTCCTATCCTGTAGATATTTCTCAAAATTTTTATTATTGAATATTGCGCCATTGGTTGTTACTTTAACCTGCCTTACTGCTTGCAATGTCAGTCAGTCGTTCTTGTGCATTTCTATGGAATCTGATGAACTTGAAAAAAGAAATCAATTAATTGTTCTTACAAGAGTTTTAAGTTTTATTAACTAGTAATGAAAATTGTAAGTTTTATTGGGTATTCTTTCTTAAGCAACTTAAGAACACCATATGGGCTCAAACCCTACTATTTGATCTTATAAGTGCAGCCCCTTTTCCCCCTTGGTTAAATACAGTTTTCCTTTTAAATTGTTTTCTCCTTCTGAAATCCACAATTATTCAAGTTTGTATAGTTGCTATGTAACAATGACAGTATTGTGCTGTTCTTGAGATGTTCACTTGATGTTTGAAATAATACTGGCCTAACCGTTACTTGCTCATTTAGGTTTTGGCCGATGATTATTCAAAGCTTGCGTTTTTGTGTGCTGACCGTTCTGTTTATCTACATGCGAAATATGGAAAGCATTACAGTTTGCGGATTCCAAGGTTTCCTTTTATGCTTTGCTTATGTTTATGGGCCATGCATGAAATGTTGTGTAAACCATGTATTTTCTTTGCTTTGCTTATGGTTTGTACTCTCACAGATTCTGACAAAGTTTTTGTATTTAGATTAGTGTGTAGGTGCTTGTGTGCGTCTGTAAATGTCTTGGTGAATTTTTTAACATAGAACACACCACAAAATAGAGTGCCCTTTATTGTATCACTCAAAATTTGGAATTTTGTAGTTTTCACTCCTTTATTATTTGAAATGAGCTTGCAACCATTCAGATATTCACATTGGAAAGTAAGGAAGATTAGCGTGGGCTTATAAGGAGTTGGGCTACTCCCCCATTTCCCGGATGTGGGATTTACTCTCTACAGTCATCATGTTAACACCATTTCTATCATCTAATGAGTTTGAAAGCCACCAACTCATGAAAGAAAGGCTACCCATATATTAAAAATATGAAAAAAAATGTAAAATAAATACATAAAAATGTTTGCATCTACTTTTTTTTGTTTTAAAACATAGTTTTGCATGTCTAGCATTTTTCCAAATATGTACTTTCTTTGTGCCCACTGCCCTCTTTATACGTAGATGAAAATCTTACCTCGACATTTCAAAAATTTTTCCTTGCAGAATAAGATAATCATACCAGTTATAAAAGTTTGGTATTCATTGTATAATGAGTTTATTTAACTTCGGTGTACAGAATGGGAAGGGATCTTGCATATGATTGCTGGTCATGTGACTTGCTTTGTGCTGCCTCGTCTCCAGAATTATACAGGATTAATTTGGAACAGGTTTCTTGCTTTAATAGACTCCTTTGAATTCCCTTTAATTTATAAAGTCTGTCGATAACAGTTTTGAATTGTTTGCAGGGGCGATTCCTCTCTTCCCTTAGCACACAATCGCCAGCACTAAATATAGTTTCTCGGAGGTGGCTTGTTGATCTTTGTTTTCTTTCTATTATAGGTTCATTATATTCTGTAGTTATCAGACACATGCTGGATACCCTTATATAGCTATATTGGTTATTTTTCCTTAGCTGTCTAGGTTAAGGATATTTTGTTTTGAAATTTCAGCAAGCTTCATGGTCTTGTTGCTTGTGGTGGTGAGGATGGTGCCGTGGAATGTTTTGACTTGAGAATGAAATCTTCAGCTGGCAGGATTAATGCTGTCGCACCTGCTGGTGACCTTGACCAGGTAAGAGGCTTTTTATATATTTGTTAGAGTTAATACTCTTTTCTACAGACAGACGTGTACTTGGTTTCTGCATTGGAGTCAATGTCCTGGATAAGTGTGGAATAGTTATGGAGTGCAACAGTGGTTTGAGCTAGTGTGGTTTTGACTCATGGTTGTCAGTATAATTAAGACATGGGAAAAGTCTAGTCAGATTGGCATGAGTAATTCCCTTTATCCAGAAACCATTTTCTTGAGTCCATCCTAGATGAATGGGTCAGGACACTGTCCAGCAAGCACAAAACAGACGAAAATGGACACTGTCCACTAAGCACAAAACAGAAGAATCCTCATACACCTCACTGTCATTCAAATTTCTCCTGAACCTTAAATTCCAATTCTTCCTCGAATTATATAATTAGGTAACGTAATTTGTTTCAATTCGAAGAATAGACATAGAAATGCATCTTTAATCACTTATTCACAAACTCTTGTGGGGCTAATATTCACAACTCTTGTGTGGGAAGTTACGGCATTCTTTGCTATTTCCTCTTTTGTTTTATTTATATCATACTTAACTTATTATTGTAAAAACCTGTTGAACTTTTGGCTTTTCAAAATGATATACCTTGTTTATATTTCATCTCTCCAGTGATTAATTTTTCACTCCAACCATTGGACAAGTCCACAAAGCAAGAAGTGTCCATGTTCTGACAACCAAACGAATTGTAGAGCGATGGAAACTGAGATTGAGAGGCGAATCCCCCAACCACGTATCTTACCAAAACATGATTCTTTCACCATATCCGACAACAAAGTGACAGTTCATAATAAATGAGTTGTAGCCCTGGGTAAGGTCCTTCCATGGGCTATGCCAAGTTCCGGTCAAAACAAAGTTGGAGTCCCACCCATCTGACGAAATCCCATATTTAATATTTATTACAGAATGTCGTAGTGCTTCTTCCACATAATGCAAACCTCCATAACCACTTAGCTAGAAGAGCTTTATTTCTAGCCATCAAGTTTCCAACTTCCAAACCACCTCCAAATTTACTCTTGGAGGCCGTCTCCTAGTTTAAACCAAACCAAAATTCCCATTTGTAATTGGATTAAATGATTTGGTCAGTTAACGAGTCCAACGAACATATGCGTGGCAGGGTAATAAAGTTTTCTGTGGCTCTCTATTCCACTTGCTAAGAAATAGGCATTGGTGGTATTTTTATGTTTCCGCTGATTACTACATTTTCTCTTCAACTTTGAATCAGACATGGCTGTCCTTAATCTGACTTCCTCCTGGATTTGCAGGAAGTCACCGCGTTAGAGTTTGATGAAAAAACGGGTTTCCAATTGGCTGTTGGAAGCAGTGGTGGAAAGGTATTATGTCAATTTTCTTTTTACTAAATAGTTATCCTATAATTTCACATTTTTGTGATGATATAGCTTTGATTTAATTTAATTATGCGTGTTATCAGAAGTTGAGAACTGTGGCATATTTTTCATTGCTAACAATGCAATATCTACTGCAGTTTTTTTTCAGTTGTGATTCAAAAAATGTAATTTGAACAATTGTTTGGTTCTGTATACTTTATTTGCATGGGTAGGCTTGTCAATCATATAATTGTTTAAGTGAAAAACTTGAGATAAACTAGTGGCTCTTGAAAGGGTGACCAGTACTCTTTCAAGTGAAAAACAAAAGCACCAACCAACTTAGAAGCTAATCGGCACTGTTTGTGAAATTGTCAACAATGTTTCATAAACCTCTCTCTTATTGACAAGTCAAGTGAATTGTCTTCTTTTTGTCTACACGAGGTGAACATATTTTTTTGTTTCTTAATATTGTATCCTTGAGAGAGAGCATAATTATTTGTCCAAATCGATATGGTCTTGACGTGGTGGGATGATGATTTTTCATTGGCAAAAACATTAGCATTGAAGAGAAAACGAGGTAATCATCTCTGATTAAAAAAGGTAATCAAGATTCAAGATAAGAGATAACTTGCCAAGCATAAGGTAGGTGTTGATTTTACATGGTAAAGTCTTTCGTGGAGTAGCTAACAATTTCATGACCACATGACTAATGTATTTGGTGTCAAATTACGTCTTTAGAGCTCCTAAATATATTAATGTGAAACTTCAGTTTTCTGGATCCATGTACCAATCACTCTATAAAGGGGCTACTTTGTGATCTTTAAAAATAGTGTTAATGTGATTAATGGTGGTGTATGTGAGGCACATGTTTGGAGTAATGCTGGATTTTTTCTGATTTCTATGCTGGAAAAACTTTGGTGTGATGCCAAAGGCTGGAGTGAGTCCGGATCTCTTCTTATTGTCCTACATTGTAATCTGTGTCTGTTTCCTAGTTTTGGCATCACCATATCTTATTTTATTGCATATCAGGTTTCCATATTCGAGAAACATTGTTTGCTTTCCCATTAAGTTGTAAAGACCTGTCTGAGGCATGCCCAATGTTCAAAAAAGAATTCAACTTTCATTTTACATTTTGGTTGCTATAGATTGAATCCAAATCCTTTCACTTATATGTCCACAGAAATCTAATTTCAATCGTGTGGTTGAATTTGCAGGTGCTCATCTATGACTTGCGCTCATCACATCCTATACAGGTTAAGGATCACATGTGAGTATTACCTCCTTATGTTTCTTTTATTTTTTTTATTTTTTTATGATTAGAACACTGAGGGAGTCTGAATTGTTTCTTTTTATAACTTGCTGTTGAAAACCCTGTCGTTGGTGTTTAGGTATGGTAGCCCGATATTAGACATTAAATGGCATCAAACTCTAAACTCTGAGGGGCCAAAGTTGATTACCACTGATAATCATATTGTTAGAATATGGGATCCTGACACGGTAAGAAATTATATTTTAACACACATTATTTATTTATTTTTATTTTACGGCGTAGATGTTTTTATATTATGGTTGGGGTTGATGTTGGATTTTATAGTTTTGCTAAGTAGATTCCCATTGTCTGCAGGGTGAAGGCATGACCAGCATTGAGCCAACGGCTGGCACTATTAATGGTATTTGTACATTCCCTGGCAGTGGGTTGATGTTGCTTGCTCTGGACTGCAGTCAGATTCCATCTTATTTTATACCTGAACTTGGACCTGCTCCGAATTGGTGTTCTTACCTGCAAAACCTTACTGTGGGTTTATTTTACATCTTTCCTACAGTGATTTAGTTTCATCTCGTTTGAGGTCTTCAGTTATATTCTAATGTTCGAGTTCTTTTTTACAGGAGGAGCTAGAGGAGGGTGAACAGACTACCATTTATGATGATTTCAAATTTTTGACAAAAGAAGACCTCGAGAGGTTGAAGTTGACTGGTCTCATTGGGACCAGTCTACTTCGAGCTTACATGCATGGGTTTTTTATTGATTATCGGTTGTATAAAAAGGTTAGCCTCCCTTTTGTAAGTATGTTTTTTTAGCAATTGGTGCCATGATTGCTACAAGAAACAAAACAATTCGTATCATTCATTGTGTATAGCCTCCTCTGTCTTTCATTTACAATTAGGTTGAAACATTTTTTAGGGAGAAGCGAATCCAGGGACATATGGAAAACATGAAAAGAGATCACACAGGCAATTTGTTGGTTATAGATATTATTTTGAAATGCATGTTTCGGGCAGTTGAAGGATTTAGTGAGCTAATGTGTTTAAGTTAGGGTTAGTGTTTAAATCTTGTGTCAGTAATAAATGCATATCATCATAGTCATTGATGTTCTCCATGCTCGATTAGGGTATTTCTTTGATTACTTCTAGTTATTGTACAAAGTTTGCATTATTTTATAGTATATACATTCTGGCAGGCAAAAGCTTTGGCAGAGCCTTTTGATTATACTGAATACAGAGAACAGCGGAAACGAGAGATGCTAGAGAAAGAACTTGCAGGAGAGCGAATTACGGTTAGCTATTCTCATCTATGATTATTTGTTTTTGTATATATATGGTCTATTTATACACGTGCCTGGCATTAATTTCTATGTATTCCAAAAAATTTTCTCTTGTGACCAAGGGTATCACAATATATAAGGATTTCTGATCCTGCATGTTAAAATTCTTCAAAGCTCTATATTATTTGCATATACTATGTCTACATCCATTATCAGGTGAGGATGGTTTTTAATGAGAAGTTCGAAACTGGTATCCTCTACGGTTTGTGCTATTTTCTAGCTGCGAAAAAACTTTTGTAACTTAACCTTTTTTGCGAGTCCTTCTTCAAAGTATTTCAACTAGGCATGATTCCATTTTTTATTGCAGATTAAGAGGAAATTGCCCAAGGTCAATCGAACTCTTGCAAAGAGTATTCTTGATAATGAAGATGCAGAGAATGAAATTAATGTTGACGACAATGAGACTAAGAAGCCAGCCAAGAAAAAGAAGGCACTTGCTAGTGATATTCTCAAAGACGAGCGGTTTGGAAAAATGTTTGAAAATGAGGTAATATAATCTCAACCTGTCTCATGTAGAAAAAGAGGGAGTATTTAAAACAAAAGTTTGTTGACGCAGTTCACCATCCTTCCTCTATAATTTTTCTATACTAATTTCACCAAACTTTTCCCTAATTGGTTTCTGCGTTTATATGATTGTAGCATAGAATGTGCTAGATTTTGTGGATCTATACATTTTACGTGTCAATGATGACTTATAATGGGGGTTTGATGCTTGATAGTATGTTATAATTTGTGTTGTTCAATCGGTCACCTCTTTTTCACCATTGATGCACTATGTGCAGAGGCAGAAGCAAAGTTTGATTGCCTTTTCTTTTTCACCTCTTTTTTTCGCCATTGATGCACTATGTGCAGATGCACAAGCAAAGTTTGACCTCTTATACTGTTATACCTATGGGTTTGGTTTTGCTGCATCCTGACTTGCACTGTTTTGTTCTGTTCTGTTTAGTTTAGTGGACTGCTGGATATATTCTGTATAGCTCCTTTTCTGTTTATGAAGTCCTGTCATTTAAAAGAAAGAAAAAATTGATGAGAAGCTAGGGCCTACTCTTGCACCACGTTCATTAATTTTCTTGATCCCTAACAGTTATAATGCTTTCTATGATACGTGTCCAGGATTTTGAAATCGATGAGTTCTCGCAAGAGTATAGGGCTCTACACCCTATGCCTTCTACGAAGCAACCATCTTTGGTAGAGGAACATTTCAGACCTTCCATGGAGGATAATGATCCGGACTTGAGTGATTCTGATGCCTCAGCGACATCTTTGGATGAGCCTGGCCACGAAAACAGTAAACTGAGAATGAAGGGACGAACTCCAAGGTGAGGGTTTCTTGTTCTTTTGTAGACATTCGCCATAACGTTTATTTACTGATTACAGTACATCCAAGCTTCCTTGGTTTTGTGAAATCTAACCTCTTCTGTTTAGAACTCATTCTTTCCTGCCTTCTACGAGGGATTACACAATACCTTAGTGTTGGACATGGAGATTTTGCTTATAAAGTGGGTTTGAATCATACAAGTATTGGCTATGGTGTTAAAAATATCATAATGATCAGACACGGAGGAATTTTGCTAGTTTTGGTGGCTTAAACCCATGTCAAAAGTCATTGATCTGATTTATTTATTTTTTCTTAAGCTAACACTATCGTTTTCTGGGTATTTTTGTGTGAGTTTGTGATATAGAGTTTTCAATCTTGAACTTTGAGTTATTAACTATCTGTTTGTTGAAAATTTTATAGATTGTATGAAGTTAAGGATGAGCGGCATGCAGAAGCATTCTTGAATCGTGAGTCTTTTGCAAACGAGGAATCACTTCCACTGGGGGAGAGGGTGGCAGCCCTCAGAGATGATCGGCGAGTTTCTGCCATCCCTAGTGATGTTAAGCTCGGACCTGGAGGTTCGCGTGAGATTTCTTTTAGGGCTAGAAGCAACTCTAAGTACAAAGAGGACGAGGATGACGAACACCGTGGAAAGAGGAGGGGAGTTCAATCATTAGGACTAAAACCAAATGGGCCTGGATTCGGAGGCCGAGGAGGAAGAGGAGGAAGAGGAGGAAGAGGAGGCCGAGGAAGAGGAGGGAGAGGAGGGCATCGCGGAAGAGGAAGAAGAGGTGGCCGGTAAAACATTTCAAGCGTTGTCGAATGATTTTGTTTCTTGTTCGACCAAGGATGCACTGAACATTGAGCCATAGTGTTGTGCATTTATACAACTTTGCCATTCCGGGGACTTTATGAAGTGCTTCGGAATCTGTCGTGTTCTTTAACCCCAATTTTTACTGATTGCTGTATCATTTTTGTTGTTCAGACCGTGGGGATCAGGGGGAATGCTGTTTACACAAACCAAAAATAAAAATGAGAGGGCAAAGTTTTCGCATTGCCACTCGAGCTTCTACAAGATTATAGTTAACTGTAGGTGGCACATTGATGGTCTACCTAAGTAAGTCATAGAAGCTAAAAAATCATGGCCCGATGGCAGCCTTCATCCCCCTCCTCTTTATAAAAATTAATTTACTAGTGTGACAAAATATGAAACTATGCAAGCGCTCGTGAGTGTGTTCTCTATACTTTGACAATAGGTACATTGTCGTTTGAATTTTTTAAAACTCAACAAACTCTCGTGAATAATAGTTTTAGGGGAATTCAAAATAAATAATAATATATAATAATTAAGTACAAGTGTGAAAAATATGAAAGAATATATAAACGATGTAATTGCATCCTCTATGCTTGGAAGAAGGTCACAACAAGCAGTGGTAAATTTCGATGAGAACAACGAAGTGTAAATTTAAAAGACAATCAACGGTTAATCCCAGGGGAGTGATCCTTATATGTATATTCTCATCCCTACTTAGCGCGAGGCCTTTTGGGAGCTCACTGGCTTCGGGTTCCATGGGAACTCCGAAGTTAAGCGAGTAGCACGCGAGAGCACTCCCATGATGGGTGACCTACTGGGAAGTTCTCGTGTGAGTTCCCAGAAACAAAATCGTGAGGGCGTAGTCGGGGCCCAAAGCAAACAATATCGTGCTACGGTGGTGGAGCGGGCCCGGGATGTGGTGGACCCCGGGTCGGGATGTGACAGTTAAAGTTTAAATCTATGATTTATGGGATTATAACGGCAAATTTCGGAGTTGACTTCTTCAGAAAAGTTCTAAAATTTGTCATTACGAGCGTTTGTACACACACACACACACACACATATTACGTTTTTTTTCACACTTCTACATTAATTAAAAAAGGCTTTTTAGCCAAAATGATCCATGAGATTTGTATAACTTCTCACTTTGGTCCTTGAGATTTGAAATCAATAGAAGTGGTCCATGAGTTTTTCTACCATCAATCATTTTGGTCTTTCCCTAAAAAATCTCCATTAAATAAAGATAAAATGATAAAAATACCCTCAATTTTTGATAAATCATTTTGGCCCATTGTTTATTAAATTGAGGGTATTTTTGTTATTTTGGTCCTTATTTAACAAATTTTTATAGGAAATGACCAAAATGATTGATGATGGATAAACTTAGAGACCACGTCTATTGATTTCAAATTTCAGGAACTAAAGTGAGGAGTTATGCAAATCTCAAAGACCATTTTGGTTAAAAAAAAAACCATTAAAAAACAATTAAAATACCTTACAACAAATAATCCTTACCATTGGATTCTATCTCACTTGTATGATTATAATTTAT
Organism: Cotoneaster glaucophyllus; assembly: GCA_036320875.1. NCBI lineage: Eukaryota > Viridiplantae > Streptophyta > Magnoliopsida > Rosales > Rosaceae > Cotoneaster > Cotoneaster glaucophyllus. Next base: position 1,732,138 of record CM070060.1, read on the forward strand.
ATATTTTATCTCGTTCTCTTATGTTTTCAAGTAATATTTATGTGACAATGTGATATGTAGATACTAATTTAGTATTATGTTTTCCATTTGATTATTTATTGATTTTAAAATTATTTTCTTTAATGGTAACAAGTCGGGTCATATTACCCGTTAATATTAATGGGTCGAATTCGAGTCGGATCATATTATCCTTTCATTTTAACGTGTGTTACATGACACGACCCGTTAAGATATCAAATATGTCACGAAAGCGACACGAACATGAGAAACACGACACGAATGTCAGGTCCAACTTAGATCTCTATTTTGGCACTTCTGATCTCCAATCTTCACCTCTATCTTATTTGGACCTCATTCCCACTAAACTTATACGTTGGCTTTGACCAACTTGGGCAAAGACTTTTAGATTCTCACACTTCCCTAGATTGTCTTCATAGTCGAGCGCTCTGACATGAACCCCAATTGATTCTCAAAGTCTCGTGTCTGTTGCCTCAGTCTATGCTCAAAAAAGTGTTTCCCAAAGCTTCAATGCATGACTCATTAACTTAATAATCATATAGTTCATGCAATTTTGTATGTCGCCTTTATTCTTGTAAATAGGAACTAGAGGACTTTTTGGCCACTCATTTGGCATATTCTTCATTTTCAAAATCTTATTGAAAAGGTTAGTGAGCCATGCTATATGATGAGTCGATTTTATATTATATATTATTTCCCTATTCTTAGTATATTTTGATTATTATTTTGGTGAGATTTTGATGTTTTGCTATGTATTTTTAATGTACGACATGCGAACTTATTTGGACCAAAAAGTAATCAAACGGTAGGATTTTTGAGTGATTCTAATTGGAGCGGGTTCGTGAATCTGTCAAGAAGATTGTATTAAAATTTCATAATTTTATCCCGAAGCATCTGATCGTGGCGAATTAATTTATGCCCAGCGTGCAGTGTTGGCAGATTGGGCTGCAAAGCTTATTTGTAATTTTTGGGCTGGAAGATGATGGATTTTGGATTTGGGCTCTTCTTGGAACATGAAGAGGAGGTCTTAATCTTGAGTCGTTTTGGCCCTATTTTGGAGTCCTAAAGGTTCAGAAACGTGACTATTTCTGTGTTGGGCATATTTCCTATTCATATTCATAATGGGAATGTAATTCCTAGTTATCATTTTATTATTTTATTTCCTAGTTTTTAGAAAACCTTTTCCTAGGAGGGTTTTAATTTGGAGTAGTATAAATAAGATTTTTAGCCGTTAGGGTAAAAAAAACGCAACATTGAGAGAATTTAGCAAACTTTGGAGAATTTCAAACCTTTTACCTACAAGGTATTTTTATTCTTTTTCTAGTTAATGATATTTTCTTTGATTTTTATTATGAGTATGCGTAACTAATTCCTTTTACTAGGGGTTAGGCCATGAACCTTAGTATGAATATGTAATTTTATTAATTTTCTTATGAATAGATGCATGCTTATTTTGAATTATTAATCACCGCGATTAAAACTATTGATCATCATTAGGAGATTTAGACAAGTAATTTGATGCAATTTCTGTTGGAACATCACCCTGAAATTGAGGAGGGCTTCTTGTGATTAGTAATTGTAAGTTCACTTAAGGCGAACATCACGCTCTTAAGGGTTGCATGATTTTTCAAAGGGTTTTCACAAAGCTTAATGAATCTTGCATGTTTATATTTGATCTGAACATCACAGACGGGTTGCATGTTAGATATACGTTTTCGCTTGAACATCACGAGGAAAATATGCATTAGAAAAACCTAACCGTCAAAGCATGTATGTGGCGTCTGTACCCTAGTTCTTCTTTAAATTGATTTTAATTTAAAAACATTTTTCTTCTTTGCTGCTATTATTTCCAAACTTTCAAAAATCTTTTATTGTTAATTTAATCTTTTTAAATTTAAAAATCTCAAATTTTTGATAAAATCAGTTTTAATAATTAATTAAGAGTTGATTTAACTACGAATTAGTCAAACAATCTTTGGGGACAACGACCTTGCATGAGCAATTATACTACAATTACCTTGTATTCTTGCAAGTATTTTAAGTGATTTTAACCCTACTTGCGCAAGTACAAAAATCCCTATCACTATACCTTTATCTCCTAAGACCCTCCACTCTTCAATGGGCATATTGCCGGGATCCACTGCTTTTCTATGCTTCATTTTTTTTCAAAACTACAACCACTTTCTCTTTCTTGATTCAGCAGTAGGAGGAATAATTTCTACTTTCTTCCGAGTTCCTCAACTAACCCAAAGAAGTACTCCCATCGTGTCCTTCATTGAAAAGAGTATGAAAATAAGCTCTCCATCTGTCTTTAGTTGTTTCTCCGAAAATAGAACATTTCCATTCTCATCTTTCGTGCACCTTACTTGGTTCAAGTCTCTTGTCTTCCTTTCCCTTGCTCTAGCCAGTTTATATATATCAAATTCTTCTTTGGTATCGAATCACTTATACATATCATCAAAAGTTACTAGCTTCGCTTCTCTCATGGCTTTTCTTGTTTCATTCGCTATCTTATACCTCACGCAACTTTCTCGGTACTATCCTTGTATAAGGTTTTACAACATTCCTTCTTAGCCTTAAAATTTTCACATACCTCCTCCTTCCACCACCAAGATTGATTTTGACGTGGAGCAAAACCCTTAGACTCTCCTAATACTCATTTTGCAACTTTTCGAATACAACTAGCCATGGAATCTCACATTTGGCTAGTGTTCCTCTCGATATCCCGAACACATTGGTGAGTACTTTCTCTTTGAAAGTGACTTGCTTTTTCCTTTTAGATTCCGCCATCTGGTTTTGGGACAAGGTCTGGTTCTTCCTTTTATTTTTTTCTATACAAATCTATTATCAACAGTCGATGTTGGTTAGCCAAGTTCTCTGCCAATATCTTTTCTATCTTATAAGTTATACGGTCCTTCTTCCTCATTGAAAAGAAATCTATTTTGTGTTTTTAATGACCTACTCTTCTAAGTGATCCATTTAAATCTCATCCCATAAGTAACTTCTCCATCTGAGAGATTCCTTGAACCAATTCTCCAAGGTCTTTCCAAAATTTCTCCTTTAAACTCATATCCAACTCCATTTGAGGTGCATACACACTAATCATATTGACGAGTTCTTGTCCTATCACAATCTTGATTGCTATAATCCTATCTCGAGCCTCTTAACATTTATAACATCTTTTATTAGAGTCTTATCCACGACAATGCCATCACCGTTTCTCGATCTATTTGTGTCCGAATACCAAAGCTTAAAACCTGAGCTTTCGAGATCATTTACCTTAAGACCAACCTACTTAGTTTTGTGGAGGCACATAATACTTACCCTTCTCCACACTATAACTTCTACTACTTCCATAGTTTTTCCGGTAAGGTTCCTATTCCACGTTCCTTAACGTGTTTTACTCTCTTGAACCCTACCCTCATGTTCTAGCTTCTTTGGCCTCACCTCTCCAGTAAGGTCAAAATACTTCTTTTGACTGTCCTGGGTAAAGTTATGTTAGCAGATGCTTCCAAACAACTTTGAGTAGAGTCGTTCAAAAAGAAGTTTTTATTGTGCATGGGCCACACAACGCATCACTTCTGGGTGACGGCCTAGTTTAAGCGCAATTTTATTTAAAATTCATTATCATATGGATTCGACATGAGAAATGGAGTGTCGACCGTCAACTATTTAACGCATTCCCTCACCTCATTTATCTATGCTGGGGATCGGTAAACAAATAGGTATGCGATCGGTGAGATCTAAATGCGTTTTTCATTTTACGAATGACTCATACCTTTACCACATCCCTTATAAATCTAAAGCCTCTCGCCTTAAAGTTTAACTGCATCCAAGGGATCATTCTTTGAGAAAATCAAAAGTTCTTCGTTCTTTATAGCATTATTCCCGAACTACACATGTTTTTAATTGTGATCTTCCTTCTAACTGTAATATGTGTCTTATTTGTTGTCAACTCCTATTGGACTTTTGATTCAAGATGTTATGCATGTACTACACTTCGTCAAGTGTGTTATTTTGCGATTCTCCATATTTTAATATTTTATCATATTTCTTTAGTCTGAATAAACAAAACAGAAACACTTTTTTTAATGATTTAACGATCATTATTGACACAAATTAAGTCTTGACGGTTTTGGTTTGTGGCTGCTGCCAACCCTAAGGCAGAGTAAGGGGCTGGCAGCTGAGAGTTTACAAAGCTAGGGTTTAGATAGGAGAGGAGAGAAAATGAGATGTGTTAAGAAGTGAAACCTTAAGCCAGAGTTGTTCGGTTTTGGTTTAACAGTCATTAATATTTTATCTCATCTCCAGTTTGTTTATTAATGGCTTAGGGTTGGCAGAAACCCTAAGCCAGAGTTGTTCGGTTTTGGTTTATGGTGTTTCTTTTGAGTCTTGACGGTTCTGGATCTAGTTTGTAAAGCTTAGGTTTATTTATCTTAGTTAGGTGTGGATCCCCTCGATGTTGGACTTGTAAGCTTGGAATTTGATGTTCCTCGATCTGTTTATTAATGAAATTCTCATTAAAAAAAAAAAAACATATTTCATACCTCATTTCATTTTTTTAAGGAAAATTAATGCTCAAAAAATACATTGTGCTATTTATTGCCAAGAGTAAATTGTAGCAATGGTCCCTCAACTTTAATCAAATTGGAGCAATGGTCCCTCAATTAAAAATTCATTACCATTGGTCCCTCAACTTATCAAAATATGTAGCTATAATCATTTTCATTAATTTAGTCAAAATTTTGTCAAAATAAGTTATGTTGGAATAACCATTTATATAATTAGGGTCCCTCAACTCATCAAAGTGTGTAATTATGATCCTTTTCGTCAACTACGTCAAATTTTTTGTCAAAACGAGTTATGTTGGAATGACCATTACTACAATTAGGTTAAAGTTAATGGACAATTTCTCCTGTTGAATTAAAGTTGAGGGACCAATGGTAATGAATTTTTAGTTAAGGGACCATAGCTGCACGTTTTGATGAGTTGAGGGATCAATGATAATAGATTTTTAGTTGAGGGACCATTGCTCCAATTGAGTTAAAGTTCAGGGACCATAGCTACAATTTACTCTATTACCAAAAGCTTACGGCCAATTGCTTTTATTCATGTTTGTCTTCTCTTTTTCACACAATGATATACATATGTTCATGGTAATCACGATCACGATGTTGCAGTGATATACAAACATTTATGATAATCACGATCACAAATTGACGATATATGAATGGTGTTGTGGTTTCTGTATTGTGCCACATCAACAAACTAATAAAAAATATAACAAAATTGGACATGAAGGATTAAAGTGATTTGTTAAGTCAATTTTAGAGACGAAACTTATCCATTTCAAATTTAGGGACAAAAGTGATGATATGTCTATTTCAAAAACCTTTTGTGATAAAAACCTAACATTTCGTTAATTTGAAAGGATGAATGTATCACCTTTCTCAACTTCATGATAAAAGATAAGGAGCAAAGGTAAATAGAGCCTTGGGAAGGAAGTGGAAGAATTGTACATGAAACTATGAACTATTATAATCGATTAAACCGATTAAACGTATTTAAGTTTTTGTTTCACAAATTTTTTTTATAGGAAAACTAATGAAAAAAGCTTAAAACCTTTAAGTTTTAACGATAATGACAAAATAAAATGTAAAATAAATAGTACCAAAATATACTTTTTAGTGTAAAAATATGAATTTTTCGTTAAAATGAGCAGTACCAAAAACTTTTCATTAAAGTTTCCTTATTTTATTTCTCCTTCCACTTTCATGTGCACTTGTGAAAATAAAAAACAAAAATAATTATCAAGAGAGCACTTAATGCGTCTTTTTTCATTATTCTTTTTGCTGCTTTTATTTTTTTAATCGAAAATAAGAATTTTATTAATATTTCAAAGAACCCCTAATACGGATGAGGTTCCTTTCCGGATTTACTCTGTGGGAATCCTTAGCCGTTCATCATACGTCGTACGATAAATTTTCGTCAAATATTATTTGTATTTATTTTTAAATAAAAAAAGTTAAATAATTTCTGATGGTACGATACACGATAAATAACTAAGATGTGAGGATCCCTAAAATCATCACAAAGTGAATTCGGATGGGATCCAATTCCCCTAACACAAGGGGATGCTAGTGGCCTCGTCGAAACCCTACAACAATTTTTTATTTAGTAAAAACTAAAGACTCCGAGTCTCCGAGTGAGTGTCTGAACATGCCATGCTTTTCTCATTCTTTTGAAAGATTCTATTCTTTTCTCAAATTTCCCCAAAACAGTAACTCTGTTTCTCCATGTGAATGCAAAAAGGTCAAGGAGGTGACAAGAAATACCAATCATTTACATAAATAATTAATCTCGATAATCTGCTTATTAACACAAATCCCTCAACAGGATTTGGAAATTAAAACAGAAAATTATACCCTTTTAAGATATGAATTATATTTCCAAATGAACACCAAATGCAATTTGTCTAACCTAATGGGAATAATTTGATCTAAAATATTTAATTCTGGTGCTATACCATATAATTAAATGAGCAAGATCTATCAGTATTCCATCCATAAATTTATTTATTTTTCACTAACAAAAGAAAAAACCGATATTATTTTATAAAAACAATAAGATAATCTACTCTAAATTCATCCGAACTCCGATATTAATTCATTGCTATTAGCAGTAAGTGGTTGAATCAAATAAAAATAATAAATATTCGTTGGAGATGGCCAACCTGAGACGAGATCTGACCAAGGAGCAGAGCAGGAACGCAAGATCCATGAAACCGCCTTCACCGCGGTCTCCGATTCAGTTGATGCAAGGCGGGACCCGTTTCACCCCGTAGCCTCGAGCCAGCAGGCTCATAGGCTCAAACGGGGCGAAGCGGTTCCCGACCTGCACCAAGCGAATTAGAGACCGCCAGGAAATGAATCATCATGCCCTACGCCTCCTACGCCGCCTCTGCCTCTCACGGCAAAAACACGTCTGTTTGTTTTTATAGATGGAAGGGGCTTTTAATCTAACCCTATGAAATCTGTGACAACAGCTCGGACGTGAGCGATATATACTCGTTGCAGACCAAGGCGATTGCGCCACGTGGCCTACCACCAGCTCGGAGGGGCTCACGCTACAGGTGATTTTTATTTCAAAATAGTGGGCCCTCCCTCACGAGGAAATTGAGTTAAAGTTTGCGCGTCTGGCGTGAGGGGTATCGGAATGGACCACATTTTTGGGTTTATTTACGTCTATGCCATCATGCTTGACCTCAGCGTAACAGTGCCTGCACGTGCGTGCGTGGTGCTACAGGTGCTGTCAGTCTCGCCCATTTGGGATCCAGCGGCTGATCTTTCTCCACTGTGGTTTCTGGCTGCGGAACTTTTCAGAGGTCCAAATCCGGTATGGCCACATCAATCGAAATTGTGGTAAATTCAGATTTGTGATTTTAAGTAGGAATCCAGACATCGATTCCGTCAGATCACGTGATATGTAAATTATAGTATAAAAAATTTGAATATTTTGACTCACCGCTCTCAAGTGATGGTGATGCTCACTATCTTATTTATTACCTTACTGAATTTAAATTTCGAGATCTATATAGTAGCTCAAATATCAAAATTTAAACTCACAATAAAAATAAGTAAGTTGGTGAGCATTACCGTCATTTGAGAATGGTGAGTCAAATTACATAAAAAAAAATAGTCTCTTTAACAACACCCTGGTTGTATTCGACCTTGTACTTTCCTTTCTAATGGTTTTAAGGTTACTTTTGGATACTATAGAAATAGAATGTGCAAGACTCTTTCAAATAAACTTCATAAAAGGGAAGATCCGAATATATATGAATAAATTGAAAATATCCAATTAACTTCTTAATCGTAAAGAATTGAAATGAAACTTCGAATTTATAAATTTTATCAGGATGTACAAAAAAATCAATACATTGATGGTTATGATAGTTACGTATCTATGTTTCTTGTCATTTTTATCATAATCCGTATGCGTGATGAGATTATGCATTATGCAATCTGCTTTTGGCTACTTTGGTTCATATCTCGACTGGTTGCATAATATAGTTTGTGAACCTCGTTCAACATCTAACACGTGAATAAGACATTCAAAACGAGATGAGTCACGAGTTTATTTATCATTGCAACTTTATCTATTAAGTTTAGAGATGTGTTCGTAACTTCCCAACGCCCATTGGCTACTCAGGCAACCTTCTTAATTGGCGGTATAGTTTGGCTTGTGCAGATCTTTCATCACAAGTGGATAGTAACGTTTGTGAATAGTACTGTCCTAATGGAGATGAATCTCAAGATCACTAATGATTATGACAATTACGTATTTATGTTTCTTGTTCTTTCTATCATAATCAGTCTGTGTGAGAGGATTATGCATTGTGCAATCCCCTCTTGTTTGTGAGGTTTGGAGGTGGCTTCTAATTGTCATGCTTCTATTGGGTACTTTAGTTCATATCTTGACTGGTTGTATAATATAGTTTGTGAATCTCGTTAAACATCTGACACATGAATAAGACTTTTAAAACGCGATGAATCACAAGTTTATTTACGCATTGCAGCTTTATCTATTAGGTTTAGAGGTGTGTTCATAACTTTCCAATGCCTATTGGCTCTTCGTGCACCTTCCTTAATTGGTATTGTACTTTGGCTTGTGCACATCTTTCGACCAAGCGGGTGGTAACGTTTGTGAATAAAATTGTCCAAATGCAGATGAATCTCAAGATCATTGATGGTTATGACAGTTACTTATCTATGTTTCTTGTCCTTTCTATTATAATCAAGATGTGTGAGCGGATTATACATTATACAGTCCGCTTAGAGGTGTGCTTCTAATTGTCAGGCTTTTATTGGCTACTTTACTTCTTTCTTGACTGGTTGCATGATATGGTTTGTGAACCTAGTTCAACATCTAACACGTGAATAGGACTTTCACAACATGATGAATCATGAGTTTATTTATGCGTTACAGCTTTATATGTTAGGTTTAAAGCCATGTGCTCATAACTTCCCAATGCACATTGGCTACTCAAACACCTTCCTTAATCGGTGGTATAGTTTGGCTTGTGCACACCTTTCATCGTTGGACAAGTGGATAGGAAAATTTGTTAATAGTATTGTCCAAAGAGAAATTAAACCCAAGATCACTTATGGATATGATAGTTACGTATCTATGTTTCTTGTCTATTCTGTCAGAATCATGATGTGTGATGGAATTACACATTATGCAATCCATTTTTATCCATGAGGTTTGGAGGTGTGCTTCTAATTGTCCAGCTTCTGTTGGCTACTTTGTTCATTTCTAGGGGGTAAATCGGCAGCTTCCAATTTCTCTAAAGCTCGGGGAAAGGATAGGTTGCTGGTAACCATAGTCTAGATCCTAGTGTGGTCTAGCTCGCCTAATCTTCTGTTACATTGACTAAGTTTTCTTCCATTTGGATATAGTCCTTCTTATTCAATATTTATATTATTGATTTTCATTTAAAAAAAAAGAAAAAGTAACCATAGTTTAGAACAAGATTCTAGAAGATAGCACGAGTTAGGTTTTCAGATGCAAGAAACATTGGAATTTAAGAACTAGTAGGAAAAAAAATAGATAAATCGAAGTGAAATTAACCTTAAGAAGAATGGGAGATGATGGTTTAGAAGTCAAAGAACACAACAGAAGACAATTTCATTCATCAATCTACTGTATCAATAACGAATTACTGAGCACATATTTATAATAACCTACTTGATGCAAACAACAAAAAATACAAATAAAATAGGAAACTAAATTAATAAATTCCTAAAATATTATTCAACCTCATTCTCCTTCGAAAATAAGAACTCGACTCCATTCGAGTTAAAGGAGGGGTCAAGGACATCATTGCCTAGCCATTGTCAAACGGATCCAAGACATGAACATCATGGGGAAAATATAGGATTCCAATCATTTCCTTACCATAATTGTCTGACGGTGTTGCAAAGGTCGCTTGAAAATTTTACAATGCGAGTACGAGGGACGCAAGAAGCTAGAATAGGATATGTAGCATGATAACGGTGATACTTTGAAGAACAAGAACAACATCGTTGATTCGTCATATTGAACTATCTGAGCTCGTTTAGCCATCAATTGAGGCAGCTAAGGTTGCACGAAATTATTGGCATTCATGGTTCTTGTCACTTTTCTTGTTTAATGCATGTTTAGTAGTAGCCGAAAACTAGAATTTAGGAGATGGATGATCGAAACAAATTAAGGTGCCGCCGATGGAGGTTTAGCTTTTATGCCAATTGATCTAAAACAACTAACCAGAATTTAGAATTTAGAAAGAGATTCCGGAAGAGAACAGTAAGTGGTAGACAAATCGTGACGATCATGCCTCTACGAAATGAATCACTCGATGATTCTTAATACAACCTCCCAAGTGGTAATTCCAAAACATGCATAGATGTTAAGGAAAAGTTACTTTCCCGAAAAATCATTGAATATATTTGCAATTTATAATGTCTTAGTCATGTAAGTAGAAGTAATTTAAGATTAAACGAACAAACATGTTATCTTGGTGAAGTAGTTTTTAAGGAATTAATGTATAGTCGATCACTCTTGAATTTGATAGATGTAAACGTGTCACTATCGGTTGGTAGAGTAATGAATTTGAATAACTTGTGCGTTGCGAAATCAAGTTCTAAACATGAAATTATGGATTAAGTGGGGGAAATGACCCAATGCATGCTATTTTCTATACATTTTTTCAAACAAGGACTTTTTTAAGTCTCGCAATAGTCACTAACTATTGTTGTCACTATCCAATTGGCAATCTTATAATCAAAGACCATTTCAGATGTGTGTATAAAAAGGTCTAAAGAATATAACTTCTTTAGTTACTAAGAGCATCTCCAACCGAGGGCTGGCCAGAGGGCTCGTTTTAGCCATCTGGCCCTCAAGATATTAATATTTTAATGAACAGTACATTGTCATATTTGCCTCCGTCTCCAACCGAGGGCCAAACATAATTTATTATTTAAAAACTACAACTTATATTTAAAAATTACAACTTAAATTTAAAAATGACAAATTAAATTTAAAACTACAAATTAAATTTAAAAACAACATTAACTTAAATTTAAAAACTATAACAACTTAAATTTAATATCCATAATCAACATCATCTTCATCATCCGCCATTGTAGGAGTATAGTCAAAGGTAAACAACTGCCGCGGAGTCATAATTTTTTTTTTCCTATCAATGGGTAAGGCCTATTATTGCAGACGAGGCCATTTGAAAATTATTGAAAAAAATTGAAGGATAGATTTTTGAAAGAGGAAAGTAAATATGAAAATTGAAATGGTGTAGGAATGGTGAATGAATGGTTTAGGTATTTATAGGAAAAAAATTAGAATAAATTGGGCCAAAAAAAAAAAAAAATTTGAATCCAACGGCTAGCTAGCAATTCTGACGTCAGCTAGCCGTTGGATTCAAATTTTTTTTAAGCATTCCTGACGGATTTAATCGACAGAATTGCTAAGATTTCTGGTCAGCCCTCCAGCCCTTTGGTCATTTCAGATTCCGTGGGGTCCACGAGCTCTCTGGCCTAACCCTCGGTTGAAGACGATTTTCCGACTATTTTTGGCCCTCTGGCCCTTTGGACCCGTTGGTTGGAGATGGTCTAAGTATTGTTTCAACCTGAGTTTGGTATATAACATTACTGCTCTGCTACACAAGTGTGAATTCATATATTAGTATCACATGAGTATAATATATCGAACTCATGAGTTCAACAAATTGATACCACACTCCAATTTTTCAACCCACTATGAAAATACGATTCCTATATGAATTCAATGTATTGATATCACACTTACTTTTTCCAACTTACAGTAGAATGCCTAAAAGGGAAATAAGTTGGCTCAACCGTTCCTGTTGCTAATTATATCGGTTGGCCCACAAACCATTTGCTGTGGAGAAATCTTACAACAGGAGTGCAGGCCACATTAAAAATCCTAATTTGCAAAACGTGCACAAACAATCATGCTCTCTTAAGGTTTTCATTTTGAGGAATTGTGAGAACTAGATACATAATAGCCACAAGATTATATTAGTTTAAATGAAAAAGTTGAAAATATTTGACAATTTAATAAAGCAAAACAAAAAAAATGAGTTTTCTATTAGTTCATGAGTTTTAAGTTGGTTTTGCTTTATTTTTAAGTGCAAATACGATATTTATATCCTCAAAATGAAGATCATAGGAGAGCTGCTTACAAAAAATTGTCAATTAACACTAAAATTTGGTAATTGTTGTAGGCATAATTTACTGAACAATTATGGAGGCCATATAGAGAGATAGGGGGTGCGGCAATTGAGAGAGAAAAGAGAGATGTGTAATTGTAGGTGTGTGTTATCTCACCCCATTGTGCCTTTATTTATAGTAGTAGAAAAGGTAAATATCTTTCCCTTTAGGATTACAACATTTAATAGGTAATCTACTCCTAATAGGAATATAAGATACTTTCTCATATTCTCTGGGATTTACACAATCACATTCCTATTCCAATAGGACTGCAACACTCCCCCTTGAGTGTGTAAATACTCAAGTAAATGGCGCATCAGGTCTTCAGTGATGAAGCAAGTACAGTTGATGAAGTCATCGACACAACGGGTGATCGCGAGTTTCAAATTTACTTTGAAGTATGCATGTGTAAAAACTTACAAAAACCTCGCTATGGTAAAACCCAAGATATGGGGAAAATGAAAAATAAGAAAATATGCATAATGTCTAAAACAAACGTCAATTTGGACGAGTGTAGTGAGCTCAACGGAGTATGATCATCCCAGGATGGGTGCCTCATTAAAACCTCGTTAGGTAGCAAAAACCCAGTGGAAAAAATGCTCCTAATCGTAGGAAAAAAAGTACATTAAGATCACGTTAGTATGCTTCTGGATACTCCCCCTAAGTTAGACATAACTTCTAAATAAGAGAGCTACAAGCGATTCAATTCAGATAATTTGCGCATACCGATTCCTTGGACAAGCTTCTGGAAGGTTGACTTCGGTAGTGACGTCGTGTAGAGGTCGGCAAGGTTGTCTGGGATCGGCTTGCATGACTTTAAATCTCCTGATGCTTTGCTGATGTAGATGTAGATGCAATATGTCTTGGCGTTGGCTTCGTTGATGTATCATGGCTTGGTCAGGTTGATACATGCGGCATAGTCTTCATGGATCGTTGTTGGGACTCAACGATGGATGAAAACATAGCAAGTACTTCGAATAGGCTCAACAAAAACTCCTAACCATGTCTCACTTGTGGCGTAGTGAAGTGAGGTGAGTCTTGGAACGATTCGAAGATTTCGCAACTAAGGTCATATCAGGGACCTCCAAGATATTGCGATATCCCTAGCGATAAAGACATAACCATTCGGGGATTTTGCCTTGTGCGGGTTTGATAAGTAACATGCGTCAGCATAACAAACAAGGCAAGCATCATTTCGAGGATCAGGGGGGTTGGATCCGCTCGAGATGCGTTGGGATTTGATTTGCCCAAATTCGTAGTACCTTCAGGGAACGTCTTTAATACCAATTCAGTGGTTGCGTGTAGGCACGGTGCTGGATCTTTACCAAGATCAACAGCGAAGGAGATGTCCTGTCTAAATACAATGAGCTAAGTACAACGAAGCGCAAAGTTGAACTTTAGATATGGAATTTCGGATTCCATAACCTCTTCAAGGGTCTCATTTTCATATAACGTATGGAAGATCAAAGGTATACTCAAAGGTGACACACTCGGGGTGTAGTTCGACTGGTAGACCAAAATACCGTCAGAACAATGCTTCAACTTCAGGTCAAGTCATAAATGAGTTTTCCTAAGATCCTTCATCTCAAATTCTGTCTTCAAGTGCGAGGCAGTTTTCTCAAGCTCTTCCGGAGTCTTAGTGAGATTCGTATTAACGACAAAAACTGTAACTCTAGCAATTTGGAATAAGACTTCATAGTTTAACACGCAAGGGCATTCATTCATATCCCTGACTGATCAAATAATCACGTAGATGGGTATACCACATCTGTCAAATTTTTCTATCCATAAGTGAACGCTTTAAAACGAGTTAAGAGGGTGTTCCGTGGTTCTGGAACTATTTGAACTAGTCCATGTAATTCTTCGAGAACTTACATGTCAGTCTCCGTATCTATATCCCCATGGAGAAATACTAACCACATTTCATAATGCTGCTATCAATCACATGACGTTTGAGAGAAACCTTGCGCCGTAAGGCGTGCATCATATCGCACTATTTCATTCATCTCATAACGCTTCCTTTCCCACTTGTAACATAAACGGGGTTACCTTGGGCAGTGTAGGAAATCAGGTCCAATACACACTTTGGTAAGGAATTTGACCTGGATTGTAATTTCAGTTGTCCAATCAGTTATACGTTGTCACTTAATCAACGGAACACGGTTCGATATCGTCGCTTTTCATTTATGTCGGTAGCTACCATATAAGTGAAAGCATCATCGATGATAATCTCATTTCAATTCCATTTAGCTCACCCAAACTAGTATACTGGACCAAGAACTTCATGTCTTGGGAGTAATCCGGATTAATCTCATGAGATGGAAATGATTTGAGATAGCGATCGAGTTCAGATTCATTGTTGTGCCGTGTCTTCCTCTTCCAGGGAAGTGAATCCTACGAACCGAATGATCTGTCGTGCTCCAGGCCAAGACAGATTGATTGGCTATCTGTCGGTGTACCAGACCGTCCAACAGGGGCGGCACACCCTCCAGGGATGTTGACTCGACGTCCGTTAAGTACGTCTATCCTTGCAAGCATGTTTGCAGCTGGTATATGATCTCGTCACTTTAGCTAGATCAGAGGAATGTGTCTGGAGCAACATTCTGAAATCTAGAATTCATCGCACTTGCTTATCACACTTGTGCGGTATAGGGATCGAGATGAGACATAGTGGGCAACGTCCACGCAAATTCGGGCCGTTCTACAGAAACGTTGACGTTCTTATCTCTCCCTAACGGCGGGAAGACTGTCTCATTAAAGTGACAACCCGTAAATGAGCGGTAAAGAGATCGCGTGCAAGGGCTCGAAGAGAGCTAGTGTGAAGGAGAATCATGATCGACAAAAGATACACATCCTTCTTTGAGGACCCATGGTGGTACGTTGCGGCGACGCAACTTGGCACATGGAATGCGCACCCAAATGCGTAAATACGAAAATCGTCAGGTTTGTACCCAGTAACCAACTGTAACGTCATATAGGTTGGGTGGCAATGGGCCTCAAGGCGAACCAACATTACGGCGTACAAGGATTGCATAGCCCTAGGCAGAAACCGAAAACTTGGTACGTTTACCAAAATTCGGGCGATCATTTAAATTGCCCTTTATGATCACTAGGCGAGGCTATTTAGGGTGAACATGGGAATTCAATGTTCAATTAGAACCCAAAACGACATGCAATACTTTATCAAAAACCGTCGATATAAACTCTCCGACATTATCCAGTCTCCCGGACCTTATGGGATAAGTAGGGTGGTGAGCCCATAATCAGCCAAGAGGTTTAGCAGTAATGTGTGTGGACAAACATGTGACCTAGTTTGTCGATTCATCAACCAAAACCATAAGTCTTTATATGGTCCTCATTTTGGTTGGATTAGTCCACATATATTCCCTTGATCAGGTTGGATAGACCTGAAGTCTTTGTTAGAGATGTGATTTAGGTGTAAAGTTAGTGTGCGTAGTACGCATTCATCCAGACAACTAACTTTCCCACATTCCTACCTGATCACGTGTTTAATTGAATCGGTCACATGTACTAAGAAACATGATTCAATTAACTCATATTCGAGGACAATATCAATAAGATTATCCATAAGTAAAACATACACCAAACTTGGATCCAAGAACATAGAAAGATGTTCACAAAGTAAGCCAAAGTTACTAGGCGGATTCGGCCAACAAGGTCATCCATGTCAAAATTCTGCTTTTCCAACGATGTTTGGTGAAGCAAAATCAGTCTCACATATTGACTACTAGAATGGTAATCCTCAACGACATTGGTAGAGACACAGACAGGTGCATAACCAACGATCTATTCCATCGAGACGAAAGTAGATTCTGCGGGGTTGAGGTTTGGGAATACTATCTCTAATTCTTGAAGTTTTAGGTCTTAGGTACCAAGGATCATGCTTCGGGCATGATGCCACACCTTGGCAGGCCCTGATTCTACCATATGTTGTAAAAACAAACTCGAAATTCGATTGTGAGAGAATATGCTATTCGGTGTATCCCTGCCGAAGCAGTGCATCACCATTTGGTAGGCTTTGACCGAACTGGGTCGAGCTATTCGGTAGACTCCAGCCGAATTAGGTCCATACCTTTCTCTCACGTTTGTGGTAGTAATCAGATTCGAGAATTTGGTAAACTTCCGTTTTCTACACTGCTGTTTCAAGAGCGAGTTAGAAACATGGAAAGACGAGAAAAAATATTCTCCAGTAAAAATTCGATCGGATTTATAAACTTCAGAATTGTACTCATTCATGGATGTAATCATGGTGTGCTTCAGGCAATGTTTTTCATGATTAGACGGTCCGTAGAAGCGAGCCAAAGAGCCATGAAATCCTCGTTCGGGAGGGATTTCCATTTGTAATGCTTCGGGCATAAGTCTTCGAATGAAGATCATGGCGGAGGCTTATTCAGCTCTTCCTTGCCATTGTTGGCTTCAATGGTTTCTCAGCTACTTAATAGTCAATGGGAGATTCATGTCTTGTACCCCACATTGAGTGGTTTCCATTAGAAACGTCCAAATAAGGAAAATCGAACTTGTGACGGTTCGACAATCCACAGAATTAGAGGGAACAAGATTATGATTGGTGCTATGGGAATGAAACATCTATATGCATCATAGTTAGAACATTCGAGTTCTAAGACATGGTTTTCATGAAAAACGTCGGGTTTTCATGGGTGCATTGTTTTATGAAAACTTCGGGTTTCAAAGGCACTAAATTTGAAACTACAGGTTCAATTTAGTTTATGAACGTTTAGTTCATAAAAGAGAGGTTCCTACAAGAAACACAGAATGCAATATACCAACTAAGTGTAGTGGATTTGGGGTTCTTCGGGAACTCAAGTGTGAGAGCTTCGTTACTACGAAAGTATGTGACGGTTCAAAGTATAAAAATAAATTATTGAATCGTTAATGTCCAAAAGTGATCTTCAGGTCAAGAATTTAGGATTCATTATCAGATTAATGGACTGCAGGTCACTTTTAATTAATTCAATAAATCGGGACTATTTGGGGTCGATTGTAGAAGCAAAATAATATTAACATAATATTATTGGATCGAAATTATAGCCCTAAAATAATTTTTGGGCTTGTGCCGTGGGTGTGAGAAGGCACGGTGTGCCTTGAGTAGAAAACTCACAGCCCAACGGGGCCTCGGGGGTGGTCTGCAGGCCACAGGGAGGGTGAGAACCCCCCAGCCACAGCTGGGTTTGGGTTTAGACCTAGGGGTAAGCACGGGGAGGGAGGCCCAGGAAAAGCTGGCCTTCTGTTTGTGACACGGGAAGCCCAGCCACGTGGGCTGGCAGGAAAAGCGCGAATAGCTGGCCGAAGCAGGCAGAAGCCCAGCAAGTATGAGGGCTTGCTGGCGTGGACCTAGAACCGGGGCTGCAGGCCCGTGTGACGTAGGACCTAAGCCGAAACTTGGTTGCAACTGGAAGTCCAGGCCAAGGCTTGGTATATGCGTGGGTCAGCTGGGCTTCAGGCCAGTGACCTGTCCGACTGTAGTGGTGCGTTGGTGTTGCCGCACCATACCCAATGTCCCTTTTTTTTCTTTTTTTTTTCAAATCCCTTAGGGTTTAGGAAACCCTAATTTGCTTCTAATTTTTTTTTAATACTTTGACTCACAAATTCCACATAACAATTTAATTGTGTGATGCATGAAACAAATATATATATATATATATATATATATATATATATATATATGAACAAAGAGAATATATATCGGAAGGAAAATATAAACATAGGGGGTTCATGCATCATGGGGAATGTTTTCATGCTTCAGAGTCGTTTCAAATATCTTACTTTATTTTAAGCGTACCTGATTTGCAGAAAACAATAAAAGCCTTTGAATTTGTAGAAGATCTTTCTCGGAAAGCCGGAATTGCATCTCCAATGCGTTGTATCACGTTCAACACAGAAAAATTAAATTGAATTAATAGCATGTAGATCAATTCAAAATAATAATAAATTAATCATGAAAAGAATGATTAAAACGTAATAGTCCCCTAATTGAAGATCAAATTCTCTTTAGCGCAGCATCAAGAGCGTGCTGATAACGTGTTGTAGGCATAATTTACTGAACAATTATGGAGGCCATATAGAAAGATAGGGGGTGCGGCAATTGGGAGAGAAAAGAGAGATGTGTAATTGTGGGTGTGTGTTATCTCACCCCATTGTGCCTTTATTTATAGTAGTAGAAAGGGTAAATACCTTTCCCTTTAAGATTACAACATTTAATAGGTAATCTACTCCTAATAGGAATATAAGATACTTTCCCATATTCTCTGAGATTTACACAATCACATTCCTATTCCAATAGGACTGCAACAATAATTTCTTTTTATTTATAATTACGAGATCTTAAATTCAAGTACCATCAATACTAAATTCAAACTGAATTATTATGATTAATCATTTATATGTAATTAGAAAACTTTGAACAAACTTGTCCACCTTGTACTTGCAAGATGAAAAGGCACTTTGCCGTTGCCAATTAAACCAAGGAATAACAAACTAGTGCCAATGTATAGGGGTAGGTTCGGTTCCTTTCGGTTCGGTTTTTGGCCGAAACCGAAAACTGTTGAGTGTTGTCCCACATTGGTGAGGGACAAGGTTTGCTATGTGCTTATATGGTCTTGGGCTACTCCCCATATTGCCAATTGGTTTTATGGTGGAACCCCAATTTCATCATGGTATCAGAGCAAGGTTGTCCACGTGTGAAGCCCAACGGCCACACGCGCTCCACGTCACCCAGTTGTTGTCCACGTGTAGGCTTGAAAATCCGCCACACGTGCGGGGCCGTGTTGAGTGTTGTCCCACATTGGTGAGAGACAAGGTTTGCTATGTGCTTATATGGTCTTGGGCTACTCCCCATATTGCCAATTGGTTTATGGTGGAACCCCAATTTCATCAAAAACCAAACCGAAGTTACTGTTCGGTTCGGTTTTTCTTCGGTTCGGTTTTTTTCAGTTTCGGTTTTTTTTTGTTCGTTTTCAGTTCGGTTCGGTTTTTTCTATATATATATATATTTTTTTTTAAAATCTGGATATTGGTAAATTAGCCCAAAAGAGGACCTGCCAAATTAGCCCAAAAGAGGACATGCCAAATTAGCCCAAAAACCCAACAAACAGTAAAGGCCCAAGCCATAAAATACAAAAAAAAAACTGGGCTTCCGCTGAAGCACCCGCCGCCAACATCCCTACTAGCACAAACCCTCACCACCAACCAACCGACGCCTTGCCGATTGCAACATCCAGCCATAAGCACATGTCCGAACACAGCCAAACAAACGAGAACCAAGGGTTTAATAAAGAGTAGAGACCCAAAAACCAAAGATCTTTACCACATAGACAAATCCAAGAACAACATCAGCCAATTTTCGTTCAAAAATTCATCACTTAACCTCGAAAATAAACAAATGGGACTCGTTGATTTACTCGGATACAAAATTATGAAATGAACTAATACTAATCTTCCATAAGAACAAGCAAATTAAAAGTGAATGCATAAGCAAATTTCAGAAAAAATAAAGCAAAAACAGAACCAAACCGCACCATCCAGCGTGCGCCGCGTGCTGATGAACGCGCCTCTCTCCTCCGACCTCCGTTCCCGGTGCATAAGGAAGATGAGATCCAGGTGGTTCACGGGCCCTTCAAGATCCGCGAGGGCAAGGTCGTCCAGGTCCACCGCCGCAAATGGGTCATCCACATCGAGCGAATCACCGGCGAAAAGGTCAATGGCTCCACGGTGGGAGAGAGAGAGGTTAAGAATTCGACGGTGGGAGTGGGGGAGAGAGAGAGAAAGAAAGAGGCTGAGAATTCGACAGTGGGAGTGGGGGAAAGAGAGAGAGAGATAGAGAGACTGAGAAGACAGAAGAGTAGATGAAATGGGAGATTAAATGGGGCGGCTAGGGTTTTGTGTTTGGAAATCTTATAATGAATTAAAGATCCAGAATCAGTATAAATATTTTGTTAGTACGAATATAGCAACAAAAAGCCTGTTGTCAAGTTGGCTGAAGCTAACACCATCGACAAAGAGGTAAGGAGTTCGAAACACCTTGCCCTCGTATTAATATATATTAAATAATTATATAAATCGGCTCGGTTCGGTCCGGTCCGGTTTTTGGACCATCAAAATCGAAACCGAACCAACCTATTTCGGTTCGGTTCGGTTCACTGAGTTCGGTTCGATTTTTTTTTCGGTTCGATTTTTTTCAGTTTCGGTTCGGTGTTCGGCTCGGTTTTTTTCGGTTTTCGGTTTTCGGTTTTTTGAACCCACCCTACCAATGTATATTTCGAGTGAAGGAAATTGGCATAAATTGACAGGTTGACAAGTCCACTTTAAGATTTAATTGCACAGATTAAGACGGGGAGTTGCACAGTCAAATACCATCTCCTCCTTTTAGGACACCGATTTAGGTAACTAATAACTCTGAGTCATAGCCAGACAGATGTCACTAGCTAGAGGAGAATACGAACTCCATCACCAAACCAGAAACAAAGAATTGTGTCAGTTCTTTATCCAATCACCTATACGTGTGCATCCCTCCTTCAATTGCGTTACTCATCATGTCCCCGCGTTCTTATCCAGATTCAGATTTAGCTAGCGTCAATCGCTCATGTGTTGATGACATTATTTTTTATGCGAGTATTTATAACTGTTATCAATTTAAAATGTCTTGTAATACTTTAAAGTAGGCATGAAAGTCTTTTAAATGAGTGTTAAAATGTCTTGTAACACTTTAAGTAGGCATGAAACTCTTTTAAATGAGTGATTTGTTGTATCAAGCGTGCCATTGTTGACAGTACCAACAGAAAAGTTGAATTGTAATGTTCGTCGTGATCTTAGACTGTACTCATTCAGTTTGTGTGCCCGGAGAAGGAAGTGCATTTGAATGTAAACTTGCACCACAAATAGACTGAGCTTCTATTCGAAAGGTTGTGCCATGAATGGGGTTAAAATCAATGTTATGTTCTTATCTATGCCTTATTTATGAAAGAACTTCAAATTTTTTTTTATGTATGCCAAATGTACTAAAAACCAATTACCACTTGGCTCAACTTAGTTTGCAATTCTCACGTAGATATAATCACAAAAATGCCTAAGCGGCCATGCGTGGCCTAGGCAGAGGCTTAGGAGGACTAAGTGGATTTAAATAGATTTATTATATATTGTGCCTATTTATACTTAAAAAATACATAATTATATTTGGACACATAAATTGAAAAATGAAATGTCATATAAATTATAAAGTATACAACATATTGAAAATATGAAGAACAAGTATATAATGAGTGTTCATCCAAGTATTCAATAAGTCTAAGTCAGAGTCGCGGCCTATATAAAATACCAAATGAAAATTGTCAATTTTCTGTCTAAGCCAGAGTCGCGACCTAGGCGGATGCCTAGGCGAGTTTAGGCGGGCAAGACGGGCGCCTAAGCGGTTTAGACGCACTTTCTTAATTTTCAAACGCCTAAGGACTAATCGGGGTCTGACCGGTCATATTGTGTGGTTAGAAATAACTCTTCAAATTTCTGTATGGGCGGTAATGCACAACGAATAGACCATAGTCATTGGATTTCACCACGTTGCTTCCCTATAGGACAAAATCATCGTCACCATTGATTTTGGCAACTCGAATGTGCTTTGATCATCGTCACCACTGATTTTGTCGACTCGAATGTGCTTTGAAGCTCAAAACACAATCGAGTAGCCAACATCACTGATTATCGAATTTGCGGACGTAGGGGTTCGGGAATCCTGTGTCGGAATAACCCCAAGTGGCGTTCGAGAGTGAAGGATGCTTGTGGGAAGGAGGACAATTCCAGCACTCAGTTGGATGTTGAGAGCTGAACGAACACGAGGAGCACGCCAAAATTGACCCATTTCTCCGGTGCTCTTCCGAGGGAACTTAACAAAACAATGCATGCGCGAGATAAAATCAAATACTGTAGAGCAACCTTTCAACATACAAGCTCCCAAAACGATTATATACAAAAGACCATCGTCGTATTCCAAGGGCTATATAGTACATGCAAGTGTATGAAAAGGAGAGACAGACTTAAGCTAGGAAAAAAGAGAAACCAAGCCAGCTCAACGCTCGGTCGACAAAATTTGATGCCAATGGAGCCACCATATGCGCAGCCTTAGGCAATGTCGGGTAGGTAAGTGTTCCAAGTATGAACCAGTTGAAGCTTAAGAGAGCAACAGCGTCGGTAGCAGGTCTATTCCTTATGGTTGAGAAAAACTGAACCACGCTCTTGAGTGACATACCAACCACGGAGAAGAGAGCCACGACAAGGGGCATGCAAGGGTCTTCAGCTTGCCAAACGATAATCCCAACCACGAGTGATAACACTGCACTGAAAAGACTCTGTTTGATTGCAATACCCCTTCGCTGGTAAAAAACTTCACTCATATCTACATTTCTGAGGCTGATTTCGGGCACAACAGGATGTATATTTCCACTGGATACTGGTTCATTTCTTAAGGTTTTGAGCAACTCCAAATTAGTTTTGCTTTCGTCCCCCCATGTATCTTTGTGCGTCAGAAGGTCTTGAAGGATGAATTCACTTTCATCATAACGGGATTTCCATGATGGGATCCCAATGGCTGTACTCTGGGCATTGCCTGTTTGATCTCGACCTTTGTCGTTCCATCCTTTGCCCTGAATTTCTTTTAGCCGTAGATTTTCAGTTTTCAGATCTTGTAACTGCCAAAGCACATAAAAGGGTCAGTATTCAGTGAAGTATAAAATGGGACATAGTAATGCATATATATAGAAAGACAATCTAAATTTGCATTGCAAGCAACTTAATGACCGCGTCTCTTGTTGTCTTGTTTAAGAACTGAGAGACAATGCACCTATCTGTTTGAACATAATGTAGTGTAGTTAGGGTTTCTTGTTTTCATTTTCAGAAGTAAGAGCAAAGTCTGTAAGTGGTTGATCATTCAACTTAAATTAGTATCAGAAGAAAAAGCGACCCAATTTTCCAAACCGCTCGGAAACCACCTAGTCATCTAACACCACAAAAATAGTAGACAATGTTTATTGCAAAAACTGAGATACTCGTGATAATATCAAACGATCAAACAATTTTCAACGTTTGCTGATTTTGTCATTGATAACTGTTAAATGGGATCTAACAACTAGATGGTGCAGGGTAACCACAAGAATAAGATCTCTTTTGGTTCTAATCAAAATGGACTCTCTTAAGAAGGGGATTCTTAGTTTCAATTGTTAAATTTAATCATTACAAGAAATATAGATTCAAATCGACAATGATGTTTCTATTTCCTCATAAAAAGGTGCAGGCTCACACATACATATTGGCATGTCCTTATTTTGGATTGCTAAATATTGGCATACCAAACACCAGAGCCAGAGGACACGCGAAATTCTTGTTCCACAAACTATACTAGAGAAGTTACAAGTTAGAAGTGTTTAGTCATATCTGGCATAGTAAGAAATACATACATAAAGTGCAGCAAGAGTAGTCAAATACGGTTTTTGCCACTAGCTCAAGGCATGCAAGGGGATGATACAAGTCATTACCTCGCTCACTAGCAGATCAATTTTGGCAACGGCCTTGTCATGTTCCTCTTCAAGTTCTACTAATATCAACTCCATCATTCTTTGTTCTTTAATGGCTGTAATTAGATGCTCCTGAAGTTCTTTTCTATCCCATTCTAGATTCTCCAACTCAATTTGCATATTGTGTAAATGTTTTTCCAGCTGTTAACACAACAACATTCCTTGTAGCTTAAGACATACTGAGAGGATGAAATTTAGGAACCATAATACAATGAGGAAAATAACCATCTAGCAGATGAAGCGTAAACAGATGCAAAGTAACTAAGAGCCAAACAACTGGAAATAAACATCATCAAAAGCAAGAGCAGACATAGTACACAAACAAAAGCCATCACCCTAGTCTCCAGCTAGAGCACAAATCATAACCATCCATTATCTTTGACACACTTGATTTCAAATAGGAGTACCTTACAGAGTCTCGTAATCAAAGAGTTAATCCCTTCGACCAAAAAAAGAAAAATAACAGACAGGTAATTCATGTAACTATGAGTATAAAGTCAATCCAGAAAAAGGACTCAAGAGAAAACAATGGTAACATTTCTAGTCAGCCTTTCTCAAACCTGAAAAGAGGCACAAGAATGACCCCACACTATCGTACACACAATCCTTTTGCAAACTTTCAGAGTTAAACAAACTGGTAGTAGTATGCAGCAAGTGATGTATCAGAGGTACAAGAAGGTTAGCACTCTCAGAGTTTATCTCGTAGTTTCTATACATTGAGTCAGTCGTCTATAATTTTTGTTCCTAGTTACTTTTCTTTAGAACCATTTCCTACTTTTCTTCAGAACTGTTCCCTAACCCTGTAGTCATCGTCCTCCCTCATTGGTTCATGGCTCTTTCATTGGAAATTAAACATGAAGTGAAATGAACTACAGGACTCCCTTTTTCTCCTAAACATTTGTGATCCGAAATGAATAAAAACTTACAAGCGTGAGATTTATTAGAAAGTTATGCTCAATCACACAAGCAACAAAACAACATACAAATAAACAAACAAAAATTTATAGTAAACCGTTCATAAATGGAACCAAAACAAAAAACAGAATGGGTGAGGATGGGATGTTTCTGAATATAGTTACATGCCAACATACCAAAGCGAACCAAAAGAAAAACACACATAGTGAGAATCTTCGTATAATTACATGTCAACATGCCAGTCTACTTTCCTTAGTAAATGTCATGCTCAAAATATGTGTTTCCAAAATAGGGGAGTAAAATTCACAGAAAGCAGATAAAACCAACCTGCCTCTCCCTCTGTAAGGCAGTCAAAACACGCCCGGGCAGAGATATAAGTGCCAATGTCCATATCATGATTCTCCAGAATATGTTCACATGGAAGCAGACTGCTGCCCTCAACAAATCCAACCATGCATGAATGACAATAAAAGTAGTCTTTATGCCAAACAAGCATACGAGCTTCAAAAGTGAGAAAGGCCGAGTCACCAAGATTATTGTGATAGTTATTAACTCAGAAAGCAATGCCATCACATCGACCGGTATTAGTGCCTTTTCTAATCAATTAGTTTGTCACGGTTTGCAAGACATGATGTAACTTATTTTTGAGTTCCTACTATCCTGCATAATCAATGAATCCTTAAGAAAAACGAAACAAAAGAAAAAACAGAAAACAAAACTAAATAAATAATTGAAAAGGTTCTCAGAAACACAACAGATCCGAATTTCAGTTCTAATGATGATAGAGATCTCAAAAATATATCGACTACACGTCTCATAAAATTTGGTAACTTTAAATGACCACAGTGCTCAACAAAGTGTCAAATTCCATTGCAAGTCCTTAAAAAATGAGACTTCTGGTCTATCTAACTCCCCACTGCACTATCTCATAACAGTAATGGTGAAACAAAGAAGATCGATGAACAACATTCCCAATCATCTCAACAAATATTAAAAATGCAAGTGGTGGATTGCCGCCTTTCTGTTCAACCCACTGCATTCCGAGTTCAAGCCCTCCCACTCCCCTTAGTGTCTTAGTGTAATTTAGAGCAGTAATATCGCTTGTAATAAAAACAAATATTAATAACAGAAAACGCAATTCAATAGAAAGCTGAAGCAAGATTAAGAATGCTTCAACCTCAGATCGAATCGAATCGAATCAAACTACTTCGGACTATATCAACTAAAATGAAATGCAGAAAGCAAACCCAAAAAATTAAAAATAAATAAAACAGTCTTTTAAATCATACCCAAAACTGTTAACCGGAAAAGTAGCAACAGGCCATAAAAAATTCCATCTGGGGAACAAATATGTGAAAAACCCAGCAACCCATATTCCTTCAAACCCAAAAATACCACAGAAGCATGCCGAGGAACCATTAAAAGCACATCCATTAGGAAATTCTTACGAGAAAAAACGAAAAGAAACTCTAACCGAGAATTTTCAGATAACCAATGAAACACAAAAAAAGCATAAGACGATGGCAATACTATTAGTTACAGAAGAGGAAACGAACACTTACGCGGCAGGGCACAGAGAGTGCGAGTTGAGCTTAGAGAGAGAGAGAAGAGAGAGGAGTGAGAGTGGATATGCGCAGGGCTTGTTCATATCAAAAGCAGTTGCGGGAATGCAGAGGTGGCAGCAGGACCTTAACCAATGAGTGACACGTTTCGGTGAAACATATATTGGGACTTTAAATATCGAACTTCCCTCGTCCAATACTAGCTTTTGTCTACATACTTTGTAGATAGGAACACTTTTTTTTTTAGAAAATGAGAAGGTTATTTTTAATATCGAAAGTATTTAAACATGTGAAATTACATTATATTTATTTATTTTGTGATAAAAAAACTAAGTAGTATTTTTATAATCTTTTGATTAATTTTATTAATTAATAGAGATTAATCTCCTTTCTGATGAAAAATTACGGAGCTTGTTGGAAATGGAGCAAAAGGAGTATCAAATCTATTTGATATTCTCAAAGCATAGCATCATGGCATGTGATTAAGTAAAAAAAATGGGATGGGGATTGTCTGCCCTCCCATTTCTCATTCCTTTTCCATCCCTTCCTATTTAAGCGGTCACGGTTAAGTCACGTCAACATTTTATATTGATTTTTTTATAGAGATAATAAGACAAAAAGAAATAGGAATATAAAATGTTGACGTAGCTTAACCGTGACCACTCAAATAGGAGGGGATGAGAAGGGCATGGGAAGTGGGAGGGCAGACAATCCCCATCCAAAAAATGGGAAGTACGCTTTGGGAATCGCACCTGGCTTTCTTCGGCGCATACTACCTTAGTTGCGCTTAAAAGGCCGGTTTGGCTTCCTCTCTGGAAGCTTCCTTACCTTACCCACGCTACACTCCCATTCCAAGCTAAGGATTTGGCTTGTGGCATTGCAGGAATCAGGACATGTAGTGATGCTTGATGGTTCTTTCCAAGTATTGCGAAGAATGCAGAGAGTTTTTTGAGTCTTTTAAGTTGTAGAGTGTTTGGGAGTTTAAGCGTGGTGATGATTGTGAGTGTGAGAGAGAGCCTTTCTTTGTCAAGTCTTAATCAAGGCTTGATTTGGTTCTGACTTTGGACTGAATTAATTAACGAAATAAGTAAGACTTGATTTAAGCTTGGTTCGTGAATTACTTTATCAAATATTCTTTTATTTAAGTGAAATAAATCAATCACATTTATCCTTAATTTGGCAATACTTAATTTAGCCAATCCCCTGATCTGGCATTTCATTTGTTTTAAATTTAAATCAATTAATTGTTTGATTTAAATTAAAACTAACTAAAGAATTAATAAAGATAATTATTTAATTAATTTTCGTCAAATGTCGACACGTGGCACTTTTGATATTCAGGTTTTGATAAGTCACATGTCATGTATACGATTTGTGATACACAAGGCACATGCTACGTAAGCCCTGACACGTCGAAATTTTTATAAATTGGTGAGTATTTATTCCATCCAACCATATTCGGATTCAAGTGATTTTCTTAAACTTTTGTTTTTTTTTTTTTGAAGAAAGGATATTATTTACACTAAAGGCGCGCGGGGGGAAGGAGGGGGGAGCTTAGATTAAACACACTTTGCAAGGGGCTTATAAGGCCCCTATTATCGATTGTTTGTTAGCGTGGAACCTCGACTTCTTTCAGTTTAGTGTGTTATATATAGGATCTGGAGACACAGTCTTGACATACCTTTTTGTGGACACACTTCATGTTGTATATCAACGATCCAATCAATTATCTTTTATGTCTTTCCCAAAAATCATCAAAATCCGAGGCCATATGACCGTTGGATTAAATTTAATGTTTCTTTGTATAACTGTATTTATCCATTTTCTTCACGACAATGATTGTCTTAATGATTTTGGATTTGTCTAATTTTTTTTATTTTTTATTTTTACAACAATGATCTTTGAATGATGAATTAAAATATAGACGGTTTGGATAAATTTACGAAATGACAGCCACAAAAATGTGTGTCAAAATGTGTCCCCAGACTTTAATATATATATATATATATATATATATATATATATATATATATATATATATATCTGTCAACACACGCTTTTGACACATATTTTATCACACGTTTTTGTAGGACCCAATCTATGATATATTTAAATGATCAGAACCGTCTATCTTTTAGGTATTCCTTGAAAGAGAATGTCTATCAAAAATCACTCAATTCCAAAACCATATGATCGTTGGATTAAATTTAGTGTTTCTTTGTAGAACCGTATTTGTTAATTTTCTTTGTTAACACTCAAATTTGGGAGGTTAACAAAGACTAGTACGGTCGGCCCTTGGTGGGCTTGGGGTAAAAACAACAAGAACTTGACAACAAGGATTAAGTGAGTCATCCGTAAAAACTGAGTACGTCCACTGAGGTGCATTGTTCTAAAAATGGGCCTAGGCGGCGGCTAGGCGGCGCCTAGGCGTTGGGCGGTGGAGCTCTGTGCCGATTTTGGGCAAGGCGTTTGGAAAAATTGGCTGGAAGCTAGGTGGGCCTAGGCGGAGAGCTAGGCGGTCCTAGGTGACCCTAGGCGGTTTTTTTATATTCTTTTTATTAATTGTGTGTTTTTTTCTTTTTTGGTTTCATGGTGGTATACTTATGGAAATGGTGTACCTAATTTGCAAATGATGGATTTACTACAAGTTCATCCAATACTTATGGAAATGGTGTACCTCATTTGCATTTTATCATTATTTTATTATCCATACAAGTATAGTTTTTTTTTTAGGTGTAAATAAACACTTATTTACAAGATATATAATAAATGTACATAAATCCGCATGGGCGCCCAACTAGCGCCTAGAGATTTTTAGAACCTTGCTGAGGTGCTCATATATCTCGGATAAAAGTCACAAGAAGCAGTAGGTATAGTCTAATCTCCATTTCTCTATCGTATCCGACCCCGTATAAGAGGTACTCATCTCTCTTAGATAAGCCATCAGTGAGCCCCAAAAGTCTATGGGCTCGAGTACTTAACAGTCCTGGCATTTAATGCACCAAAACGTTTAGACACGACATACTAGCTACTCCATCATTCTTCAATAGACACGTGGTAATGAAGTGACATTTATTCAGCTCTATATGCATGTTTTTCCGGGCCAATGCATACTGAATGCTTGGCTCAGCTTTGGAGTTTGAGGAAACCCACACCTGATCGCTTGATCTAACAACGTTTATGTCCCTTCATAGGCTTTTGCTCTTGCTGATGACAAACACGTGGCTTAGTTAGTGTCAGAGTTGCCCTTTTTAGTTATATTGGGTCTTGGCCTTCCTTTTCTTCTTTAGATTGTCTTTGGGCATTTCTCAGGCCTATACAATTTTAGGGGCAAAAAAGGACCATACGTTAACATTTCTTCACCACAAATGAATGCCTGAAATGTTTTGGATTTATCTAATTTTTTGCAAAGATGATCTATAGATGATCTATCATTTTGGATTTATATATATATATATATATATATATATATATATATATATATATATATATATATATTGTTGTTTAATATATATGTATGTGTTATACTTGTTGGAGAACAATTTAGAAACAAAAATAACAGAAATACAAAACTTGAAATACTTATACTTTATTACTCAAAAAATACTTGCAATACATAATGAAATTACACAATAAATACAGAAATAAAATGATACTAACTTGAATGAATCAAAGGTAGAGGCTAGCGCAAAAGCTATGTCCTTCGAACATTATTTCTGTTCCACTCTTGTGCTTGTGATTCTACAACGTCTGCTCGACCAGGATACAACTACCTAATTCTACAACCCGCACCAGGATACAACTACCGAATTGCTTTGTGTGTTTACTCTCTCGAAAGTTTGTACGGAAGAGAAGGAGGAAGAAAAGATGATCTACGATGGAAATGAGACTCCAGTTATATAGGCTCTTTCATACCTCTTCAAATACCTTTTGGGTGTATCTGAAGCTACACAACTCTTTCCAAAGAGTTAAGAGTTGTGTCTATTAAACTTAATTCGAAATTAAAATTAATGATCTGATTAATTTTAATTCTTAGGCCCCAAGGTCCTTGTTTTGATTAATTAATATTAATATTATAGTATAATCATCAAGCCTAATCCACACAATTAGTGGCCCAAGCCTCAATCCTCATTCCAAATGTTCCAACACCTAAACACCAATAAAGGAGACTAACTTAATATAAGGACCTCAAGTTCCCTTGAGTTCCCCGATGTGGGACTTAAAGGAGCTCAAAACTCCAACAATACTTGAACTTCAAACTTCTAATTGAATAGATCTCGAACCTGACCAAGAGCTTGGAAAATGATTGACCATCTGTTTGGACCCGATTTTACACTATCGGCACGAGTAATCAAGGTCGTTAAATGAGCAGAATTTTAGACGGTTGGATGATAAAGTGGTTGAAATAATTTTTATTGAGAAATAATTTTGTGATAATCATGATATTATCTCTGAGTAATATATTAAATTAAACCTAGTTTTTATCTAAATCCCAATTGAATTTAGATGATGAAGCATCCAAGGTGGGATGATCTTCATAGAAGTGCAAATGATGCGCGCCTTTTGATGATGTTTTGTTTTTGGCTGCATGGATGGATGCATCTGAGCGAAAATGAAGGAGGCCGCATGCAACGGCATATTCCGGTAAATGGGTGATAAGATTTGCATGGATTGCGTGTAAGTTGGAAGAAAGCATGTGGCATGCATGGCAGCACTCAGACAGATAAGGGGATAATTAAAAAGGAAATAGGATAAATTATAATTAGATGCCTCATTTTAGATTTTTCTAAATTAAACATCTGTTACTTTTCAACTTTTGGTTAAAATGTTTTTACTTTTAATTCAACTTTATATTTTAGGTATATTCTTAGTTTAAGTATTTTATAAATTCTTTTAAATCCATTTCTATGTAAAAAAAAATGCACTTTTAATTAAACTTTATATTCCAAGTATATTCTTAATTTAAGTATTTTATAAATTCTTTTAAATCCATTTCTATGTAAAACAATGCACTCAATAATATTCATTAATTTATTGCTATTTTTATGGAATCTCATCACTTCCTCAATTTAAGGATTCAATTATATCTACTGGGGTTCAAGATTAATTGGATGAAATATAGTTTTTCCAATTTCCAACTCAACATTTTATATAGATTATAAAAAAAAACAGGAGTTCGTTTATAATTAAAATTGAGATGTAGACTAGACTGCCTAATTTCATGCAACTGAAAATAAATTTGAATTTTTTAACAACTACTTATAGCAGAAACGTGAACTAAGAGTTTTCACATTTTATTTTTATTTAAAATGATTCCTTATTCCAATAATTAATTATTAAGAGTTGACAAAATATTTTTAGTGCAATGTTTTAATGTGAAAAGTTATCTTTTTTGGGTTACCCAACTTACACATAACGTACCATAAGTTTTGTACGTACCAAAATAAAGATAATACAACGTACTAATAACTTGGTACGTACTAAATAAAGAATTGCATAACATACCAAAAACAATATTTTATAACGTACCAAAATACTAATACGTACCCAGATTAAATATATATAACGTACCAATTTGGTATGTTATATTTAATATATCTGTTTGGTACGTTATATAATATATGTGCATGTTATATTTCATAATTGTATGTTAATAGGATGTTTATGTGTTTTTAGAATTTAAAACAAAAAATTATTTGAATAAGAAAAATTCATTTTGAACGAATTATGATAAGATAAGATAGGATGTTTGTGGTGATTTTAAGATATTTGTGATATTATTTTCTGAACTAGTTGGTTAATTAAATACAATAAAAATCATAATTTTTAATTAAAAATCATAATTTTTAATTAAAAATTAGTAGAAAAATGTTTGATCAAAATTTTAAAAGTTATAAATGTTTGATTAAAAAAATTCAAATTTGAGACATCTAAATCAAAATGCTCCAAGGAAATAATGGTCTTGGATAATGATGACAAGCCTAGGTAGGCTAGGATATGTGATAAGAAGACTTTTAGTTGGATAGGCTTTTATGAGGTTTGGAAAATCACGAAAATCTATCTAAAAGATATGCCTTGGTCTCTAATGCGGATCACGTTCAGTTCCACAAATTAGAGTTGCAGTTGGACTCTACAAAATAATCTGGCCGCGCCACACAACATTTGCTTCTATAAATATAGAGCCGCGGATCTCATTCAGGCCCCTCCAATTCAACACACAAACTGCCCTGCGCAAACCCTCGCTCTACGCGAAACCTCTCAAGAACGTTGAGATTTTTATTTTCTTTTTCTGCCAACACATCTTCAGTTTGGATAAACAACACAATGAAGGCAACCGATGACATCTTCAGTTTGGATAAACAGCATTGTTGCCGTAGAATTAGCCGATCGCAGAGCACCTTTAATTTGGATAAACAACACTGCGTCGAGGCTAGCTGGTTACTTATCCAAGTCTCGGTCGAGAAGGATTTTCGAATCCTTATTGGTAGAGGTCATCTCATTAGCCTTTGCGGCGAAGTGAGGTGTTACAGATTACTAGGCTTGGTGCATTGAACACCGAGTTGTTTTATGATTGGATATTCGCAAGTAAGTTTTAGAGTTCGGCATTCTGACGGCCGAACCACGTTTACCATCAAGACATACATCTCTTTTGAGTACTTGTGTCTGTATAGTTTGGTGCCAGTTCGGCGTGCCTATACTCTCACGAATATAATCACTGTGACCGAACTTGGTGTCGACGATTCGTGAACTTTGCAAGACTAACAGCCTTGCCTTAAGGCTCTAGAACCCAAAGGCCGAGGCGTGTTTCTTCCTCGGCTGCAGTCGTGAGATCAAGAAGTCAACAGAACGCTCAACGCGACATCAACACATTTTTCTCCCCGGTCGAGCTCGGCCGACGAGTTGGCACGCCCCGCACATCATCGAAGGACGTAGTTAGCTCATTAGTTACTCGGCATGCGCGCCACGTAGGCTTAATAGTTTTTAGGGTCAACAACATCACTTTTGTGCCCAAGAAGTAAAAGTAGCAGAATATGGAAGCATGAATGGAGGAAGTACAGAACTTGCTCAGAACCACTCTTCGGCGATCAATATCAATACTTTCACGCAGCTCTAAACCTCAGGAAAAAAATAAACATCCTTAAGATGCTGAGCGATGCAGGTCATCACTTTCACTATCTTTTACTATCAATTTCATTTTTTTTTTGGTCAACAGAGTTCGGGTTTTGAACTTGGAATTTCTTCCGACATTGAAAATAATAAATACCACCAGATCAACAGTATTTTACGCGGGCTTTGTAGAATTCACAAAAATAAATATTTGTGGGAAAATGATTGCAGGAATCCATCCAAACGGGTCATTTTACAGTCCAGGTGAAATTTATGATGCCATACAAACAAAAACGATGTACATGCCGGTAATAATGTGTAACGAGGACAAATCAGGAACCAAATGTTGGATATATGTCAACAATCTGTGATAAATTATATATGCTAATAAATAATAAATGCTTACAGTGAATGAACAATGAATAATATTAAACAGAAATATTGAAGATATAAAACAGACAACTTGAAGATCGAGGCTTGCGTACCGCAATGTCCTTGAAACAGAAATTTCGTCCCTACTCAGTGCTTGTAGTTCTACGGACGACTGCTCCACCAGGATTCAACGATCTAAGTTAGAATTCCAGCATCGGAAAACTAGACTTCTGGAGAATTTGTTTGTGGTACTCTCAGTATGCTTGGTGTATAAGGATTGATGATTTTCAGTGATTTAAATGATATGCAGATGCATGTATTTATAATCGATGGATGCCTGTTCGCAACATGTATCAAGAAGAGATGCATCTGTTGGGAGACAACTCTTCAGAGGGGTGTTTTTTGGTTTTGCGTACTGTCACTCTTCAGACTTCATCTGAAGATGAGTCTGTTGGAATAAATAAATAATTAATTAAATTCGAATTTAATTAATTAAATATGAAAATAATTAATTTAATTATTAGAGCCTGAGCCCAAGAGCCCCAAGGCCCATCTTTTGATAATTAAATATATATTAATTAATTATATATATTAATTATAATTAATTACCAATTATTTAGTACACCCCAAAGCCCAACCCCAAATGTGAGCCCAATTTTATTCTCCAAGTACAACACTCCAATCACTTTCTATAAGGGACAAAACCTTATAAAATGTTGAAGCCTTTTGGGAATGGTCAATGTGGGACAAATGAAATTTTCACTCAAACTTCAAAATTTCCAACAATACCCCACATTTGAGTTGAAATTTCATTCAAACTCCAACAAAGACCCCACATTTGAATGCAAATGGAAATGCAAATGTATGACTAGGCTGCCTAAAACTAAGAGAGAATAGACATGATATGCATCGGGTGAAGTGTCTTTTGGACTTGAACTTACCCTAGTGAAAACATATCGGGTTTACTTGGTGACGCAGTGGATGTGGGAGATCTTGAACTGTTCACCGCAGTAGTAAACCGAGACAATATGCTACACACATATCATGTCTGCCACACGTCAATTCATACGGTTGTGTTCATTTTGGCCCAGAACAGATCCCGAATTTCGTAGGAGCTTTAGAGAATTTAGCCATTTCAATTCTCATAAATGCAGGCCCATTTGCTCCTATATAGGTGACATTAATTAAGAATAGTCTGCCATATTCCTCTTGATAACAAGATATTAATGTCATTAAATGTATAAAACATAACCCCTCAAACTCAACAGACAACACACAGTTTATCATAAGAATGGGTAAGTTGTGTGTTCAACTTTTGAATCAAACTCAACCAGTTTGCCTATTGAACCTAGACCATGGGATCTCCAATCAGCTAGGTTAGGTTTCCGCCCAGTCCGATTCATTGAATTGGCTTGAGACCCATTCCTCTCGATGTAAATAATATTTGCTCTCTTGGTAGGCCTGTTGTTAAAGGTTCAGCTATATTTTCCTTTGACTTCACATAATCAATGGATATTACTCCATTGGAGAGCAACTTCTTAAGAGTATTATGCCGACGCCTGATGTGTCGCGACTTACCATTGTATACATGACTTTTGGCCCTTGATTACGCGGCCATATTGTCACAATGTATACATATAGCAGTTACAGGTTTTGGCCACACTGGAATATCCTCCAGAAAATGTTTGAGCCACTCAGCTTCTTCTCCAGCCAAGTCTAAAGTTATAAACTCCGACTCCATGGTGGAACGAGCTATACATTTCTGTTTAGAGGATTTCCAAGATATTGCTGCACCTCCCAAGGTAAAAACATATCCACTTGTCGACTTGGATTCTGTAGTGTCAGAAATCCAATTGGCATGACTGAAGCCTTTTACAACAGGTGGATACTTTGTATAGTGTAATCCGTAGTCAAGTGTATTTTTCAAATACCTTAACACTTTTACTAAAGCATCTGAGAGGTTGACACCAATTTTTTGATAATTAATATATATATTAATTAATTATAATTAATTATATATTAATTACCAATTATTTAGTACACCCCAAAGCCCAACCCCAAAAGTGAGCCCAATTTTATTCTCCTAGTCCAACACTCCAATCACTTTCTATAAGGGACAAAACCTTATAAAGTGTTGAAGCCTTTTGGGAATGGTCAATGTGGGACAAATGAAATTTTCACTCAAACTTCAAAATTTCCAACACCAAACAGCTCTACGAAATTATTCTGTGTGGAAACACTGCTGGAACTAAAATAGTTGACTGCCTAGGCCTCCCACAGTCAAATTATTGCTCTCCAAAAATCAAGTTCCCTTCCTTCTAGCATGGCAAAATGTAAAAAATGATTGTTTCTTGCAAAAAGTTCTATGGTGCTTCACGTTTTAGCCGTTAGATCTTAATTTTTTTTTCTTCTTGTGTACCTTTCTAAGCTACCTACGTTTCAGTCTCTTGACATTGTTTCTTAAAACCAAATTAATGACAATTAAGTTTTTTTAAGTGTGAGTAAATTTGTCAAGTAAGGTCTTGCCAAATTTCTCGTTAATGAGTTGTTCTATTTCCGCCCTCGAATTAATGTGAAATAGCTTCTTTACAGAACATCAAAACGTCTCTTAACACTATTGCTGGAGAAAGAGTCTCACATCTAGATAGATAACAAAATAATATAAAGCTTATGTATGAAAAGGTTCGGTTCAATATCATCGAGATAAATTCCTCAGTGTCCAACAACGAGTTGGATCTGGCCATACAGTCCATAAAGCTTCTCCCTATCTTCCGAAGGAGAAGTTTTTGCGTCCACCAGACCAGATGTATACGACAATACACCGAGAGGTTGACACCAATTTTTTTATTTATGTACCTCCTACTCATGGCGAGTAGGTTATGCCTGCGTCTAAAACCGGGCTAAACCTTCATTGAGTGGAATTGTTGAAAGTACTAATCTCCAAGGTTCTAAAAAACGCTAGGCGCTAGTCGGGCGGAAGGCTGGCGCCTAGCGCCTAGGCGGCTAGGCGGGGTCTAGGTGGGCGCCTAGGCGGCCTAGGCGGATTTAGGTAAATTTCTTGTATATCTTGTAAATAAATGCATATTGACACTTACAAAAAATTATACTTTGTATGAAATTCATGGATAAGATAATAAAAAAAATGATAAAATGCAAAAAGAGTATCCCACAAGTCCAAAATTTAAAAACACATTAAGCATATATGTCATATAACCATGGTGATGAGTATTGTAGGATGACACATATACAACAAGTTCACAATTTTAAACCACTTAGACTTAGATA
Source organism: Cotoneaster glaucophyllus (assembly GCA_036320875.1). Classification (NCBI taxonomy): domain Eukaryota; kingdom Viridiplantae; phylum Streptophyta; class Magnoliopsida; order Rosales; family Rosaceae; genus Cotoneaster; species Cotoneaster glaucophyllus. Next base: position 1,769,281 of record CM070060.1, read on the forward strand.
GGAAATTTTTTTTAATGTCAATAAAAAAAAAAAAAAAAAAAAAAAAAAGGCCTAGCACCGCCTAGGTCCGCCTAGCACCGCCTAGCCCCGCCTAGCCCGCCTAGGCGGCTGCCTAGAGCCCATCCGATTTTTTCAACCGATTTGCACAAAAATGCCTCGGACCACCACTGCCTAGCGCCTAGGCGGCCGCCTAGGCCGTTTTTTAGAACATTGCTAATCTCACACAAGAGAAATGAGAGAGACCTTACATGTGCTTATAAGTAATTGGGTTATTTTGCATATTTTTAATTAGTTTTATGGTGGAACCCCAAATTTTTTTATGGTATCAGGGTAGATTGTCCCACTTATAAAGTCTAATGGCCACGCGTGCTCTATGTCACTCAATTGGTGTTGTCCATGTGTTGAATTTAAAAATTCACCACACGTGAGGGGTCATGTTAAGAGTATCAACCCCACATAGAGGAGATGAGAGATCTTACATGTGCTTATAAGTAATTAGGTTACTCCGCATATTGTCTATTGGTTTTATAGTGGAGCTCTAATTTCCTTCAAGAACCATGAGCGGACTAGAGTTTGGCAAAAAGAAAAACAATTAATCTCCTCACATGTGTGAATTTCATGTGCTTATACTCTGCATATTACTAATTAGTTTTATGATGGAACTCCAACTTTCTTCACGAACCATGATTGGACAAGAGTTTGGCAAAAAGAAAAACAATTAGGCTCCTAATATTTGTGAATATGGCCGTATAACCGTGTTTGTTCGTGTTAAAGAATAGGACCACATCTAAAATATAATAAAATAATATACTACTTATGTATGGGAGACTCCACTCCTAATATTAATGAAGTCTTTTATAATAAAATACTATATAATAATAAGTGATTAAATTAGAGACAATATCGTTGACATTGAATCATTGATATTGGACCTAAAACTTTATCAGTCCACTCCGTATGTTTATTTATTTATATATTTTTTGAACAAACGATATTATTTATATTAAGGGGGAATGAGAACTTAGTCTCATAATGGACTAGCAATAATATAGTTCGAATTCGTTTTTGACGAGAATCAAACTTAAGACCTCTCATTTATAAATGAAGATAAACACCACTAAAACATAGTACTAAATGGCTGCCCTGCCGACTGTTAAAATGACAAAAACAGCAGTTTTCTAGAACATCATAGTAATTAAGACAATATGTCGGTGATATAATTCGTTGCAGGTCGATTCTATAAAGGAAAGTTCACATCAAATTTGGATTTTGGGGCCTATGAAAATGGAGCAAAAGGAGTGTCGAGTCTATTTGTTTCTGGCAATATCAAATGGATTTGTTAATCTCAATGCATACATTTCATGTGATTAAGTGAAAAAATGGGAAGGATGCTTTGGGTTTGGAATGCCTTCTCCTTCTGGCACAAATGCTCTTTGAAACTCTCAAGAAAAATCAGATATGGATATTTTTGGCAATGGATTTTTGGTTGGTAGATAATAAGTGTACAATAATAATTACAACTGAAAAACGCAAAAATAAGTAGCTGAGATTTTTAATAGAGTAAACTTATTCGCTATCACGTACTGTTATGTTGATTCATAATGTAACGTCATATGAACAAAAGTTAACATTGTATTATTTGATAATATCACACTGACGGTAAATTTGTTCCATGTGAGCTCTTATAAGGATATTTATAATTGGCTCTGCAGCTCTGCGCCCAAATTATCTCATACGGATATGAGTGATAAATGATGTAGAAATCCATGAGTCCACACCCATGACCCTCGTGTTGTGATTCATCAGAACAACGATATATAGATAGAGTCCCATATAACAACAGAAACTAAGTCATAAACCATGACAAGATTCACTTCTCTTTTGGGGCGTTTGATAGTCTTTGCAGTAATCCTATCAACAACTACTCTCTCCATAGCTTTTGAAAATGTTGTTTCCTACTACATGGTTTTCCAGGTATATATCTCTCTCTCTGCAACTCCAAGTAACTCAGCTCAATATATATTCAATCAGTGATCCAGTAGCATATATGAATATCCCTTTCTGTAATTAGTGGCCAGGATCTTACTGTGGAGCAGCAAAGCAGGGTTGTTGCTACCCAAAGACTGGAAAACCGACCAAAGATTTCAAGATAGGTGGGATATGGCCCTTTTCTTTTACCGGAGAAATGCCTACCAACTGCGAGTCCAACACCCATTTCCGTTTATCTGAGGTAGGTACCCTAAACCCTCTTCCATTATCACTCTACTAATAACTAATTTTACTTAATTTTGAGACTGTTTAACTTTTAATTACTATGGTTCATTAGACATAATGTACACATATGTACTATTTTTCTTTAATAGTTCGAACTACTCAATATGACAAAAAATAGGCGATCAAGATTGAATTGAAAAAATTTTCCTCTAGTTGCCAAGCTAAGTGATAAAAATACTCTGGACTACTAAAAACAAACCCATATATTTGATCTTGCTTTTACTTCCACAATATGGGCATTAATTCTTTGATTTGTTAGAAGCATCTATAAACATAAAAAAATAAAAATAAAAAAATAAAAAAACTATTTAAAACGGCTCAGCATGCATGTGTCATTGCATTCAAGTTGGAATTTCCCTTACATTGTAAGATAATATATTTAAGTACTTATGTGAAGATGTGAACATATGTCCCACACCAAAAATTAGACAAACTTTATAAAAACGTATGAGTTGTGTCATTATTCTCATTGCCAATTGGTTTTGTCGTTAGAAGCTTCAGCTTCTTTTTTCTCTTCAGTAGTATATAAACAAACTTTACACGGACTTATACTTGGCCATTACACTTTTGATTGAATAGATCTCAAACCTGACAAAGAGCTTGGAAAATGAGTGGCCATCCCTTTCCTGCCCAATAAGTGGCAGTAACAAACTATGGGAGCAGGAATGGACGAGGTACGGAACTTGTTCAGAAGCACTCTTCGGTGGTCAATATCATTACTTTCATGCAGCTCTAAACCTCAGGAACAAAATAAACATCTTGAAGATGCTCAGCAGTGCAGGTCATTTGAATTAATACTTCAATTTCACTTTTATATATATTTTACTTCTCTTATATCTAATGTTACGTATATAAATAATTAGATTCTTTTTTAATTGATGGAGTTTGGGTAGTTTTGAACTTTAATTTGAACTTATTCTAGTCGTTGGAAAAAGAGAAATATCACTAGATCAATATCTTACGCGGATTAATATGTACAGAAATAAATTTGATTGCAGGAATCCATCCAAACGGGTCATTTTATACTCTACGTAAAATTGTTGATGCCATACAATCAAGAGTGACATACATGCCAGCAATAATGTGTAACGAGGACAAATCAGGAAACAAACAGCTCTACCAGATTCTTCTTTGTGGAGACACTAGTGGAACTAAAATTGTTGACTGTCTTGGCCTGCCGCGGTCAAATTGCTCTGAAAAAATCAAGTTCCCTTCCTTCTAGTAAAGGAAATGAAAAAAAAGAAAGGTTGTTTCCTGCAGAAGTTTTATGGTGAGCGGTTAGATCTTCATTTCGGTCTCTTCACACTACGTCTGTGAGTTCAATTCATTTATATTTTGGGAAATCCAAATATATTTCATTATAGGGTTTTTATCACCAATGGTCTCTGAGATTGACCAAACTCATCATTTTGGTCCCTCATTTTCAAAATCAATCAATGTCGTCCCTGCCATTCACGATTGCATATCAATTAATTTGTTATAAAAACCTTCTTTTGCGTAATACACGTCTCACATCATTCTTTTGACCAGTTTATTACACAAATGATGTGCACCATTTTTTAAAACCTTCTTTTGAAACTCGGAGACCAGTTTGATCAATGTGAGAGACCATTTGTTATAAAAACCTTCTTTTGTGTAATACACGTGTCACCATTTTATTGGCTTTGTGGGTCCCACATACAAACTAACAGAAATATTTGACGGGATCTAAACGGAATAACCAAATTGATGTGCGGTGGTGAATGTCAGAGACGACATTGATTGATTTTGAAAGTGAGGGACCAAAATGATGAGTTTGGTCAATCTCAAGGACCATTGGTGATAAAAACCCTTCATTATATATGAATTACAAGTATTTTTACATGGTTATTTTACCGATGTGCGACAACAAGCCTGTGTAGAACTTGACTAGTATGTGTGTATATATATATATACACACATACACACACAAGTCACACCACTTCCCCTTAAATTGGAGCAAATATATCATGCATGTCCAACTTGTCAAGCTAGTTGGAAAACACACTACTAGACACAACCTTAGTAAGCATGTCAACGAGTTGATCTTCAGACCCCACAAACGAAAAGCAATAACTCTAGCATCCAATTTTCCCTTGACAAAGTGCCGATCAATCTCCATATGTTTTATACAATCATGTTGCATCGGATTATGAGCAATCTCAATAGCAGCCTTGTTATCACAATGGATATTTATAGCACCCTTGGGTTTAAACTCAAGATCCCTCAACAATTTCTTCAACCACAACAATTCACATACACCATGGGACATAACATGAAGTTTAGCTTATTGCTTGACCTAGCAACCAGTTTCTGTTTCTTGCTTCTCCAAATAACCAAATTACCACCTAGAAAAGTAAAGTATCCAAATGTAAATCGTCGGTCAATAATAGAACCCGCCCAATATGCATCTGTATACCGTTCTATATTCAAATGACCATTCTTAAAAAAAAAAAAAACATAGTCTCTACCAGGAGCCATCTTTTAAGTACCTCAAAATACGAATTACCGCATCCATATGAACTTCACTAGACGAGTGCATAAATTGACTTACCACACTAACTACACAAGCAATGTCATGGTGAGTGTGAGACAAATAAATTAATTGTCCCACAAGCCTCTAATATTGTTCCTTATGAGTAGGAAATTGATTTGGAAAAAGCTTAGATGATGATTCTGCTCAATCTTAGTATCAATAGGTTTGCAATCTAACATACTTGTGTCAACCAACAATTCAAGAACATATGTTACAACCCATCTATAAGTTACTATATGTTATTTTCTGAAAATTGTGAAATGTCCAAAATACTCCTAGAGGAGAAAGTGTTGACTTTTGTTGACAATTGAACTCGTGACATGTATGTCTTAGCACATCTTCATAGTACTTGTCGATACGAGCGCACGAGCGAAAATGAAGCGGAAATTAGAGCCAGAATGAAGATTTTACAAAACACAAATGTTAAGGGTATACTTGTAATTCTAAATTTAAAGAGTAAAAACTAATAATATTATAAAATTTTAACTCAAGTAAAGAAAAAGGGAAAGAAAAAAAAAGGAGGTTTCTAGAGGGGGAGGAAGAGAAAAGAAAAAAAGGGGGGAGATGGCGTTGGGAATGGATGGGGGGATTACAAGGAATCCCACTGCCCCGAAACTATGAATCATAAAAGGGGGGAGATAGCGAGAAAAGAAAAGGGGGAGGAGGACAGAAACTATATATGGATCTTTGAGAGAAGTCGAATGAAATATAGAAGAAGATGCAAAGAGAAGCAAAGAGGAATAAGGAAATAAGATGTTAACTAGGAACTGAGAGGAAAGGTGTACAAGCATGTTGTCTGAATCATAACAGAAATATGATTGTTTTTGTCGAGCTACAGTAAGGAGTCTCATCTCTCTTTATTCCTTACATAGATGCTTTGTATCAATCTTTCTTATTGCTTTTAATTTTATACTTTGGGTGTTTTGATCAAAATATCTGGTTCTAGAATTTGGGTTAAAAGGTCAATTCTTGTTAATTGTTGAATATAATTGAAATCGAAGTTATAAACATGAATTTTGAATTGCGTGGAAGCATTCTGGAAATGTAATTGAACCATAAGAGTATAGGTTCTAAGTTGCAGAAAAACTATGTTTCAAGTAGCCTAATTTGGCTCTTATGTTCTACGTCCTTATGAATTCCTTTTGAGCGTATAGTATGTGGTTTAAAACTAGACATGTTCGTGATCTAAACCCGTCTAATTTCACGTAATTCCATTGAGTATTAATATGTCAAAATTATATTCAAACTTGAGTCCTAAAACTTCCAGATAGCAGCAAATACTGGGTTTCCAGTTTTGAGACTCTATTTTGTAACTTGCATAACTTTCAACTTAAAACTCTGTTATCTACAAATCTTTTATGCTTCTAAAGTACACAAAACAAGCTTCGAAACCCATATAAGTTTGCATCAACTGATATAGTTATGGGTGTTCAAAATCAGGTTTAATCTTGGTTGACTGAAACTGCTTTTCTGCAGCTTTTGTGGAGAAGAGGTTTCTACTTTTGCAATATTTGTTCTTCTCTCAGTTTTAATTATAATTTACTTATGCATATTGAGTTTGTGACTAAACCACTTTATATGGTTATGTGTTGGTTTCAAAGAACCAATTTCTTATACAATTATAAGCTCAATGACTTAATGTATCGGTGCGTTTATACCTATTGAAACACATAAATCACTTATGGTCCAAAATGATTTCCATTCAAATGTATTGGCAGTGATGAAGTAATTATAGATCAACCAAAATGGCATTTGAATTGTGTGCTGTTAAATTAGTAATTCCAAGTACTTTGACTAGAATTAAAGTTCATGTCATGCATTTAGTAATGTCTTATATTTGTGATAATGGAATTGGCCTTGTTGAAGGATCTGTGTACTAGTGACTAAGAGCAATGCTTAGGAATCTAGTTAGAGGAAATACGACAGACATTTACGGAGTTTGATTATACTAAACTTCGTGGAATCTTATATTATTATTTATCTCAATGGTTGATTACTTTTGTTGGGTGTTACTTGATCGTGTGCATAATAGGAGGACTTGGATGGTAATTGAATTATTGCTTTTGTTGGATGTCTATTGGTGTGGTTATGGCTTGCTTTGATATGAGATGGATTTCTTATCAGAGTTTGTAATAACGTGAGGTATGTTAGGGAATTACGAATGGCTTGATCCCTTCTTAGGGTACGTAGGCAGTCTAACGCTATGGTTAGATGCAGCCATGAAATAAAAGAAAATGACTGCGTGGTTGAATCATTGATTGTGTTTTGGTTGCTTTGGAGGCAAGATATGATGGATAAACAGGGATGTGATGACGTCACGTGTCGTTTTTGGACGTATGTCAGGATTCGGGCGTGACAACATAGTTTTGTTGAGATAAAAAAAATACCATGCTTGGATCTTGCAACCTCGATTCCAAGAAAATACTTCATTATCACTTTGTTATCATCATGCTCGCACTCGTCATATTGAACTTGATTATCACTTTGTTCGTGAAAAGGCGACACTTGGCAGTCATCAGGTTTGTTATATTTCCTCTGCTGATCAGTCAGCTGACCTTACCAGAGCTCTTCATCAACACTTGCCATGGTGTTCCTTATTCCAAACTTGTCTGACCCGACTTGTCTAGTTTGCGGGAGGGGGTGTTAGAAGAATGTTAATTAAACAGGAATCATCTCCGTAATTGTAAGAATGTAATTTGATAATTGTATTTATTTTAGGATTCTTCCACATATGGCTTTTGTCAAACCCTATATATAATGTAACCTTTGTAAATTATCAAGTAAGGAGACAAATTTCTACAATACCCAAGAAGCACGCATCGAAGAGCACACGCATCAAGTTTATTCCATTGATAAGAGTAGATATGCACATACACCACACCTTAGGAGGAAATTTGGATACACAGACAAGAAAGACATGTTTTTGTAGCACATCAAGCGTCTAAAAATCCAGAACCTAACTTGGAACATCATTGATCAAATACAAACAGCCATAACAGCATGCAATATACAAACTTATTCAACTTCAAGGAGCGAGCAACCTCCACTTTTTGAAGATTCTTACATTCGGACACACCATTTTGTTGGGTGTAAGCGGAGTAGTCGTGTAGTGAATAATACCCTGATCACAAAAGATGTATGCCAAGGTGTTATGCACATATTCTCCTTCGTTATTAGACTTGAAGACCTTAACTTTAGTTTGAAACTGAGTAGACACCATTGCACAAAATTCTTGAAGAAAAGAAGGGACATCACTCTTATTTTTCATCAAGAACACCCAAGTTAATCAAGTACTATCATCAATAAAAGTAAAAAAAATAGCAAAATTCGTTCGATGGACCCTACACATCAAAACATATCAAATCAAATGGCGAAGCAAATTTAGAATCACTTAATGGAAATGAAGCACGATGACTCTTAGCCATAACACAAGTTTCATGCTTGAACATTGAATAACTACAACTGTGAAACAAAGAAGGAAACTGATGCTTCAAATAACGGAATGATGGATGTCTCAAATGTCTATGCCACAACCCAGTTTGATGTTTATCATCCACTTTGACACTTTAGAACTCGATGATTACTTGAACTTAAAACAGTTGTATCCTCCAAGTTGAATTATAGTTTGGAATTTTTTTATATATTTCATTTATTTCCAATATGGAGTATACATAGGAATTAGAAGTATTGTTACATGGTTATTTCGCTGATGCGAGACATTAAGCCTATTTACAATGTAATTAATATAGACATACAACTCGCAACGATGTGTATAATGTACCTTTCTCAAAACCCAAAAGTAATGACAATTAAGTTCTATAAGTGTGAATAAATGGTTGTTTCGCTAATGTGAAACATTAAGTACTGGTTTGGTACTGATGTGCTTTTATAAAAAGTGGGTATAAAAAAAACTGAGCTCAAAAAGGTGTTTGGTAAACACTTAAAAAAAGCTTATTTTCATAGTTTTTGGTTAAAAAAAGCTGAAAACATGAAGCAGCAAAAATGAGCTTTGAAAAAAAGCTGGAAACGTGAAGCAGCATAAATATTGGATTATATGTTGAATATTGGATTATGATTTCTTGTTAAACGTTGGATTATATGTTTAAGATAAAGTTTATAAATATTTTTCTTTTAAAAATAAAGTATATTTAGTAATTCACTTTTATTTGTTAAGAAAATTAAATTAATGGCACATCTAGTATTATACCCTTTTTGGTCATTTCACACTGTCAAAACTGTTTTACATAAAAGTTTACCAAACACTATAATACTGCTTTATTTTTTTTCCAAAAGCACTTTTACAAAAAAGTTTACCAAACACTCTGCTGCTTTATTTCACAGCTGCTTATTCTCACAGCACAGCAGAAGTAGTTTTTTTTTTATTCAAAACACAGCAATACCAAACCAGCCCTAAGTCTATTTACAACTTAACAAATATATACATACAACTCGCAACAATGTGCATAATGTACCTTTCTCAAAACCCAAATTAATGACAATTAAGTTCTATAAGGGCGTATAATTTGCCTAGTAAGATCTTGCCATGTTGCTAGCTAATGAGTTGTTCAGTTTCCACGTATTATCAATTTGGTCTAGGTCATAGTCAAATTGGTTAAAGGCACACCATTGGCCTCATTCATTAGTACCACCCCGCAACAACTCCAAAAGACCTCCAAACAAAAAGCCAAGAAAAGGCAATCACAAAAGCAAAATAAAGAAAATAAAGGTGCTTTCTTTAGGCCCCATTTACACAGATTTTTGGGTATCTTTAGTTGCTTCTAGGTAGCTTTACCTTCTTCTTTTGCTTAATTTGCACGATTGTCGTGGGTCGCAACTTGCCATTTGATTGCTGAATGCCCAAAGCTTCATGTATTTTGCTTCTTTTCTTATTGCCTAAGGTCATCCTCAAAGTTATATCCTAGCCAGGAAGGGCTATATCTTAATGAGCAAACATGTTACTTACAAGTAGCTCTCAGGTTGGCCACTTATACCCTCGAGCATGCTGCTTTTAGTACTATGACAAAGCCTTAGTGGAGCCCCTGTGGGCTTCCTAATCCTATGTCTTTCTACCTTTTTTTTCTCTCCAAGTAAACTAAACCATTACAGTATAGTCCTGCATTAGAGGAGATGAAACTAATGTAACCGAGACTGCACCCAAAAATAAAACTATAGGGAGCTAAAACATAGCCTTCTCTTTGGTCCTTCATTGTTGCTGGTTGAGGACTAAATGAGCTTCTCAATAAAAATTCCGAAACTAAATACAAGTGTAAACATTTTTAAGAGCTACATCAGCAAATCCTTCATTTGATTGCTGAAATCTTCATAAAAAAGTTTTTTGGAAAATTAGCTATAATAAACATATTTTTTCATTTGATTTGCAGAAATGATTATTTTTAGTAATGACGACATATTGATCATATATCGACAACATAAAGGTGACATACCGATAACACAACGATAATATAATAACGACACAATAACCACTAAACATTTTTTTTTGAACTAAATGGAAAAATATGTTTATTATAGCTACCCTAAGTTTTTTCTTGATTGCCTAAGGAGCTTCTTATAAAAGTTGTGTATGTGCTCTTCCAATAGGTTTATGAAATTACAATTAACCCTTTCTTCTTTTTTCCAGAGAGTAAAAAAAGTTTATAGGATCAATTATATATAGTCGTTACTAAAAATTTATTAATTCTGCAACTAAATCTCAAAAAGTGTTCATTATTACCAATTGCCTGAGCAGGAGAGAGAGAGATGAACAAGAAGAAAGAAGAACTCAATTTGTGTACATAAAAACTGAAAGATAATAATCATAATATTATAAAGAAAAAGAAGGAAGAATTAATCTATTTGTTGAATACTATTTTGCCCTTGAGCTGCAGGGAGAGCGTATGTAGGTTCCATTTGAGGGACGAAACTTGAGCTGACAATTCAAGTGACCCCAGAACTTCACTGAACCAAGCTGCCCAACTCTCCACCTTGCCCTCAAGTTCCCCTTCAAGTTAAAAATAATTTTGTCCCGCTTCAACGAAATGTCGACTTGATCCATCAGCTGCGGACTCAGAGGAATCGACGATGATTGCACCAAGTAATGAAAATCAACTGAACTATTTTTCCTGACTTCAAACGGATACGCCACCAGCTTCGCAATGTTTAGCCCTTGGAAGCTTAGAATGAAGCTCGTGTCCGAAAACATTGCGTGCGCTTTGGTGTTGTCGTTCTCCGCCCTTACCACAATGGTGATCTCCGTATCAAGAAGACCGGCCACGGTGTTTTGGAAGTTGTCGAGGTGAGCGGACGTAACGGTGACGAAAGGCACCCTCGGATGGATGATCATGTAGCCGACAAAAACCACGATGCCCGCGATGATCACGGCTATGGCTATAACGGTGCAGATGATGGCTGCAAACCAAACCAAAGGGTGTGTGGGTCTTTGGGATTGCAATTTTCCTGTCATTGAGGGCCAACCCGAAGAGCGACAACATATAGGGCAAGAGAGTTTCGGGGTTTTAGGGGCAGTTTTATGTTGGATTAGGTGGCAGTGGTGGTGGTGAAGATTTTAGGGTTGAGTGGCTTCCCCCCAAGACATGGAATTCAGTTGAGGTTGTTCCTAGTTCTTAATGGTAGGGAAGGTTTTGGTATCTTCCTTTCCTTGTTTGAAAGCATTTGTGTTGTCTGTATTTATCATATTATATAAATATAATATATATATAAAATATATATCCATCTGTGTATCTTGCTCACTACTTTACTCTTATAAAGCAAAATATACCAAACTTGCATTGCTACGTACACTTGTTGCCTTTCAACTGTTTGCAGATGTTCCCAACATTAAACTTCATGTACTATGTAATGTAATATGTGTGGATGCAAATTTTCTCCTCCTTGATTTTGGACAATTTTGCACCTACAAAACAACTAGCACCTTAGGTTAAGGCCAAAAGCCTCACACGCCCACGATGAATTGGGGGGGGGGGGGGGGGGAGGGGGGGCCTTTGGCTGAAGAACCTCTGATGCCAAAGTTAGAATTTTAGAGAGAAAGAGTGTTTAGAGTATTTGGGATTTTTTGCAAGAGAATTGGAATGAGTTTTTGGTGAAAATAGGTGCCTATTTATAGGATTAGGCTTGCCTATTCTTCCCAAAGGTGTGGCCGGCCCTTCAAGGGTTTTTGTGGTTATGATTTTGGCTTAATTAGCCAATTTATTGGCTAATTAAGTATGAAAGAAATAAATGGGAGGTTATAAAAATAAATGTCTATCTTAATTTGGGTAAAATGGAGAAAATGTGAAAGATTAGGAAGAAAGGGAGGGTGGCCGGCCTTTGTACAATTTTGAGGTTTATTTGGATTTATTTTGTGGTTAATGGGATAACTTAATTGATACTTAATGGATTAATTGGGTAATTAATCCATTAATTAACCAATTAAAATATTATTTTGAAGGTTATTTTGCAAAAGGGAATTTGATGAGATGGACTTTGAATTGTTTACCTCTCTTGGAGCATTTTTGACTTGGTTGAGGGATGATTGCCCGCTGCTCGCATGTAGGAATCCCAGTATGCCTCAAGGGTATTTTTGTCCTTTTTTCCCAAAAATCCACGTGTCGCCTTGTGATTATTTTTGGCTCCACAAATGCCCCCACACCTGTTGGGCTGCTCGCAGGAAATGGCAACAGGTGTAGAGATTTCCTTGCTTTTGGGAAACTTAGGACTGCTTCCTATTTTGATGTAGATTCCCTCTTCAATAGGAAATTAGATCCTTCTAGAAAAAGGAAATAAATTTCTCTCAAAGCCTATTTAAGTCCACCTTAAGTGGGTTATTAAATCAACTTTGGAGAGCGATTTATTCTACCCTGCAAGAGAGAGAGAGCTTAAAGGATATTTGTTCCCCCTCCTCTAGCAATCTTCTTCATTTTGCCCGTGCAAAGGACCGTTTTTCGTTGATTTCTTCGTCTTCTCCGTGCCGCGCCGATGTAAGAAAATTTTAATTTTTCTTGTCTTCCTCTTGGGAGGTACTGCTGTAGAGCATCCGTCGGGGTGGTGTGGTATGTCGGCTGGCAGGAGCCATTGCTTGTGCTGCTTGCCTTGATTGAAGCCAAGGACTGGCTCGGCTTGGGCCGAGGAAGTGGCATGGCATGGGCTATGGTTTGGGCTGCCTCGTTTGCGCTACTTTCCAAAAATAAAGAAACTGCTTGAGTTTGATTTCTCAGCTGTCATAGATAGAGCAGTCAAGGATGAAGCTGCCGAGATCGGAGCAGTAGCTGCTGCCCCCTGACCATTCGCTGCCTAGTTGGTCTTCAAGCATTCGATCTTTTGAACTATGTGGCCTTCTCGCACTGTAGTGCAAACCCATATGGGTGTCGAGGAATTAGTTTACCCTCTCGTGCTGGAGAGCAATTAGTTTATCCTCTCGCACTGGAGAGCATACCCATATGGGTGTCAGGGAATTGGTTTACCCTCTCGCACTGGAGAGCAATTAGTTTATCCTCTTGCACTGGAGAGCATACCCATAAAGGGTTTTGAACAGTTGTTGTAGACAGCTGTTGAGCCAGGCTTATGAATAACTTCTTGAATCTTCATTGAGAATAAAGAAATAAATCAACTGTGCTGGAAAGTAGAAATTGCATAACAAACTGAATAATCTTCGACTTGAGAGGCCTTGTTCGTCAAGATGCTAAAGACTTCGAACTTATTTGGAAAAACCCAAACGGGGTTCAGGGGGTGATAGAAACTTCTCCTGCTTGTGTAGGCCGTTTCGTTGATCCATCAAGATACTCGTCGCATCGACCCTCATTTGTCAGCTTCTCAAGGTACTGCTTCCACTTTAGGCAGCCATGGGTAGTGTGGCCCGGTCCTTGATGGAATGCGCAATATTTTGTATGATCTAGCCTGGTAAGATCGCCTTTCATGGGTGGCGGCAGTTCGAACCAAGGTTCATCCTTGAGCTTGCGGAGAATTTGGCCAATTGGAATTGTGAACTTAGTGAATGTTTCAGGTGTTGAGTCTTCTCTGGTCGGGAAACGTTCCATGTGCTTCTTTTCTGACTCGTTTTTGTTAGACTGCTTGGCTTCGTCCCATAGTGCATGCTTTTCTGCCAAAGCATACGAAGCTTCTAGGGTCAGTTCTTCTCCCATGATCAGTTTTTCGAATAAATGGTGTTCGGTGGGAAGCCCATTTCTGAACGTTGTCGTTGCTATATCCTCATTGCAGCCAACAATCTTGGCCTTCTCTGCTTTGAATCTCTTGACATAGTCGCGAATTATCTCCCAAGGGTCTTTTACGATGCTGAAGAGATGGTCGGATGTCTTTTTGATTGAGTGGTTAGACGAATACTCCTTAATGAAAACAAAGGAAAGTTCGTTGAAACTTCGGATCGACTGCGGCGGTAGAGTGTGAAACCAGTCTTGCGCCTCGCCTTGCAAAGTTGTGGCAAAAATTTTGCACATAAGCGCGTCGTTGTTCCTGTAAAGGATCATGGTACTGTGGTAGTGCTTGAGATGTCGATCCGGATCTTCGTCTCCCTTGTATGGAGTGAAGTGAGGCATAGTGAACCCGCGAGGTGGATCTGTCCGCTCGATCTCATTCGTGAATGGCGACATGCTTATGTTGGTCATGTCTCGTCGAAGTGCATGGTCAGTAACCCCGTTACGTTGGAAATTATGCAATCGTTCGGTCAGGAGCCTCTCAACTTCTTCTTGAATTTGCCTCTGCTGGGGCAGTGGAACTTTCGGCTGCCCCCAGTCGTGACTTATGGGTCTGGGCCTTTCTTCCCTATGCTCGACTCGTCTACGTCGGGGCTGCGGTGCATATGGCATGTACCTAGCAGGCGAACGAGCTGCTCGTAGGCTACCGGTTGAACTTGAGTCGGATTGAATGATTGTTTCTCTCCTTCTGCCATGCTGCCCACTCATATATGAGGTGGAGAATACTCTTTGCTAGTTGTGAATGAACACTTCGCTTGGAAGGTTGTCCATGTTGATAACCGGAGTGTGAACGTATGCTTGTTCGTGGGCTTGATCGGGAATGCACGCTCCTCCGCGCTCTAAGACGAGAGTATAAGATATCCCAAGAACCCAGGCGGTAGCGTAAACTGTCAGAACGCTCGGATCGTTGTTGGTTGGCGGGCTGCTTGCCAGGGCGCTGGTGGAGAGGTTCGTCTGCCCTTGTCCTACTTCGGGATACCTCGTCCGGGGCACGTTGGATCTCGGTGCGCTGCAAGAGTTGATTCACCAAGATTGTCTGTTGTGCAAGAGCGCTCGTCAACTCTATGACTTGTCGAGACAAGTGTTGTTCGCCATTTGGATTGGAAGAGCTTGGAAGAAATGTGCCTCCGTGAATAGTGGAATGGTGGTTGACTCCAAGCGCGAGACTTGAGTTGGGAAATGTCAAATCCACGAAGAAATGTGGTGAAAATGCCCCCGGCTCGATGGTTGGCTCGGATGGTTGAGATAGTCTTGGGCCGACTTGGGCTGCTTGAAAGGCCACGGAAGCAGGATGGGTCGTAGAAGTAGGCTGCTCGGCGGCAGCAGGCTGGGTCACGTGAGTGGGCTGCTTGGTGGGAGCAGGCTGGGCCACGAGAGTGGGCTGCTCGGTGGGAGCAGGTTGGGCCACAAGGGTGGGCTGCTCGGTGGGAGCAGGCTGGGCCATGGGAGTAGGCTCCTCGGCGTGTGGCACACGTGGGTGCGAGGCTTGGGTCGTGGCTTTGGCGGCATGGGCCTTGTGCGGTACGGCTTGGACTTGCCTTGGTGGCGCGATTTGGGCCATGGTAGTGGTGTCATGGACCTCGCCGCGGATGGTCACCGCGGCGGTTGCCATAGTAGAGCTTCGTGGTGGTGCCGCCCCTCCTAAGATCATATTTAATCTTGTGGATCGTCACGGACCCATTTCTTGAATATTGGAATTTTCACTTGTTGAATTTTCTAAGTTTCTAGCCATTATATTTTTTCTTTTTCATTTTATCAAAGAATCTTGGCAAATAAAAATTCTAATAATAAGAACGTACGAAAAAATACAAGTGGACTAGAAAATAGAGAAAAAAACCTTTTTTTTTATTCTAGAGTCTTCTACGAGGATGGATTTCAACTCTCAATGAAAGCACCAATTTGTGGATGCAAATTTTCTCCTCTTGATCTTGGACAATTTTGCACCTACAAAACAACTAGCACCTTAGGTTAAGGCCAAAAGCCTCACACGCCCACGATGAATGGGGGGGGGGCTTTGGCCGAAGAACCTCCGATGCCAAAGTTAGAATTTTAGAGAGAATGAGTGTTTAGAGTATTTGGGATTTTTTGCAAGAGAATTGGAATGAGTTTTTGGTGAAAATAGGTGCCTATTTATAGGATTAGGCTTGCCTATTCTTCCCAAAGGTGTGGCCGGCCCTTCAAGGGTTTTTGTGGTTATGATTTTGGCGTAATTAGCCAATTTATTGGCTAATTAAGTATGAAAGAAATAAATGGGAGGTTATAAAAATAAATGTCTATCTTAATTTGGGTAAAATGGAGAAAATGTGAAAGATTAGGAAGAAAGGGAGGGTGACCGGCCTTTGTACAATTTTGAGGTTTATTTGGATTTATTTTGTGGTTAATGGGATAACTTAATTGATACTTAATAGATTAATTGGGTAATTAATCCATTAATTAACCAATTAACATATTATTTTGAAGGTTATTTTGCAAAAGGGAATTTGATGAGATGGACTTTGAATTGTTTACCTCTCTTGGAGCATTTTTGACTTGGTTGAGGGATGATTACCCGCTGCTCGCATGTAGGAATCCCAGTATACTTCAAGGGTATTTTTGTCCTTTTTTCCCAAAAATCCACGTGTCGCCTTGTGATTATTTTTGGCTCCACAATATGATCAAGAATCATACAAAAAATGTATTCCATACGTTCATTCTTTTACCATTAGACAGGATGGTTTTACTTTTGATTCACCTTTTGCGCTTTAGAATAATAATCACCGTTGGATCTGTGATATAGTACACTATTTGTAGAAAAACTAATACGGAAACCCAATATTTTTCATTTTTTCTTTTTAAAATATGAAAAAGAATAGATGCACATACAGAAGTTTTCACTTTTATGTGCGTCCTTGAGAAAAGAAACACTAATCTCCAACTAGAATTTTGTAGGAATTGGCTTGATCTTGCCCTTTTGGGATTGGCCTTTCTTTTGTACGGGCTTGTAATTGGTCGGTTCTTTGTCTCATAAGTTCATTTACTTACCCATAAAGAAATGGTAATGGTATGTGTACCCATAGATGTGATATGCACACCGATATGTCAAAGTCTATTATACCCGTTATAAAATGACTCGATCACTTCATTTCATTTTGAAACTCAACAATTATGCTCTAGCAATTGCTTTAAGGGACAGCATTTTCCAATTTTCAGAAAGGAAAAAATAGCCAAAATATTTCACTTGATGTTTTCTCCTCAGGTAAATTTCGACAAGTCTAAAGTACAAGAAATTGTTACACCGATCTGTAAATGCTTCGGAAAACAGAATCTAAGTTTCTCTTCTTCTTTTCGTGATTTCTACTCCTTGTAAGACCAGCAGCGAATTTCGCTACATGGATTGCCATTTCCTGATCCTGGAATTTCGTCCTACAAAGTCATACGCGGGATCATCGATTGCTAAACTCTTTCCTTGAAGATCTAAGCGACCAACTATTAGCAACACAGGGTTACCTGTTCGGAGATCAAAGAATCAAGTCCGCTTAATCACCTTAGACCATGCTAACCATCTCTTATGAAATAAAGCTATTGAATGAAGCAGAATTCAAAGCAGCATCTTCTACCTTCAAGAAACGTACCCATTTAATCTCTGAGAGTCGCAATATTCAGGAAATTCACATTGGCAAGGACTTGCTCTAATCTGAAAAGCACAAAAGAACTTAGTTTAACATCATAAATCTAATTATTAGAACATAACGCAAAACTGGATAGCATGGAAACAATTTAAGGTATTGAACCACATGCACATGCAATGTACGCTGAAGGAGATTAGTTCAGCATTTGAATACAACTATGAACACAGGGGAAGAAAGGGAAAGCAAGGAACTCAGTTGAAGCACTAGAATTCACACCCGCACAGCCATTCAAGTACGGTAGCAAATATAAGAAGTAACCAATAAACTGATGATATTTCATTAGTGCACATATTTGCTCGGTTCTTGCAGCATCTTCAGTCATAATTTTAATACATCACTAAACAAGTTTATGTATCCTGATACGTGTTATATCATTGCAGATATAGCATGTATACTATGTGCCGACATATGCTACATCACTATTATGATGACAACGGTGATTTAACAATAACAAAATCGAGTATGAGTAGGAATGTTTTTTCTATACAACTATGTGCCCACATATATTAAGGCTCCTTATATCTAATCAGTGAGAAAGGTAACCACATTACTGCCCATAATGGGAGCCATTTTGTTATAGCCTGTGAGACAGTCATATGATTCAATACAACAGCTTGTAATTTTATAGATTATTAGGATTACAAGCCATTGGATTGAATGACATTTTACCCCACATTGTAAACCAAAAACCTGAAAGTGATTTATAAAATATAATTTTGAATGGATGTGGGATCTTGCAAAGCAGAATCCCTTTTTAACAAAATTCTTTTTAAGTTTGCACTTTTTTGCACTCTATACCACTAGTTCACAATATACATCAGTCACTCTAAGCTATTGCACAAAACTATCATAACTGCCCTCCAGAATTCCAGAAAAGGTAACGTTTTTTAATCATAAGTTTCCAAATCCAAACATAATATAAGTGCAAATTGTTAAAATTGGTTATACGACACTACCGACGGATTTTTCATACATAGAGAGGGTAATATATCAAAATGGCAATTGAGATGCTTACTCTGTATCGTCTAAGGCATAGCAATTTATTTCCTTCTGTAA
Organism: Cotoneaster glaucophyllus; assembly: GCA_036320875.1. NCBI lineage: Eukaryota > Viridiplantae > Streptophyta > Magnoliopsida > Rosales > Rosaceae > Cotoneaster > Cotoneaster glaucophyllus. The sequence goes on from CM070060.1 coordinate 1,788,036, forward strand.
CTCACATTCAAGGATTCCGAGTATGAATTTGAGTTTCCACAGTAGCAGCCAAAATAAAAACAAAAGCAAAAGACTATGGATGTTATGTACCTTACGTAGTGTGAACGACACCCTCCTTGAGCCTCGCCTTATCACACTGTCATTCACCATGTCAATCTGTGAAAGAAGCAATTAATGAACCTTTTCCATCAATGAGAATGACAATCCACCAATGTGTATGTGTTTGTGTGTGCGTGTGTGTGTGTGTGTGTGTGTGTGTGTGTGTGTGTGTGTGTGTGGTGGTGAATGGTGTGATGATGAGATGATTGTGTTTGATGCCATATATGTTCAATGGTAAGTAACATTTCTAACACATTCTTACAGTAGTGTAAAATGGTTTCGGTGATTAGCAGGCAAGACCCCAGCACACAACCAGTTGATGATGCCGAAAATATATAAAAATACCTTATGGTGTGGAATGTAATGATTCCAAGCATAGCGCGCCTCCCCAGATAACAGTAGCATAGACCGAGGAGGAAGATAGATTGCCCTCCTTAAAAAATTTGAATGCTTTTCAGAACATTCCACTTCAAAATCAGAACTTGAGGAAGGTCTAGGAGGCAACCCGCCTTCCAGATATCTTCTAAACTCCATAATGCAAGGTCCTGCTAATGAAAGGCTGAAAATTAATCCCTCAAAAGCAGAATGGGTGTCTATATGTGGGGACAAACCCACCCCAGATGGGTACTCATTAACCTGTAATATAATAGTCTAGCTTCAGTATGCATATGATGATGCAATAACTCATGTTCTTAAGACATACTGTTCCATATCTAACAAAAGATAACACCTATCTTCTTCCAATAATTTCATTCCAACACAAAATAAAAGTAAGAAAACAAAATCTATTTTGTCAAATGAAAGAACAATCACAAATAAAGTGCATAATATATAGTTTCATACCGTTAACTGGTCCAAAACAATAGCTTCATCATCCTTGCAGTTTGGAAGCATAGATATCCTTTCAAGTATAGGGGATACAAATCTTGGAAGTTCACCTAAGTTCTTTCTAGAATCAACGTTCCTTGTCTGTAGCAACAAGAAAAATAGAATTATACAGAAAGTCAGAAACACCTGGAAAGTCATTCATATTCCGAACTTAATTATAGTCATCTAGTATTCGGTAACCCTTTCTTTAAAAACAAAAAGAAAACAAAGAGTAGGAAAAACAACAGAATATCTAGAAAATATTCCGACACAACTACAAATCATTTTAGATTAAAACAGAGGATAGAACCCAAGTAACTTCTTAAACTAAATTGTAAACACGAGGAGAAACCACTATTAATATAACTGGTTTCAAGAAAAAAAGGAGATTCAGTTGTTAACATTCCAATAGCATGCTTTATCATTGCTCTGTTTTAAACCAACTTCCAAATTCTTCCTCTGGTTTAAGCCAATTTCCCATTTCTTGCTCTGTTTCAACCAATTTCCAAGTTGTTACTCTGTTTCAAACTGATATGGAAAAAAAATATAATGGAATTTACAGAATTTTGACAAATTCACGAGAAGAAACATTCCCCCACTCCCACGTTTTAACATGTTGCATGGACTGATACGTCAAATGTAATGATTAGATTTCAAACAAGATATTGCTGTCCAACAAAATAATTGGATATTTTCACAATGGTGTAGTTTATGAACAAATAATCGAGTTTAGGAGGAGGCAAGCTGTGAAATATCTGAGGCTTACTTCATAACAAAATTCATAGCCATAATGCTGAACCCTTCTTTTCGAAAGATTATTCCAATGCCTTTCATCAACTGCTGCAAGTAACTCCTACAGAAACAAAAATAAGATACATAGATAAGGTGTAATGCAGAAAACTAAGTTGATACCTCACAAGTTTAAAAAGAAAAAGTATGTGGACAAGGAATGAACACCTCCTCTTCTTTAGCAGTGACAAAGTCATGAAACAAGTAAAGGCCAGGGATGTTTAAATCTGAAGCCAACAACGATACGGGAACTGAATCATTCGCTCGGCCCTAAAAAGACATCAAATACATTAATGTGAGAAGAAACTGAGGAATGATATACATATTCTGGGAAATCAATTTATGCATCACAACTAAAAACAAACAATTTGAGCAACCACGCAATGTAACGTTTTGTTTCTAAGTGGGAACCATGATATACAACATGACGGAAAAAACATTGAGGCTATATTTGGGTAAGAGATTTCTAAGTCCCAAGAGATTGATGCCAAGGTAGTAAGGAAATGACTACAAAATGTTAGATAGAGGGAGCATTGCAATAGCCGATAGGCATGTAAGAGCGATTTGTCAACGACTCATTCCAAATGGTGATTTGCAAATCCCCCTTGCGTGCCTTTGTAATGTTCATGAACGTCATTTCTAATCTCCGCTATCTAACACTTCGTAGTTCATTCCTTACTAACTCGGCGGCCTCATTCCTTCCTAAAAGTAGCTAATTTATTCAATACAATAAAAAAAAAATACACACTATTCCTGCTACCCTAAAGATTCACCAGAACAATGATGAGCATCCAGTTTTACCACATCAATTAAAACAACCCAACAAACAAAAACGAGTTGAATTCCAAACCTGCGAAGCGGGCTGAATCACAGAGTACCGAATGTGCAAGGAGCGCCCTCCAAGCTCAGGGCAAGGCCGGCCGCCCAATGCATTCAATGCGTTTTGGGCACAACCCTCTTCTGCAAAAGACACAACAACCCGAGCGCCGCTGTCGTCAGCCGCGTACACTCCTTTGATTCCACCGAAGGCAGCAAACACCGCCGCTATGGTGTCGTAGGAGAGTCCCACTGCTGGCCCACAGTTGGCCACGTATAGGTTGGGGCTCGACTGCCCTTTTCCTCCCTTTGGACGCCCAAATCGTGTGAAACCCATCAATGGTGTTCGCTCCACGGCAACTGCAAAGTTATCTCTCGATGTTTATGTCGTAGCCTTTTCCCTTTGAAAATTCTCTCTACCCCCCATTTATCTAATTAAAACTTAGGGGTAATTACCTTTTAAGTTTGAGATGATTTTCAAAACGTATCATTGAATTTTCTCATCCAAATTGCTTATTAATGAAATTCTTTTTATTAATTAAAAGAGGGTGAAAATATATTTTTATCTTTTATCACAATAAAAATGTTAAGAACTGTAACATTATTTACAAAACAAAATTTTACTTTTTTTAAAGCTCACCTACAGATGATTTTATTATCTCTAATTTAAGAAAAAATAAAAACCTCACTCCCTCTTTTCTCGCCCCCACGTTCTCTCTCGCTCCCTTCCTCTCTTCTTCAATTTTAAAAACAAAAGTAAAAAACTTCGCACATTTTATATGTAGGCATAAACTAGTTTTAAATTATAAGGTTTTAAATATTATATCAAGTTAGTGCATCTTCAATAGAAGATGTAATTTGCTTGAAATTGCTACCTTACATGTTTAGTTGGCCGAAAAACAATTCAATGACAGGGTGTAAAATATTTATTCACTGGAAGAGATATATAAAAATGAATATTTACATACTTTCGAAAGAAAAAAAAAAAGGGGCATTTTGATTTAGATGCCTCAAATTTGAATTTTTTTAATCAAATATCTATAACTTTTAAACTTTTGATCAAACATTCTTCTACTAATTTTTAATTAAAAATTGTGATTTTTATTGTATTTAATTAACCAACTAGTTCAGAAAATAATATCACAAATATCCTAAAATCACCACAAACATCCTATCTTATCTTATCATAATTCGTTCAAAATGAATTTTTCTTATTCAAATAATTTTTTTTTGTTTTAAATTCTAAAAACACATAAATATCCTATTGACATACAATTGTGAAATATAACATGCACATATATTAAATATAACGTACCAAACAGATATATTAAATATAACGTACCAATCATTTGGTATGTTATTGGTACGTTATATAAATTTAATCTGGGTACGTATTAGTATTTTGGTACGTTATAAAATATTGCTTTTGGTACGTTATGCAATTCTTTATTTAATACGTACCAAGTTATTAGTACGTTGTATTATCCTTATTTTGGTACATACAAAACTTATGGTACGTTACGTGTAAGTTGTGTAACCCAAAAAAAGATAACTTTTCACATTAAAACATTGCACTAAAAAATATTTTGTCAACTCTTAATAATTAATTATTGGAATAAGGACTCATTTTAAATAAAAATAAAAATGTGAAAACTCTTAGTTCACGTGTGACAGACTGTCCCGATTTATGCATATTTGTTATTCCTCAAAAATGTGAAAGTACGATTTTACCCTTGAGCGTTGGGTTGAATTCTCATTTTTGGGCTCAGTTAGAAGGCCCAAAATGTTTGGCTTTGGACCAATTAAAAAGGTTCCACGTTTGTGGGAACCAATGAAGTTAGCTTTAGTATGTTAGGGTTTAGTTAGTTGTAGTAAGTTAGTTCTAAGCCAATTATGACCTAGAATTTGTGATTTTTTTTGGTGTGCTTGGCTGGCAGTGTGAGGACTACACACACACACCCAAACATCACTCTTGTGCTCTCTCTCTCTCTCCTTCTCTCGGACTTTCACTCATTTTCCGTACAAGTGTACGGACAAACCTCAAACAACCTCTTCCAGTCACGGATCGACGTCAAGAAGGTAATTTTCGAACTCCTTGCAAGCTTCTGAGTTCATTTATACCAATTTTAGGTTTTGGAACCCTTGTTTTCCCGAGAAACCAAAACTCCGATTTGAGTCACAGTTCATGCTCACGTAAAATCGTGTGTTTTAGGAGATTTCAAGCTCACAGGGAGCTTTAGGAGGTCCTCACGAAGCTCGGAGTACTTCGTTGGAAGAATTTGGACGTCGGAATAGCGAGAACGAAGAGTTTGAAATTTTGGCCGGATTATCGAGGCTTCTCCGGCGAGATTCCATGGTTTTCAGGGCTTGAAATTGGTAAGGTTGTGTTCTAAATGTCGTAAGCTTCATTTTGGTACTAGTTTTATGACTTTTGGTGCAAAAACGAAGAAGATAGAAAGTTTTTAAGATTTCCCAATTTCCGGCGACTGCGACGGTCGCCGGAGTTCTGAGGTAGGGGACGACGGAATATTCCTGACGACATCAACTGTTACCGTCAGTGTGCCAGACACGTGCCGCGCGTGGGTGGCGCGTCTGGCCGTGCCATGGCCGGCACGTGAGGGCGCGTGAGGGGTCAAAAATAAATTCTAAAATATAGGGATCTTCCTGAGGTTGTGTAGATCACTTTGGTATATTCAAACACCCCAATTGAGCAAAGTATGAGAAGTTATTTCCAAGTTTCGTTTATGTGTTTTAAAATAACGTTATTACAGTTGTTTCTCACATAGGCGAGACCTATCCGGAGGACGAGAGTAGCCAGGCTAGGCAAGGAGGCTACGATCCGTCTACTTACCAGTGAGTGGGCTTTTGGTTTTCTGTATATACCTATATGCTAAGTATTTTTCCCAGAAATGCATTTTAAATGACTTTATCAATGAATTGCCATGCCAATATATTTATACTATTGTTTATGCATCATGAATTGATATGCATGGTTGTCGACACTGCGGGCTCTCATGTAAGTTCTAGGTAAGTTTATGTGTTGTGGATAAGGAGTTGTGTTATGAAGATTATGATGAGATGCATCGAGAGCTCATTAACCTGCACCCCGGTGTTAGTGCTCCCGCCCAGGGTTAGGGGCATAGTCTTTCACGTGATGTTCACCTCCTGCACCACACGCTCATCTTGGATCCAAGTTAGGTGCACAGTCTTCTCGTATAGACCACTTTCACTGGGCTCGACTCGTAGGTGACCCGCGATCATTCGCACAGTCTTCACGTGATTGTAGCACTAAAGCGTATTGTTTTACACCTAGTCATGTCGTATAGACCACTATAAGTGGGTTCGACTTGTGTGCAGGCATGATTTATGAGCTAGAGTTCATATGATGAGATATTGCAGTTATTATTGCATTTGGATTACTTACATGATGTTTTAGTTTGTATGGCATGGCATATTCATGATTTGTTTACATATTTTGACGATGATGATTTCAGTTGAGATTTGGTATATGTATATACTATTTTCTGCGAAAGTATACAGGTTTTACGGCGAGAGGTTATAACTGTTGTTTATGAAATGATTTTTGAAATGCTTTGTTTTTGCCCACTCACGCTTTTTGTTTTGCGCCCTTCCAGGTTTTAGGTAGCGTTTGTTGGTGACTCTGAGGCTACAGCGGAGGTTCTGACAGGCCATCACATATGTAGGACCACCTTTGGGTGTTACTTAAATTAGTACTTCTTATGCTTGACTGCACTTAGGCTAATTATGCTTTGATTGTGTATTCACTCCTATTTCCGTTCTAGCACTCCTTGAAGTTTGGTTTTTATTCGTTCGTAATTCTTGCTATATTATTGCTTCCGCACTGTGCACATGGCTACGTCACCCTCACGTGAGGGCCAGCATGCCTCGATCTCGATCAGAAGAAACAGGAGTTCACTAACCTGAAACAGGAGAAGTTGTCCGCTAACGAGTACTACAGGAAGTTCACTTATTTGTCCCGCTACGATCCGAAAATTGCTGCTAATCCAGTTGAGATGCTTCGTCGCTTTTAATTGGGTACTAAGAAGAAGTGGCGCTCTATGGCAACTATCCTACCCTGTGCTACTTATCAGGAGTTCTATGAGGTTTTGTTGAGGATTGAGGATTCTAACAAAATGCCTAGTGAGAGTGAAGAAGAAGAAGAAAAAGGTAGTAACTTGAAGAAGTACGATAAAGGCAAAGAACAGTCATCTCAGGGACCTCGACAGACTCAGAGTTTTAAGAAAAGTGGAACTGGTTCTAGTTCTTCCAGTGGGGGTTTTAGTGCCACGGGTCAGAGAAGAGGTGGTAGACCCACTGGAGGATCCCGCTTTCAGAGGCCAAGAGAGTCGGGTGGTACAAGCGCTCCTTTATGTCGTAGGTGCAATAATCGACATTTTGGAGAGTGTCGTCGAGGTAGCAGCGGGTGTTATACATGTGGTCAGACAGGGCATCTGGCTAAGTATTGTCCTCAGAATCCACAGAGACCTCAGCAGTCACAGCAGCCTTCCTTACCACCGCCAGTTCAGACCCAGCAGTTTTCAGTACCTAGTGGTTATGTTCCGACAGGTCGTGGTGGTGCGTACCATTACCAGGGGGATCCCATTCCTTATGCTTCAAGGCAGTATCAGTACCCTCAGGATCCCTATCAGCAGAGTGGTTATGGCCAGTACTTAGGAGGATACATACCTTATCAACAGAGTGGCTTGGGTCAGTATTCAGCCGGTGAGTAACAGTGGCAGTCTGGAGGTGTAGTACACAAGGCTGAGGTGTTCACGCTAGTAGAGGTCGAGGAGGACGATAGCAGGCCTAGGGGCGAATCAACAACATTACTTTGCAGGACGCCCAGAACCATCCTGATTTAATAATAGGTACGTTAAATGTTCTCGGTCATTTTGCTAGAGTCTTAATTGATTGTGGAGCTACCCATTCTGTTATTTCTCATACATTTGCTCAGTTGACTCAACCTCAATCTACACCTCTAGGTTATGAGTTAGAATTTTCTATGCCTAGAAGAGAAAAATGTTCTGTTAGCTGTGTCTACCCGGGTTGTCCTATGTTGATGGAGAATGTAGTAATGCCAGCTAACCTCCTCTCATTAGATCTTGTGCATTTTGATGTGATTTTGGGAGCATACTGGTTACACTATAACTATGTCGACATCCACTGTCGCGAGAAGACGGTGACTTTCCGTCACCCAGGTTTACCCGGAGTTACATTCGTAGGTGAACGTGGTGGAGTGAGGCATGGTGTTATTTCTGCCTTGAGGGCAAAGGAGTTGTTGAATAAAGGGTGCCAGGGATACTTAGCTCACTTGTGTTGAATGATACTACTCCCAGTAGTGTGGAGGAAGTTCGAGTGGTTAGGCATTTTCCGGATGTCTTTCCTGATGATTTGCTTGGATTACCGCCTGATAGAGATATGGAGTTTACCATCGATTTACTTCCAGGTGCGGACCCTATATCTCTAACTCCATATAGAATGGCTCCTGCTGAGTTAAGAGAATTGAAAACCCAGTTGCAGGAATTAGTGGATAAAGGTTTCATTCAGCCTAGTGTTTCACCCTGGGGAGCCCCGGTGTTGTTTGTTCGGAAGAAAGACGGAACCTTGAGGCTGTGTATAGATTATCGGCAATTGAATCAGGTAACAATTAAAAACCGTTATCTATTGCCACGTATAAATGATCTATTTGACCAACTTCGAGGTGCTTGTGTGTTCTCGAAGATTGATTTAAGGTCTGGGTATTGTTAGCTAAAGAATAGGAGTGATGATGTCCGTAAAACGGTTTTTAGGACTCGTTATGGTCATTATGAGTTCCTTGTGATGTCGTCCGAATTAACAAATGCACCAGCAGCTTTCATGGGCTTGATGAACAAAGTATTCCAGCAATATCTTGACAGGTTCGTCATTGTCTTTATCGATAATATACTGGTATACTCTAGAACTAAAGAAGAGCATGTGCGACATCTCTCTTTGGTGTTGAAGAAGCTGAGGGAACATCGCATTTATGCCAAGTTCAGTAAATGCCAGTTTTGGTTAAATCAAGTGGCATTCTTGGGTCATGTTCATGTTGTATCAGCTCAAGGAATTCGGGTGGACCCTCAGAAGATTGCAGCTGTGGAGAGTTGGGAGCAGCCACGAACCGTCACCGAGGTACAGAGTTTCCTGGGCTTAGCAGGTTACTATCGACGGTTTGTTAAGGATTTCTCAGTGATTGCCTTACCACTTACACGGTTGACTAGGAAGGAAGTTAAGTTTGAGTGGGATGAGAATTGCGAGCAAATTTTCCAGCAGCTTAAGTATTGTCTCACTTATGCACATGTTCTAACACTTCCGGACGACAATGGTAACTTTGAGATTTATAGCGATGCTTCTTTGAATCGCCTGGGATGTGATGCAACATTGGGGGTAATTGCTTATGCTTCGAGACAGTTGAAGCCTCATGAAATGAATTATCCTACACATGATTTGGAATTAGCAACCGTCATTTTCGCTCTGAAGATTTGGAGACATTATCTCTATGGTGAGAAGTGTAAGATTTTTACAGACCACAAAAGTCTTCAATATCTTTTCACTCAGAAAGATCTTAACCTTCGGCAGCGGAGATGGATAGAATTACTCAGTGATTATGATTGCACGATTGAGTATCACCCTGGACGTGCAAAAGTAGTGGCTAATGCACTGAGTAGGAAGTCTCAAGGTCGAGTTAATGCCTTGTACACATCTCGTGTTCCTCTTCTTGCAGATTTGAGGTCCACTGGAGTGAAGTTGGGACTAGAAGAAAAGGAAGAAGCCTTGGTGGAAGCACGAGAGGAAGCTTTACTTGCTAATTTCCAGGTTAGGCCTATTCTAATTGATCGTATACTGGCTGCTCAGATGGAAGATGAAGAAGTTCAAGAATTAATTCATGCCAGAAGCAAGGGGAAAAAGAAAGATTTGAGAATTCGGGAAACTGATGGTATGTTGATGCAAGAAAACCGAATGTACGTGCCTAATATTGAGGAATTAAAGAAAGAAATTCTTGATGAGGCACACATTTCAGCATATGCCATGCATCCAGGAGGCACTAAGATGTATCATACCATCAGACCATTTTACTATTGACCAGGTATGAAAAGAGAAATTGCTGAGTATGTTAATAGGTGTGCAGTTTGTCAGCAGGTCAAAGCTGAAAGGAAGAAGCCATTTGGTTTAATGCAGCCACTTCCCATTCCACAATGGAAATGGGAAAATATCACTATGGATTTTGTGTACAAGCTTCCTCGTACACGGAATGGTTATGATGGCATTTGGGTGATTGTAGATCGACTTACCAAGTCAGCGCACTTCATTCCTGTGGGGGAAAAGTATTCTCTGAACAAATTAGCTAAGTTGTTCTTGATCAAGATAGTGAAGTGTCACGGCGTACGAGTGAGTATTATCTCGGATCGGGATCCCAGGTTCACTTCTAAGTTCTGGGTGGCATTCCAGGAAGCTATTGGTGCAAATCTACTTTATAGCACAGCGTACCATCCTCAGACAGATGGTCAGTCGGAGAGGACGATTCAGACTTTGGAAGATATGCTAAGATCTTCAGTACTTCAGTTTGGTGATGATTGGCATGCAAAGTTGGATTTGATGGAATTTGCCTATAATAACAGCTACCATTCTAGCATCGGGATGGCACCGTTTGAGGCACTATATGGTAGAGCTTGCCGTACACCGTTGTGTTGGTCGGAAGTGGGTGAAAGAGCATTGGTGAGCCCTGAGATAGTAGAGGAGAATACTCAGAATGTTCAGGTGATTAAAGCTAATCTAAAAACGGCCCAAGATCGACAGAAGAGCCTTGCTGATAGACATGCCACTAACAGAGTGTATAACGTCGGTGATTGGGTATTCTTGAAATTATCGCCTTGAAAATGAGTTGTAATGTTCGGGAAAAGGGGTAAGCTAAGCCCTAGGTACATCAGACCTTACCAGATCACTGAGCGAGTTGGTGAAGTCACATACAGGCTTGAGTTGCCTCCGGAATTGGCTAGAGTGCACAATGTATTTCATGTCTCTATGCTTCGTCATTATGTTCCAGATCCTTCACACATGATACCTCCTCAACCGCTAGAGATTAATCCAGACTTGACTTATGAAGAGGAGCCAGTGACGATTTTGGATTGGAAGGACAAAGTGCGGAGGAACAAGACTATTCGGATGGTAAAGGTCTTGTGGAAGAAGCAACGTGGGAAATAGAGGATAGAATGAGAGATTTGTAACCACGTTTGTTTTATAGTTATTAGCAGTTGTTTTGTAACTATTGTTGTTTGAATTTCGAGGACAAAATTTTCTTAAGGGGGGTAGATTGTGACAGCCCGTCCCGATTTATGCATATTTGTTATTCCTCAAAAATGTGAAAGTACGATTTTACCCTTGAGCGTTGGGTTGAATTCTCATTTTTGGGCTAAGTTAGAAGGCCCAAATTGTTTGGCTTTGGACCAATTAAAAAGGTTCCAAGTTTGTGGGAACCAATGAAGTTAGCTTTAGTATGTTAGGGTTTAGTTAGTTGTAGTAAGTTAGTTCTAAGCCAATTCGGACTTAGAATTTGTGATATTTTTTTGTGTGTTTGGCTGGTAGTGTGAGGACCAAACATCACTCATGTGCTCTCTCTCTCTCCTTCTCTCGAACTTTCACTCATTTTCCGTACAAGTGTACGGACGAACCTCAAACAACCTCTTCCAGTCACGGATCGACGTCAAGAAGGTAATTTTCGAACTCCTTGCAAGCTTCTGAGTTCATTTATACCAATTTTAGGTTTTGGAACCCTTGTTTTCCCGAGAAACCAAAACTCCGATTTGAGTCACTGTTCATGCTCACGTAAAATCGTGTGTTTTAGGAGATTTCAAGCTCACAAGGAGCTTTAGGAGGTCCTCACGAAGCTCGGAGTACTTCGTTGAAAGAATTTGAACGTCGGAATAGCGAGAACGAAAGAGTTTAAAATTTTTGCCGGATTATCGAGGCTTCTCCGGTGAGATTCTGTGGTTTTCAGGGCTTGAAATTGGTAAGGTTATGTTCTAAATGTCATAAGCTTCATTTTGGTACTAGTTTCATGAATTTTGGTGCAAAAACGAAGAAGCTAGAAAGTTTTTCGCCGTCGCCGGAGTTCTGAGGTAGGGGACGACGGAATATTCCTGACGGCTTTGGTTAATTTGACGGAATATGCTTGCTTTTTAACGGAATATTCCTGACGGCGTCAACTGTTGACGTCAGTGTGCCAGACACGTGCCGCGCGTGGGTGGCGCGTCTGGCCGTGCCATGGCCGGCACGTGAGGGCACGCGAGGGGTCAAAAATAAATTCTAAAAAAATGGGGATGTTCCTGAGGTTGTGTAGATCACTTTGGTATATTCAAACACCCCAATTGAGCAATGTATGAGAAGTTATTTCCAAGTTTCGTTTATGTGTTTTAAAATAACGTTATTATAGTTGTTTCTCACATAGGCGAGACCTATCCAGAGGACGAGCGTAGCCAGGCTAGGCACGGAGGCTACAATCCGTCTACTTACCAGTGAGTGGGCTTTTGGTTTTCTGTATATACATATATGCTAAGTATTTTTCCCAAAAATGCATTTTAAATGACTTTATCAATGAATTGCCATGCCAATATATTTATATAATTGTTTATGCATCATGAATTGTATATGCATGGTTGTCGACCCTGCGGGCGCTCAAGTAAGTTCCAGGTAAGTTTATGTGTTGTGGATAAGGAGTTGTGTTATGAAGATTATGATGAGATGTGTGGATGCAAATTTCCGCCTCCTTCTTCTTGGACAAAATTGCACCTACAAAACAATTAACACCTTAGGGTCAAGGCTAAAAGCCTCACGCGCCTATGATGAATGGGGGGGACTTTGGCCGAAGAACCTCCGATGCCAAAGTTAGAATTTAGAGAGAAAGAGTGTTTAGAGAATTTTGGGATTTTTGCAAGAGTGTTGGAATGAGTATTTGGTGAAAATAGGAGCCTATTTATAGGGTTAGGCTTGTCCATTTTTTTTAGAAGAAATGGCCGGCCTTAGTGGGGTTTTTAGGTTGAAATTTTGGTTTAATTAGCCAATTTATTGGCTAATTAAACCTAAAGGAATAAATTGGTGGTTACAAAATTGATTAATTTGTATAAATGAGGTAATAAAATGGAGAAAATAAGAAAGGTGTGGAGCAAGGAAAGGTGGCCTGTTTTGACTAGCTTTTGGGATTAATTTAGGTGACTTATTTGATATAATGGATGATTAAATTGGTGATTAATTAATCCATTAATTAGCCAATTAATCTCTATTTATATGGAATAATTTGTAGGTTATGAAGTAATTACCTAAGATGAGGATGGATGAGATAACTTTCAATTTGTTACCTTTTTTGGGCACTTTTGACTTGGTTTAGGGATGATTGCCCGCTGCTCGCGTGTAGGAATCCCAGTATGCCTCAAGTGTATTTTTGTCCTCTTTTACCCAAAAATCCACGTGTCGCCTTGTGATTATTTTTGGCTCCACAAATGCCCCCACACCTGTTGGGCTGCTCGCAGGAAAGGGCAGCAGGTGTAGAGATTTCCTTGCTTTTAGGAGACTTAGGATTGCTTCCTATTTTGATGTAGATTCCCTCTTCAATAGGAAATTAGATCCTTCTAGGAAAGGGAAATAAATTTCTCTCAAAGCCTATTTAAGTCCACCTTAAGTGGGTTATTAAATCAAGTTTGGAGAACGATTTATTCTACCCTACAAGAAAGAGAGAGCTTAGAGGATATTTGTTCCCCCTCCTCTAGCAATCTTCTACATCTTGCCCGTGCAAAGGACCGTCTTTCGTTGATTTCTTCGTCTTCTCCGTGCCACACCGATGTAAGAAAATTTTAATTTTTCTTGTCTTCTTTTCGGATAGTGCTGTCGCGAGGCAGCCGTCGGGGTGGTGCAACACGTCGGCTGGCAGGGGCCGGGAGTCGGTTTGGCATGGGCCGAGGAGGTGTTGTAGCAAGGGCCACTACTTGGGTTGCTTGGTTTGGCTAGAGCCAAGGGCAGCTTGAGCGGCTGGGGCGCAGTGCTAGGGTAGTCGCATGGCTCATATCCTTTAGGCTCTTGGATCTGACGCGGGCCAAGTTGGCGATTGAGAGAAATGAGAAGGTCGCGGGCTTCATGGGCCGCTGGAATGCTAGGCATGCAGACCTCCTGCCTGCTAGAATGCTGGGTTGAGCTCCTCTGCTGAGTACCGCAAATGGCGTTAGCTGCTTAGTCCTCTTTGTCAGGAGAAAAGTGGGCTGCTCCCGAGAGAAGATGTAAAGTGGATCGAGGCGGATGCATTGGCTTGTCTGAACGCTGTTGTGTAGCCTATTATGAATGAAGGTGGAAAGAAGAGATCTTCCCGCCTGCTCAAGATATGCCAGTTGGGAAAAACTGAAGACTTCCTCCGTTGCTTGTGAGGGTCCGCCTGCTGCCGAGAGGCTTGTGATGGACATGACTTCTTCCAATGGGAAAAAATAAGGCTGCTAGATCTGAGCATGTGGCGTCTGCCATGCCGAGAATGGCTTGTACGATTGCTGATAGAATTGCTCAACGTAAAGGTCATTTCATGCCCCTAGTGCTGAAACATGTACCAAGACGTTCGTTGGGAGCCAAGTTTGGTTCACCTTTGGAGAAGTTTGCTATTATAAAGAGCAATAAGGTGGACTTTGTTAGTAAGGTGGCGCCGAGGCCCACTTCCTCTGCTATTGAGACTGATTAGCCCACTGAGAAGGAAGAAACTGCTAGCATGGGCAGCTGTGTGCTCTTGAAACCAGATCTGCTTGAAGACACGGACGCTTGTGCCAAGTTTGTTGATGGCGTTAGAAAGGTTTGCTTGCCCAAGTTCCTTTGCAACGCATACAACACAATATAGAATGACTGATCTGCTTGCTATGATGCAAATATAGCAAGGCTACCAAGGAGGGTGGCGAAGACTATGGTAGCTGAAGCTTATTCATCAACCAAGGAGATTAAGAGGTTGGATTCTGAGCTCGTTGCTTTGAAGGGGTCTAATATTTCTGCCCTCATTTCTCTGCAGCTTTAGACCGCTCGCCAAGAGATCGTTGACTTGAAGACTAGGCTTGATGCGATCCAAGTTAAGTATGAAAGGATAAAGATCTTGAGTTTGCAGTTTCTGAGCTTCGTTTCGCTACTTATGCAAAGGATGAAGAGTTGATTGCTGCTTATAATCAAGTGATACACTTCAAGAGAATCGTCAATAGGCTTGAACCCCAAGTGTTGGAACTTCAAGGTGTACTGAAGATCAACGAAAGTCTGAAGAAAGAAGTGGATGAGCTGCAGAGCGTCCGTGTTGGTCTGCTTGAGGAGAATGAGCAGCTGAAGGGTGAGAATGATGGGCTCGAGGTTTCGAGACCTTCTTTATTTCTCCGGAAAACTTGTTCACCTTTACTTTTGAGGCCTCCATTGGTGAAGTGGTCGGAGATGTTGGTGCCCAGGCTGGTGCAGCCGGGGTAAAGCGCCGGATGGTGCTGCTGTTAAGAATGTCGCGGCTGCTGAAGGTGTGGCGACTGAGTAGTCGTAGAGTGTCCAAGCTGTTGAAGAGTAGTCTTCTAGGTTGTTTTTCAGATTTTCTTTGTTTCCCTCATTGTTTTTTGCTTTGCTTGAACTTCTTCGGTCTTTGCTAGTTGTTTATCAATTTTGCTAGAAAATTTAATAAACTTGCTTCCTTCGTTTTTCTCCATCTTCCCTTCTTTTGTTCATGCCCTAACCTTTAGACTTTATAAACCAGTGGCAGGCGTGCTACTTTTTTATAAGCAGACAAGCCGCGTAGCCTATGCAGTCGTAGGTGTTGGTGTAGAACTTTGCAAAGTTGTTAACCATAGGGTCGGCAGCCGGACGCCTTACTTATAGAAGTAGACAAGTCTGCGTGACCACTAGGCTGTTAACCTTGGCTTTCTTCAATTTCGTAGGTTGCGTAGCAAGTATCACAACACTTTAGGACTTGGTACAAGTCATTCCGCGCTTGGCAGAGGTGAAGCTTATCGACTACGTAGCATGTCGGCAGTGGATAAAACTTCGTATATGCACGCTAGTTTAACCTTTCACAAGAATGTGCGGTTGTATAAGTCTAGCGCGGCTTTACTGCTTGAAGGGTAAGCCGTAGGCAGTCTTCCTGAAATCGTAGGCTACCTTAGTGCACTCGGTAACAGCTTTAGGGTTCCAGGGCAGCCGTCCATCTGATGTACTGCGTAATGTGCCCCCTCCGTCTCTAGGGCCCGATTCCCTGCAGATTAGGCCAAGAGACCCAAAATCCTTCAATTAGCTAAGCCTTGAAAAAGACCATTGTGGCTACTTCTAGGAATCTCGGCGTAAGCCATCGTGCATCTAGTTATACTAGGGCAGCCAGGCTCATCCACGTCTGGATATTCGGAGTGTAGAGTTTATCATCCTGCTTTGGAGAGTAGACCCATGTGGGTGTCGGGGAATTAGTTTATCCTCTCACACTGGAGAGCATGGTTGGTCCCTCGGGGGGTGCAATTCCTGCGATGAGTCCCTAAGAAGGGCGCAGTCTTCTTTTGAAGTGCAGGAGTGATCGGTTGTTGTAAACATGCAGCCAAGCCAAGTTGTGATTACTTCTAAATTCCTCATTGAAAAACGAGTGAAACAAACGAGAACTTAGCTATAATGTAGGAACTGCATAACAACTGGATAGTCCTCGGCTTGTGAGGTGGTGCATGTCGAGCTGCTTGAGTCTTCGGGCTTTGTTATAGCGGGAGATCACACATGGTACTTCCTCAGATTGTAGGCGTTCCACTGCTTTTCGATCTTTTTGTCGTTTTATGGTGGCGAGGGTGTAATTACTCTTGCTGCCTACTCTGCTGATCTTGTATGGACCTTCCTAGATGGGATCCATCTTTTTGGAGCCTTCTCTGCGAGCAATGATGAAGGCTTTTCTTTGGACAAAACCTCCGGGCTGGAACTGCCGGATTTTGGCCCTTTTGTTGTAGCTGGATAGGAGCTGTTATTGGTAGGCTGTCATACGGGTTATGGTCTGATCACGCTTCTCTTCTACCAGATCTAAGCTTGTGGCCATCTCCTTATTGTTCTGCTAAATGCTTAGTAGTAGAACGATGATACTTGGATTGATGACATTAGGATGAATGAATTCTTCTGAGCCAAATGCCAAAGAGAAAGGAATTTCACCGGTTGCTCATCTTTTGGTGGTGCGATATGCCCATAAACATCTTGGGAATTCGTCTGGCCATCTTCCCTTCTTATTAGTGAGGGATTTCTTGAGGCAGTCGAGGATCGTCTTGTTGGATGCTTTGACCTGCCCATTGCCTTGAGGATACCTCGACGTGGACATGTGCTGCTTGATTCCATATTTTTGAAAGAAGTTCGCCAAATCTCTGCCCATGAATTGCGGGTCGTTGTTTGGTGACGATGAACTGAGGGGTGCCATATCAGCAAATGATGTTCCTCCATACGAAGCGCTCTATGTCCATCTGAGTCGTGGTCGTCATGGGCTCTACTTCTACCCATTTGGTGAAGTAGTCGATTGCCATGATCATCATGCCTCTGCCCCCAGTAGTAGGTGACATAGGTCTTACTAGGTCGATTGCCCACTACATGAATGGTCAAGGACTCGTCTATGGGTGTAGCTCGTTGGTAAGCAGTACTGGTGCTAGCTTGTAGCGTTGGCAGCGGTCGTAGCGGTCGTACTTTTATACTATCTCCTTAGCATCTTGGTGCATGGTAGGCTAGTAGTAGCCTGCGTTAAGAGCCTTCTGTGCTAAGGATCAACCTCCGAAGTGGTTTCCACAAATGCATTCATGGATTGAGCTTAAAACCTTCAAGTCATTGGGATGCGTTAGGCAGCAGAGATGTGGTCCGGTGTAAAATCTTCGGATGAGAATGTCATTCCACATGTAATAGTGTGCTGCCCTTATTTGGAGCTTTCTAGACTCTAACCTGTGACACTTCGACTGCTGGCTAACGCATTTGCGTGGGCGTTGTCTGCCCGTGAAACTTGAGTGAGAGTGTATGTCTGGAATGCCTCAAATTGCTTGCGTACCTTCTCTAGGTATTGTGTCATCCTTGGATGTTTTGCCGCGTACTCCCTAGTAGTTTGGCTAGTGATTAGCTGGGAATTGGAATGAATTGCAAGCTTCTTCACCACCAATTCTTTTGTCATTCGGAGGCTTGCTAGTAGGGCCTTGTACTCTGCTTCAATGTTAGATGCTGTGAAGCCTAAGGTGATCGTCTGCTCGAGCATTGAACCATCTAGGGCGACAATGACCACACCTGCTTCCAATCCTTTGTAGTTGGATGCGTTGTCGACATGCAAATGCCAGAATTCTCCATTGAGGGAGCAGGTGAGGCTAAGGTGTGCTCGGCTGCCTCTGAGGCGTCGTTTGGCCTCTCTATTGCATTGCCTAAGCCAGGCGTGAAGGCGCAGTAGGGAGCCGTGGAGCTGGTCCCATGTTACACGTAGCAGGAAATGCTCAACTGTCGGTATTGGACCACTCTAGAGTTGAATTATGGAGCAAATGTCGGTTGGGACCGTGTGACACACAGCTGGAGATAGTGCTCAAATGCTGGTACATGCTGCTCCTATGTAGAACCTTTTGGGGTGACGAGGACAAAACTTGCTTCCGAGTGCGTCCTTCTAGTGTTCGTCTGCCCTTGGCGTGCCTTTTGGGCTGAGTTGTTGCGTTCGTCAGAAAACTTTGCATCGTCAGTGTCTGCGCCTTTATCATCCCGCGTCTAGATTGGGCGGAATAGCGCGTCATGAAGATGACTGCGTGCGTCTGAAGGTATAACTTGAGCTTCCGGGTTGCAACAACTATCGCCAAAATTAGCTTTTGAATTTCTGGTAGCATCGAGGAGAGCTTTTGAACTGTGGAATACAGGTAGTCGGGCCCCCAGCTCTTCTCGTATGATGGTAGAGCTTATTACTGCTTCAGATACCGTCAAACATGCGAATAGATCCTCCGTTGCTTCCGGTTTGGATAATTGGGAAGTGATGTCAGGTATTCCTTCCGGTCCTTGAATCTGGATCAGCAAGCCTCGTCCCAAAGTGCGTGCTTTTCTGCTAGAGCTAAAGAGTCTGCCAGAGTCAGATCTTCTTTCATTATCAATTTTTTGAACAGCGGGTGGTCTGCTGGAAGCCCTTTTTGGAAGGCTGCTCTAGCTATCGAGTCGTTGCATCCGGCTATCTTTGCCTTCTCTACTTTGAACCTCTTCACATAGTCGCGAAGCGACTCCTTTGGGTTCTTCTTGACGTTGAACAAGTGGTCGGACTTCATCTTGATCGAGCGGTAGGATAAATATTCTTTGGTGAAAACCAAAGAAAGTTCGTCGAAACTCCGGATAGATTGTGGCGGCAGGGTGTAGAACCAATCTTGCGCCTCGCCTTGTAGAGTAGTGGCGAATATCTTGCACATGAGATCGTCATTGTTTCGATAGAGGATCATTGCTCTTCGGTAGTGCTTTAAGTGTAAGATATTCTATTGAGTTTAGCATGCCACATTTCTCATGTGGAGGCTCTACCTGCTCGATCTCGTCCGTGAATGGTGACCTGCTTATGTTGGTCATATCCCGTCGTAGTGCCTGGAAATCGCGCAATCGCTTGGTCAAGATTCTCTCTACTTCTTCCTGAATTTGCCTTTGTTGGGGTAGTGGAGCTCTCGGCTACCCCCAGTTTTGACCTGCTGGTCTAGGCTACTCTTCTACGTGCTCGGCTCGTCTATGCTGCGGTAGCGGTGCATGTGGTGGATTCCTAGCATGGGAGGGATTTCACAAGCTATTGGTTGAACTTGAGCCGGATTGAGTGACTGCTTCTCTCCGTCCGTCATGCTGCCTACTCCGATGTGATGTAGAGGATGCTTCTTGCGGACTTAGCTGCGAATGAACACTTCGCTTGGAAGGCTGCTCATGTTGATTATCGGAGTGTGACCTTAACCGTGAGTGTATGCTCGACCATGGGCCTAGTCGAGAGTGCACGCTCCTCTGCGCGCTAAGACGGGAGTATACCCTATCTCCGGAGCCCAATCGGGAGTGTACTCTGCCCAAATGCTCGGTTCGGGGCTGGTCGAGTGGCTGCTTGCCGGGGCGCTGCTGGAAAGGTTCTTCATCTGCCCTTGCCCTTCTTCGGGACACCTCGTTTGGGACACGTTGCATCTTGGTGCACTGCAAGAGCTGGTTTACCAAGGTCGTCTGTTGTGCTAGGGCGCTCGTCAACTCTATGACTTATCGAGACAAGTGTTGTTCGCCATTTGGATTGGAAGAGCTTGGAATGAATGTGCCTCCTCGAGCAGTGGAAGGGTGGTAGACTCCAGGCGCGAGATTTGAGTTGGGAAATGCCAAATCCGCGGAGAAATATGGTGAGAATGCCCCCAGCTCGATGGTAGGTCCGGATGGTTGAGATAATCTTGGGCCGACTTGGGTTGCTTGAAAGGCCACGGGAGTAGAATGGGCCACGAGAGCAGGCTGGGCCACGAGGGTGGGCTGCTTGGCGGGAGCAAGCTGGGCCACGAGTGTGGGCTGCTCGGCGGGAGCAAGCTAGGCCACGAGAGTGGGCTGCTCGGCAGGAGCAGGCTGGGCCACGAGTGTGGGCTGCTCGGCGGGAGCAGGCTGGGCCACTAGTGTGGGCTGCTCGACGGGAGCAGGCTAGACCACGGGAGCAGGCTGGACTACGGGAGTGGGCTGCTTGGCGTGTGGTACACGTGGGTACGAGGCTTGGGCTCGGCTCGGCAACGTATTGGGCTTAGAGTAACATGGCTTGGGTCGTGGCCTTAGATGGCACGGCTCGGGCCGTGGTGATGGCGCCATGGACCTCGCTGTGGGTGGCTACCGTTGTAGCCACCGCGATGGTTCCTGTGGTGGAAACTCGTGGTGGTGGTGCTGCTCCACTTATTGTCACATTCAACCTCGTGGATTGCCGCGGTCCCATTTCTTGAATATTTGAATTTTCACTAGTGGAATTTTCTAAATTTCTAGCCATTGTATTTTTTTTTTTTTTTTTGTACGTTTTATCAAAGAATCTTTGAAAAATAAAAAATTCTAATAATAAGAACGTATGAAAAAAAATACAAGTGGACTAGAAAATAGAGAAAAAAAACCTTTTTTATGCGAGAGTCTTCTACGAGTGTGGATTTCTTTCTCTCAATGAAAGCACCAATTTGTGGATGCAAATTTCCGCCTCCTTCTTCTTGGACAAAATTGCACCTACAAAACAATTAACACCTTAGGGTCAAGGCCAAAAGCCTCACGCGCCCATGATGAATGGGGGGGGGGGGACTTTGGCCGAAGAACCTCCGATGCCAAAGTTAGAATTTAGAAAGAAATAGTGTTTAGAGAATTTTGGGATTTTTGCAAGAGTGTTGGAATGAGTATTTGGTGAAAATAGGAGCCTATTTATAGGGTTAGGCTTGTCCATTTTTTTAGAAGAAATGGTCGGCCTTAATGGGGTTTTTTAGGTTGAAATTTTGGTTTAATTAGCCAATTTATTGGCTAATTAAACCTAAAGGAATAAATTGGTGGATACAAAATTGATTAATTTGTATAAATGGGGTAATAAAATGGAGAAAATAAGAAAGGTGTGGAGCAAGGAAAGGTGGCCGGTTTTGACTAGCTTTTGGGATTAATTTGGGTGACTTATTTGATATAATGGATGATTAAATTGGTGATTAATGGATTAATTAGGAATTAATCCATTAATTAGCCAATTAATCTCTTTTTATATGAAATAATTTGTAGGTTATGAAGTAATTACCTAAGATGAGGATGGATGAGATAACTTTGAATTTGTTACCTTTTTTGGGCACTTTTGACTTGGTTTAGGGATGATTGCCCGCTGCTCGCATGTAGGAATCCCAGTATGCCTCAAGGGTATTTTTGTCCTCTTTTACCCAAAAATCCACATGTCGCCTTGTGATTATTTTTGGCTCCACAAGATGCATCGAGAGCTCATTAACCTGTACCCCGATGTTAGTGCTCCCGCCCAGGGTTAGGGGCATAGTCTTTCACGTGATGTTCACCTCCCGCACCACACGCTCTTCTTGGATCCAAGTTAGGTGCACAGTCCTGTCATATAGACCACTTTCAGTGGGTTCGACTCGTAGGTGACCCGCGATCATTCGCACAATCTTCACGTGATTGTAGCACTAGAGCGTATTGTTTTACACCTAGTCTTGTCGTATAGACCACTATAAGTGGGTTCGACTCGTGTGCAGGCATGATTTATGAGTTAGAGTTCAGATGATGAGATATTGCAGTTATTATTGCATTTGGATTACTTACCTGATGTTTTAGTTTGTATGGCATGGCATATTCATGATTTGTTTACATATTTTGACGATGATGATTTCAGTTGAGATTTGGTATATGTATATACTATTTTCTGCAAAAGTATATAGGTTTTACGGCGAGAGGTTATAACTGTTGTTTATGAAATGATTTTCGAAAAGCTTTGTTTTTGCCCACTCACGCTTTTTGTTTTGCGCCCCTCCAGGTTTTAGGTAGCGTTTGTTGGTGACTCACGAGGCTACAGCGAAGGTTCTTAGAGGCCATCACATATGTAGGACCACCTTTGGGTGTTACTTAAATTAGTACTTCTTATGCTTGACTGCACTTAGGCTAATTATGCTCTGATTGTGTATTCACACCTATTTCCGTTCTCGCACTCCTTGAAGTTTGGTTTTTATTCGTTCGTAATTCTTGCAATATTATTGCTTCCGCACTGTGCACATGGTTACGTCACCCTCACGTGAAGGCCAGCATGCCTCGATCTCAGTCGGGGTGTGTCATCACGTTTCTACTATAAGTAATTGTTAAAAAATTCAAATTTATTTTCAGTTGCATGAAATTAGATAGTCTAGTCTACATCTCAATTTTAATTATAAACGAACTCTTGTTTTTTTATAATCTATATAAAATGTTGAGTTGGAAATTGGAAAAACTATATTTCATCCAATTAATCTTGAACCCCAGTAGATATAATTGAATCCTTAAATTGAGGAAGGGATGATGTAAGATCCCACATCGCCCAGGGGTGTGGATCATGTAAGCCTTATATGTATATTCTCATCTCTACCTAGCACGATGCCTTTTTGGAGCTCATTGGCTTCGGGTTCCGTAGGAACTCTGAAGTTAAGTGAGAATGGGCTTGAGCACTCCCAGGATGGGTGACCTGCTGGGAAGTTTTGCTCGCGTGAGTTCCCAGAAACAAAACCGTGAGGGCGTGGTCGGGGCCCAAAGCGGACAATATCGTGCTACGGCGGAGTCGAGCCCGGGATGTAGTGGGGCCCGGGCCGGGATGTGACAGATGAGATTCCATAAAAATAGCAATAAATTAATGAATATTATTGAGTGCATTTTTTTACATAGAAATGGATTTAAAAGAATTTATAAAATACATAAACAAAGAATATAACTGGAATATAAAGTTTAATTAAAAGTAAAAGCACTTTAATCAAAAGTTGAAAAGTTCAGATGTTTAATTTAGAAAAATCTAAAATGAGGCATTTAATTCTAATTTATCCAAAAAAAAAAAACCGGACTGTAATTATAAAATCAAAAAAGAAAAGTAAAGTTTGGTACCTCATTTTACGATTCCAAAACGACTATTTGACTCTATACATGTACTTAGTTAAAGTGTGCAGGATAAAAGCATGAAGTTGGGAGAAAAATATGAAATAGTACAAAGTTTTTGTTCAAAACAAAAGGATTTGGGTTGTGTGGAGTGTAAGTAGAAATATACTTTTAGGGTGTGTTTGTTTCCCTTCACTAGCTCTCATTAGACTGGACTGGACTAATAGTTAGTCCAGTCCCATGTTTGTTCCCAGCAGGGATTAGATTTAATGAGACTAAGTCTCACTCGCCTAGACTAAATCATGGGCTAGCCGGTCTTAGCGAAACCCCCCAAAAACCATGGGACTAGCTAAGATTATCCTCTCTCTCGTCCTTGTCATGCTCAACGACCACTCCCTACAGACTCCTCGTCATCTCCGGTCACCTAGGTCAATCATTAACTTTCCGATTCTACTTTCTTTCAGATCCATTTCACAACCAACTTTCATATAAAATATACCAAATTGAAGCTGGTAGTGACAAGATTATGATTCTACCTGAATCGAGGCCAAAAGGTGGTCGAATGTGGCCGGAAAATGGCCTGGAAGTATCGGCTTGTTTGGGCTTCTTCAAATCCATGACAGATTTGACCATGCAAAGCTAAGATCTCGGTCCAGGGATGGTGAGGAATTTTTTGGTGGTGCTCACTTCATCCAATTCAACAAGGGTTGGCCGGAAAACACATCGGGAAACCTGCTACTCGTGTGGAAAAATGGAGTCGTGAGGTTCCGTTCGAACAGCGCATAGCTAGAGATGGAAGAAGGACAGAGAAATAGAGACTGGAATCGATAAGGAGTTTGATCGGGAATGAGAAAAAGACAGGAATCAAGAGGTCTGGGAGGAAAAAAGAGGGAGTGGGTGGGACGAAGAACTGAGAAAAGAGGGAGAGTGGGACAAAAATGGTAGGAAAAGATGGAGAAAAAGATAAGATCATAATAAAATATTAATACTTTATAGGTTAAATAATATAATATTATAATTTGTTATTATCCAGATTCTTAGTCCAACACTGCACCAAGCACTTCACTAAGTTAGTCCAACTTAGTCTAGTCTAAGCCAGTCCAGCTTAATCCCTGAAGCTAGTCTAGTCCGAGACAGTCCGGTGCAACAAATGCACCCTTAAGGTTTAAGCCATACTAGCATTTATGCACGTGCTTACGCATATGTAAAAGATATTTTTTAAATCACGGCATGTTACATGCGACTTACATATTTTTAATGTATTTATATGTGTGAATTGCTTTAATATTTTTTTAATGAAATCATTGTACTGATTTTTTTTTCTTTCAATTTTTTTTTAATGCTAGTGGGTTAACAAGGGAGGAAAGGGATCCTTGCCGGATTCTTTTGTTGAGCATCCGGAGGATCTCGTGATCATGTTCGTTCATCGTATATCGTGCGATCAGTTTTCGCTAAATACTATTTAATTTTAAATTTCAAATAATTTCTGACCGCACGATATACGAAGAAAAAACATGGTTACGGGATCTTCCGGATCCCCAGAAAAAAAAAAAGGAACATGCGAGGATCCTTTTCCAACAGGGGAAACCTAATAATCTAATGATTGGCCTTTGCCATTCATGAGCTGCCAGGTAGCAAGCAATCATGGTATATATGATTGAATCTTTTTTCCCCCAAATCATATTATCTGCTCTTAAATATAAAGGGGTTTTTAGCCAAAATGATCTCTGAGATTTTTATTACATAATTTTAGTCTCTGAGATTTAAAATCAATAGGAGTGGTCCATGAGATTGTCCACCATCCATTATTTTGGTCCTTCCATTAAAAAACTCTGTTAAGTGGTCCTTGAGCTTTTTAATGGAAAGACCAAAATAATGGTTGGTGGACAATCTCAGGGACTAAAGTTATGTGTTATGCAAATCTCAGGGACCAAAATTATGTGTTATGCAAATCTCAAAGACCAAAATTATGTGTTATACCCTTAACTTAACAGAGTTTTTAACGGAATGACCAAAATAATGGATAGTGGACAATCTCATGGACCACTTCTATTGATTTTAAATCTCAGAGACCAAATTTATGTGTTATGCAAATTTCAGGGACCATTTTGACTAAAAAGTCAATATAAAATAAGGGTTTGATTTGAGTGGGGTTGGCTTTTTGGCATTTGTGTGGATGATGGCAGTGAGTTTCCACTGCAGTAGCAAAATGGAAGACTAAGGCCATCTCCAACCGAAGAAGGGTCAGATGGCTCCTTTTAGCCCTATAGCCCTCCAAGAAGTTAATATTTTAATGAATAGTGTCATGCCATATTTCTTACCATCTCCAAGGGGTCAAAGGGTCATAGACCAAATATAGCCCTGTGATAAAAAAATCATCTTCAACCAAGGAGGCTAAAGGGTCATAGGCCAAACATAATTTATTATTTTAATTGAATTAATATGGTTACTTATATTAAACTACCTTATTAAAATAAGATTTTCGGACATATTAAAAACTACAACAACTTCAATTTAAAGATTCAACCACTTTATTTTAAAAACTACAACTTAAATTTAAAGACTACAACAACTTCAATTTAAAAATTACAACTTGAATTTAAAAACTGCAACTTAAATATTAAAGACAACAACAAGTTTAATTTATAGACTATAATCATCATCTTCATCCGCCATTGTAGGAGTATAGTCGAATGTAAACAACTCCCGGGCCATAATTTCCCTCCTTTTCCTATCAAATTCCTTTGCATGTTCCTATCATTCATCTCTTCTTGTATTTGTTTTACCCGTTCTTCGTGCCAACGGTTCCTTTCTTCCACGGCAAAGGCATTTTGCTCCTCCATTAATCGCAATAAGGACGCCATTTCCTGTTGAAAGGCGTAATCATCAGTTGCCTTGCCCTTTTCCTTTAACTTTTGAGCCTTGTTTCGTCCCGTAGCCCTAGGTATGGAGCACTCGCTTGGAGACGGATTTTTTACCCTTGTTTCTTGAATAGTAGAAGATCCATGTTCACCCCCATCTGCATTTGAGGAAACATTTTCGAACACCAGCGTAGGATCAACTCTTTGTTGAGGTGGATCTTCAAATAACACCCACCCTTTACCAATTTCCCAACAACCGTGACGACTAAAGGGTTTTGAGTTGTCCTCCATATACAATTCCTCCGCTTGGCGTACCTAGAAAATATAGTTACAAAAATTAAAGGAAATTAATTTATGAAATTAAATGTGATATAATTAAATATTTAAAATAACTTGTGAAAACACTTACTTCGTCGTAGTAATTGGCTCCGCTTTCATGTCTGCTTCCGGCCTTTAACACTGCTTGATGCCATTTATTCAAACTTAGATGAAGATGTTTTTTCCATCTTGAAGAACAACTCTCGTGGTTTCGGGAATTCGGTGGAGTGGTACCTTCGTAGAACTCATAGTACTTTCTGGACGTACGAGTCCAAACACCTTCACTTGTTTGAGAACTCCCCCTCGCACTTATCTCTAAGACCCATCCATAAGCCCTGCAAAGAGCTTCATCTTCTTTTCGGGTCCAAGCCCTACCTTTCATTGCAGATGTGGCCATTTGGAAATTATTGAAAAAAATTGAAGGAAAGATTATTGGAAGAGGTAAGAGAAAAGAATGTGAACAATTGAAATAAAATGAAGTAAGATAGTATGTAATGGTGAAAATTATGTGAGAAATGGTGTAGGAATGGCTTAGGTATTTATAGGGAAAAAATTAGAATTTTTTATTTTTTATTTAAAAAAAATTGTCCCAAAAAAAAATCAAATCTAACAGTGATCTAGCATCAGCTAGTCGTTGCATGACGCCAGGTAGTCGTTGGAGTTCAAAATTTGGGCCGACCCGAGGCTTGTTGGCTGGCTCCTTTGGGCCAGCCGATTGGCCTGATTTGATGGTTTTAGCCCGGTGGGACCATGAGCCATTCGCCCTAGCCCTCGGTTGGAGACGGTTTTTGTGTCATTTCGAGCTATTTTTAGCCCTATAGCCCTTTGGCCGGATCGGTTGGAGATGGTCTAACATACGAAAAACTAGTCATTCAGTATTACAGTTTGGTGATATTTCTCTTCACTTGTAATTGAGAGGTCTTAGGTTTGAATCTCATGGATAACAATTTCGATCTCAAATTAGGTTGTTCATTGTGTGGCTTAGCCGAATTCTCCCTCCCCTAGTGTAAAGTATATCGTTGTACTCAAAAAAAAAAAACATACGGAAAACTAACAACGAAAGAATTAATAATTGGAAACCCATTAGGTTATTTTGGTTGGGCCATGTTAATTGGACTGATTTAGGTTAAGTTTTTTCTTAAACATTAAATAAAGTTATTGCATGATTTTTTGTTAAAACTCAAAATTTTGAAGCGTTTATCATTAGTTTTTCGTATATATAAGGGTAAATTACACAAAACTACCTTAATTATAAGTCGAACCACAATCTCATACCTCATGTTTTAAACATTACAATTTCATACCTCAACTGTTAAATGATGACGTGGCATAAGTTAGGCCTACTCTTTCGCCAACTGGAATAAAAAAATAATTAATTATTAATAAATTAAGAATTTTTTATTTAACAATTAAAATTAATCAAAAAAAATTAGGGTAAATCTCAGTTTACTACCCTCAAGTTTCATGGTTTTCAACATTTGGTACATGAAATTTTTTTCGTCCCAGAGTCATACCTAAAGTGTTAATTTTGGGACAGTCTTATACATCCGTTAATCAAACTGTTAAGTCTGCCGTTAACTGATGATGTGGCGCCTATGTGGACAATGATTGGACACCACGTGTCATTAACAGGTCCACGTGGATATAAAAAAAATTAAACGTAAAAATATAATATAAAAAAAATTGGGCGTCTTCTTCCTCAACCCCTCCCCGACCCTCCCTCCTCTGCACATCCATCCGTACATATAAAAGCTTAGGGTTTTAAGGCGGCTCAGAAAGACAAAACGATTAGAATTCGTGTCTTTTTTTTTTCTTTGAATCTATGATTTGGGGATAAATCTAGGGTTTCAGTTTTCCTCCCCATTTTTTTGTTCTTCCACAACTAAAAATCATCACAAAAAAACCACCAAAGATCAAATCTTTACACTAAACCCCATGTGATTAGCACAACCCAATAATCAAAATCATCTAAAAAACACAAAAACCAACAAAAGGGCAGCTAAATTTCACAATTTTGGAACTGGGTTTCTTCAAGATTTAGTAGGAAGTACAAAAAAAAAAAAAACTGATCTGGGTATTGAGAAAGTGAGTGAAGAAAGTGATAGACTTGTTCTAAAGAAAAAAAGTGAGACTGGAAAAAAGAAAATGGGATTTAGAGAGAGAGAGTTAAAGAACTTACTGTGAATTGAGTTGAATCTGTGATTGGTAAGATTGGTTAAATGAGGTTTGGAATAGAGTTTGGCGTCCTTTCTGGGTGGCTCGGACAAGACGACGAATAAAAGGAGCAGCACAGGCTCAGCCTCAGCAGATCTCCCAAATTTATCGTAGCTCCAGTGATTTTTCAGAAAATATATGATAGAAAAAAAAAATTGGGGAGAAATTTTGTATTTTTGTTCTTTGTATGACATAAATTAGGGTTTCGAATTTGATTGATGAGATTTGGGAGCGAGCCGTTGAGACAGGGCCAGACTGACCAGGTCGCGGCTCGAGCCCTAACCCTTGACGGCGCCCAGAACCACGCACAGCCCCGACGTCACCGTCGTGATCCGACCGAAAACCGAGTCGCACTTGGCCTGCAGATCCGACATCTGCACTGACGCCGCACCGCACAACACCAACGACTGCACGTAGAAGAGGGCCACGGCCAGCCCGAACACCAGATCCGAGGGCAGCGGAAGAACCGATGGGGGAAGAGGATAAGGGTTGAGTGGGTGGAGTTGAAGAGGGAGGGGGAAGGATGGATATGCAGAGGTTGGGTGGGTGCAGAGGAGAAAAGGAAGGGAGGGTCGGATGGTGGATCAAGGAGAAAGACACCCATTTTTTTTCATTTTTTTTTTTTTAAATTATGTTTAATTTTTTTATTTATTTTTAATATTCATGTGGGACCTTTATTGACACGTGGTGCCCAATCATTGTCCATGTGGGTGCCACATCATCAGTTAACAACAGACTTAACAGTTTGACTAACGTATGTATGAGACAGTCCCAAAATTAACACTTTAGGTATGACTTTGGGACGAAAAAAACTTTATGTACCAAATGTTGAAAACCACGAAATTTGAGGGTAGTAAACTGAGATTTATCCAAAAAATTAATTTGTTATTTAAAAAATATTTTATTAATTAAAAAGGCTTGGTTAAAAGTAATTTCAAAAAGAAGCACGGAATCGCAGGTTTGCTTCTATACCATTGTTCTTGCTTCGGCAGGAACCTAGATTCACCCCCGCCGTCAAAGTACCTTCATGTTCCTCCTCCTTCTTCTTCCCTCTATCTCCTCTTCTTCTCTCTCAAACCTTCCAAATTTGTTTCTCCGGCGGCTTCTAGTCAAAGCCAGAAGCCTCTTTCTTCGTCGTTCTCCGTGGAATCTCCTGCTACCTCCACATGTTCGAAGCAGTCTCAAGGTTATTTCTGAAGGGAAATCTGAGGCCGCGACGGAGATTCTCGCCCGGATGACGACGATCCAACTTTAAAAACTTTTGTTTTTTTATTCCCTCAAAAACTTATCAACCGTTTCGAATTTGAAGATTTTCGAATTCGATTTAGGAGAAATTCATCTTTACCGTAGACCGACCGAATTTTCCCTTTTTCGAGGGGTTTTCCGATCTCGAAGTCCCGCTGGTTTTCTTGCGTTTTCTGGGGTTTTGATTCCACTTCCCTCTGGTTTTTAAGGAATGGATTTTTTTGGGAAAAAACCATACAGAGAGAGAAGACATTAGATGGCCTGGAGTTAACACTTTCTGGAATGGAGGAACAAGAGATGGGTTGCCACAAAATCCATATTTGAGATGGAGATGGGTTGCCACAAAATTCATATCTGAGATGGAGAGGGGAAGAACCGAAGAAGAACAATTTTTTTCTTTTTTAATTAATTTTAATTGTTAAATAAAAAATTCTTAATCTATTAATTTTTAATTTTTAATTTTTTTTAATTCCAGTTGGCTAAAGAGTGGGCCTAGCTTCTGCCATGTCATCATTTAATAACTAAATTAATAGAAAATTTAACAGAGATCTGACATTGCAATGAATTCATAAGTTGAGGTATAAAATTGTAATGTTTAAAACATGAGGTATAAGATTGTAATTCAACCTATAATTGAGTTAGTTTTGTGTAATTTACCCTATATATAACTAGGAGCCTCCCTCTTACCTTTCATCTTCATATCTCCATTTTCTATTACACACAAGAAACAGACAAGGATATAGAAAATGGGAGTGAAAGTGCATGGTCTTGCTCTCTCGACATGCACGTCTCGTGTCTTAACCATTCTCCATGAAAAAGGCCTTGATTTTGAGCTCCTCCCCGTTAACCTTCTTGCAGGAGAACACAAGCAGCCCCCTTTCCTCGCCAAAAATGTAACTAATTAATTACATGTTTAATTATCATATTCCTTATATTCTTCGTCAATTGATCGATCCGTTGGATCGGTCGAATCGATCTTTTAATCGCAACATATATACAGATTTATATTTCTGATCTCGTTTTTTTTTACAATTTTGCAGCCCTTTGGACAGATTCCAGTGCTTGAAGATGGTGATCTCACTCTTTTTGGTAAATACTCTTCGTTGTTTTCTCTAACGTATTATATCAATGGTTTCCCTATGATTTCCTTTCCCTTTCTCCTTCGGATCCGGTTTTATATATATATGCACCTCTCTTTTACAATTTTTTTCATATAATTATTCTCAAACCTCACCTTTCTCTGCCAATTGCATCATAAGTAGTTATCAATTTGATTAACATCAAGAGAACAAATTCTTTTCTCATCACTCAAAGCCCTAGTTTCGATTCCTCCTTCTCCAATATCGTACGTTTGATTTTCTAATTTTTTTTAGCGTTCTAAAATTCATATAGTCGGCTGCACTTAGTGAGGTAAGGCTTTGTTGTTGTTGTTAGTCTTTCAGTACGCATCACTCATCGGCAACATCCATGGTGACTTTCTAGCAGTTTTGAAATGTTTTAATAAATAAACCGTTTCACAAATTAAGATCAGAAAGTCTGTACTTGAAAATAAATTATGTAAAAATAAATAAATAAATAAATAACCAAGTTATAAATGTTTTGTCTGGCATCAAGTCTCCTGAAATCCATCCTATACTGATGTTTAATTATTTTTGTAGTTATCAATTTTATTTTATTTTATTTTGAAGAAAATTTGAACTTATACCTCTATATTATATAGTTTTGAGTCTCACCACAAAAAACAAAAACAAAAAAAAAACCTTGACTAGCTTCAAATTTTTTGCAGTCCCTATTTGTTTAATCAGAGACAGATGAAAGTTTTCAATTATTAACAAGGACACAATGCAGCCACACAGCACATCTGTTTGTGCGGTTGGTGTGGCTATTGAGATATTGGGACAGTTGAATTTAGGGTTGTTTCTTGTTTCTTGGGACAATGATAAATCTAGGCTTAATTGGATTAATAGTTTTCGTAGTGATAGGATACTCGGAAAATAGTTTTTGTGGTAAACAAATTAGGATCTAAACTTAAATGGTGAAGTTTGTTAGGTTTTAGGCCCAAAATTAAAAGATCTGTCAACTCTCGATTACGAGGCTAAAAATATATAATTAGCTTCACAGAACCTCATGTGCTAACAATTAACGGAGAATTCCGTTTTAGACTCACATGAACAATTAACGGAGAGTTGATGGACCTTTTAATTTTGGACATAAATCCTAGCGGACTTCACCACATAAGTTTAAATTAGAGGTGGGCGCGGGTTGTGTTGGGTTGGTTTTGGACCAAAACCGAAACCAAACCGTCCTAATCGGTTTAGCCAAAATTGCAAATGGAAACCAGTTCTAAAGCCGATCATGTCGATTAACCGACAACGGCGGGTTGGTTTGGGTCGATTTTCGGTTTGTGGATGACGCCGGAGTGGGAGAGAGAGAGTTGTCATCTAGAGAGATTCCCGATGGTGGTGAAGAAAGGAAGAATGGAGGATGAGGCTGGGAAGCTATTGTGCTAGGTTTGAGAACTAAGTCTGGAAGTGAAAGAAAATAGAGGGAGAGAAAAGAGGCCACAAGAACAAACAGCCAAAAAGTGAATCCATTAAACACCCAAAACGGGGTCACAAGAACAAACAACCAAAAAGGCAAGAAAAGTAAAGAAAAAGTGAGTCGATGCAAACTAGGCAACAGAAAAGTCATCCTAGACATACAGACAAAACACCACCATCACCACTAAGGTCTCTATTCTGATTAAAACAAATAAAAGCAAACACAAGGGTCGGTTCGGTTAACCAATGTCCAAGAATTATAAGAACCGCTCGTCTAACCGACTTTAGTCGATCCGGTTCAGTTTACTCACCAAAAAAATAAAAAACCAAACCAAACCAAACCAAACCGTCAGTGCAGTTTATTCGGTTCAGTCAGTTTTTTTTTAATTGCCCGGCCCTAGTTTAAATCCTAATTTTGTTATCACGGAAGCTATCTTTCAATTTGCCTAGAAAGTTTAGGCCATGAATCTGACATGACATTGGCTCTTTGTTCAATATATCTAATATGGACAGTTTGAAGTTCAGTCTCTCCAAAAAAAAAAAATTCCTCGTTGTGAATACGAATAGATCTATTTGTATTTAGGGTTGTGTTCTTGATTTATAGCTTGCTAGGACAAAAACTTAGTGCGCTATACCAGAGCATTATGGTTTGTTTTTCTATCAAGTTTTTTGTTTTAAATACAAGCGATATTTTTACTAGGTTTTAATTATTATTACTTTCCGTTGTTTTTATCATGTAAGAACTAATCACAGTGCTTCTCTTTGCATAGTAACATGTCTTTAAAGTTTTGGGATTTATTTGGTTTGTGTTTCAAACTATTTCATGGCCCAAGGTTTCAATTTTAAGTGGATAGGCTAATGGAGGTATAGGATTGAAATTCAGCGGTCTAGATCTCTCGGCCCTCGGACTCTGGACACAGAGATCCGAAATGAATCTCAATCCTTTTTTATTATACTCATTTGGAACACTTGTTTATAACTATATGGCAGAGTCAAGAGCTATCACTGCATATGTAGCTGAGAAATTCAAGGAAAATGGTGTTGATCTGATCAGGCACAACAACCTCAAGGAGGCAGCACTGGTCAAGGTCTGGACAGAGGTGGAGTCCCAGAGTTTCCACCCTGCAATCTCTCCCATTGTCTTCCAACATATCATCGTCCCCATGCGCGGACAAACACCGGATCAGGCAGTCATCGACGCCAACTTGGAGAAGCTCGCGAAAGTTCTGGACGTGTACGAGGCCAGGCTGAGTAGCACCAAGTACCTGGCTGGTGATTTCTACAGCCTTGCTGATCTCCACCACCTTCCCTACACTTACTACTTCATGAAGACTCCGTGGGCGTCGTTGGTGAATGAACGTCCTCACGTTAAGGCTTGGTGGGAGGACATTTCATCTAGGCCTGCTTTCAAGAAGGTGGCCGAGGCTATGACCTTGGGACAAAACTAGTGTCCAAAGACGAAAATTGGGCATAAACGGAATTTTCCGTCATTAGAAGGCGGACTTGAATCTTTCTGCTAGAATAAGTGCTTTCCGTCATTAGAAGGCAGGCTGGAATATCTCTGCCAGAATAAGTGCTTTCTGTCATTAGAAGGCAGACTTGAATCTCTCCGCTACAAAATGTGCATTAATAACTGTGATGGATCCATTGTTCTTGATTTTATGCCAAATTTCTAAAAGTTCGATTTTTTTTCTTACGTGATCTACAATTTTAGTTAAGGTGTGTGTGTGCCCGCGCATGCACGCTCCAGTTCAAATTCTGGCCGGGCTAATTTTGTGCCAAATTTTTTCTACCGACTGGATGCACAGAAGCAATGGTGTGTTATACTACTCAGAGAGTTGCTAAATTGAGATTTGTAGTACTGCATTAATTATAATGATAACCATTTACAATAAGAGTTTCTGCTGCTCCCATACAATTTCATCAAGGGGAGTTTGTAGGGGAAACACTTACACAAGCCTCTCCACCAATGCACCATACACGTGATCGGCTTGGTGTTGTAGTCACAGGGCTATCTTTAGCTACATTATATGAAAATTCTAAACCGATACTACCCAAGGTAGAATCAGAATGCCGGGGAACCCCACTGTTGCCATCAATGAATGAGTAACTGTTTGAGTTACAGTTGATATTAGTCCCCGGAAAGTAACATGATTCTTCTGTACATGAGTCGGGATTGTGCAAAGCATCTTCTTGCAAAATATCTCCTACTCTGGATAGTATGCTGAATGCCAAGTTTCCAAGTACTCGTGAATATGCTTCCAGAATTGAATGACCAATATCCTGTAATGGAAGGTGATCACCAAAATTTACATCCCACTTTTCCAAGTATCTGAACAAGTTTATCAACGTTCATATGGTAAATGTCGGTTTTCAAATCGAAGCTGTTTGTGTACGGAAACTCCGCAAAATAAATATCAAGAAGCTTATATATAGTTTGAACTTTGAAGCAATAGGCAGATAAACTCAAGCTTTTCTTGGAATTGAACGGATATACTTACGAAGCTTACCTTGCCGTATTGGATTTTTGTAACATCTAGAAAAGTTCGGGGAAGGTTGGGGTATTTGGTCTTCAGCTGCTGTATAAGTACTTCGGCTTGATCCAATAGTGACTCCATCTTATCAATCTCAGATAAAGGGTCCTTAATGAAGGACCAAGATGTTCGAGCAGGAGATTTACCGCTCACTTGTTCTGCAATTCTTTCTTTCCAAGAGAATACAGCAGCTTCCAGCCTGTTAATGACCTCAAGGGCATTGTGCTCGGATTTTAGATTGAGTGAATTGAGCATTTCCTCAGCTGAGTTTGTTTCAGCAGTCAAGACCTTGTACAGTTCCTCGCTAAGGCTTGCTTTTCCAGACTAAATACATCGAAAGAAATATAATTAATTATCAATGATGTATTGAACATTTAGACGTATAATCATCAAGCACGTGATGAAGTTAAAAGGATTTGATTTTAAATTGTCTATGTAATCGATGATTAAGAATGCTACGAAACAAAAAAAAAGGCTGTATTACCTTCGGAAGTGCATCCCTGATAATGGTTGGCACAGGCATTTCAAGCAGCACACTTTCGTTGATAGATCTGGCAGCCTTGAATACTTGATGCACTATCCTACCATGACTAAGCAATTTCCTTTTAGCTGTATCAGAGAGCCCAGTAGCTGGTACTTGGGGTGTTGGAAGCCACCATCTCTTGCTCTGACGTGCCATTTTGTTCCTCCCTTCTGCCCGGCTACCTCCTTCTGCGTACCAAAACTCAGTATCGACCATTGCCTCAAGTGTGTCCTGATAAATTGAAGATTAATAAGGCGAACAAAAGTTATTAGTTAAAGTGAAAAGCAAAAAGAACGAGTAAATTTTCCATGGTTATATCGTTGGCAATGAAGAGACCACCTACAATAAGCATGGAGTCCAACTTCTTAAGTGCTGGGAGATTCATGTGTATGTCTGCACGGGCTTTTGGGGTCATAATCTGCAGCATTAAGAATCACACACCAATCTCATTACCCTGAATAACATTTGTATAGTCAATACAAACCAACTTAACTGAAACGTACCTCTAGTGTTCCACCATTTGCACCATTTTGCTTGGCAGGAACCAGCTCAACCATATAGTTCGTAGGCGTAAGAAACCAGTCCATTTCTCGTCGCCATTTGATTTTCCCCTCTTCAGGTAGTGGTTCGAGTTTCCACAGCTCTCCAAAAATAGTTGCTGCAAGTGCATTTTTATATTGATATCAGTGTAATGAATGCAATGTCTAACAGTTACAAAAATAGTTTATGCCACTAGTTCCGAATCTTCTAATACGATCATACGAATAGTTGGCTGTTCATGAATAATGCCAATCTTACTGGCTACATGGTGTACGCAATATGGTAACGTAATGTGCCATAGTGAGAAGCAAATTTAAAGCAAACCTGCTAGGTTTGTAATGGCATTTGACAGTGCAATTGCAGTGCTGAGGCCCTTGTTCCCTCCGGTGACATCTTCACCCAATAACAGCTTTGCAAATTTTTCTTTCATTGTCTCGACATCTGAGTTCTGAAGCGGATAATCAGGTTTTTGGTTAACATAGAAATGCTGGGGTCTGTCCAAGTGATCCCATTCATCAAGACTTTGTTCATCCTTGTTCACCGTCATCCATTTTGACGAGAGAGATCCAGAAGCATCCTTTCCTGAAGAACAGGTTGATGCATCATCGTCCAGTGAATCAGTTATAAAGCCATCTCCTCTACTTGTTCCGCTTTCATTTTCAAAAGATCGACCGCTGAGAATGCAATTTTCAAGTCCATTGTATGTCATTATCCCTGAAACGCGGAAGTTTAATCTCATCATTTCTACTTTTAGACAGATATCAGATGAATCATCCCATATAAACTTTAATCCTTGCAGCAAGGCAGCAATGTAATTGGACTGTTACCAAACTGTCACAAAGAACTTGAAGTAAAAACACACAAGATAATTCACACGCCGTGTCGAGGAAAAGACATAATCAGTCAAATCTGTCCTCCTATTATCGGCTCTAAACACTATAGTCTGCCTAAGTCCTCTTTAGCAGGAGAGAGAGTGAGATGTGAGCACTAAAAACATGCAGTGGCAAAGTGTTACTGTTTGATGTCTGTTTCTAATTTACATTAGAAAGGACTCTTCCCATGATCATTACTCATTTTTTCCCTACTAAAGTTACAGATTTTTAATTGAAAGCAGAAGCTTCCTCACTCGGTACAAACTGGATCAAGCAATAAGGAACTTTTCCAGGGAAAAAACCGTTCTTCGTTCAATTTAAAAATCAAACTATTATTATTAGCACGTCAAAAAACTCATCCAACGTTAGCGATTACATCGTGTGGTGGTTAAGATTTGAATCTGATATGAAACACATGCCTAAAGCATACATGCAAAAATTAGAAGGAAATCATTGAACTTTTTTAATTGAAAAGTCTTGCAGACAAAGACAATGACTTTATTGCGCTCCACCACCCACTTCATTGTCTCATTTAGTGGAGTGTTTCCACTTAAAATGACGCTTCCATACACTGCGGGTCCACTAATCTATATTCTAAATCAAATAATGAAACGTCGGATGCAAGGGTGAATACTTTTAAATTTTTAATCAACTGAGCTACAAGTCGCTTGCTGCTATTACAAGGACATTGAAATTCTTAATAAAAATGCAAGTGTAATCTAGAAAAGCACTTGAGGTGCTTTTTGAAAGAAGCGCACCACAACAGGAGCTTCTTCAAGTGCACTTCAAGTGCTATTTTGAACCCATAAACACTTCTAACATTTTATGCCACACATGACCGGAAACATTTTGAGACAATTTAAAAACTATTTTAACTATTTTAAAAACACTTTCAAACAAGCCATGATATTTGATAAATCAGTCACTTTATTTGGTATATCCTCCTTTTTGCAAATTCAATAAATAAAATTTTTTAAACAAAAAAACAAAGAAGGAAGATTCTTACTTTCCATACTAAAACAAAGCCGAAGGGTTCAAATTATGAGATAAGAGCCGCATGTGGTCTGCACGTATAAAGCAACCTAGACCCACAAGTCCGGCCCACTTACAATACCTATTGCCCTACAAATTCTGGCAATTTAGTTCCTAACTTTTATCTTTTATACCTACCAATCGTCCTACGATTCGATTTCGTTGATCTAGTGAAATTGCATTTGGTCTTCTCCGGCAAAAATCACAAACATGAAGCAAGTTCATCGTTACTGTAGCATCTTAATCTAATAACACAATTTTACTTTTAAGTTTGTATCCACGTGACAGTGAAACAGTTATCTTTCTCCTAAGCACAGCATTAAATCTTCCAATAGTACCATAAATTCTCTAGTCAGACTTTATAAATGCAGACAGCAGAGAATGCATGGCAATCAAAATATACATCGGGCCCCCTCCCCTAGATTCAAACCTGCCTTACAAAATATCCATACGCTTATTTTTATTTTTCATACTCTTCTGAATTTTTTACTATTGAATCGAACGAACTGAAGAAGATAAATGAACAAAAATTGGCAAAGTGTGTACAAGATAAAAATAAGTGTGTAAATAGCACTACTCTAAAATGGGTGAGGATCCTAGGGGCCCTCACATCCTATTCGTTCATCGTATATCGTGCGGTCGACTTTCATTAGATACCATTTGTGTTTAATTTTAAATAAAAATTTAAAATAATTTATGACAGCACGATGTATGATGAACAGATAGGATATAAGGAGAATCCGGATGATCCAAATCCCTCTAGAATAAAAGCTATAGAGTGACTCTGCAGTCTGCACCAATGTGGTAGGTATAGGTACATTTGACATGACACCTGAAAACCTAAAATGGCCAAAATTACACCAATTTGTTTGTCATATTCCACCAACTAAAGGTGACTATCAACTTAAATCACCGAAAAAATTGAATAATTTGAAACTGAAACAGATTAGAACATTGCTTTAACGCTTTTCTCCACTGACCAATTACGTTACGATCAATGAACAAACTTGCTTGATGATCATGATTTATGCGCCGTTAATGTAGCGGCTTGTCGAGCAGTTGACAAACTCACACCATCCGTTTCAAATGAAATTTGTCCCGTGGACACACTAACAATCCAACCCGTAGAAGAGAAGAAAAAAAAGTGTTTGAAAAATACTTACTCTCTTGATCGTCAAAGTCGATGCTAATCTCCCGGTCGCGGGTGCAACAAGCAAGTCTTCGCCTCATCTTGTTTACTTTTGTCCCTTTTGATCTTTTTCGCTATTGGGGTATTGTACTCGAGCAATAAAACCTAAGGAACAATCAAGATTAAGAATACGTATTAGTGTACATTAAATTGTAAAAATTGAAATATAAAATGCATTTCTTAAAGGGAAAATGTTAATGATAGCCTTAGAGTCTTAATCTCTTCACTAACATGCGCATCTATGACTAAGTGTATATTTTAATCACTTATTTAACAATTAAACACACACACTAAGCTCGCTTAAGCAGTAGCTGCTTAGATAAGATATTAAATATACAGATAAATACAAAAATAAACTAAAATAAAAACCCACTATGCCTGCAAGCCATGTGCAAAAACACCATAAGTCCACACTCTACATCTACCAAGCTAATTAGCTAATGACACGTTGTAAAAGTCAAGGCAGTGTGAAATTTTATTTCTTTCCTTTTCACACTCGTTTTCTTCTCTTTAATACTTTTACTATACACATCTATTTATTTTTTCAACATGATATTTTAAGAGGGTGTGATATCTATAAAACATTTTTACTTCTCATATATTTTTTTTAATTTTTGACCGTCGGATTGAATGAATTGAAAAAGATTGGAAAAGATCAAATGAAAATTAACAAAATGTGTATGAGAAGTAAAAAGGAATGTGTGGATGGTACACGTACGCTCTACAAATATTTTTTTTTTTTAAATGTTTAAAAGCAAGGAAAGACGAGTGAGTGAGTATCCATGTCTTTGACTGTTAGTTCCACAAATGCAAGGTGATTCAAATGAAGCTTCGTTTTTGTGGGCAAACACTCAACTCAACAGCCCTTTTCAGGAACTTCAAAAGCAATTTAGGACCAAAAAGGAAAGACCTTTACAAAGAGAGTGATTATTGCGATGACTGCCAAATCTTAAAAAGATACAGAAAGTGCTTATGGAAAACGTCACTTTTCCACAAAACCCATGTAATATTTTATCCAACTGATTGAAAAGCATAAGTTAGAATATATTGGTTAGTCTGTTAGATCCCTGCATTTAATTGTTAAGAAAGCACTTAAAAGCTTAATTAAATCATATTTTGCTCACCTTTTAATTTGCAAGTGCGAATCAATCTTCAAAAACATATCAGTTCCTCTTCCAGCTCAGCACCTGCCATTGCTGCAATCAACTGGAGCTATTATTCTAGAGAGAGAGAGAGAGGAGAGAGAAAGAAATGGGGGTAGGAGGAGGAGGAGAGAATGTATGTAGGGGGTGTGTGTGTGGTGCGGCATTTAATGGAGGGGAAAGGATGTTTTATGTTTAGAGAGAGAGGGAGAGGCAGAAGAACACAAAAGACGAAGAAGAAGAAGAAGGAGGACATGGATATCAAGGAGCTGCTTTGAGAGGCTCCTCTTCCTCCTCTCCATCTGAACCGTTCACTACATAACCAGTGGGACCCGCAAACGTGTTTTGACGGTAGATATTCGTACGGGGTAACTCGATGAAGGTCCCACTTGACTTGATGCTAGTGGGTCCCACTCTTAGTGATGAGATCTTAGTGGGCAGCGCCGATTAGTAATTTCAAAAACACTCATCGGATCCATAAATTACGATTTTTTATCTCTCTTTCTAAATCGAAGAGAAGCTTATTTGAAATTGGCATCACTTTTATAGTCAAACGGCCCATAAGAATGTAATTAGTTTGCACAATTTACCAACGTTAATACGAGTTGATTGAGCGAAAGGAATTTGTAATATTTATAGAATTAACGCTTGTTTCTACACCGAAATAATATGTTCAACCCCTCAACTTTTCCAATTTTTGTGAAACTACCATATGTATTAAATTTTATTTACAAGTTAATCGTTAAAATTTAACGTCTCGTTATAACTGAACACCTTCATCCAATTCTATTTACCTTTCCGTCAAATAATGGCACATGACAATTTTGAATGTGCCTAGTCATG
Organism: Cotoneaster glaucophyllus; assembly: GCA_036320875.1. Classification (NCBI taxonomy): domain Eukaryota; kingdom Viridiplantae; phylum Streptophyta; class Magnoliopsida; order Rosales; family Rosaceae; genus Cotoneaster; species Cotoneaster glaucophyllus. The sequence continues at coordinate 1,829,043 of CM070060.1, forward strand.
AGTTTGACAAAATTTCTAGTCTTACACAAACAAATGTTTTTTGGTTGATTATTTGAATCGAACCGAAAGGTGTAAGAATTGGACGGAGATGCTAATATTCGTGTTAAATATTTCTAAAGGATTTGAAATGTTTGTTTTCCTAATTTGTAGGTGGAAGAACTTGTAGAGTGCATTAAATAAAACACATTCATGTGAATGCCATCTACCCACCACTCTCCACTCTTTCTTATCCTGCCCACATGCATAAACAGTATTTCTCTTAGTAAATATCTCTTGTCCAATACTTCATTTGCCCGACAAGTACTACAGTTCTGTAATATTCTTCTTCTTTTATAAAATAAAAGGTTTTATGTTCGAATCAAATAGATGATGAGAACCTATTATATTTGTGAGTAGTTCGATACTTAGTGACTAACTCATTGCGTGACCTAAAATCATTCATACACTTCCCAAAAATGAAAATTAAACCAAAGCATGAATATAAAATTTATTAAGTGGTTGAAAATGTTTATAAATGTTATCGAGGTCTCTCCTCTTACCAATTTTAAACCTACAAACTTTATAGTCGTCGGTTCCTTGCGCCGACTTAGGGCCGGTGGCAATCCCTCTCCCCATTTTTCTAGCCTCCCTTATTTATCTTCTTATCTATTCTTCGTCTTAGTGTTTTTGTCAATAAGCACCTCCTCGGTGAGGTTTTTGTGAGTCTTTTTTTCATGAATATTTTAATTTTGTGTTGGTGTGTTATCCGTTCCTTTTGGGTCTAGTTTGTTGGAATTGGCATCTTCATGATGGTGTTGGGCACAAAATTCATGTTAGTATCAACACCAGTTGGTTTCATTTTCAGTTCTCTTCATAGTTGGTGTTGCTCATTGTCAAAGAGTGTCATCATGTTCCTCATATGCAAGGCTTTGTGCGTAGAAGTTCTCGAATGCTAATTTACAAAGTGCTTAGCCTTTTTATCAGGAATGCAGTTTCACAGACTTTAGAGTGTCATCTCAATTCTCTGAATTTGGATGTGGATGATTTCAAGACTTAGACGTTTTCCTTTACTTATTCACGAACATGATTTCAAGACTTTAGATTGAGGATCTCTTGAATGTTATCTCGAATGATATATTCAATATATGTATCAATTCTTAATATTATAATAAAACCACTACCCTTTGGTCTCAAAATAAGTTACAGAGTACGACGTTGCATTCCCTTCAACATAACAAAGAAAAATAATAATAAAAAAAGTGAAAAAAATAATCAAGTATGAAAATTGAGTGGAACTCTCTCCGGCATGTTCTTTTGTTTTGTTGTGTTTTTGGGTTACAACTCGGGGATGCTCAAAACCAAACTGCAAACCTTTGTGTGTGCCCCCCACTTTACCGTAGTAGAAAAATAGTGGCCACGAAAGGCGCCGGTGGGAAGGGGCTTTGTCTAATTCTCTCTTGTCACGTATGGAGCTGTCGATGCTCTTTCAAGTTTCATACCCATCATTGTTCCTTGGCTCTGTTTTTTTCTCAAAAAATACTTGGCTTGTAAGGAATCATTACAAATCTTTACTCAAAACTCTTTGTAATCGATTTAGAGGACGTCGTGCTTATGATCGAAACTAGTCATGTTATAAATGACTCCATAAAGATCAAGATTTGTATAAAATCAATAAAAACTATGATCATTTAGTTAATCAATTGTGACAAACAGTACAAAATACTACAATTGATTAACTAAACAATAACATAACGAATTATAATTACAAACACGAAATTCTATAATCAACCACAAAAAATTTTAAATAAGAATTCTTACTTATCCTGTAGTACCAAAATACTATTCCTTTTTCTTTTGTTGCATATCTTTAAATAAAAAGTCAGCCCAATGAACAGTGTTTTTTGGTGTCACAAGCTTCACCAAAAATAATTGGACAAAAATACCCCTCAAACAAAAAACTTCAAAAGCAACACAAAACAATGCATCAAATGTGACAGGGGTATTTTCATCATTTTAACATTATTTTTTAATAATTAAATTTTTTTGTACAGTTTGTTTTTTAATAATTAGTACCTCACAATAGGTTAGCAATAATGTGATTCAATCAGTTGTTCATTGAATATTATTTTCTCTATTTTTAAACACGTTCAAAACTTCTTAAGAGGCGTGTAATGCCGGTTATAAAAAAGGTCACTCGCACGCGGATAATAATGTGATTAAATTAGTTTGTCAAATGATTGTTTTTTTTTTAACAAACAATATTATCTACACTAAAGGGAACGGGGTGGGCTTAGCCTCACAATGAGCTAACAATAATGTGATTCAATCAGTTGTTTATTAAATATTACTTTCTCTATTCTTAATATAAATTCAATAGAAACCGATTTTATTATGTGGATTCAGCTGCTTTAATTGATTTATAAGGGGTTTCTTCTAGTATGATCCAAGATTATTCATCTACTTCAAATATTCGACTTTCCTTTTGTCAATTTACGCATATAAATACATTTAAAACGTGTAAATCACGCATTGCACATCGTGATCAAAAAATGTCTTATGTACGCGCATGAGCACGTGCATGAAGGCTAGTTGAGTGTAAATAGAGGTGTATGCTTCTAATTTGTCTCAACTTTCAATTTTGAAACACTAGACTTGTCATTGTGCTTGTCTTTGCCTTTTGCTTTTTGCACCGCGGCTCCAACAACACTCACATTCCTATACTAATCTACCGCACAAATATAAGAAAGTGCTTGGAAAAATCCAAAGCCTCCCACATGGAATAGGATCCGCTCCTAATTTTAGTGTTCGGAGCTTAAAGATCACCAGATCTGTACTGCACAAATTAAATCTGACGGTCTCCTTTAACTCATTTTGTTGGTCCATTACATACAAACCAACATCCCTGATTTCTTTTACACACCAATCAGCGACCCAAATGTGTTGATCCTTAAACTCCAAACACTAAGATCCAGAGCAAATCCAATTCCCCTCCCTCACTCCACCCAATACCCTCTTTACATTTCTTATCTTATTAATCCCATATTTCTCTACATATATAATTAGTCCTTAACAGAATGTGTTTTTGGTGCGTCTATGCTGGGATACGATAGTTTAACTTATCCTTGTCTGGGCAATCACTCTCCGGCCGCCGAGTTATTTTTTTCACCGACCTCAAATCCTAAGCGTGATACGGGCTCTGTCATGAATTACCCTTTTCCAAAGAAGTTTGTTTCTTCCCTTCTTATTCTTTATAAAAAATGCAAGAGGTTGGTTAGGTACATTCTTTCCGGCATCTCTAATGTGACACGACCCAATTCTCAATTTCCTTAATCAACCTGCAAGTAACACAAAGAATAGAGATGGAGATGAAAGGAAGAGAGCAAGGCTCTCGAATTGTTTTTGTTTATATTTCTTTTTATCAAATTAACCCCTTGGGCAAAGCCTTTAAACATTAGACTATTTATAGTACTTCCAAACCCACTACCAACTCGTAGAATCTAACAAACTTTTCTAATTACTTGCAATAGTATTTATAATACTTTCAAACCCACTACCAGCTAACAGAATCTAACAAACTTTTCTAATTACTTACAATAATCCCACTTAACTAACTAATTCAATGACTAACTATGATTAAGCTAATCAGGGTCATAACATTATGTCCCCAGTTCGACCCTCCCCATTAACGTTTGTTAAGAGAAATTTAAAAAAATAAATAAAGAAGATTGACAAATGGGCAATGAACTTTTGAATGCAACCAAAAACCTCATAGTTTCTGCACTTTACAAGGCCTACTGAAAATAGTGGCAACACAGATTCAAATACTAATGAAATAACTGTGTTACACGAGTTGAATAACGTAGCGAATTGAGCATGGAACTGTGGATTTTAAACAAAACAAAATGAACTCCAAACTCCCGAGCAACAAACAAGTCGAATGTGAGCATGGAGTACAAAATACCACATTCCATCAGTCGATATGTAGCAAAAAGTAGGATAATACTTCTTATGGTACAGATCTAGCAGCATACACAGCTCAACAGAACCATTCTACCAGTTTAAGCTGTTTTCAATGCTTGACTTCATCCCTCGATGACGGGTGAGGAACCTCCCTTACCTTTCACGATCTTGGCTTTCTTTCGCCCTCGCTTTTGACCTTTCTTACCTTTTGGTGATGGACCAGTAGTTTTCTTGGACCTGGAAATCAAACCATAAAGAACGCGTTGTCTCAACAGAATTCAAAGGTACTTGAATAGACAAAAATGAACTTAAAAGCTCAATGTTCCAGCTGCTAGTATTACCACAGTGAATAAACTGATTACAATCTAACATTTGTAGATAAGCTTTTCCCAATTTCAGTGTGACAATGTGTCCTCCAAATGAGATATTAAAGTTCATAGGATATGCAGAATAGAGAAACAACTTTCATATAACTTTATTGCTCATAGGATATGCAGAGTAACGAAATATTAGTGTGCTGCTAGAACTTTCTTAAATTCCCGGTAACAGAACTTTATCATGTGCTTAACTTGTCCATCCACTGCTTTCGGTCTACATTTTGCAAGCAGTGCAATATAATACACATGCAAGGACTACTGTAACAAGGAAACCTTGCTCACTAGTCGTCGGATTTTGAACAGATATTCAACTCTTAGAAAAGTAATTTTTCACTTTTAAATGATGGTTATCGGGATTCCATCTTAGTATCTTACAGCATTCAATACTTGCATGCATGTGCATTCATGCTCATTGATGAGTACGATGTGTGTGTGTGTTGAAGGCAGTTAAATCAAGAAACAACGTTTTTCGTTCAGAATAGTTGATCCTAAGATCAAGAAACCAAACTGTATTTTGTCAAATGTAAGTCATACATGCAACCAATCTAATGGAAGTATGATCAGCAAGTTCACTGATCTGAATATTAAGGAATAGAAAGGAACAGCGCAGTTCCAATCATGCATTGGCCCTTTAGACAAGTAGAGCCTGACCAGCATTCTGATCTAAAGGCATTGCATATGTATGCTAATCAACTAACCTCGCATTCGGATCCAAAGCATCCTCAACAGCATGAACAATCATTTTCTTGACCTGTTTTAGGAGGAGCAGAATAGTAAGTCCTTCGTATCAAAATGTATCGCAAATATGATACGTGTGCATATCACAATATCCTAGTAGCACTCTGTACCGTTCAGGACAAAATGAATGCCTAATTAGGTCTCAAGATAATATTCAAAACAAAAACAAGCAAAAAAAATTCAACATAGCATCCAAACAAAATCTTAAATTAGCACCAAAATTGCCCAACTAAATGAATAGAAAATTATATAGTAAAAATGAAACTCATGTTTAGGCATAGTTTTGTACATATACACCCACCACCTAATTAGGCTTCAAAATAACATTCAAATAAAAAACATCACTATAGCATCCAAACAAAATCTTACATTAACACCAAAATCCCCCAGGTAAATGAACAGATATGTGAATAGTGTCAAGGATGCTAATTTTAGTCGAAAATCTGAGCATATGAATAGAAAAGTACGTAGTGTAAAGAAAGCTAAATTAGCATAAAAAATCTGAGCGTATAAATAGAAAAGTATGTAGTGTAACGGAAGCTAACTTTAGTCGTAATTCTGAGCAATCGTATCAACCCACCAAATCACCAAAGAAACACACACAACTCAAGAAATTAGAATGATATATCAGTTGGTCTGGTTAACAAAATCTACACGGTCCAACATTCATAACATGCCAACATAGCAACAAAAGCCTATTTTTACAACAAACAAGACTACATACCTCCAACTTGTCCTCCTTGGCCCTATGATTTGGTGGAAGTTTTCGGAATTCTTCAGTCATCTGGAAGCACTCACCAACATTTTCAGGTGAAACGAAGTCCAATGCAACTTTGATGCATGACTGAAGAAATAAAAAGTGACTTGTAAGATTTATACACACTAGATGTATGTAAACTAGTCCATCATACAAACCAATTACATATTTCACAAACAGAGAAAGAAGAGTTTCATATTGATGATAAAATATTTCCTATCACAATGCGTGTTAGTGAAAATGATTAATAAGACTCATGTAAGAAAGTCTATTGAAAAATACGAGAGCAATTTTCAACAGAAGGGTTAAGAAAGAGAGGCCATTATAAAAAGAAATTGGGAAGTGAAACAATCAATAGCTCTTGATTTACAATCTAAGTGAATTAATCATAGAGCCAAAGTTAGCGCCATTCTTGACATTCCACATATTCCATATACGCATGAAATACAAGGTGAAATTTCACATAAGCGTCACATATCATTGCTGATATTTAATCCACCATCACATAGCCATAGAATGGCTGTGTACTATTCATTGCAACAAAGAATGATATATTGATGGCATAAACAAAGGCCTTCCAAAGAAAAGTAATGTGTCTAAAATCCCAAACGTAAAAAAATCTAATATATCTAATATTTCATAGCATCAACAGAAAAAATCAAAACAGTATAATAAACAAAACAAACAGATAGAGCATCAACTACCCAAGAAAAAGTAAACCTGAATATACGATTTATGCTTGTAATACAAGTTACCTTCAAGTTTCTGACTTGATGCGGACAGCCTGCAGGAATAAAGACAGCGTCCCCAAGTTTTTGGACAAACGTCCACGGTTCAATTCCTAGTAAAGAGCATTTAAACATATCATATAAAACTTGAATACAAAAACACAATAGATTTATGATAAGATCACTTGCAGAAAGAAGGGAGGGAAAAAAAGGCAAGTGCATGCCTGCATGGAGGGTAATATTACTTGCTTGGCCTTAACATTCGATTCTATTATTCAACTTATTAAAGTTGAACGCATACAAGAGTAAGTTTATCCTCTTTGGTTCACAAAGAGGGCCACCTTAGCATAGATAAGTATATTGTGAACTAACCGTATTCTTCCTTGAGCTTCTTTGTATGCTCCACGGTCAGATAAAAGGTTTGATCATGTATGGGATGAATAACCTACGCCAAAAAAGATAACAAATGCTGTAGAACCCAAAGAGAAAAGCTTTGAAAGGCTAAAGATTCTAAAAAACATAGAAAAAATAAACAAAACGCTATTTGTCTGCGGTTCACCTGTGAATAGTGGGCATACAAAAGACTGCAACATAATGTCATAATTGATAATTTGAAACAAAAATATTGATCATGTAAAAGCCCAAACCATTATTATCCCAGCTTCACCTCCAAGAGATAGAAGAATTTCTTGATTAATAACTGTTGCTAAGCAATTTACCTGCTGCAACGGACAACAGTGTGTATGCCTGAATTCCTTAAAGTGCTTCCTGAGATATTCTTGCAGCTTAGGAACATCCTGTCTCCGGAAAATGTCCCACAAAGCACCTCCCTCAGCTTCAATTGACCCTTCCAACTTATTCACACTGTTTTGATAATCCTCACAATTTTCACCACTTTCATCATGATCTATTTTTTCCTCCACAATCTGAGACCCCTTTGAAATATCTCCATCATGCCGAATAGTTGGTTCATCCAACTCCTGAACTGAAGTACCACTATCTGGATTGTTACTCTCCACAGAGTCAACCCGAGTCTGATAATTCCCAAAAAGTTCCCTTTGGTCTTGCTCAAAATGTTTTTTCTTCAACTTTTCTATAGTGGCAAGTTGCGTATGATTAAGAGTCACTTCAGTAGTATGTGTCAAAACATTGACCTGATACAGATTATTAGTGGGAAAAATATGATTAAAACTATAAGGTAAACAAAAGTTAAAACATGAGTCTGCTAAAAGTTGGACCAAAAAAAAAAATTTCAACAATGACTCAAACTAGAAAAAGAAAAAGCAATAAAGTATCAAAGATCCAAAAATTGAACTACGACAAACAAATGAAGCACAGTAGTAGAATCCAAGATAAGAAAACATACTGCATCCGACATATCACAATGAAGCTTTGTAACAGAATCTCCACGTCCAAGCTCCTGTGCAACACCATAAGCTATATATGTCTTAGGTCCCATGTCTGGTTTTACATATTTGTCAGGCAATTTGGTAGCAATGTTCAAATAACCGTTTCTAGGATGAGTATATTCCTTGAATGGCAAACAATTTATAAACTCGGCACCATGACGAGGAAGGCGCTTCTCAAATAAAGTAGACGGCGGCCAATCTTTCAGTTTCAGAATCTGGGGCCACTTTTTCCAGTCAAACCGACCTTGCGAATACCCAGTAAAAAATTGGTGTATATTGATATCCGCCTGCATTCCATCACAAATTCATAACACTTATCAAACTCAAATCAATAACCATAAAACATTTCAGTTTTTTTAACTGTGATGGCAATAATTGGTGGACAAAAGTGGAGAAAACTAATGAGCAACAAAATTTATACTTTTAAGTTGAAAGTTGAAACCCTTGACCAGTAAGATGTCTATCCTTGCTTGTTCAGGCAGGAAAGAAGTAATGGAAAAATCTCCATAAAATTTATACTTTTAAAAGTCAGAGAACAACTAACCTCACACCAATCCAAGCAGTCAATAGTCTTGACATCCAAATGTTGACCATGCTTTATATGTTGCATTTGACGACAAGCCCGCCACATGACGAATGGCTCCCAGCTTAAGCCTAGTGTAGTTTCGAGCACATTGCTCACAATTACAGGCTCACCCTTAACCCAATGGCACTGGAAATGCTTCAGATCCTCATGCTGGATATCTACAGCCCTTGGACAGTACAAGTAGTTATCATCCGAAGCATCTCTAGAAGCTGCTTTCCTTATTTTAGTGCTTGAGTTAACATCATCAACAGATTTGAGACATGAACAAATCAGTGCAGAAGTTTCACTTGCATTCACAAGTTTGTAAGTTTCATCTACCTCTTCTGCTTTCTTTACCAACTCCATGAGGTGGTTTTCGGGAAACAAGCATCTCAATTCTAATATACCATCACCACAACCACCCATGTCCTTCGAAGGACAAGGAATACTTCCATTGTCATTTGGTTTCCACTCAAATATTGATCTAACAGAAGACTTGGGGCTAGCTTCTGAAGGCAGTTTCACTTTTCCCTCTCCCCCATGCAAATAGTCTAGGCCTCGACTCACATATTCCATAATCACTTCTTCCCCACCTCCCTGCAAGCATCCATCTCGAATCTCCCCACAACAGATAAGGCAGAGGTCATATGAACATCCAGGACAGCTTCTGTGAAAGTCAAAGATAGAAGTTTTGCAGTTGTTGCTGACAAAGAAAAAATAAACAACAACATCACCATCAAATGAGCGAAGAAACAACAGAATATATGCAACACATTAATATGTTCCTGGTAAAGGTTCTACCAAAACACACGCTCATCAGGATCTACATCTGACTTTTCTGTCTTTAGCTCCAAAGGGGATATCCCTGTCCCAAAGAACACCCAAGATCAAATTAAAACAATAATAATAGATCCATTAATATTGTGTGGTAGGTCTCCAATGGGATGAGTGAGACAGTGATTACTTCTAATCTCAGGCATCAATGAGAAACAATCACAACCAAGAACAGCAATAACATCCAATATCCCTGATTTCATAGATGATTGCAAATTGTTGAGAGTAATAAGTCTCTTTTGAGTGTGGCAAAATTATCTGCAGAATACTTCTCTTAGCCCAACAAAAGATACAACTTTTGTATTCATGTGATCATCTGCTAACCAGCCCCGCCCCCATAAAATAAAAAACAAAAAAACAAAAAAACAAAAAATAAATAAACACACACACACAACAGATTGTATTCATGTAGGCACACATATTTTAACGACTACAACATAAGTTTAAACTGTTTGATTAAGTACACCTTGCCTCAAAATCATAACAAAAGATGGTTAGAAACAAGAGTTATTCCTCTAATGAATACCAGAAAGAAAATACCTTGTCTTGTAGACTCGATCTCCATCTCCGCCACTTGTTGAGCATTAAGTCTTTTCAAAAATGGAAGCAAAGTATGGATCAAATACTTAGAGTGCTCAACTTTCTCCTCCTTGGTAACTTCAAATTCAGGGTAAACATCCTGCATTAAAAACCAACACATTTTATAAAAACTTCACTTTTGTATGAAACAGATCAACTGAAAAAGCCAAAAATTCAGGAGCTTTGCACAAGGAGAGGAAGCTGACCTTCTCAGACTGATAATCTAAGCGCAAGCATGCTTTGCAATTGCAATTTTTTCGGCATACTGGACAAGATTCAGCAATGGCATCCTCTGATGTATAAGGGTACCTATACAACACAACAAATACAATAAATAGTAAGAAAAAAACTAATGCAAAGAGAAAGTTAGCATTTCAGTTCAAAATAATTAGAGATTTACAACCAGACACACCCATAAACCTCTAATTCCTGATCCAATCCAAATGCACCCCAGGTTTCATCCTTTAAAATACAATTTCAAAACCCATGTTTACAGATCTTCATGTTTGTTACAGAAAAATATATATATTAACAGAAAAGTTTATTTTGAAACTCGCCTTATATAACTATTTTTGCAATGAACACATTATTCCATCACCAATCAATTAAGATGTAAACTATAAACCCTTTGTCCTTTTGAAATCAAATCAAACATCATTTACTGGATTCTACTCATACAAACTCACTCCAAAAGACGGTGGCTAGTCCTACAAAACAAACTCAAACAACCCAGCACCTTTAGTAAATCAGAATAATGCAAATATAGAGCAGAATGCATACCAGTTCTGTATGCAAGGAATACAAAATCGCTTCCTCTTACACTCTTTGCAGCGAACTACGCGGCCTTTGTCATTCCTCTGGCATTGATGGCACATCAACGAAACCTCCTCAACAAACTGTTAAAATCCAAAACAACAATTACATTATAAATCACAACAGTGACAACAAATGACATAAACATAGAATGTACAGATTTCTTACTTTCTTGGACTGCTTATTTACTTTTCTTTCTTCCTGGTTTGGAGGATCCTTGACGCCCCTAATTGAATAATCTGCTCTCTTGCTTCTTCGCAAACCTTCTTTCCCCGTATCGGTGTCATCAGAATGCCCCACTTGTTCATCTTCTGCATCCTCCCTACCCCCATTATCACGTTTTTTAGTGGCCCTATTTCCATTGTATCCTCTGTCTTGCTCCAATTTCGACTCATCAACTACACCATTCTCTTCCAAACCAACAGTTCTTCCCTTTCCCTCTACAAATCTCAACTTTTTCCGACCTCTCCCGCCGCGCTTCTTCACAGAAGCACCGCCATTGTGTCTGCATTCGTCCCCGCTTTCGTGCTCATCCTTCTCCAAATACTCCACCCCAAAATTTCTGCTTCTCTTGCTTCGACGTTGTGCTCCATTCTGATTCAATTCAACTCCTTTAGCTTCTTCCCCGTGTGTTCCATTATGATTTCCCAAAATCCCCTCCTCCTCCGCCTCCCCTTGCTCCTTGGCGGCAGAAGCACCTCCGTCGCCGCCTTCCGCGGCCTTCACAGCCTCCAAATCAGTCTTCCTTTTCCTACCGCGCTTCATCTCCTTCTCAGTCACAGCAGCAACCCCTTCCACTTCCCTTTTCAACCCTTCACTCTGATTCTCCAAACCCACCTCCTCCGCCTCTAAAGCACCATCCTTTTCGACACTGGTGGTGGACCCATGATTTTCCGGCACCCTTCTGGGTCTTCCTCTCCCTCTGCCTCTCCCTCTTCCCCTTCCCCTCGCCATCACAGACACAAATCCTCAACTCTCTCTACTCTGGCTCTGGAAAGGAAAGCAAAAGGTGTGTTGTCTGCGTGTGGGAGAACTCAAAGAAACCTATTTATGGGAACCTTAAATGTCTCCCGGCTATTAAGGTGTTATGGGGGGGGAGAGAGAGAGAGAGAGTGGAAACTGGAAAGTACCGAAACGATGGGTTGGTCAGTGCCCCAGTTTAAACTTGAAAACAAAACAGTGGGTGGGAGAGGAGAGAGAGAGAGAGAGAGAGAGAGAGAGAAAGAGGGCGGGGGAGTTTTGAAAAAATGGCGCCACAGCTAAAATCTCATGAGGGATTTTTTAACCTGTGATTTGAGTGCGGTAATTATTTTGGGAGGGAAGATGATATGGCCATGGAAACGCAGTCCAATGCCCTAACACTGTCGTCAAACCAAGTCACCGCCCTACGGGAACTGTAGTGCAGACCTAGAAAAGTACACACTCTTGGAAAATAGAGAGAGATGTGAGTTTTCAATTTGTTTTTTTATTTTTATTTTGCTTCTTATATTCAATTTGCTCCAGTGCCCTGATTGCATACAAATTATGTCATATTTCCTTTCCAAAAAATTGTTATTTTTAAGGCTACAAGATGATATTTACTAAATCATAAGTTAATCCGCAAATGATTTGTAGTTCAGTTTGTTAAAATTCTGTATACAAATCTCACTCTTCATAATTTAAATAGTTTTATCATAATAAATTTAATTACAACAGAATCTTTTTCGTAATATTAAGAATATGTTGTGAGACTAAATTATAAAAGTGAGAGAGTCCGAGAATAAATGAATAAAAACTCAAACGAGTAGTGAATATAAGTATTCATCACATAATTTTAGGATTTGTGACGCCCAGGTCATCACAAACTAACTTAGAATTAGCATTGAGTTGAGAATATGTGAGGAATCACGTCATGCATATAAAAGTATAGGTGGCGAATTACAAATTCATCACACTTTAGGTGACGAGCCTTGTGACAATGAAATTTGTCACAAATAACCATTATGTGATGACTTTTTAGTATTCTATAATGCTTTACCATCCCTTTTTTTTTTTGTAGTCATTGTATGTGTATCACATTCATGAGTTATACTTAACTCAAAAAGAATCACTATGATAACATTCGTATTTTTTGGCTCACTATAAAAATTTAGTACCTGTATTATTAATATCACACTCAATTTTGTAGTCTACCAAGAAAGGCCTTATAAACCACAAGATAAACATATTTGGCCAATAGGCGTACAAAACTAAATAATATCAAATGGAAAGAGACCATGTAAATATTCAATACACAATTTCTCTCGTTATTCTCGATTAATTGAACCAAATTAAACATTTTTTTTATAAACGATAGATTTTGTTAGATTAGATGTTAGATTAGTCACCGATAGAATTCAAACTCACACTGTCATGCAAATGCTCAACTCCTTTCCACCACTGTGGTAAAAGGGTCACTTGCTACCAAATTAAACACTTTAAATTCTTTAGATTTCACTTATTAGGAATTATGATTTGGAACTCAATTCTCAAAACTTGTAAATTCTTAACACTCACAATCTATGACTAATCAATCAATCAATAAAGAGTAATGATAAAGAGACTAAATTTGGAGACTAAATTTGGAGACTAAAATTACAAACTAAATGATGTGTCACGAATAGAAATGAGCATGTCTATCAATGTTTAGGTAATAAATCAATCATCAACTTTCATGTCCTTTAGTCTCCAAAATTTAATCTCTAAATTGAGTGTCCCTAGCATTACTCATCAATAAAAGGTCCACTCAAGGACTCTCTAATGATCAAGTCAATACAAGTGTCTAGAATTCAAATAGTAGACTTGTGAGCGTATGTGTCTCGTACCTTTGGTGATAACCCTAAAAGGTGTATTTATACTTATACTAATAAGAGGGAACATAGGGAGAGATTTATTTTTTACAAGCCCGACCCTGATATTCACCAAACACCTGGGTAGGCACGTGTTGGCTAACACCCGAAGATGACGAAGCCATATTAGGATGCATGAGAACTAGAAACAATTAACCGACATAAATAAAACTTGTAAATTTAATTATAATGAATATGCAATTGAGGGACGTATTCAAAGCATACAACTAATCTGAGACACTAAAAATGAATAATATAAGATGGAATGAACAAAGAGATGGGTCCTACACAGAGAGGACTCGAAGATGCCGATGCGAGAGTGCATAGAAGTCAGGATTGTACGCCTCGAATCTAAGTCCTAAGGAGGCGCAAAACAAAACATGAGTGAACCAAGTTGATATATAAATACTACTAAAACAGTTAATCTTTAACGTACTAACCTCAGGTTTATAAAACTTGTATAGCATAATAAGTAATAGGTTTTTCCGAAAACCCTAGCGTGCCATAAAACCTTTCATAAAACATATATCGCATATAATGTGCTTAGTAGTAGTACAGGGTATATATATAAATATATATATATATAAACAAATATCTTCATTCGCCCGAAGGCACTACATCTCTCGGCCGAAGCCAATATAAATGTATCATTCGCCCGTAGATAATATCATTTGCCCATAGGTAGTATCAATCGCCCGTATGCAAGACCATTCGTCGATAGGCAGTAACATATGCCAGTAGGTAGGACATTCACCCGTAGGCATAACATTCGCCCATAGGCAGATCATATAAATAACCATTAAGTAAGTACATAAAAACATTAACATAATATTTCTAATCGGAGTTTAGTAGCTAAAACGTCATATCGTAAAACCACGCTCACAAGTATGTATATAGTCATCAATCATATGTACCACAAGGAACGTAAAGTTGATAAAGCATGATAATTCATAAAGCGTGAAACCAATTTACTCATAAACGTTTCATAAAACGTAGACATAAAATCATGCTTTTCGTGTATGCATTTCTAATAGTAAAATATACAATTTATAAGGGGTCCATTTATAGATACTCCGTCGTCGAAGAGCCGTGCAAAATAGGAAGGACAGAACGCACCTAAGCACATAAAGGGTACCAATTAATAAAACTTTATTCAAACGATTGAATTTGGAAAAACGAAGCACGAATTTGGAATCAGGACGTTGAAATTAGTCTAGGAAGGTTCCCAGTCGAAACTCGAAAAAGTCAACCCAAAGTCAATGTTTGACCGGTCAATGGTCAATGGTCAATGGTCAAAGTCAACGGTCAGGTTAAAGTCAACTGGACTGAGTACTGGGTTTGGGTTTGGGCTTAGGCAATTGGGCTGGGTAATTGGGTCACAATTATAGGCTTGGGCTTGGTAGCCTAGCCCAAAGGGTCTGGGTTGGGCCGGCTCTTGGATTTGGGTTTCAGGGTATAGGATCAGGTCAACTCGGTTTCAGGTCAAGGTTTGGCCTCTTTTTTGGCATAACATCAAACGCTCATAACTTCATTGATACTTAACCATATCAAGTGATTCAAAAATCAAAGTTGTAGTACTCAACGAGATGAAGAGAATGGTACCTTGCACGATGGCTAACTCATCGTGGATTGGCCTAAAAACACCTTGAAAGTGGCTGTGCTCGCCGGAAACTGGGTAAACTTTAAACATTCATAACTTCTTCAATATTCAACGAAATCAAGTGATTCAAAAATGAAAATCATACTTCTTAACGAGATGAAGAGAATAGTACCTTTCTCGATGGCTAACTCATCGTGGTTTGGTCGGAAAATGGCTTGAAAGGTTGCGGCCCAACTTGGTTTTGATCCCGACGATCCGCAAGGAAGTTCGAGGTGAGTTTGGGTGTTCTAGGCTCGCGAGGACGAAGCTCGTGGTGCTTTTGGTTTGGGCGGTGGTGGGAGTGTTGTCATTGTTGTTGCTTGTAGTGACCTCAGGGAGGGCCCCTTTTTTAGAGAGAATGAGAGGGTTAAGAGATGAGGGAGTTCTGAGAGAAAGTGTTATAAAATCAGAAAAAGGTCACGGGTATGAAGGGATAAGGGGACCAAAATCCCCAAGTGGGTCCCACAAGGCACACAAAATAAGGCCTATAAGGCAATAATTTTTAAAATATCTTCTAACCCAAGTGAAATTACCAAATTACCCTCCGTTACAAAATTCGTAAAATTATTTCGGGACCGGTTGTTACAATTTTCCTCCTAGAATAATGATTGCATGAGACACATGCTAATCTTATCATAACAGGGATTCCCAAGATATTTGAGGATGCATACCTAATCAAGGTTTGATTAGGTTTCCCTTTCTTGGATGACAAGCAAGTCTTCCTTGAAGAGACAAATCTCCCTTACCAATTTGGAGCTTATCAAAATGCCTTACTCCGACAGCCTAATCTAGAAGACCTAATTCGGATCACATAAGTCACTCCGGAATACAATGGCCCTTCGGGTTGTCCTGTGCACCACGTGTCAGGAAACTAAAAAAACATGGTCTCAAAGACATCAATTGGATCCACATAAATGGTACTAAGACTTGTAATATTGCGACGATCTTGTTTACCTAGACTCGATCCCACGTCGGTGACCCAAAACCTTTAGCTACACAGCCTATAGAAAATTCACTCAAAGTCAGTCCATATACCGAGGTTGGGGTACAATTTGGTTGTGTTGTCTTCAGTTGAAATTAAGGTGTTGGACGTTTTGACATTTCAAAATGAAGAAAGAGAAGAGCGAAGGCATATTAGGTTTAGGTTAGAGAAGGGTGAAGCATGAAAGACATTGAATTTTTCGACCATCATTTTTTTCGTTGTTCAGTTATGTTAGGAAAGAAAGAAGGGAGATGGGTGAAGACAATACAAAAAAGGAGATGAGGGACACTCTAGAATATATATGTTAACCTATAAATGCGAAGTTTTATGTTCGAATTACGAGAAAATAAAGTTCGAAAAGCATTAGGTTCTCACCTTAAAAATATAGGAAAACTAATGAAAAAGGCTTGAAAACCTTTAGTTTTAACGAAAATGACAAAATAAAGGGTAAAATGAATAGTACCAGGATTGACTTTTTAGTGTAAAAATGTGATTTTTCGTTAAAGTGAACAGTACCGGAAGCTTTTCGTTAAAGTTCTCTAAAAATATAGTATCCCAATGTGTGAGAGATGCACATGTCTTTTTATTTACGAATAAGGTATCTTGACCAAATAAAATCAAAGATCGGAACCATTCAATTTATCCACTTTCATTTGGGGATCGCCCTTACAATAAATTAGTAAAATTAGAGATCGTTTAATCATCCAAAAACATCAAATAAATGGACGGTTTTATCATGAATATGTTACTTGGTACCTACACCGTCAATTTGTTGTATACATTTGTATCAGGGCCGGCCTTGAGAATTTAGGGGTCCTGTGCAAGATTTAGATGAAGGCCTTTCATCTTTTTTAATATTGTATTTTCTTTGTTATTTTTTTTTCAATTTGTATCTATAAAATTTAAATACTACATATTAAAGCACCAACTTATAAGGTATTATTTGAGTGGACAAGAGTGTTTCCTGTCTTGAAAGGTCTTTAGTTCGAAATCTTGCATGGTTTTTTGTGTAAAACTTATCAACTCGAACCCAGTCCATGTACAAGAAGATTAAAGGCCTACACCACAAGCACTGATACGGTAAATATCATTATCTTGCACATTTTAGTATATAATATGTATCTGTTTACATGTAAAGGAAATTTGGGGGCCCTTCCGAATCAGGGGCCCTGTGCGGTGGCACCTTTTGCACACCCTCAGGGTCGTCTTTGATTTGTATAACTAATGATCTCCAATTACAAATGATTTTTTGTAGGAGTGATTTTCAAATGAAGATTTAAAAATTGAATGATTTTGATTACAAAATATTTACAATTAAGGTATGTTATTCTCAATGTGGAATGAGCTCAACCCCAAAAAGGAATGCAAGTATTATCCTATTGAAAAAAAGGCTAATTATTTCAGCAACCATATTTCGAAAGTGAAATTCACCTATTTTTTCAAAACAAAAAAAGGTCACATTATTAAAGGCCCGTTTGAAAAGCATTTTTAAATGATTGAAAACACTTTTAAAGCAAATATTTTGGAGTTCAAAAGTACTTAGAGTGCTTCATGCAATAAACACAAATTTAATGATAATTACAAAAATACATTAACAATATGTTTGGATGAGGAAAATAAACTTGGAATTTAGATAAAAGTCAAAATTTATAAATTGACATGCACCAATTCATTTGTTTGGATTCATAAATAGGGGTGGGCATAAAAATCGTCAAACCGCATCGAATCGTATGAAAAAAAATACCGAACAAAACCATGTTGACCGGAAAAGTGAATTTTGAGCCAAAAATCGAACCGGATCGTTCAAACCGGTTCCGGTTCCAGTTTCGAATGACTAAGAACCGACCGGAACCGAACTGAACCGTTTTAATAATAATAAATAATTTAATCATATATATACACACATGTCATGCTATGATAGGTTGAAAAATTGGTTTCACCAAATTGCAAAGCATGGGATCCCATCCCAATTAGGGTTCACCTTCACTCACCTTACCCTCACATCACTCACATACGCGGCCTCACTCACACCCCATTCCTGATTCCCCCATTTCACACAGCTGAACCAACCGGCGATCACCCACCCACTCACGACCTCTCATCCAAATTATCAGCGATTCAGCCCACAACCTCAACTGCAACGACCCTCATCATCCCTCATTCGCGACAGCTCAAGACACTTCGTCCTCCGTCGGTCCGTCCTCCCTCCATGGTATTTTCTCTATCTATTCTCATATTTGAGATTAGAAATATGGTTTAAGTTCCACTGGTTGTCCATTTTCTTTTACCTGCACTATATGTGTGTGAACACTATCTAATTGAGTCTTTGACTCATGTCCTGCAGAGGTTCCCTGCCGTGTCTAATTTAGAAACAAAGGAAACATAAGTTATACTTAGTTCATCACCCGCTTGTATCCTTTGCACTAAATATGCAAAATCTCTACACCTTTGGATTCACTCACATGGTTTACTTGATGGAATACTAGATTGAGGTACCATAACTGTCTCCTTGTTTTGTTACCATACGCTTCAATATAATTCCATAACTAATTCATTTGTTCTGATATATTTGAAGATGTAATAAAATAACAATGTAGTGGAATTGTTTGAAAAAGATAACCATGATGAAGAAGTCAAAATAAATGGATGTTACAAGTATCTCTGGTCACCGTTACAGCAATCCAAATTGAGGAAGAAAAGATTGCTTTGCCTAAAATATTAATTATTATGGTCATACAGACAGGGTATTGTTCTTTTTCATTATAGTTTTGGTGGTTGTTATCTTCTATGTTGCAAAAAGGGTATATTTAGCTGTACATGCTTAAAATACTTGGTGAAATTGCAAGGATGTGCATTTTTGGGTCATCTGTGCATATGCACTTTGCATATATACATGTACATCTTATGTATACTATTCTAAAGCATATGTATTTAGCAATATATTATGCAATATAGTTACCTGCATTGCATTCTTTTGGGTCATTGACTCTTTTGGGTCACTGACTTCATCGAAAACATATGTATTCTGCAATATATACATGTACATTTTATGTATACTACTCTTAGAATATGGGAATCTGGAGGACTTACTGTGTACATCTGCTCAAGAACCCAATCCTCCAAAGCTGAAGAATAGACTTGGCAATCTCACTTTAGCAACCTACACATTTCATAACCACCATTCAAACAAAATAATCAAATTAATTAATTAAACATTTTTAAGCTTTTAAATAAAAATAAATACAAAGACACAAAACATAACCTTCACAACAGATTGGGAGCTCTCTCTTTTAGGTCACTAACTTCACTGAAACATATGTATTATGCAATATAGTTACCTACATTCATTAACTATGCAAAATGGTTGTTATCGTATATTATTGGAAAATGTCAAAGACACATTGACATGTGGGAAGGTAAAACACTTGGCAACAAATGTTAGGCTTGGGACACCGCCAATTTGGCGTGCCCATTTCATGCAAGTCTCTATATCTGTTGTGATGATAACGGTTGTAATTTTTTACCTATTTTATGCTTCTGTTTGGTTTTATGATGTTGGCAATGGCATGTTGCCATTGGCTTCCTCTTGTTTTCCTTTTTTTTTTTTTTTTTGCTCTGTCAAATTGCAGCGGCTCAAAGGTAATAGATTTGAAGATAGTTGGTGGTGATCTAATGGAGAACAATAAGGTTACTGCAATCTTCCTGTTTAGAGTAATTATTCCTCAATTGCTTTGCAAAGGTATTGTCTTCTCCCTCATATAATTCCACAATTCAATATATTGTGTGTTTATTTTCAGTATATTCCTATAATTCAGAATATGTAAGTGAATGACAAACTCTGTGTTGAATTTGGGTTTTTTGTGTGTTTATTTTAGGGATGTCGAACCAATCAAAATCACATGATTTTTGTTCTTCTGTTGCATCTGTTTCTTCATTACCCTATCCAACACCATCACCACCAACTCAAACCCAATTCCAACCACCAACTCAACCACAATTGTTAACTTAATAGTTCAAGATGGTTTGATGATATTAGATAAATCCATCTTAGCTATTAGGAATGTGTTGGTGTATGTAACGTCTTCTCCACAAAGGGTGTAAGCTTTTAGGAGTTGTGTTAAGAAGGAAAAAAATTGTATGCAAGGGTCTTGTTTTCTTAGATGTGCCTACTAGGTGGAATTCCACCTATTTGATGTTAACGAATGCCTTGAAATTTGAAAAAGCTTTTGTGAGAATGGGAGATGATGAAATTGCATGCTTGTCATGGTTTGGTGAATATTTACTGGGAGAAAAAGAACGGGTGGGTGGACCTTCCAATGGTAAAAAGAGGTATGGGCCACCAAATATGGAAGATTGGAGCAATGCCGCTATCTTTGTCAAATTTTTGAAAGTGTTCTATCAAATGACATTGAAGATGAGTGTTACTTTACATCCGGCTTGTTATAGTACTTTTTTTTATTTGCTTGCAATTGACGATGAGATAGTTGATTTGTTTGTCGAAGAAGATATGTTATTAACTCAAACCTACACCAAGCTTGATATTGCATGAAATGACACTAAGCATGAAGGCAAAATTTGATAAGAATTGAGGTGATCTTGTTAAAGTGAATCATTTTCTATTTGTGGGACTTGTGCTTGATCCAAGATATAAATTGGGCTATGTGCCACATATTGTGAAGCGTCGTGGGTGTAGTATTGATGAAGTCATGGCTAAGAAGGATGAGATAAAAAGCCTAATCTTCAAACTATATGATGAATATGTTCATTCTTCCAACCAACCAAGTGGTTCTAGTGCTAATAGTTGTTCTAATACTACTAGTACTACAAATACTATTGGTGGGGCTAATCCAAAACAACATGGAAGGAGGAAAACGAGCGGAAATGGACGAAAGTTGGATAAAAGAAATTGAAGCAAGTAATGTTGTGCTCTCGAACCATGAGTTTGATAGGTACTTGTTAGATCGCAATGAAAAAGTGGAAGTAGGTCAAGATTTTGATATTTTAAATTGGTGGAAATTGAATGGTGTTAAACACCCAGTGTTGGCACTAATTGCAAAGGAAGTTCTTGCAATTCCGATCTCAAGGGTAGCTTCAGAATCTGCCTTTAGCATGGGTGGAAGGATTGTGAACTCATATCGTTCTTCATTGATTCCTCTAATGGTAGAGAGGTTAATTTGTACTCAAAATTGGTTGATGTCAGATAACATCTCAATTTTAGACGACGAGACAATCTTGGAAGATATAGAGTTTTATGAAGCACTTGAAACAGGTATGAATATTTATTTTTCATTACTTTGTTTTTGTTTTTTTCTCTGGTTTTGTTGCATACTTACTTTCTTATTTTCTAATGAAGTCTTGATTTTTATATGTGTTGACCCTAAAAACTACCAAGCCTACGTGGCGCGCAGGCCGAGTAATTAATAAGCTAACTACGTCATTCGGTTGAATGCGGGGCGTGCCAACTCGACGGCCGAACTCGGCCGGTGAGTAAAATGTTGATGTTGCGTTGTGTGCGAGGCTGACTTCTGAATCTTACGACTACGGCCGAGGAAGGAACACGCATCGGCCTTTGGGTTCTAGAGCCTGAAGGCAAGGCTGCTAGTTCTGCGAAGTTCAATATCAAATTCGACTTTCAGTGTGCCGAATGTAGTAACTTGTAACACCTCACTTCGCCGAGAAGGCTGATGAGATGACCCCTGCCAATAAAGATTCGAAAACCCTTCTCGGCCGAGACTTGGATAGATAACCAGTCGGCCTCGACGCAGTGCTGTTTATCCAAACTGAAAGTGCTCCGCGGTCGGCTGATTCTACGGCAACAGTGTTGTTTATCCAAACTGAAGATGTTTACCGGTTGCCTCCACAGTGTTGTTTATCCAAACTGAAGATGTGTTGGCGAAAAAGAAAATAAAAAATCTCAAGGTTGAGAGCGTTTGCGCAGGGCAGATTTGTGTGTTGAGTTGGAGATCACTGAATGTTGTGCTCCTCCCTCTATTTATAGTAGTGCAAATACTCCTGACCGAGTTAGAATCGTCCTTGGGTATGAATCCCCTTCCTCATCAAATTCTACCTCGGTCGATCCTAATCCAACTCTATCTCGGCCGATCCTACTTCAACTAGGACTTTGAATCTGCCCCCAGTCGCAGGCCAAATTCATTCATGCACCATGATTTGCCTAGGACTCCTTATCCCAATAGGTTTCGGCCACTTAACCTTTATCACATTCTCGTGTTCTAGATAATTCAATATATTATTAAGAGATAATTATTATGATAAAATCACAATATTATTCCCGAACAATAACTAAAATTATCCTGACTCAATCACCTAACGGCTTAGAACTTCATTCACTCAACTACCTCGACCGTTCGGGCCGATTGTGTAATTTTGGGCCTAAACAATATGTTATAGAAAAAAGGAATGGTGGCACGTCTAGTATTGGGGATTCATAAACTATTCAGTCATAACTTATCACATTTTACTAGTGATGGTATGTATGTAACTTTAATTTTTTTAGCATTGGAGCTCAGCTGAGTTTTCTCCTTAATCTTTCACTTTTACATTATATGATTATACAGAAAGAATGGGTATATTTGCCAGCATATTCTGTTTAACTGGGGAAGCCCATGCTTCCTCTCTAAAATAAGTGTTTGATTTTGCTTGCTTTGAAGTAAGTTGTTTGATTGTGTACAAAAGCTGCTGCTTGCTCTCTGTCAGAAATAAACATACAGTTTGCTGCTTCATTTTTGTTTGTTTGTTAACCGACTGACCAATATACTTGGTCAAGATTGGTTACAAGGCAAATGAAAAAAGCCAAGAAATTTTGGTATTGGACAAGCATTTTGATACCACAAAGACAGTGTGTCTATCGACTTTTGTTGCATTGTCCAGTCAATTATGTGCCAAGAGACTCATGAAACATATGGCCAAGTTTGCTGACCATATTTTTTTTAGTTCTCTTTTTGTTGACTTGGTGCCACTACCAAAGATATTTACATTAGAAAAGATGTGTTGATGCAACTTTATATAATCAGTTTTAGAAGATGTATTTGAATGCATGATGATTTGGTGTTCAAATAATCTAGTATTCGGAACTGTAAACCGGCAAGAACCGAATCGTAAGGTTCTAGTAATAAATTTAAGCAGAACCGCACCGAACTGAACCGTTGATATTTTCCGGTTCCGGTCCCGATTTAGGAGTGGAACCGCACCAAACCGCACCGTGCCCACCCCTATTCATAGACATAGAAATTCAGAATTTTCGCGTGAAAAAAAAACTTGAAATTTGGGACCTCCAATTCCCAAGTTTAAATTTCATGTAAATATGTGTCATTTCCCAATTTCTATGATTGAAAGTTTAAAAATAACAAATTCTGTATTCAATTCTATTGTTCTTATGTAAACCAAACAAGAAAATTCATAAATTATAGAAAATAAAATCTCGTCATTTCAATTACTATCATTTTAAAATTTCTTAGTAATCTTAAATTTCCTATCCAAACATAATGTAAGTGATGTTTAAAGTCAATTCTTAGAATAATAACTTAGAAGCAGTTCAAGTAGCACAAACACATGGAAGCACTTCGAGTGAAAAGAGTGTTAATTCTGAAAAAAGCACATTACGAAGAAGCGGACTGAGCAGGGAACATAACTTGTAGCGTTGAGAAGTGCACATTCAAATTATATGCCCTTTTCCGGCCTTCACTTCCGAAAAACATGAACGACGACGACAGTCTCCGCCACGATCTGGACCCACAAAGCGACCACAGCTCCGATTACCTCCCTCACCCCCACCATTCGTCCCACCCTATCCAACCCCAACAATCCCACCCTCAGCCCCAGCCCCGCCGTCCCCGTGGCTTCGCCGCCACTGCGGCTGGCTCAGCGGGTCCCACCAGTCCATCCACCCCCACCACTAACAAGGGCAAGAGGGAGAGGGAGAAGGAGAAGGAGCGCACCAAGCTTCGAGAACGCCTCCGTCGATCCATCACCAGCCGGATGCTCGCCGGCCTCCGCCAGTACGGCAACTTTCCGCTGCCTGCGCGTGCGGACATGAACGATGTGCTCGCAGCCCTCGCACGTGAGGCCGGCTGGGTCGTCGAGCCCGACGGCACCACTTACCGCCACTCTCCTCCCCCCTCCCAAATGGTCCGTTCATCCCATTTCTAAGTAATTCATTTTTTGATTTTCGGAATTAGGAATTAGGGTCAATTTAAAGGACTCAAAGTTTGTCGAAAATGGTGACAGGCAGCGGCGTACCAGAACCCCATGGGGATGAGGTCGGTGGAGAGCCCAGTTTCATCAGGAGTAAAAGCAACGAACCCATCATCAATGGCGAGAATTGAAGAGAGCTTGTCACCGGCATCCCTTGATTCTGTAGTAATTGCAGAGAGAGACACCACAGCCACGGCCACCGCCACGGCCACGGCCACTGCCGCCACCAACAACTCCGTTGAATGCTTGGAAATGGAGGCTGGTGATCAGCTCATGCATCACCTTTCCAATTCCATCAGTTCCGGGGACCATGGCATTCCCACCACTGCCTTGACTTATGTTCCTCTCTATGCTGCCCTCGCCGTGAGCCAAATTTTCAGTCTTTTTTTCGCTCTGCATTTTGTTTTCGTTGCTTATTGTCTGATTCTAAGAGAAACCCATGTTCCCTGTATTTTCATATTTTGGTAAAATTTGGTTTTTTAAGTGATACAATTCTTGGGGCTTGTTTTGCAGACTGGGTTCATCAACAGTTACTGTCAGTTGGTTGATCCTGAAGGACTGAGACAGGAGCTAGCTCATGTGCAATCTCTGAATATAGATGGTGTTGTAGTGGATTGTTGGTGGGGGATTGTCGAAGGCTGGAGCCCCCAGAAATATGTCTGGTCTGGTTACAGAGCTCTTTTTAACATCGTCCGGGAGTTCAAGCTCAAATTGCAGGTACCTCTCCCTGACTTATGTTACCCATTCTTATAGCCTATACCATTGGAGCTAGGTTTTGCCTACGTGGCTCATTAAAATGGGTTTGCCTACTCCATTGGAATTTGGAGATGCTCTAAGGACATATGTAGAACTATAGTATCTGCTAGATTATGAGTTCAAGACATTTCAAATTAGTAAGCTTAGGAAAGCACAATTTTATGAATAAAAACGATTGAATTAAGCTTAATGAAGCTATGGCTAGACCTACGAAAATATTTTTTATTTTCAGTGCCTTTCCTTATGAACTTATTTATTGCTGTCTTAATTTTTCTTGAACACATTGGGTGGTTGAAAATGCATCGCTGCTTGTACCATTTAGTTTTATGTCTTCCTACGCAATCTACTGTGGTGTCAAACAAGGGAGAATGTATTTTGTTAAGATGCATTATTGTTACTTTCTAATCTTGTAACCTTAAGAATTTTTTATTTTAACACTTCATATGCTATATTGGAGCATCTGACATTCTGTTGACGAGTAGTTTCTGAAATCATTCTTTTGAAGGTTGTAATGGCATTTCATGAGTATGGAAGAAGTGAGTCTGGTGACACCCTCATCCCTCTTCCACAATGGATCTTAGAAATTGGTAAGAAAAACCCAGACATATTCTTTACAGATCGAGAAGGAAGGAGGAACACTGAATGTCTATCTTGGGGGATTGATAAAGAAAGAGTTTTACAAGGAAGAACTGGTGTCGAGGTATGAAAATGTCTACAGAATGTTGAGCTGCCTTTTAGCTTGGAACATTAAACTATTCCATCCACATTTTGTTTTGATTTACTTCATCATATGTTCTGTCCTCCACTATGTGCCTCTGTACCATTTCTTCTTTTATGGTGAATTGTTCTATTTTTTTATCCCTGTTCTGTCTGGCCTTGTTTTAAGTTGAAACTTCTTTACCTTTTGTCTGTGTTGTTCAATTGGTTTCTTTATGCAGGTCTATTTTGATTTTATGAGAAGTTTTCGTACTGAGTTTGACGACTTGTTTGCTGAGGGTCTCATTTCTGCTGTGGAAATTGGACTTGGAGCATCTGGGGAGCTCAAGTATCCTTCCTTTTCAGAAAGGATGGGGTGGAGGTATCCTGGTATCGGTGAGTTTCAGGTATCCGTTAAATCTAAACCATGCCATCCATTTCTCTTTTCTTTGAGGAGCTGATTGTATATCCATTTAGAGTCTTTCTGTCCCCATATTCTTCAGGTTAAAATAGATGAGATGAAGAAATCATTATTTGAAAGTACTCTCTCTTTTCTCGAACTATTTCCCTCTTTGCATATATTGTAGTGGCGATGTTTTTAGACAGTTTGTGGCATTTATTTACCATTGGTTCTTGAAGAAGATTGGTCCTCCTTCTAATTGTAGACTCGTATTGCAATTGTGTTGAATAACATTTGATCACTTCTTTGCAGTGTTATGATAGATATTTACAACAGAGTCTGCAGAAAGCTGCTAAATTGCGTGGGCACTCATTCTGGGCCAGGGGACCTGAGAATGCTGGGGAATACAATTCTCGGCCACATGAAACTGGCTTTTTCTGTGAACGTGGTGATTATGATAGTTATTATGGACGCTTTTTCCTTCATTGGTATGCACAGTCACTAATTGATCACGCGGATAGTGTACTGTCTCTTGCAAGCCTTGCCTTTGATGAAACCAAATTAATTGTCAAGGTATTTATCTGGTCTATGCCCCACCCTTTACCGTCTATGCTAGATGGTGTTATGTTCTCTTCACTTCTCTTGTCTTTCTAAATTTCTTTTTTCTTCTGGTTTTGCTCCTCTGATTAGCAATATTATACTAACAGTGCATTTAGATCAAAAGGAAAATAGGCAGGACCATTGTGGTTCCTTTGTTTTAGTGTTTAATAGGGCGGTGTGGATTGGTTATAAAGGACTTCTTCACTCCATTGTGACCCCAACTTTGTGTTATGACTTATAAGAGGAAAGGAAGGGTTGATAGAATGTAAAAATCTGTCGTAAATTTTTAACTTTCAAATCTAACAATCAACTTACAAGAGAGAAGAAAATAAGTTGGATAACATATTGATCACTACAAGAAACTTTGTTTCCTTTTGTTTCTGTATTAAGTATTAACAATAACATCCAGTGAAATGAAGTAAATAATCCTTCTGCAAGTGGCCCCCTTTACCACAGTGGTGGAAAGGTGTTGAGCCCTTGCATGACAGCGTGGGTTCAAACCCCGTCGGCGGCTAATCAAACATCTAATCTAACAAAATCCATTGTTTGACAAAAAAAAGAAAAGAAAAAGTAAGTAATCCTTCAGTGACACCATTGATGTTCCAAAGAAAATCCATAATTTTGTTATGTATTCATGAGATAATGAATTCGTCTTCCTCCTTTATATGTGCTTATGACCAGCATAGGACACTGGAACCAAAGAAACGAAGAGTGACATGTAAATGATAGAACCTGAAAGGCTGAAATTTTACTTAAACCATATTTTGTGATGTTCAGGAAAGTTGGGTTTTTAACTGTTGGATAAGGATAATCCTTCAATTTCAGTTTCATTGCAAACACCCATATGTTAAAGTCTTTGAACATTTGGTTCATGATTCCTCAAAAAACTGTATGGTTCCTGTCTGTCTACATGATGTTAGGTATAAAATGCAGCTTATGCATGATTAGGATTTGTTAAATCATTCCTTTAGTCTTATAAATGGTTTACAGATTTGTTATGTTCAGTCTAGTCCTAGTGTCCCACCTAGAAATGGCCTTAAAGATTAGTTACATTGAGATATCCCAGCATCAAACCTAGAAGTAGTATAGTGATTTGTTATATTTAAATTGTCTGATGTTCATTAACATCGTTATTACTTATAATCATGTTTACCTAGAACTGAACCAAGGCATGCGTGGTTGTGATGTTTTTCTTAAAGTGCTCTATGGTGAACTTGTTACATAATGAAAAATTAATTAAAAGATGTCAATGGGCAGGTTCCTGCAGTTTTTTGGTGGTATAAGACTACTAGCCATGCGGCTGAGCTAACTTCTGGGTACTATAACCCAACAAACCAGGATGGGTACTCTCCCGTTTTTGAAGTTCTGAAGAAACATTTAGCGACGGTGAAGTTTGTTTGCTCAGGTCCACAGATTTCTAGTCAGGATAATGAAGCACTGGCTGATCCGGAAGGTTTGAGTTGGCAGGTAAAGGCCGATATCCCTTCTCTTTGGGCTCTCTAACTGTTACAGTGTCAGTATTACCCCTATAGACTAGAGTTTCCTGGTGTTTGAAAAATTGAAAGGCACATATTAAGTTTTATAGTAGCAGTTTTTCAATACAGTGTTTAATTATGTGGATATGTTTGTCTGTAATCAATTTGTGTGATGCTAGATTCTCATTTGTTTCTACAGGTTTTAAATTTAGCCTGGGATCGAGGATTGACTGTAGCTGGTGAAAATGCACTTTCATGTTATGATAGAGAAGGGTGCATGAGAATAGTTGAGATGGTCAAGCCAAGAAATGATCCTGATCATCACCACTTTTCATTTTTCGTATACCAGCAGCCGTCTCCTCTAGTTCAAGGCACAATTTGCTTTCCTGAGTTGGGTTTTTTCATTAAGTGCATGCATGGTAAGTATTTACTATTCTCACACAGCAATGAGATTTGGTCAGAAAAATTCAATTTGGTGGTGTTTCTTGATAAATTTGATGGGCATTTTTTGATAAGATTTTTTGGACCTTGATGTTTAAACAGGGCATATTAGCATCATTCATTATTTTCTTCCTTCACTCTAGAAAATGCCTTTCATACTTTCTTGCAGCCATAAAATAATAATGTCAAAAGTAAGTGGTTCAAGATAACTACCCAAGCTTTAGGGGTGATTCTAAATTGGTCCCAACTTTTTATAACATTCCAAATAACTACCTAACGTTTTAGAAAAATGTTCTTCTATTAGATTCACTAGTGTTAAGTCATGACATGGACATATATTAAAGTGTGTTCTAACTCTCAAGTCATCTATGGAGCTTTGAATCTCCAAATTGACTCATTTTAGCCAAGCAAATTTACGGTTTAACTTTGTTAAAAGGGGTTGATTTGAGGAATTAGAGCTATAAAGACGGCGATTAGTGAAAATCAACTTTAGTATATGTCCACTCATCAATTAATGCTATTAATGTCATCACTTGATGTTGGTAAAGTCATCACTTAATGCCAATGATCCAACATTATCTAATTTTCAAAACGTTAGGTAGTTATTCGGAAAGATTTAAAAGGTTGAGATTAATTTGAAATCACCCCAAAAGGTTGGGTAGTTATCCGTACTTAACTCCGCACAACATGAATATGAATGTGGTACAGGAATACCATGTGATGGTTTTTTGATTGTTTCTTGCCAATTAAACTGCATTGAAAATTGCCCATATTCTAGTGTGGACAATTCTAAGTTCTAAGAAGCATTTTTCTTTAATCCATGATGATTCAAACTGACAACTTTGTGACCTACAAACGTTGTTGCATAATTTTCTGCGACCGCCAAAGATATAGAAAAGGTGTGATTGCCCTTAAATTATATCTCATATTAGTCTTTTGCCTTTTGGCTTGATTTACCATAATCTGCTTGTTGAGTAATTATATAGATGATTGGACGCACTACATGATAGTGCTCTTCCTAGCTATAGCTTTTTGGTTTACATTTAGCTGCAGCTGGTAATGAAGACTTGTATAAATTTCATCAGGACAATATCAGCGTATATCTTACAACGATTTTGCAATTGTGTTTTTCAGGTGAGAGAGCTGAAGATCTAGTATCGTGTTAAGGATAGAATTCAGTATTCCATGGGCGGATTGTTAGAACACCGGGATGGACTTTTCAACTGCTGATGGCTCATGGTTTCGGGGGTAAAAGCACCAGCAGAGGGTTCAAAAGTCTCATAAATATGTCCTTAGGTTTGATATAATTGTGGACCGGACCAAAGAAAGATGTAACAACATAAACTTCATTGTGTGGTGTCGTCCAACTCGTGTGTCGAATGAAGCCGGTGCAGTTTCAGATTAGAAAATGAAAAGGGTAGTTGGTATATAGTTCAAAGTCAGATGTAATGAATGCTATGTTTGTAATTCCTCTCGCTGTATATTAGTATGAAAAGAAAGATCGGCGGCGAGGCGTTTACTCCAAATTAATGGAATGGAATTGTCTTTTGAACTGTCGTCCTAACATTTCTCCTGTATTTCACTTCTTATTCGCCTAAAAGTGCAGTTGTAAATGGTCACTACCGGGAGGCAACTCTTTCCCTTCTTGATTTAGCTTCATTCACCTAGCAGTATTCTATACATACATACAATACAGCTCAAACGACTATGGCCATTTGCAACTGTAATCGAGGTTCCGTGTTCGGTTGTATCTGAGATTTTATGTTCCGTGCATGCACCTGAGGTTCTGTGCTCGATTTTGGTATAAAATCACTTTGTATCAAAAATTATAATATGAAAGGAACCCAAGAAGAAAGGCCGAAGAAGGAAGCCTGCAAAGGCATGGCAGGCCGAAATAAAGCCTAGTCCCCAATAAAGCATCCAAAAGGCCCAAGGCTAAGCAAAATTACACCACCGAAGGTAGAAAGACAGTAGGTTAAGATTATTTTAGAAGTACTTTTAAAATAAATGAAATCGTTTATGGATTTTAAAAACACTTGAAGTGTAATTATTTTTTTTTTTTTTTTTTTTTTTTTTGGCCAACAAACTCCATAGCAAACCGAACAAGAGAAACCACAAGTAATGTGTTTCTTACAGGAAGCACTTCAAGTTCTTTTTCAGAACTCAATTATATTTTTACTAAGAATCAGCTTCAAAAGCATTCTCATCAACACACTTTCAAACCACGTCAACACATGATTTACTATTGTGCAAAACTTTTAGTTACGAATTTCACATCGTTCGATCTCCACCTCACATATAAACAGTGGTACATTATACATTCAACGACGACGACAATGACACCATATGCAAAAGTTGAATGAGGTCGGGGAAATTTAATTAGGCTGATATTTTCGTGCCCCACTTTACACCCCAGTGTCTACTATGCAATAAGGAAATTTAATGTGACTTTTGTCCTCATTAAACACACTTTCAAAAGTTCAATACCTTTGATTCGTTGAAGGATTAAAGTAAAAAAGTTCCGAGAAAAATATAAAATTGACCCAAATATATTTATTTAAAAGTCAGTTGTATCCCATATTAATTAATATGCCCTTTTCTTAGATCTAGGGTATGTTTGGACGAGGATTTACAAGACCTAAGGAATCGATGTCAAGTTATGAAGAAATGAATCACAAAAATGTAATATAGAGGGAATTCGAGAAGCCCTCTACGAGCAATACAAAAGCATGTGTTAGTGCTTTGTAGATGATGCCCCCAAGTAGGGTTTTACAAATCCCTCCTACATGCTTCCTACATGCAATTGCAATGGTTGTCCAAGTTTTTTAGATACAAACAGAGCGGGAAGCACGCAAAAAAAAAAAAAAAAAAATTTATTCAGTGAGGCATTTCGTCGAACATTTTGTGAGCTGTTGTCGTCAGCAACACTATGTTGGGTATATGTCAATAGATATCGACATATGCCAAAACAATCTGATGAGTGATATCAAGAGAATCTGTCGAATGCTGTCGACGCAACCTGTCGAGATTTGCTAGCATGCATTACCTTAAACTCTTGTTGATCACAAAAAGGACCTGTACTAAATATTCAAAAAATACTCAAAAAAACCTTCACATATATATTTTTCAGACTCCATGTAATCTTAAGGCCACCTTGATCCAATATACATCCGCTCATGCCTAGAGGTGCATTACTAACTATTAAACTTTGATACGACATCATTTAGTCTTGTTTTTTCATGTCATGGATTTTGAGATAACGTGTAGCAAATTCTGGCTCACATGATATGTTGGTGGCAATGGCATATTGGCATCAGTCCAAGCTTATCCATACTTTAATTACGTGCTTGTCACAAATTCCTTACAATTATGATGATCATATGACTCGTAACGTTGCATCTTTGGTTGATACTGTAGTAATATGTCTACGTCCATTGATTAATTTGAGACTGTGATGGCGCGAAAGCAGATATGGTCTGGTTGGTATTTCTATGTTTCTTATGTCCGTTAGCTCCGTTTGATACATCCCAAATTCAGAAGAAAATGATTTCCACACCCTATTTACCCGTCCTACACAAAGATGTGATTGGGTGAAAGTAAGTGTGTGTAAACATTTCTCTATGTATAATAGTTTGTGGGAAGAATTAAATTTAAGCCAATTGTAGTTGGAAAAGTATTTCAGATCCATATTTCATATGGCACATCCTGAATTTGATTCTTGACGCTGGTGAATCACATGACGGATGGCCAGGAGAGGCTAAAATGCCTCTGTGAATTTTCTCGGCCTCCAGAAAGGTGGGTTGTTTTGACAAAGACACCAACTAGTCCTCTTTTGAGAAAGAAAAAAAAATTAATTATTTTCCCCTATTATATATCAAGACACGCATGAGCTTTATGTCCATGAAAATGTCTCCCCATTGGAGCCAATAATTCAAATGTCTTTGTCCGACCACAAAACTCAAAATTGGCTGCCGTGCTGCTCTGCGTCCGCATTCAGTTCCATCCAAAACGGCAAACGTGAGATTTACATGACCACCCAACTATGATTTGCGTCTCTAAACTTTCGTTTTCATATCCCTAGTGGATATGTTAAATTCTTGCTCATCACTAATTTAAGTTGAATCTTATCCCACCAATAATTCAAAAGTAATGGCTGACTAGCTACTTGTTTGTTTCTTTGCTCATGCCTCAATTATACGATTGAGGGTTCAATGGTTTTGCTAATCTAGGGCATCGTTAGTGAATGTTGTATTTGATTACGTAATTTAGTTTTCTCAACTATAGTTTTTGGAATTGTTATTTGCTCTGTATGGTAATAGAATCCGTAAATTTGAAATACATGGTGATAAATATGAACTACATATTAATAACACTATTTTTGTCAACTAAAAGAGAGTGAAAAGACAATATAGTATTTTACTACAAAATAAAATCATGGGTAATAAAGTAAATTCATACAAAGGTGAACCTAACATCATCTGGTTTAAAGTAAATTCATACAAAGGTGACTCTAGTAAATGAATTAATGAGTCCAACTCTCCCGATTAGATCTAGCAAACAAGTCGTATTTGTGTCGTACTCGTTATTTTAACGGGTCATGTCATGTTGTGTCAAACTCATTATTGTAATGAGTTCTTAATAAATGACTCAATAACAATTCCGATTCGTCAACGGGTTGTGTCGTTTCGTGCCAGGTTAACGGATCATATAAGAAATTGTCATAATCAATGTTTAGATCTGACAAATGATATATTATTAGATTTTTAATAGGTAACATAATAACGACCTAACTCGTTAACGATTTCTTAATAAATGACTTAACAACGACTCGACTTGTTAACAAGTTGACTCGAAATCAATTATTTTCATGTCAAGTTAACAAATCCTGTAAGAAATTACAAGATGTACACTCAATACATATAACTGGAGAGAAGTTATACGCAGTGTCTAAAATTTCGATATTATCGGCGATATTAACTGGAAGAGAAGTTATACGCAGTGTCTAAAATTTCGATATTATCGGCGAAATATCGCCGATAATATCATTTTTTTGATATAGCGATATTTTCAGACTAATACACTTAATTATCGTAAAAATATCGTGATATTATCGATAATATCGCCGAGGCTCCGTCGTCGCAGCTGCCAAGATATGCGCCTCTCTCTGCAATCCACGCTCAGACCCATCAAAATGAGCAATCCCTTTTCTCCGGAGGTGGCCGGAATATAGGTTGGGTGTCCTTGGGTCATCGGGGTTCCTCTGCGAGTCGCCGTGCTTCCCAGAGACGGAGGAGAGGGAGGGAGAGTTCAGGAGGGTGGTGGAGATGTTGCGCTGGCATCGGGGTGGACGAATTTGGGTGTGCCTGGGTGTGGGTGCGATCGGGAAAATGGAGTGAGAGAACGAGAGTTCGAGAGAGAGATAGAGTTGAGAACTGAGAGTTGAGAACTGAGAGAGAGTGAGGGGTCCGAGAGAGACTCGGGAAAAGAGAGAGAGAGAGATAGGGTGAGGGTTAGTGGGCTGCCACGTGGCAGCGTGACGGAGAGTGAGAATCAAGATGGAGGGTCCAGATTAGATTAGGATAAAGGACTCAATTGCACAATTTATATAATTTCAGGGAAAGAGTGAAAATATAAATTAATCTGGGGGTGGGGTTTCACAGGATTGGAGTTCTGCTTTCAACGGACCCGTGTCCATAACCTCAGAATGTGGCTTCTGCTCCACTTGCAAAACCCGACACTTGCAAACGTTTGTGCCTATTCGACATGATGGTTCATCTAAAACAAATGTCCAAGTCGGCATTTGTGCCTATCCGAGCAATTGTGGCAGTAGATCGTGCACTGGGCATGCCTACCTGTTATGTAAAGATCTGTGCGTGTCTGTATGTGTCCGAGAGAAAAAAACAAAACGTGTGAGTGTGTGCGTGTGCGTGTGTGTGTTATCCGAGAGAAAAAAACAAAACATCCAAATAATTTTGACAACTTTTGGGGATTTATCATTTGATGACTACTCTTCACAATACACTTACTCTACACATAGAGATGATGAAGATAGTGAAAATTTTGAACCTCATAGGAACTCTATGTGGTACTAAGTCACTCATGTATCTTACCATGCAATGTATAAAGTGTAAAATATTGTACTAATTCATTATATATAAATGATTATTGTGTGTTTAAACTTCTTTCATTAATTACTACATATTTTCTACACTCACAATGTTTGCCAGCTCGCTATATAATCAACTTAAATCAGTTAAATTCATCATGCAATGCATTTCCTTCCAATTTTTTGTGATAAACTAATAGATAATTGACTAAATAAACATCCTGCAAAGTTTCAATAAAAATTTCCAAGTTTTTCTTACAATTTTCGTGATTTTTATTCAATTTTTATCGATATCGATAATATCCCGATATTTCCATCGAAATTTCCGTGTTTTTGGACTACTGATATTTCCGATATCATCGATATTTTAGACCTTGGTTACTACTATATCTCAAAAGTGACTCTAAGGGTTTATAATGTTTCGACTATTATTCAATAAACATGAGTTTTCTCTCTATTTTCCTAGTGGACTCTAAGGCTTGCTAGTGGACTCTAGCGAGATAATTTCGTTCGATTTCCCTTGTCATATATCTCGCAGCATCAATGGGTTATGATTGTCAGAATCATAACCCAAACAATATTCAATACAATACAACCAATACTAATACGACACAGTTTACTCAATTCAACACGACATACCCATCGAGGCCTCGTGCTTCTTATTAAAAAAAAAAAACAAAGAGTAATGCTTCAATATTCCTACTTACATGACGTCGTAACATCATTTTACTGTAAAAAAAATTAAATTAGAATCGTTCATTATCTTTATCATCACTAGAATATTTCATCAAATTTGAAGACCGTTTAATCGTTGATATAGATCAAATGATCGTTAATCATGAATACCATAATCAAAATGAATTTCATGGGTGGTTCTAACTACTAATAGACTGGTAAATCGTTGGGGCGGGAGGGGACCCAGTAAGTTTATGAAATTTGAAGATAACACGTGATTGGCGGTGATTAGTGGGTGAAGAATCCAAATCGTTGGGGTGTTTGTTCACAATGCAGAATTGCACATGATGAATCAGTGGGTCTTGTGTGTTACTGCTGCTGCTGCTGGTGCTTCCTTAACTTGCACTTTTCATGGCTGCTTACTTCCAAAGCTGTCTGTCAACCAATCCAATCAGGCCTTATATTATATACTTTCAACCGAGAAAGGATCATTGCCTGATCTTTCAATTACATTCGTTCATCATACATTATACAGTTATTTTTCGTTCGGTACTGTTTATATTCAATTTTAAATTAAAAAATTTATAATAATTTCTAACCGTACAATATATGATGAACGAATATAATTTGAAGATTTTTGAGATCCTTACAAAGAGAATCCGACGATAATTCTCATTCCTTTCAACCATTAAATAAAAAAAGTTTAGTTAAATAAATATTAGTAAACAAGTGGTGGACCTATCACTTGTACCATGTTCTTTATTTTTTAGTGCGTTTTTTATTTGTGAGATTATATTATATAGTTTAGTAGCAGACATTCGAACTTAGCATTTGGTAATTGGTACATGTTAAATCTAGGACTTCACACCTTGCTTAGTACGTAGTAACATATAATCTATTAACACAAAAATTATCAATTCTCCAATTAAGTAGAGGCAATAGGATGATATTAATAATCGTTCATCAAAACGTACTTCATTACTTAAAAGCCGCCATCCTTGCTTGTTTCACAAAATGCACCATCGAAATTGACTTTTAAGCCAACCAGGTTTTGAAGAGCTCAGCCACACCCGCACCATATGGAATTAAGATTGAGATTGTTGCTACGAATCTTGGTCATGCTCGAATCCAACTCAAGGAGAAAAACAATGTGAGATTAGCATGTAATGTAATATTGATAATGTGTTACAAAAGTAAACTCAAACTACAACGACAATTGACAATAGTAAGTTTGCTGAAGAAACTTGGTTATTTGACATGTGGTTTAATATCCTCCTAGTGGATAGAGTGTTACCTCCTACCAGTGCATCTAGGGTTTAAAACTCTGTATCAATTTGTAGTGACGATCTTTATTTTTTCGTTTAATTTGGGGAAAAGCCCAACTATAATTGCTTCCTTAAAAAGTCACCAAATATGATGAATTAGGTACTCAAAAAGAAAAGAAAAAAAGAGTAAAAAAACCGATTTGCAAGTTTGAATTAATGTTTTGCCTCTTGAAAGCTTTATATGTCTAACAATTTGGCACAGTATGCATACATATGGATGGTACATTACATGTAATTATATAAGCAGATGAAAGTTTTATTTTTTAAATAACTCTCTACTTATAGAATGATATGTGGTGTACCATTCCATATTCCAGACACATTGACAAATCTTTCTTTAGACCATCTCCAATGGTTGGGCTAAAAGCCAAACATTTTAGCTCGAAAAATTTAGCTTTTAGACCAGAAACAGTTTTTCTGTTCCAACCGTTCTAGCCTAAAATTTTGGCCCGGGATTATTAAAGAATAAACTTAGGCTATTTTTTTCCTTAATAATTTAAAAAAAAATATATATAGACTATCGTAAATTAATTTTATGAACATTTTAATCTAAAAAAATTAAAATTCCGATAAATATTTTCACTCGGTTCGGTGGAGCCCACACCGATTTATGGGCTAAATTCTGGGGGGAATTTGGCCTTGGTTTAGCATTTAGCCCAAATTTTCCCCTTGGTTGGAGTGAGTTTGGGGGTAATTTGGCTTTTAGCCCACCATTAGAGATGGTCTTAGTGGAGTTTGTTATCGTGGCTTTTCGTTTTCTTTCAAAAGTAAATTATAACCTCACCAACCACCCTAAACTTTCATTTTCTTGTCATTCACTAAGAAACAAGTAGAGGATTCTTCTCATAAGAAACAGGTCGAGGATTCTCCGCCCTACGTACACCATCTCTGCCTCAAATAAAACACAGCGTAATACGAAAAGGTTCGTTGCAGCAGCAGATGTAAGCAGTCGCCAGTGGAGGCTTTCCTTGTCATCTGGGTCGGGTCATACTGGATGCGTAAAGGCCCAAACCCGAGTCCATATCCAATCATTAACCCTTTTCTTTGGGGAATGGTTGGGAGGGAACGAAAATAAGTGTCGGCTCTCGGGTTCGCTGCTCCAAAAACTCAATAGAAAACTCACTCTCTCTCTCTCTCTCTCTATCTCTCTCTCTCTCTGTGTGCGTATATATACAAAAACTTTGCAAACGAACTCTCATCACTCTCTCCATCCTTTTCCTTGCCATTGCATCAATCCTCCAACCCATCAATTTCGATCTTTCGTTTCGACTTTCGACTTTCGACATCCATTTACTGAAACTGATCAACTGGGAGGTTTTCTTTCTTTATTTCATTTCAGGTACATTATGCTGTTTCTGGTTTTCCCATAATAATAAGCTATTTTGTTTCTGTTGTAAACAACATTTTTTTTTCATAAATTTGGATCCACTTTTATCTTGTTTGTATGCCTAACAACATCAACCGCCCACATTATATTTATATATGTCTCTCTGTGTGTATATATATTCATTAATGTCAGTCAGCACATTGGCATTGCTGTCTTTATTTTTTCAGTTAGCACTCTCCTTTTTAAGAGAGTGTTTAAGTGAGCTATTAATATTTCCTCTGTGTGTATATCAAAATATATGTATATTTCTTTGTGTGGTTGAAGTTGAACTGGGATTTTCCAGAACCAAGGCCAAGGGTGAGTTGGGTACTTTGAAGCAATATCAAAGATGGGTTTTTTTTTTTTTTTTTTTAATTTTATTAATTTGATTTTTTTTATTTTATATTTTGGATTGGATTGAAATGCTTCTATTTGGGTTTCTGTTTTTTTTCTGAGAAAAATCCATTTGTTTATGTCAGCCAATAGATTTCTGAATGATTTTGTTAGCATTTAGATTTGGAAATGTTTGCATATATAATATGATTGATGAGTCTGTTTTTATTATTTTTCTTTAACATAATTTATTATTATTTTGGTAACTTTACCTTTTCTGAGTGTATAATGTTGGCTTGATGTAAAAGGAGCCACCTAGTTTTGAAAAAAACCAACTTTATGGCCTTGAAATCTTGATACCTTGCAAAAGTTGGAAAAAGCTCTTTGTTGCTAATGCTCATCCTTGACCATTAAGCACTACGAAAGCTGAGAATTAAACTGGTTCAGATCATTCGAGGAGGATCGGTTCTAGTTAGATATTCTGGGATCTTTTTATTTTTTTTGTTATGGTGGAAAACCTGGAAACTAGATTCCCTTTCTTTTACTTACTTACGTATGTATGTATGTATGCATGTTGTAGACACGATATATCGATGATTGTCCCAGTAGATGTAGATTCTTGATTGATCTTGTCAATTGGTTATGCCTCTAAATGAATTTCTCTGTTGTAGTTGGTGTTTTCTTCTTTTTTTCCTTCGGTTTTGTTTTTGGTATATTGATTTCTTTACTTCGTATAGGCAGATGGCTGGTGCAAGATTAGGCCAATGGTTGTCTGTTCTAGTATGTGCAGTCATGCTGCTGAAAGCAGCCGGATTACCTGTGGGAATAACTTACGTTCATAGCGCGGTTGCCAAAGGAGCCGGTGAGAAACTCTTGTGCAAATATGCTGATAAGAGTAATTTCCTTTTTTTCGAGTTTTGTTTTCAAAACAAATATTTGATTTAGGATTTGGAATTTGACATGTTGTGCAGTTTGCTTGGATGGGAGTCCCCCTGCTTACCACCTAGATAAGGGATATGGTTCAGGAATTAACAATTGGTTGGTTCACATTGAGGTTTGTCCTTTTCTCTCAGCTCCCAAAACAGTTTCTTTCACAAGATAAGAGAGAACAAAAAGAGCAAGTTATATCGATAATTTTCACGAAAATCTGAATATTTGATAGTTCGTGAAGTTCTGATGCCGTAATTCTTCTTCTTTATGTTTTGTTCTTAGGGAGGAGGATGGTGTAACAATATCACAACTTGTCTTGTCCGTAAAAACAACCGTTTAGGTTCATCTAAGAAAATGCTCAAGGAAATTGCATTTTCTGGGATTCTGAACAGCAGGCATATATTTAATCCGGGTTTGATATCTATTTTCGCTAATCAAGATTTAGTACTTCTTGCCATTGTTTGAACAATTTTCTTTTCTACGATTGAAAGCTTAGTAGTATAGTTGATCGATGTAGCTCTCATTCTTCTTTTGTCTGTTGAGTTCCTTGCTTTTTACCAGTAGAACTAAAAGTCCATATTCCATGCCAGACTTTTACAACTGGAATAGAGTCAAAGTTAGGTACTGCGACGGGGCATCATTCACTGGTGATGTTGCAGCTGTAAACCTAGTAAGTTACCTTCAATAGCAGTCCGAGTTTGCAGACACCATTTGTCCTGAATCTGGGCCTCTCATTTCATTTCTGATTGTGGGATTATCGATGAAATAACAATTTGAGCAGGCTACCGGTCTTTTCTTCAGAGGAGCAAGGATTTTTCGTGCCGTCATTGAAGATCTATTAGCAAAAGGAATGGGGAAGGCTAAAAATGTATGACCCCTTAACTGTCAACCATTTCAGCTCTGTTGTTGTCAGCTCTGATGATGACTTGCTAGCACATTTTACTGCAGGCTATTCTCTCTGGTTGTTCTGCTGGTGGATTGACGTCCATTCTTCACTGTGACAACTTCCAAGCCCTCTTACCTGTTGGAGCTAAAGTGAAATGCGTTTCAGACGCTGGTTACTTCATTAATGCGTAAGCTCACGCTTAGTACCTTGTATTCCGATTCCCAAACTACACGAGAGTTGCTTATCCGCCTGGTAATGAATTGCAGGAAGGATGTTTCTGGAGCACGACACGTTGAACAGTTTTTTAGTCAAGTGGTTGCAACACATGTATTCCCTCTCTCTTTCTCTCTATATAAGACGCGAAAAGAGAGTTTCCCTTATTTGTCAGCCCTTCTTAATGTGGTTCAAATATTAATCCACGTTACTTCTCATTGTCAATCTTTGTGTAGGGTTCGGCGAAGAATTTGCCTCCATCTTGCACTTCAAAATTGAGTCCAGGTTTGGTAAGTATTTGATATTTGTAAAGATTTTCAATTGCGACTATATCCTTTTCATTAGTAAATTCTAATGATACTTTTGAAACAATAATCTAGTGCTTTTTCCCGCAATATTTTGCCTCACAAATCCGGACGCCAATGTTCTATGTAAATGCAGCCTACGATTCATGGCAGGTTAGCTTATTCTTTCTGTTACGAACTCTGCTAAGTTGCTTCCCTTATATTTCAGTTCGTCGTCTATTTTTCCTTACGATTTCCTCTTATTACTTGATCTGATTGTGTCCATCCAGATAAAGAACATCTTGGCACCTGGAGTTGCCGATCCCCATGGGACTTGGACCGACTGCAAGCTTGACATAACGCATTGTAAACCCACTCAACTCAAAACCATGCAAGGTACGCAATTATAAACACCAGAAAACTAAGCCAGTATCAACAGACAGGCCAACAGCTAGGCCATCCGGCCTTCAGAAGTTTTCAACCCGAAACAGAAATTAGTTGATCCTGGTTGAATGAATCTTTGTCTCGTTTTCAGATTTCAGGGCGCAGTTTTTAAGTGCAATTGGTGGTGTGAGCGGCTCTCGATCAAAAGGAATGTTCATAGACTCTTGCTATGCACACTGCCAAACTGAACTGCAGGAGACATGGTTAATGCCCGACTCGCCGGTACTGAACAAGACGGTAAACATCAAACACAGCTTTCATTCATGCATCTTCCATGACTTACTGCTGTACATTACTTCTAATTTGTTGTTAAAACTGTATTTTCATCTGCAGGCGATTGCAAAGGCAGTTGGAGACTGGTTCTACGACCGAACTCCCTTTCAAAAGATTGATTGTCCTTACCCTTGCAATCCCACTTGCCATAACCGTAACTTTGATCCAAACCACCACCAACACAGTAATTTCGCCAAAACGTCGAGAAAGGTATATCAAACGTAGAAAATAGATTTATCAATGTGTGAGACACATATATATTCATTTTTACTAGCTAGATTTATAGGTCAAGTTAATTATGTTGAATAAGAAAGAAAAGAAAAAATGTCATTGATCAAGTAGTACGAAAATAACAGAAGGCCACCACGGCACAGAAGCTTGTGTGCCGGGTGTGTCTTCCCTCATTGTTTATGTAATTGGTCATTAAATCTCGATTGTATTCACATTCTTCCACCTTGATTCAGTTTCAGAAGACAATTTATAGGGCAATTCAATGAAATACGACTTATGAGTGTAACTTTTGTTGACCATAAACAAGGTTATTTCTTTTAATTTTGAAACAGAACTTGGCTGCTGAAAAATCAGCATACTGCTGACCAATTATAGATGGACATGTGTCTAAATAATTAATTTTTCTGCTAGCAGCAGATCTGCTGCTGATTTTTTGGCTTGAAAATAGTTTAAAGCCAGCCGCCAAAAGTAGGGTCTTTCACCTACCGCAATTTCTAAGTGCGGACCACCTTTTCCGGACCTTACGTGCGGATCAAATTCGGACCGTTGGATCTGATTTCATCAGCTGAAAATAAATCAATCAAAGCGAGCTTAGTGTGAAATCAGCTCACAATAAAACTGAGTTCCGGGTCCTAAAAAGTAAAAACCCATATAATTCACGGGTAAAACTTGAGAAATTTTGGAAAATCCCTCGTGTTCCTCTCGCGTCTCACTCCCTCGTCTTTCTCTCTCAACTCTCTGCTCTAAATCTCACCCTCACAGTCACAAGTGGAGATCTCACATTTAATTGACGCCGCCGTCTCCGTCACCGACGGAAGCTAAGTCCAGCGTCATCCTCTCCTCAAATTGAATCAAAGATTTGAAATTGTAGTTGTTAGGATTCGGGTATTGGGTTTTGGTGGCTTTTGATGAATTTGGCATCAATTAGATGGGTTTTTGGGCAAATTAAATTGGTTTTTGGGGGGTTTTTGTTATTAATACCAGATTAAATTTAGTTGATATTAAG
Source organism: Cotoneaster glaucophyllus (assembly GCA_036320875.1). Lineage (NCBI taxonomy): Eukaryota > Viridiplantae > Streptophyta > Magnoliopsida > Rosales > Rosaceae > Cotoneaster > Cotoneaster glaucophyllus. The sequence continues at coordinate 1,871,921 of CM070060.1, forward strand.
GGTAGGATTGAATTCGGTGGACAGGGAAGGATTGAATTAATTTTGAACTGGCTGCTGTTGTTAATTGCAGAAGGAGTTTCCATGGCTGCTCCTGATTTTTGTGCACCTCCTTGGCTTTCCAATTTTCCATGGCGGCTGCTGGTTGTCGTTCAATTTTGGTGTACGAGCATAAATTGGTGGTTAATTGTAGTGTATGAGCATGAACTGATTGTTTCCATTGAATTGAATGTAGGTCTTAGAATTTAGCTAGCTGATGTTAATTATACGAACCATTTGGTTGTTTATGTGGTTTGTTGAAAAAAAAGATAAAAACTTGGATGGTAAGAGCAGCTTTTTTCAGGGGAATTGTTCAGATTATGCAGAAATTGCAGAAGGAATTTCCATGGTTGCACCTGCAAGATGAAACAAAGCAAACGATATTAATTTGAAAAGAATAGGTTTTCCAAATCATTATACTTTAAAAAAAAAATAATAATAATCATACCGCATTGTTAACAATACTAACTAATAATTTTTGTAAGAATTACAAAATAATTCATATAAATCAAAAGCTCCATGAGAAATTAACTAAAATTTTTTGTTAGCTTTCTTTGCATGACCTTAAAGCTAACATGATCTCTTTTTAGACAAGCATAAAACTTGTTGGTTGGTTTAACATCATTAGCTAATGCAAAAGTCTTTTACTTTTAGCTAGCAACTAATCCATAACTCGAACAATACATTTAATGGTAATCAAGCGGAATCAAACTGGTGCCCATTGCCTTGGCATATGAAACTCCAAAAACGAATTGGTATAAATGACACTGTGACCACATCAGGCTCCAACTGAACAGTCTGTAACCATTCATTATGCGACAGATTTATTGTATCACTTCCACCTCTCCTCTTGCAAATGATTACAATGTCCTGCAATTAAAGTAACTTAGAAACGAAAAACAGAATTGAAAAAGTAGCAGATTTATTTATTTTTATTTATAAACATCTAATAACCGAAATTGAATGTGTGGGCATACAAGAAATGATAAGATTAGGGATGAGAATATTCAAGCTAAAGTAGGAGTAGCTGAAATTGAAGGAAATATGAGAGAAAATCGGTTATGGTGATTTGGACATGTGAAACGAAGACTTGTTGACGCTCCGGTTAGATTATGCGATTACAAGATAAAGGTTCAGGGCTGAAGGGATAGAGGAAGACCTAGGAAGATTTTGGAAGAGACTAATATAAAAACTTTAAGTACTTGAATCTAACGGAAGACGTGACAAATAACTGAATACAATGACGTTCCATATAACAACATTCAATCACCTAATGGATTCATCTGAAGCTTTTCTTTTCAAATCCTTATGATCAACTGACAAATTTTGGCACATCTAGGAAAGGACACATCCTTAATCACACCCACGATTCAAAAAATTGCTAGCAATCAATACAATTAAGCCGCATAATTAACTGAAATTGAAATTGAGCCAACCTCCGATTTCCGAGAGCAATTTGCCGCTAAAATCTGCACAATTGAGCATACAAAGTGCCTCCAACTTCGGTGAGAGTCTTTCTCTCAGACTGAGAGTGTTTCTCATCCTTGTGCGAGTGACTGAAAATTTATTCTCCGTTCAGCCGTCGACCCTAGCTAGGCCTGGGTCGGTGGCAGTCTTTCCTTTTTCTTCTTTTTTTTTCTCTTCTATTTCTTCCTTTTTCCTTGCTGCTGCCTGCTTCCGGCCTTTTCTTCTTCCTCCTCTTGCCTCGGATTTATCGGAACTTTGGCCTTTGTCGGAAATTCCTTCATCCCAACGATCTTCTTTCTCTTCTCCTGCAGCTATCTCACATCCATGTCACCTTTCAACCGTTTCTCTACCTACCCCCAATGGTTTTGGCCCTCTTGATCCTACTACTTATCAGATCTGCAACCATTTTCTCTAACCGTGTTTCGCGGCTATCCTGGAAGGTGTGTAGAGCTCTTGCTCGGGTGGTCACACCACCACCTTCCATCTGTGTGCCTTCGTTGGCACGATTCCTTGTGGGAGATTTTTCCCGCAAAGTTTCATTCTGGATGGTTGCGGATTTGAGTGTTGTGGCATGATGGAGGCGGGTGGAACCTTCTTGATTTTCGATTTGGAGGCTTCGTTTGGATGGATTTCGGTGCTTGCAAGAGGCGATGGTTCGTGGTCGGTGGTGTTGGCGGCGGTTGTGTACTTAGGACTTTGGCTTTTGTTTTGTTTTGCTTGGGCTCATCTGTTTGGTTGGGCCTGTTGTGGGATTCAAATATTATTATTAGGCTTTATTTGTAATTGGATCTCAGTTTATAAATGTTTTGTGTTGTGGTAATGAAATGTTACCTTTGTCCAAAAAAAAAAAAGAAAAGTGCCTGCAACGACGGCTGAAGCAGACTCTTAATGTGACTTGTCACGTCATGAACGTAAGAAAGACTATAAATTTTAGGAGATCAAATTGGTGCACGTTTCTTTTGTTCCTTCTATTTCTTGATTTTCACGTTTGAGTTTTAGATAGACGGTTTTTGAGTTGTGCAAAATATAAGAGAAAGAAGTCGGGCTGGACCCAAGGCCCAAGGCCGAAAGCCCAAGGACGAAGAAGAAGTATCCAATCCAGTTGGGGCGAAAACCAATTTTGAATCCCGCAAAAAGAGGCAGAGGGAACGCCACTCTCTCTGCTTTCATGTCGTCCTCTCAAAAAGACGAGTCAGTCGTCAGTCACTCACACCAAAAAAAAAAAGAAAGAAGCCAGAAACCTCCATTTCCACATCTGCCATCTCTCTCTCTCCTCCTCCTCTCTCTCTCCCCTCCCCTGCAAGTAAGTATAACTTCTTCTCTCTCTCTCTAAAATTATCACTTTTTTTTATATCGATAAAAAGGTGAAAATGTTATTGAAAACCCAATCTTCTCCTCCCCGCAGCTTCCCCCTCTACATGATTCCAGATCTCAAATGCGTGGTTCATGATGTAATTTGAATCACATTTGGAGGGTCAAGTCTTAAGGGCATTGGACTAGTGGGCCCTGCCTGGCCGGACGGAGGGAAGAAGATGGGATCGAGTGGGAGCAAAGCGAGGTCGTCGTCGGCGGGTGCATTATCTTCCTCGACGTCGTCGTTCGGTGGAAATGGCCGGAGCCGGAGGCGTCGATCCAAATCCAAATGCCGCAGACTGTTCAAGTCGTATTCTTGTTTGGGACTCGGAACCAAATCTCGATCTCACGACAGCGACGATGAACACCAGGTCCCTCCTTTTTTCTATTTAAATTTGATTCCTGTTTTACCCCTGCATTTGAATATTTGTTTAATTTTCTTTGAGTTTGAGCATCAATGTCTGAATTTTCATTGGCATTTTGGAGCACAATCTTTAATTTTACTTCTATTTTATTAGCAACAGAAGAAAAAAAAATATTTCTTTTGTTCTTGGTTTGTAAAATGCTGCCTGAATGTACTAGTTTTTGAACTATATTTTTTTTTTTTAATTATATACATGTTAAGTAAATAAAGCTTTAGTTATACTTTTGGTTCTGGACATTAAGTATTGAGGTGTCAAGGTTTGTATAAGAGTGTTAAAATGGTGGAAAAGAAGATCGGAGAGTTGCGTTTCGCTCTTAAGAAATGTATTCCGCTGTTATTGTTAAACCATTCTTGGTTTTGTTTTGGTATAAAGTCAAAATATGGAAGTAAAAGGAGGGTTTTTTTTTTTCTAATTTAGCCTTGTTATGTTGCCTCAGCTCCTGTGAAGTTGAATTAACTTTTCCCATGTAGAAAGTTCCTTCCAAAATCGATAATGTAGCAATCTCGTCCAAGGCTGCGTTGTGAAAGGTGGCTAGTTTTTTTAGCAACGTTCCATTCTTGTAGTAAGAAAACACATCTACTCTTGGATGTATTTAGGTCTCATGATGGAGTGGTTCTCCCATGTAACCAATTTACCACGTGTCAATCGTCTAGGGTAGTGCATATGTTTGAACACTTAGCAATGATTTATTGAACGGTGACACTAGTAGGACTGCATTTTGTTTGCATGAGAGATTCTCTCCTCGTGATGAGAATCTGTATAGAACCTAGCAGTCCTTTCTATTCCAACCTGGGTCATCCTTCCTCCCCACCACCGTCCCTGTCAACAACCTGTGTAAGAACTTACAGTCATCTCCTTAACCTCACCTGTTATAAACAATCTGAGAACAGTTCTTATAGGTTGTACTCAACCTCAGGAATCGAGACATTTGAATTTATTTTCTGAAGTATAAGTTAGGATTGTGAGGAAAAATTTAATAGCTTACCAATGCTAACCCAAACCTTAAAGAATAAATTTGTAGTTAGTAACCTTCAGATGTGATGATTGGAAATCTATTAAACGGTGTACCTCCAAACCCTTAAATAAAGTTCACTGAAATAAAAGCTTTTAGCTTTTCTATCTTGTTAGCAAGCGAAGAAACTATGGAATGAAATCCAACTACATATTGAATCCTAATATCCATGTATACTATGTAAAGTTTCTCACCAAAGCTGTATTTCAAAGAGGAGCATGCCTGCCGTACATATGGGGTATTTTATAAACCAGCAGCAATCACATTTTACCTGTAAACCTTTAACTGTTAAAAAAAGTAGCTGGCTTTTCACGTGGGACTTTCTTTATTCATGGTTGCTTCTGTTTTCCTATACAAGACTTCTATCTTTTCCCTGCTACCAAACATTGGTATTTGGAAATATTTCTGATATGTTGTCATTTGAAATTTTTATCTTTTTATATGGCTGGTGTTAGTTGGCCACAAATTATTTAAGGAACTAAAGTGGACTCATGCTTTAGGTTTGTGATCATCGGAACAAAGAAATCAGGGACAATGCTCCATGTGGAAACCTGAATGACACAGTGCCAGATCATGCAAATATTGAATGTTTCAGAAAGGTTAAAGTTGAACAACCTGATGAAATGCCTTGTATATCTCCAAATGTTCAGCTGAATGAATGGGGTCAGGCTAGTATCACTGATACTGCTTCCAGAACTGCTAGCAGCTCTGCCCAACCTTCTGCCTCTTCAACTATGAACCCTTCAAGTCGTTTCCTTTCTCGCTTTAGCTTCATTCCAGGTAACGTAAGCTTCAGGTTAAGCCGGGCAACAAGTTTAGGATCATCCAGGTCTTATCCTCTATCTTCGACAAGTGTCACGAACAATGAGGATGAGCTTCATCTACACGCAAGGCCCGCTAGCAGTTTGATAGATACAGATGAAAGCCAACAAACCAATGACTTTCTTCCAGAATCACAGGTTAATAGGATGCCAGCACATATTTATGACAACACTTCTGGTAATGCACGATTAAATACTCTGGGATCTGGTTTTTCTGGCCTCTTGCAAGATAACCAAACAAATTCTTCGAGACGTGATGCTGGTAGATAGTGCTAATGGTTCAATAATGGGCGTTGGTGTAAACTCGTGCTCTCCTAGAATTCATGATGAAACAGGGAGCAGCAGAACTAGACCTTCTGATAGACGTTCAGGGGCTCGGGAACCTGTTGAACGGAATGTTCGTTTCAGCAGAACCTTAAGTGTTGGAAGACTTCGTGACAGGGTACTTCGTCGATCATCAGTATCTGATTTAACATTTTCTTCTTTGCAACAAGAAATGAGAGATACAAATCAGGGAGATGATACAAGAAGTTTGGAACCTGAAGGTAATGTTGTAAACTCCGAAAATGGGTCTGGTTATTCTCCATCTAATATGTCTAGTTCATTGTTTGGCATTCAAGACTATGGAGTGGAAACGTCAAGACCAAGAGAGGCTAGGTATCATGATCTACTTGAACACAGATCAAATTTCCTAGAGCGGAGGAGAAGAATAAGATCTCAGGTTTGTTTCTTTTTCGCACAGTAATTTTTGGTGCTTTGAGTGAGATTCAATGGAACAATAAATAGCACTTGGGCTCATGATCTTCTAAACGGATGTTTAATAATTGCAACCTTACTCTTATTGCTAATCCAATGCACCAACCAGTTGGCTGCCCTTTTATGGACATTATTATGCCCAATGTTCCTCATGGTTAGTTTATAGGTATAACTTGTGCAGTACTTTGTTAAAGGGACCATATAAACTTCTTACAATCTGTTCTTGATACATTTTCCTCACTCTTTTATTTTTTGTGTAACATTTTGGTTTGCTGATGCACATGTATGTTTTGTAGGTTCGTGCACTTCAGCGGTTGGGGAGCCGCTTTGAAAACGTGCCTGGACATGAGAGGTCTTGTATCTTATCTGGTCAACAGAGAACAGGTCGTTGTACATGTCGTATGAGTAATCGAGATGCCCGTCCAAATGAAGACAACAGTGCTAGGGCTAGCATATCAAGAATAGTTATGTTAGCTGAGGCTTTGTTTGAGGTAATGTTAATATGTGATTACCATTTTGTCATTGTGTTTCCTTACTAATTATATAACTTGAACCGTTTGAACGTAATTTAATTAGGTTCTGGATGAAATTCACCAGCAATCCGTGGTTTTATCTTCCCGACCTTCTGTATCTTCAATTGGATCTGTTCCTGCTCCTAATGAAGTTGTGGAATCTTTGCCTGTCAAATTGTTTTCGAAGGTGCAAAAAAATGAGTATGAGGAGGCTGCACAGTAAGTATCTAAGTCTATCTGATATTCAACGTTCAGTTCACTGTATATCTCTGAAGGATGTGGCTGACCTGATTCAGTGTGTTGACAGAGTAAAAGAATCTATCTGCTTCCGTTTTTGAGATGCAATGAATGTTTAGCTAAGGAAATCTGTTCCACCACTTTCTTTAATCACTGAACAAAATATTTGAGAATTTAACATAGATTTTCATAGTGCTAGTTAATAAGAGTAGAGCTTGTGTATATATAAAAATTTAAAATTAATGTCCCACCACTGCCATTTTAATCACTGAACATAGACAAAGCCAGCGTTTTAGTTTTAGTTTTTGACGCAAACATTAAGTGAATTAGGTATCGCTTGTAGGTAAAGTTTTGGGTTGTCTAGCACAACTGTGCAAGTTTCATGCTTCAGAGAGTTCAGTTCAACCAAATATACCTAAGGTTATTATCTCATTTTGTTATTCATGGAGTTGGAACAGAGCATGAAAACAGCTATTTTCACAGCATTATTCAGCGCTGAGCAGCTCTTACGTGCCCAACCATATGTAGAACCTCAGTAGTTTCTATCCATATTTGAAAAGCATTCATAAATCACTAGAAGCATGAAAACGGCTATTATCACAGCATTGTTTAGTCATGTGCGGCTCCTGAGTGCCTAAAAATACATGGAATCTCAGTATATGTCCATTTGAAAAAGCATTCTAAATCACAAAAAGCATATTGTCTTACAATTAATACTTGAACCTCCTGAGTCAAGTTCTACTTCCTTGTTTTAGATTATTCTCATTTTTTTTTACTAGAAATAAACTGCTATAATGGATAAGCTTTTCAAGCAAACCAAAAATAGTACAAATTCATTTGCAATCCCTATGGAGCATCCAGATGACTGTCAATTAGTGGATTGAGAGGATGTTCCTAATGCAATGGTTTATATATTTTAGGTTATGAACATATCTTTATCTTTCCTTGCTCGTCTCTACTTGACTTAACATTAGTTTTTAGAAAATGGTACCAAAACATAGTTAGTAACTTGTGTAAACATGTGGATGTTATATAAATGTGGATGTTGGTATTACATTTATAATCTGATATGTGTGTTGTTGTAGGTACATTATCTCTCTATTGTTAGCAAAATGAAGTGTCTTTAGAAAGACGATTTTTATTGGCTGATTATAACATAGTTTCGATATCTCTGTTTGATTTTTTTGTTTCCAAAATGGCATTTTTTAGGTTAAGAAAAGGAATGTAAGTTGCATCCCTTTAATATAGAATGTGTTTAATAACTTTTGCTTTGCGTATCCTTTAATGTAACAGATGCTACATATGCCTTGTGGAGTATGAAGAAGGAGACAGAATGAGAATACTGCCTTGCCATCATGAATTTCATAAAACTTGTATCGACAAGTGGCTCAAGGAGATTCACAGGTTCAAATACATTTTCTGCTTTTGAATATTCTAATATGACCAGTTTAAACAGACACGTACTTCATTAACCAGAATAACATGTTGTGATGAGTGCTATTGAAATATACTTTTATATGTTCTGGCCATGATAATGTTGAAAGGGGTTTTGCTAAATTTATTATACTAGTTGGGTTGGAAAAGAATAAATCATTGGATAAATTGTCCTTCTGGCTTTTTGCGTGTTTAGTAAATTAGTAGTGCTTGCATGGTAGTCGGTACTTGGTGATCTGATACATGCTGGTCTTGGTAACATAAGCTTGAATTTGGACATGGTGGTTATTCATGGTAATATGTTGAAGTTAACCTGACAGATGATGAGAACACATATTATGCCCAAGACCTTTAGCTCAAGTGGCATTGGGAGGATGGGGAAATGTTTAGGTCCTAGGTTCAAATATTGTCGTAATAAAAATGAAACTTCCTTTCAGTTGCTGGAATGGGCCATTTTGTTTGAACTTTGATTTGATATGTTCTCTTTTTTTTTTTTTTTTTTTTTTTTTGAACAAATTGTTTTGATATGTTAAACTGACCAGTAACGCTCCAATGTTAGCTTACGTTAATTATTGATCTATTCCGTCTTATCCTCCCTTACTGTGCATTTTTGGCTACCTTTCTTGATTCATTTGTGTGTCATTCCATATACATTCCTTCAACTATTCTTCATCTTCTTCATTCATATTTTCTCCTCCATACTTTTCCCATATCTATAGCAAAAAAAAAGAGAATAAAAAAGGATACTACTGACTAAAAATCAAATGGTTCAAACGAGCCCTTAGCTCTCTTCTAGGTGAGTGTATTCCTCATCATGAGGTTTTCAGGCTTTGCACAGCCAAATGGGTTTTTGACTATCTTGTTGAGGAGCTGGCAGCTTTCTAATTAACATCTCTTTCCTTTTTAATGGGTCTCTCTTTCATATGTTTTATGGTTGGAGATAACTTCTTTCTTGATTTACTTTTTCATTTCCCTCTCTTAGCTGTACTTGAACTCGGCGCTCAAATATTTTTCTTGGAAACACAAGTCCTATGTATCTCACTGCCACTGATTGTCTGATTGTTGATCGCAACTAATGAAACACTGATTAACTGCATTATTTGGTTTCCATGATAAGTTTTGTAGTCCTCCCAATTTTGACAAACGATAGCGTTATTGAGTTAAATTATTAGTCGTAAAGGGGATAGGGATGAACCTGCACTAGGATGCATAGGCATGATTTCTTTCCGCCATTGTGGTAAAGCATCATCTGCCCCAATTCTTGGTCATTGATTCTCATACATGTCGCAGCAGCCAGTTTTCTTTGGCCTAACAATATAGAATGGATGTTTAAATGTAGTACATTCAAAGGATGCCTTGGGATTATATTTTATTTCTGCCATGGGTTTTATGATGCCTTGGGATTGTATTTTATTTCTGCAATGGGTTTTATCGAACACCATTGATATTACAAGAGCCATTTGTTTCTTGGTGCCACCGCTCGAACTAATACTAGTTCTAGCTGATAAGCTAACTGATGGTGCCTGAAGTATCAGTGCCGCTAGTTGCTGACGTTTTCAGATCGTATTCATATATTTTGATGCTACTTCTACCGGAAATGTCTAACTTGTGTGTTGTGTGCAGGGTATGCCCACTCTGTCGCAGGGATATCTGTAGATCTGATGCGTTGCCGGCAGAGAACTGAGACAGGTGATTTTTCACTCTCCTTCTGGAGGCCTATGGACAAACAAATGCGGAGCAAAGCTTTCCGAGGCAACTTTAAGAAATGTTTGTATCATATTTTAGGAAGTTCAGTCCTTTTCCGCCCGCCATTAATTGCTCTCATTGCAAATGTAGAAATGGACTGAACTACTTGTAACCGGCATCACCTCCGGCAAGAGGAGGAAAGGAGAGTCCCCATTGTTGTATCCCATTTTCTGTGCATTCCGCTTGATTCCTGATTTTGTTATTGGTGATTTTTCAGTAGAAATATATCAGGCACATGAATTTCTTTTCACCTTTGATATCGAATTCAACGGTGAATGACAATGCATTCCTTGGTCTCCAGATTACCAAGAGAACATTGTTTTAGATCCACATTAGGTTTTAGGGTGTTCCGAGTTAACAAAAGAGAGATGAATTAGAGCGAGGACGAAAACAAAAAACTTCTTTGTAAAAATTGTAGCTACTTTCCTTGGAGGCTTAAATTAATAATTACTAAAATATGCCAAGTCGCACTCAATTGATATCGATTAGGTTCATGCTGCCGCATTTTAAGAGAAATTGTGGGACTTTGAATTTGAGAGCAACTAGATCCACCCCACTATCCTATTTCTCCACCCCACCTTATTTTTCCATCCCACTCAAAAGTAGGGTTGGTTCGGTATGGGATACCGAACCGAAACCCTTGTCCCGATTTCCAAACCGAAGTTTTCGGGAATCCCAATTTCAATACCGATCCCAAACCCAATTTTCGGGAATCCCAAAATAGTTTCGGGATTTCGGGACAAATCGGGAATCCCGAAATAATTTTGAGCTTTTGGACTATTGAAGCATTAAAGATAAATAAGAAGTTGAAAAGTATATATAAAGAAGCAATTTGAGATGCATATACCACGTTTTATGAATCGAATGTTAAGAATTCAATGTTGCATAACTCAAACTGAATTTGGAACCTATCTCAGCATCAAATCTTATACAAAAATGCCGGAAATTCTCTCAACAGCGATAAACCAGCTTCTTATAACTTACCTTACACAAATTATTTAAGGAAGGTTTTCTATGGATAGGGCCATCATAGTATTGGAAGATATATGCAGTATCAATCACCCTGGCATGTTTCAACTTCAATGCTGTGAGCAAAACAGAGCAATATTAAGAACAATGAACAATACAGCAGAAATAAAAAAGAAATACAAAGTCATACTTAAATTGCAGAAACTGAAAAGGAAAACAAGAAGATAATATGAGTTGTTTGAGACATCAAAAAGGTCCAAACATCTACTTACAGAACAACAGAACTTACCTTGCAGGTCATTGCATAAGCTATGCCCCACTTAAATAAAACCATCTGACAACAACTTCTTCAAGCGTCTCCTACTCCTACAATATAAACCAACAAGTTCAGGTAAAAAAAGTCATGCATAATCCCTTTAAATCAGATTGAAAAAAATCCCCTTGAAGCGTATAAATAACCTTAATACCTGTATATCCTTCAATGTGCATTTAACTCCATCCAAATCCGCTACTGAAACTCCTGTAATCTCATATCTGTAGTCAGCAACTTCTTTGCAAGGGTTTACAAATTCATTCAGTTTGACCTGAGAAGCCAAAGTCCAAATTCATACGGTTATAGAAAGGGAGTTCAAAAAGGTCTAGACACTAATCAGATGACTAGTCTAAGTTGTAGAGCAGCTATACTTTGAGAAAAGAAGTCCAAGAACCATCTATATTCATAAGAAGAACCTAAATTTACAAACCAGAAAACAGAAAACCTTCACTTCATATATCAATCAAGACAAAACAGAAAACCACAGATTTTGGAACATTAAAGCAACCCATCTATATTGTAAATTATCGAATTGGGCAATCGCATTGGACATAATTAAAACTTTGAAGCAGAAAAAAAGGGGAAGAATCTTACCTCACAAATCTTATACAAAAATGCCGGAAATTCTCTCAACTAGTTCTGCCTTATTCATACTGCACTGAACCAGAACCTTCACAAATAGATGGTCCAATCTGCAAAAACCCAAGAACCATTAGATCAATTAAATAAATCTGTGGAGCCAAAATTTCAAGAATTCGAAAATTATATTTCACAAACCCTAATCTAGAATTCGAAAATTAAATTTCACAAACCCTAAATTAAATTTCAAACCCTAAATTAATTCCCATATTTACCTGACTTCGGGGAGAATCGATGCACAATGCACTGGATGAAGACTCTCAGCCTTTGAGTGTTTGAATCTGAGAGAGAGAATCGTGTGAGAGACTCCTGAGAGATAGATAGCGATGGCTGTGGCTCTGTGTGGTGAAGGAAGGCTCCACTGACGGAGAGAAAGAGGGGTGGCTCCGTGTGGTGGTGGGCCGGTGACGGGCCGGAGTTGGATTTGAGAGTCGAGACAGAGAGGAGGAGAGGGCTCTCGGTGGCTGAGCTGAGACTGAGTGAGAAATGAAGGAGAATGAAATCGAAACGAATTGACTGGGAGAAACTCTAACAAGGAACGAACGGCATAGATTAATTTGAAACAATCCAATGGTTGAAATTAACACTAGTTATATTAAAAAAATAATATATATTATTATCTGTATATTTCGGTTCGGTATGGGAATACCGAAATATTGAGAAGACGATCCCGATTCCCATACCGAAATTCCGGGATCGGTTCGGGATAGCATACCGAAAATTTTGGGAAAATCGCTTTGGGATATTTTTGGTTTGGGATCGGTATTTTTTCGGTTTGGTTCGGGATTTTTGGAATTTTTTTCCACCCCTACTCAAAAGGTAAAAATGAAAAACCCACTGATATTCCTAAACTATCCCTTACAAAGAAAATTAGCCACCGCCACACATCCACCCACTCAACGGCAAGCAACCCCCTTCTCATCGTCAGCCAACTCTGTCTCTAATTTAATCAAGACTATGAGGATGAGCAACATCCTCGGTCGACCTCATAGTCGCTATCTGCAATTACAATTCAAGTAGAGGACTAATCGTAGAAGAGGGGTATCAGAACCACGTCAATTAGATGAATTGAGCACAGTTCCACACAGATTGCCGAACCTATAAATGGGTATGAGAGAAAAAGAAAAAGAGTAAGGTTTTTTAAGGTAATTGTAATGGGTCTATGGTGTTTGATGAAGATTTCGAATGGATGGGAAGGAATTGACATAAAAGATGAGGAAAACGGTGGATTCAACTTGGTTGGTGCTGTGTGTGGTGGTTTCAACTTGCTGGGCTCATGTTTATGTTCCTTCTATTTTCAGAATTTAATACAAAAACAAAAGAATAAAATAGTTAAAGATGGCTATATAAGTCATTTTGCAAAAGGTTATAATTGTCATTAAAAGTATCATTAAAAAGTGGGTGGAGAAATAGTGTTGGTGGGTGGATATATCATCTCCCTTGATTTTTTAGGGACCATGACATGTAGCACTTTGAGTGGCTAGAAGGAAAAGAATGCCCATGTCCCGTGAAACATAATCTGACAGCCTAGGGTTAAGCTCATTAAGGATATTACTTGTTTTTCAAATAAGAAAATCCTAATTCAAGTCAAATTAGGATATCATGAGATTAGGCAATGTAATTCTAAAAGGATTGGATATCTTATCATTGATTCTCTCCTAGATAGTTTCTCGATTTAATTAGGATTACTCTCCTTACAAAGATTCTCAAGATCTCTACAAATACTCTTGCATGAGTATTTTCTCTGGATTCTCTAATCAATCACAACTAAAGATACATCTCTCTTATATTCTCTCTACGCCTAACAGAGGATCATCTTCCATATGCGCCATGTCTATGCGTAGAACATCTATGGAGAAATCATCTTCTTAACGCCTTGACATAAACTAATCGGCATCACATCAGGCAAGATGGAAATGGAGGAAAGGAGGGTTAAATTAATTATTGCTAAAATACACCAAGTTGCACTCAATTTGATATTAATTAGTTCTATGCTGCCACATTTAAGAGAAACTATGGGACCATGATTTTTTGGGACTATGACACGTGACACTTCGGGTGGCAAGAAGGACCAAATGCTCATAGCCCAGAAGCATAGTCCGACAACCTGCGTTTGACATGCTAGGCTTAAGCCCATTAAAGATATTACTTGTCAAATTAGGGTATCTTGATATTAGGCAACGTAATTCTAGGAGGATTGAATATCTTATCCAAAATTCGCTCCTAGATAGTCTATCGATTTAATTAGGATTAGTCTCCCTACAAGTATTCTCAAGATCTATATAAATACTCTAGCTTGATGATTTATCAAGGGACTCATTTCTAGATTCTCTAATCAATCACAATTGAAGATACATCTTTCTTACATTCTCTCTACGTCTAACAGAGACTTGCCTCTCATATACACCTCCGTCTACATATAAACAGTCACGAAAGAACTCATCTTCTTAACGCCCTATCATAGACTATTCGTCAAGGATGGATCACGATATATTGCGCATCACATCATTCTTTCTTTGAATTACACCAGTGATTTGATGTAGATATATAGGCAGTCCAATTCGGATTCAATCACACCCCCTAATCAACCCCATTCTCTCATCACCGGATATCATGGGCAATTATGTCTGGATTTCGCCTCCGTCCGCAGATGTGGGTAAATTTGGTTCCAACAATTGGTGCTTTCATTGAGAGTGAACTCATATTTCCTCGGTCATCGACCTCTTCCACGAGCGATGATGAAAACTATAAGATCCTGAACGGAGCTTTGACTAAGATCTAGAAAACAAATCTCTCACAATTTGTCATAGGCACCTGTTCTGACGACTCACATGAAGAATGCTTTTTTATAGACTTGTTGCTATTATTGTCCGTAATCAATGACTGTGGGTTTTCAGAAAGACACAAAAAGGGGCGGTTTCTAATGCCTTTAGTTATTTCTTCCAATATCTTATTGCTTTGAAAAGTTTAAATCACTTTAGTCTGAAACAATTAAGAATACAATTTGACTATTTCCTACCATTTTTCGAAAGAGATATATGCTGATCGCACATCCCTTCTTTTCAGATCCTGCATTGTTAGACTAACTCGTTCCAACACCACTGTGGTGGAGCTCGTAACTTCGACAACAACACAACTGCTTTGACAAATATAACAAAGTTCAAGCATGAGAAGAAATTCACTAGAGGCAAAGCACCCATAGAAAAAGCACAAATATCAATTCAAAATAAAGTAACGATCATACTTCCAAGCCAAGAAGCAAAGTCAGGTTTCTACTTTTGCTCACCCAAAATATCATAGAAGAAGTTGTATGTATGTTATTTTTCAACACAACTTCTGGCAACACCTTTTTTCATCGCCATAAGACTTCTCCCTTTTTGCAAAGAAAGGTCGAGGAGGTAGACATCAACGAAGTAAATCTGGCATCTGAAAAGTTTATACAACCTAAGGGTTGCGGCTTCTAATATTCAAACCTGGACTCTACATAATTCAAGGGAATAATCAAATGCGATCTAGAAATTATTCGAGGGGTGGCTCTAAACTCCGACCCTGATTACGATTACTTTTATCTTTGATCAGCTCACTAAGTCAAGTATGTTTAGTCGCACCATGTGTCTAATGCAAGTCTGGATGAGGCATCCAAACCAAGAAATCATCAAGAAGACTTTATTCCAACGGAGCTTCGATACACGTAAATGCTTATGTAAGTCAGCTAAGTGTAGTTTGATTGGAAATGCTCAGGTTCGACGCATAGGATCTGACAAAAGGATTTCATAAGTGTTTCTGACTTGCATGCAGACGACCAAGTCACGAACAAACTTTTGTTTAAGATTCACTAGGGACGAACACACAATTCGAACTAGGAAGGAAACCCCTTCTCGGTGACGTAAAATACTTAGACCTAGAATTGGGCAAGGTGAAAGAACAAACGAAATTAGAGTTCTGTTCAATCTTTCACAACAACACTTGATTAATCTTTTGAAAGTGTTATAAACAAACAAGGTAGCTAAAACATGTCGGACTGACATTGAGATGTGGAGATCATTCTAGATTTGATTCGTCACTTTCTCATCCTTTGTCCGATCAATACATAAAAGCAAGCATAGGGCAAAATATTTCTCATGGGTTTAGTACAAGGTGTCGGACTCCGATTATCCTATAAAATGTTTATAAACACTAAGCTTGGGAGGTGATGTTTTTTCGAATCAACGTTACTAAGGGGTCCTCGATTTTTGTCACAGGCTTACAATTCTACTTGTATTTCGCTCCAGTACTCGTTACTTCGAAGTTGGTTTACTTCAGAAAGATTGTCAGATTAAACTACATTTTGTGTTTAGGAAGTAAGGGATAAAAAGTTCTAAGTGTTTGACTCTAGTAGACTTAATGACTTGAGTAAAATATACTTAGCAAAACATTCCCTAAGGCATCTAAGTTCTTCTAAGAATATATATGCACGTTCCGCCTCACATCCAGGTTTTTAGCTATGCATCCAGAACTCCAACCAATGTTTACAATATGGTATGAAATTCTGAAAGATCGAATCTTTGAGAGACAAGAAAACAGGATTAACCGAACGTGGCCATCTCCAGATCAGCAAGAATTTTGAAGGTCATTTTGATGCGTATTTTAGAAAAGTTATTCTAGGATGGTTCACTCATGGTTTATTGTCCATCTTCAAAGCGGTGCGCAATCTCAGAAGCATAGTTAAGGGCAACTATGAGACCATAATTTTTTGAGACCATAACACGTGGCACCCCGAGTGGCAAGAAGAACCAGAATGCCCATAGCCTATAAAGCATAGTTCGGCGAGTTAGACTTAAGCCCATTATAGATATTACTTGTTTCCCAAGTAAGGAAACCTTAATTCAAGTCAAATTAGAATCTCTTGGAGATCAGACAACGTAATCCTAGGAGGATTGGATATCTTATCCTTATATCTCCTAGATAGTCTCCCAATTTAATTAGGATCACTCTCTATAAAGATTCTCAAGATCTCTATAAATACTATAGTCTGAGTATCTATCAAGGGACACTAATCTGGATTCTCTGATCAATCACAACTAAAGACACATCTCTCTTATATTCTCTATTTCCTAGCATTAGAGACTCGTCTCTCAGATACGCCGCCTTCTATTAATAAACACGTGTATGGAGAACTCTTCTCCTTAACGCCCCGTCATAGGTTATTTGTCAAGGATGAATCACAATGTATTTCACATCACACCATTATTTTTTAGAATTACACCAATGATTTGATTCTTCACTCAAGAGATATGTTGGCAGTCCAATTTGGATTCAATCACACCATCTAATCAACCATATTCTCCCATCATTGGAGATCATAGGCAATTCCGACTGGATTTCGCCTCCATCCGCGGATGTGCGCAAATTAGATTTGACAGAAACCAATTTTTTTTCTTCAAATGCTATTAATAAAGAAAATGCTGGAGATACCAAATTGTTAGACCATCTTTTGTACATCACATGATGTGGCAATTGATGGTTGAGCTTATTTTTTTAATAATTTAAAGAAGAATGAAACCATTAACTATCACTTCATGTGGTCTACAAAAACTGGTCTAAAAAGTTGGCCTCTCTAACATTACTTTATTACTAATTTTGGTTAGTCAACTGGAAAGTTGTATTTTTTAAAATCGTTAGCATAAAAAAATGTCTTTATATTTATTCGTTCAAGGGATTATATATGTTTTTGTGTTCAGGATTTCTCTTTATCATCGAACTCTCATCCTTATCAACAAGAAATAGGGTGTCTGATTTACCTTGCTAATGAGAATTACTAAAGTTAGACATAATAATTCTCTTTCAAAGAATGAATTGACCATGGAAAAAATTTGTGTCCTAAAGCGTGAATGTTCATGTATGCAAGAAGAATTTATAGGAAACCATTCTATATAAAACAAAGAATGGATAAGATTAAATACTCATCCAACCAACTCATGGTTAACAAATTTTCTTAATTTAAATCAAAATATGCTAATCGATCCCTTCCTTCAAATTCCATATTGTAAATTTGTTGGCCGTCATAAATTTTGCATCCAATGTATATTCATAACAAAATGTCCTATTGATTTTTGTATATACATCCTACAACCTATGAGCATTAAATTTTTGTTTTGGACTAAATCTGAAAGAATTTATAAGGAGGGTCTTTGCAAGTAATATAAATACCAGTTAGTGGGGTTGGGGTTAAAGCAAGTTAGCAAGCAACCGTAGGGCTCCTCCTTACACCCTAGTTTGCAAACACCAGGGCTTCTCCTTGTGTCCTAGTTTGCAGCGGGTCACAGTGACTCGAGAAAAAGTGAAGCTAGCCTACATCCAAAATGACCAAACTCGAAAATTGACGTTCAAGAAAAGGAAGAATGGACTATTGAAGAAGATGTCTGAACTCATTATCCTTTGTGATGTTCAGGCATGTGCTGTCATTTATGGAAAACATGATACTCAAGCTGAGGTTTGGCCATCCCCTGCAGGAGTCCAACGCACTTACGCGAAGTTCAAGACAATGTCGTCGATGGAGCAGACTAAGAAGCAGCTGAACATGGAGACTTTTCTAAGGCAGCGGATCGAGAAGGCAAATGACCAGCTGAGGAAACAGAAGACGGAGAATCACGAAAAGGAGATGTCAATCATGATGAGCAAGTGTCTGAGGTCCTTGCAGGGTATTAACAAGGGAGATCTGAATGACCTAGGCTGGATGATTGATCACAAAGTGGAGGAGATAAATAGAAACATGAAGAAAGTGAATGACGAGCTGGTTCACAATGAAAAATCAAGGCCATGTAGTAAAAACATCACCGCCACCAGCGATCAGCGGCAGAATAATGAACATGCAACAAGCTCAGGCAGCACTCATGGAGATGATGACTCCACAAGACCATAAGCAACATCAGCAGATAGCGGGGCTTTAAGCCAACACTTGGGATGAGTTTCTGCCGTTTGGGAACCATAACCACCATGCTATATGGTCCAATACGCCATTTTACCCTTGAACATCGATGATGTACTAATTTGTTTTCTTTTGATATGACCACATAGAGTTTCTACAATGTTTTAATAACTTTTACTTGGCGTTGGATGTTTTAATTTGAATAACTTTTACATTTCATGGATATAACTTTAATTTTTTGTTATTAATAAAATATGCAGTTCTTTCCTTTATATTATTTCCAATTTAAAGTACTTTGCATTAAGAATTACTTCAAATCAAGGTTCTAAAAAACGCTAGGCGCTAGTCGGGCGACGGGCTGGCGCCTAGGCGGCTAGGCGGGCGCCTAAGCGGCCTAGGTGGATTTAGGTAAATTTCTTGTATATCTTGTAAATAAGTGCATATTGACACTTACAAAAATTATACTTTGTATGAAATCCATGGATAAGATAATAAAAGAATGATAAAATGCAAAAAGAGTATCCAACAAATCCAAAATTTAAAAACACATTAAGCATATATGCCATATAACCATGGTGAGGAGTATTGTAGGATGGCACATATACAACAAGTTCACAATTTTAAACCACTTAGACTTAGATAGGATTTTTTTTCAATGTCATTAAAAAAAAAAAAAAGGCCTAGCACCGCCTAGGTCCGCCTAGATCCGCCTAGCACCGCCTAGCCCACCTAGACCGCCGCCTAGAGGCCAGCCGATTTTTCCAACTGATTTGCACAAAAACGCCTCGGATCACCACCGCTCAGCGCCTAGGCGGCCGCCTAGGCCTTTTTTTAGAACACTGCTTCAAATAGGTGTCGATCTAGAATCCGATAAAATTTTGAAAGATGAGTTTATATTTCTCATAGAAGTTGAAGGAGAACTTCAATCCTTAATCAAGTCTATCTGATCTATATAGCAAAAGAACGTAAAAAAAGGTTTCAGAAAGAAATTGAATAATTTTAGTCATTGTTAGAAGTACATTTTATTCAACAAAAAAAAGAGAAGAAGATATGATATATGATCAATGCTTCTATTGTACGCAAGTTTATCTTACACTGGCAGTTCTAAGCCTGAATAAAGGAGGAGATGGAGTCGGTTAGGTAGTTGAGAGCTGGCACTTTGATCTTCACATCGAATCCTTATGATATGATTCCTAAACAAAATTGCGCTAAAACTAGGTTGTTACCAGGAAGTGACACGCTGTGTGGCTCGGGCAGAGTGATAAATGAGCAAGGGTCATTGTATCTCCATCGGCGCACGGATGTAGTGTCAAACGAGAAGGGGCACTGTAAAAACTTCTTTTTGAATGACTCCACCCAAAGTTGTTTGGAAGTATCTACTGGCACCAACTTTACCCAAGACACGTAAAAGAAGTATTTAGTCTTACTGGATGGGTGAGGCCAAAGAAGTTAGGACATGAGGGTAGGATTCAAGATAGTAGAATGCGTTTAGGAACGTGAAATATAGGAATGTAAATGGGAAAAATCTATGGAAGTAGTAGAAGTTATGGATAGGAGAATGATAAGTATTATGTGCCTCGATGAAACTAAGTGGGTTAGTCTTAAGGCGAAAGATCTCGAATATAAACTTTGGTATTCAGGCACAAACAGATTGAGAAACGATGTTGACATCATCGTGGATAAAACTAACAAAAGATATTGTAGATGTTAAGAGTCAAGGATAGAATTATAGCAATCAAAGTTATGCTAGGATAAGAACTCCTCAATGTAATTAGTTCATATGCACCTCAAGTGGGGTTGGATAAGAGTATGAAGGAGACATTTAATTTGGTAAAATCTTGGAGAATTGGTCCAAGGAATCCCTTAGACAGAGAAGCTACTTGATGAGTCAATTTTATATTATATATTTTACCATATTCTTATTATGTTTTGGTAATTATTTTGGTGAGATTTTGATACTTTGAATTGTTACAATTTAGAAAATTTTAATTCGTGGCTTATTAAAAATATTAATTTAACTAATTCCTCACTATCACTAAACAAAATTAACTTTTTATTTATGTTATTATATTTTATTAGTCTCTTTCGTCATTAAAAAAGTCATTAATCATTTCATACATAAACTTCATTAATTTGTTAAAATTTTACAGATAATTATATAAGAAAAAATGTATTTAAAACTTATGCTACATTTGAAAATAAACGTGCATTTTGGTCATTGTTTTAAAAATCCTCGCCTAGCGCTAGGTAGTTGGTCACCGTCCCGATTAATGCCTAGGCGTTTGAAAATTAAGAAAGAACGCCTAAACCTCCTAAGGCGCTCGCCTAGACCTGCCTAGCCCGCCTAGACCCGCTTAGGTTACAACTCACTTAGACAGAAAATAGATAACTTTCATTTTGAATTTTTTTTTAACAATTTGTAAGAGACTTGTTGAATACATAAATGAACACACATTATAGGCTTGTTCCCCATGTTTTCATTATGTTCCAATACTTCATAATATATATGTCATTCTATTTTGTAGCTTATGATGAAATTATATATATTTTAAGTATAAACAGACACTTATTTACATGAAATATAATAGATTTACTTAAATCCGCATAGTCCGGGTGCCTAGGCCCTGTCTAGCCGCCTAGGCGCTAGGCCCCTAGCCCGCCACCGAACTAGCGCCTAGCGTCTTTTAGAACCTTGATTTTGGTACATTAGATTTTAAACAAAATATATAAGAAATACAAATATACCATAAAATCAGATGTACTAATATTATAGGTAATTAAATGTACCAATATAAGCAAATATACCTCTAATAAAATTGTCAAAAAAAAAAATTAATTAAAGTCTTAGAAGGAACAAATGTTAACCAACAAAATTGAAAAAAGAGACGGAGAATAAAATGCCGAACTAATCAAATTTTGCTAGGTGCATTGACCAATTTTGTTCTTTACTGTGTGTATGCACTGCGTACGGATATTACCCTGAAAAGAGGAGCAGGGCCTCCTCTCCTGGTCAAGGCCATCCAGATCATCCAGGTCATCCGACAACACTCCGACGGAGGAGTAGGAAATAAACTTGTCCTCGCCCCCATTGTTCGAGTTGTGAGTGCTCTCTTCTTTGCTTTCTATCATTAATTGTGAGTGCTCTCTTCTTTGTTTTCTATCTTTCGCTTGAAATTCAGTGAAAAATTAACCTTCATTCATGTTATTTACTAGCTGCTGAATCTGAGGTGTCGCCTGCAGAGAACTGAGACGGTGATTTTTCACTCTTCTGAAGGCCTACGGACAAACAGACGGGGAGCAAAGCTTTGGACTGAGGTAACAATAACAAATATCTCGTCTTTCATATTTTAGGATGTTCAGTCTTTTTTTCTGCGTGTATGATCATGGCTGCCCGCCATTATTTGCTCTCATTGCAAAATGTAATATTTAACGATAGTAGAAATGGATTGAACTACTTGCAATAGGCATTACCTCCGACAAGGGAAAGTTTGATGAACAAATATGTCATATTCATCCTAAGTATTCATTAGTTCGATTGAAATGTGCTTCGTACGTCTACTTTAGATCGATGTTAAGCATTTTACTATGTCTTCTGGTAATTAACTCGTGCTTCGTTGAGCTATTTAACATGCAAGTATAATGGTCACCATGTAACAACGGATTCATAATCATTCATCATTAGATTTTAGGGAATCTTAATTAAACACTCCCGGTACTGTTCACTTTTAACGAAAATGACATTTTTACCTTGAAAAGTCACTCCTGGTACTATTTACTTACACATTTATTTTGTCATTTTCATTAAAACTAAAGTTTTTGAGGACTTTTCGTTAGTTTTCCTTAGATTTTGTTGTTGAGAATGAATCCCACATTGATGAGAGAAGGGACCTTCCATGGGCTTATAAGAGGTTAGGCTACTTCTCATATTGCCAATTGGTTTTATGGTGGAACCCCAACTTTCTTCATAGTATCAGAGCAGGTTGTTCCATTTGTGAAACTAAATAGCCACGCGCGCTCCACGTCACCCCGTTGTGTTGTCCACGTGTTAGGCTTGAAAATTCGCCACACGTGAGGGACGTGTTGAGAATGAATCTCACATTGATGAGAGAAGGGACCTTGCATGGGCTTATAAGAGGTTGGACTACTCCCCATATTACCAATTCGTTTTAAGGAAAATTAATGAAAATGGCTTGAAAACTTTGAGTTTTAACAATAAGGACAAAATAAAGGGTAAAGTGAATAGTACCAGGATTGACTTTTTAGTGTAAAAATGTAGTTTGTTGTTAATGTGAACAGTACCGGAAGCTTTTCGTTAAAGTTCCTTTTGTTTTATGGTGGAACCTCAACTTTTTTTATTTATATCATGAGTTAAGATTAAAACATGAAAAGAACGTCAATTTAACTCCACCCTTGAGATCAAATCCAATGTTTACCAAGAGAACTTTTTTTACTGAAAAATCCAAAAATAGGTTTTAGGGTTTTCAGAGTTAACAAAAGAGAGATGCATTGAGAGAGAAGAGGCAGAACAAAAAGAATTCTAAAAAAGAACAGCCGTTACTCGATTCCCTTGAGACTTAAATTAATCTTTTTTTTTTAGTACAATAAATTATTCATTTCTAACCTTGGTTATTTTCCACACTATGTTTGAATGAGAAAAATAAATTTCAAATTTTGATAAAAGTTAGAATTCATGAATTGACATGCACCAATTTTCCTATTTAGATTCATAAATATAGAAATTTAAAATTTTCGCATGGGAAAAAAACTTGAAATTTGGGACCTCAAATTCCCAATTTTAAATTCTATGTATTGGTGTCATTTCTTAATTTCCATGAGTAAGAGTTTAAAAATAACAAATTGTAACTTTTAAATTCCATTGTTCTTTTAGGTTAACCAAACAAGAAAATTTATAAAATCCTAGAAAATAAAATTCCGTCATTTAAATTTCCGTCAATTAAAAATTCCTTAGTAATCTTAATTTTTCTCATCCAAATAGAGTGGTTTTTTTATTGGTTTCATGCCTCCACATGTTTTGAGAATTAGCCAATTTCCTTGTGGATGCTTTACTAATATTGGCTACTCAATTCATTGTATTTCACAGACCATTTGCATCAAAACATGTTTCTATATTTGTTTGTTTATTGGGTGGGTAAGTTGTCGTGTTCTTTGTAATTGGACCCTCATCCTTATCAACAAGAAAGAATGAGCCACGAAAAAATCTGTGTCCAAATACATGAATGTTCATTCATGCATGGAAATTTATAGAAAAGCCTTCCATATAAAAGCAAGAGTGGATAATATCAAATACTCATCCAACAAACTCACGTTTTACAATTTTTTCTTAATTTAAATCACAATTTGCTACTTTGCTAATATGATTGCTTCCACCAAATTCCACATTGTAAATTTGTTGGCAGTCATAAATTTCACATCCAATGTATACAGATATCAAAATGGTCTTTCTATTGATTTTTATATAGAGTAATGCTACAGAGACTAAATTTATAGACTAAATTAGCAAATCAAATGGGGTGTTACTAATAAAAAATGAGCACGTTTATCATTGATTAAGTAATAATCCAATCATCAACTTCCATGTCATTTAGTTTACAAAATTTAGTCTACAAATTGAGTCTTCCTAGCATTTACCCTACTCTTTTATAAATCCTGCAACCTAAGAGTATTAACTTTCTGTCGTGGACTAAATCTGAGAAAATTTAGGAGGAGGGTCCTTGTAAGTAGTATAAATACCCCTCAATGGAGTTGGGGTTAAGCAAGCAAGTAAACTGTAAGGCTCCTCCTTAAGCAAACCCTAGGGAATCTCCTTGTGCCCTAGCTAGCAGCCATGTCCCGAAAGAAGGTGAAGCTTGCCTACATCCAAAACCACACGACTCGAAAACTAACATTCAAAAAAAGAAAGAAGGGTTTTATGAAGAAGATGAGCGAAATCACTACCCTTTGTGATGTTGAGGCATGTGCTGTCGTTTACGGACAGAACGATACTCAGCCTGAGGTTTGGCCATCCCCTTCGGGAGTACAAGGCACTTACGCGAAGTTCAGGACAATGCCCTCAATGGAGCAAACCAAAAAGCAGCTGAACATGGAGACTTTTCTGAGGCAGCGGATTGACAAGGCAAAGGACCAGCTGAGGAAACAGACGAAGGAGAACCGGGAAAAAGAAATGTCAATCCTGATGAGCCAGTGTCTAACTGGGAGGTCCCTACACGATCTGAACATGGGGGATTTGAATGATTTAGGGTGGGTGGTTGACCACAAAGTGGAAGAGATCAATAGAAAGGTGAAGAAAGTGAATGACGAGCTGGCTTGGAACGAGAGCAATCAAGTCCAAGTTGTACCAACACCGCCGCCACCACCTGCGATCAGTGGTGGAACGATGAACATGCAACAAACTCAGTCTCAAGCTGCACCGATGGAGATGATGACCCTGAAAGACCAGCAGCCGCAACAGCAGATGGCAGCAATTGGTGCAAACACCGGGGACGACTTTCTGCCCTTTGGGAACCAGAACCAACAAGCTCTGTGGTCTAATCCTCCATATTACCCTTGAAACGTCGGCGACGAACTGTTTTGTTTTCGTATGATATGAACCACATGGTGTTTCTGCAGTGTTTTAATTTAATAATTATGTGATTTCATTTATCCAGAGTTTGTTTTGATCAACCACCAGGAGAGTTTTTTGTTTGATTTTTTAAGTAAGTAAACGAGAAAGAGGATGTTTTATTTTCAGTAATTTTTGCATTTTATGGATGTAACTTTAATTTAGTCGCTATTAATAAAATATGCAGTTTATCCATTTTTTTTTCTTTTTCAGTTTAACATAATTTGCATAAAGAACTACTTGATTGGGGTGTCGGTCTAGACGTCCCACAAGTTTTTATTTCTCATAGAAAGGGAAGAGGAGAATATTAAGAATGTATACTGTATATAATAAAAAAGATATTGGGTTAAGGTTTTTTTTTTTGTTTTGTTTTTTTTTGTTTTTGAACAAACTATATCATCTACGTTAAGGAGGATGTGCGACTAGTAATAATGTGGTTCAAATTCGCTTTTGACGATAATCAAATCTAAGACATTTTCACTTACAAATGAAGATGAATACCATTAGACAGTAGCACTAAGTGGCTATTGGGTTAAGTTTTAAAAAACTCAACAAATGCTCTTACTTTCAGTAGATGTTAAGAGATCATAAATTTATTAAATGAGGTTAACATGGGAAATATGAGACACCTCGATCAAGCAAAAGTGACGGTTCTCGTGTTCTATTAGATGGAAGTGAAGGTTTCGAGTCCAGATCTTCTGCACCCAAAACCCCCTGTGGCCCCTCTATGTCTTTGCTTTTTGCCTAAAGATTTGGTTTACTTTTTATTATTTTAATTATTGTCAAGTTAAAATTAATTATGTTTAGTTCAAAAAGCAAAGACACAGAGGGGCCACAGGAAGTTTTGGGTGCAGAAGATTTGGACTCGAAGGTTTCTTATCTTATTTAGAGCAGAATAGGGTGACATGGGATGCGGGATGGATGAGTAGCTTCATAATGAGACAAATACGTTCTTGTGTCGCATTTGTTAAAACCGACATGTAATTTGTGACAAAAATAAGTTCTAAGCAGTTGAATGTTATGAAAGGCTCAACTGTAAGACCATCTTCAATGGTGGGCTAAAAGTCAAATTACCTTCTAAAATTACCCCCCAAACTCACTCCAACCCAAGGGGAAAATTTGGGCTAAATGCTAAATGCTAAACCAATGCCAGATTCCCCCTAGAATTTAGCCCAGAAATCGGTGTGGGCTCCACCAAACCGAGTGAATTTATCGGAATTGAAATTTTTTTAGATTAAAATGTTCATAAAATTAATTTACGATAGTTTACATATTTATTTAAAAAAAATTAATTTAAGGAAAAAAATAGCCTAAGTTTATTCTTTAATAATCCCGGGCTAAAATTTTAGGCTATAACGGTTGGAGCAGAAAAACTGTTTCTGGGCTAAAAGCTAAATTTTTCGGGCTAAAATGTTTGGCTTTTAGCCCAACCATTGGATTTGGTCTAAAAGCCCTAATATTTTGGGCCAAAATAAAACAATGAACAATATTTTGGATAGGAAGAAAATAATGAAATACAGTTAAAAAAAAGGAGTTTTAACGAAACACTCCCGGTATTGTTCACTTTTAACGAAAAACCACATTTTTACCTTTACCTGACACTATTCACTATACCTTTAAAAAATGTTTTTCGTTAAAAGGGAAATCTTTTTGAACTTTTCATTAGTTTTCCTTAAAAAAAAAAAGAATAATTTTATAAAAGGAGAACTAATGAAAAGGGCTTGAAAACTTTGAGTTTTAACGATAAGGACAAAATAAAGGATAAAGTGAATAGTACCAGGATTGACTTTTTAGTGTTAAAATGTGGTTTTTCATTAAAGTGAACAGTACCGCGGACTTTTCGTTAAAACTCCCTTTTATAAAATGAAGACAGTAATTAAGTTTGGTGCTGCGGATTCTCCTGCAAATAGGAGCAGGGTCTCCTCTCCTGGTCAGGGCCGTACAGATCATCCGATTATCTGACGGGGCCGACGAAGATGGAGTACGGCAATAAACTTGTCCTCGCCCCCATGGTTAGTGTTGTCAGTAAACCCTCTCTTCTTTCTTTTCTATTTTTTGCTTGAATTTCGTGAAAAGTTAACCTTCTAATTCCTGTTATTTACGTACAAATTTCTTCAAAATTGATTAGGGGACTTTGCCGTTAATTTCGATTACTAGCTGCTGAATATGGAGCTGATATAACCTACGCTGAAGAAATTATCGACCATAAACTTGTCAAATGCCACTGCAGATTCAATGGTATGATACCTTTTTCATTTTTCTCACTTGTTTTTGTCACAAATTAATATATAAATATATATTTAAATATTTGTTTCCTGGAGATTTATGGAAGCAAAAAATTTGACCCATTTTAGTTATGGAGTGCTTAAGTTTGGGAATTTTTGTGTACTGTTTGTGCTTATTTGTTGCTCAGAGAAATTAGGATCCGTTGGTTTTGTGGAGTGGTACTGGAAGTGTTGTTTTCAGGACGGCGATGAGGAAAGAATCGAGTGGTGTTTCTGATGCAGCAGACAAGGTCTTTTAATGCCAGGTCACATGTATTGGGAGTAGAAGGTTTAATTAATTGTTTCTTAGAAATTGTCAAGTTATTATTGGAGATTGTAAGAGTCTCATCGAAAGTAGAAGTTTTTTAATATTGCAAGCCTTTATAATTTTTGTGCTAAAAGGAATGTTGGCCAGACTTTGAATGTAATTGAAGCTTTTAGCAAAAACACTTTGCTCGTTCTATTTTCTGGTTGAGTGAGTCCCAATCTCTTGCCTGGTTGAGTGATTTCCAGAGCTACGATCGTATTTGTTCTTCACTCTTTCTGTTGGCTTCCCTGCGTTAGTTTCAGATTGGTACTTCCAATGCCGTACGGGCTCTAGAATTAAGCTTATTGTTAGTTGATTGTTGCATTGCATCGCTCTCTTTTCCTTTTGAAGTTCATATTTTTATACGTTTATCTTTAAGAAAAAAGAAAAAAGAAAAAGAAGAGGATCATGCAACCGGTGTGGAAGTGAGTGCATGCCCTTGTGCCAGGGCCGGTCCAAAGTTTTTTGAGGCCTGGGGCGATGCCACAAAATGTGCCCTCATTTTATATAAGAAAAATATTTGTTTTCACACGTAAGACATCGATACAATTATACTTAGAAAAACACTTCAAACTTAATCATTTAGAAACACGAAAAAGCTAATTTATTTTGTATCGTGAGAAGGAAACAAAAAAAACTCCGGGTTTACAAGTAGATAGATATGAGTTTTGTTTTCCATCTAAACTTTTAAAGTGTTTTTGTATGAATCATGAGGTGTTTTTTCTTACTTACTAACCTTGTCAATATGGGACTAAAAAAATAATGATGTTTTTGAGTCTTTAGTTGATATGTATAAGCAATAAATGAGTACTAAATTAAACTTTTTTATGACACGTCATATGATTTGTAAATTTGGTCTAAAAATTTGGTCAACACATTACTTCTTGTTGAAGATTAGACTTGAATTGGAACAAATGTTTTAAAAATAACAACCCACATAGCTACTAGCTACTAGCTACTAATTAAAAATAAATTAATAATCAAACAAAAATTCGTAAAAATTGTAAAAATTGATAAGAAATTTGTAAAAATTGAAAAGTAAATAAGCACACATGGTGTTTTGAACCCAAGACCTCCTCATTAATTTTAAACAACAAAACCACCCATTCTAGTTAAATTTCTTTGTCATTGAACCAAATTTTATAAATTTATACTCTATGAAAACATATATAAATATATCACCCTAATAATTTTGGTGCCCCCAATTATTTTTGGCCCCGGACGGTCGCCCTGCCCGCACTGGGCCTGGGCCGGCCCTGACTTGTGCTCTCCATACACTCGATCAATGTTTACTTGGTTGGTTTGCTATATATTTTGATCAATGTTACCCGTGTTACTATGTCTTTTGTTAAGTAACTTGTGTTTCATTGAGCTATTTAATTTTATGAATATTTTAACTTAAAAATATATAGGTTCCGATAAATATTGAAAAATTACTAAACTTACATCATGAGTAGGAACACTATGAAAGAATATGATACACATGAATTATTTTTTTTGTATTATTTTAACCGTTGGATTTAAATTTGGACCATTAGATCTTTTTTTTTTTGGTTGTTGGATTAGATCAAATCAGATCTTACCCGTTGGATTCAATGAATTTATAAATAGAAAATTAAAAAAAATACACATATATGGTGGGTCATCCCACTAATCCAGGGGGAATTTTTGCCTAAATTTGCCCCATAAATGAGCTTTGGTTTAAAACTCATATTTTGCCTAATGGGTTGGAGCAAGTTGGGATAGGTGTAGAACCTACAATTTAAGTTTTAGTCTAAGGGTTGGAGTAAGTCTAAATGGGTGTGGGAGTGGGCTAAACCTCATAATACTAATAGGCTAGCAATAATGTGGTTCAACTTCTATTTTGACGAGAATCGAACGTAAGACCTCTTACTTACAAATAAAGAGGAATATACTAAACAGTAGTACTTAGTGGCATGTCCTTATTCGATTCTTTTGATGCTTAAATTAATCATTTCTAACATTAACTATTTTGCACTCAGTTTCTGATCGGCTTCATGCCGCCACATTTTTTGAGAATTAGCCAATTTCATGATGGATGCTATTACTAATCTTGGCCACTCAATTCACGAAGTTGAATTTTAAGGACTGTTTGCATACAAATTTTTTTTTATTTTTTATGTATTTGTTATTTATTGGGTAGGTAGTTGTGATCTTTGGAATGGAACTCTCATCCTTATCAACAAAAAAGAGTGCTAGATTTACCTTGTTAATGATAATTACCAAAGTTTGACATAATAACATTCTTTCATTGATTGAATGAGCCACGAATTTTTTTTTGTCCTAATGCATGAATGTTCATGCATGCATGGAAATTTATATAAAAGCCTTCCATATAAAACCAAGGGTGGATAATATCAAATACTCACCCAACAAATTCACGTTTTACAATTTTTTCTTAATTTAAATCACAATTTGCTAATATGATTCCCTCCACCAAATTTCACATTGTAAATTTGTTGGCAGTCATAAATTTCACATCCAATGTGTGTGTGTGTGTGTGTATAGACATATCAATGGTCTATACTCATATTTTGTATATCTTGCAACCTAAGAGCATTAACTTTCTGTTGTGGACTAAATCTGACAAAAGAGGGTCCTTACAAGTAGTATAAATACCAGTATGTGGAGTTGGGGTTAAGCAAGCAAGTAAACCGTAGGGCTCCTCCTTAAGCAATCCCTAAGGCATCTCCTTGTGCCCTAGCTAGCAACCATGTCTCGAAAGAAGGTGAAGCTTGCCTACATCCAAAACCAAACGACTCGAAAACAAACATTCAAAAAAAGAAAGAAAGGTTTCATGAAGAAGATGAGTGAAATCACTGTCCTTTGTGATGTTGCTGTCCTTTACGGACAGAACGATACTCAGCCCGAGGTTTGGCCATCCCCTTCGGGAGTACAAGGCACTTACGCGAAGTTCAGGGCAATGCCGTCAATGGAGCAGACCAAAAAGCAACTGAACATGGAGACTTTTCTGAAGCAGCGGATCGAGAAGGCAAAGGAACAGCTGAGGAAACAGAAGAAGGAGAACCGGGAGAAAGAAATGTCAATCCTGATGAGCCAGTGTCTGACTGGAGGAGATCAATAAAAAGGTGAAGAAAGTGAATGACGAGCTGGCTTGGAACGGGAGCAGTCAAGTCCAAGTAGTACCAACATCACCACCGCCCCCATCGATCAGTGGCGAAATGATGAACTTGCAACAAGCTCAATCTCAGGTTGTACCGATGGAGATGACGACCCCAGAAGACCAGCAGCCGCAACAGCAGCTGGCGGGGCTTGGAGCAAACACAGGGGACGACTTTCTGTCCTTTGAGAACCAGGACCACCATGCTATGTGGCCTAATACTCCATTTTACCTTGAACGTCCGCGAATGTTTAGTTTTCTTATGATATGAACCACATGAGTTTCTCACCAGTGTTTGAATAATTATGTGATTTCTTTTAAGCAGATTTCTGTTGAGACCAACCATAGGAGAGCTTTTTGTTTTTTTTGTTTTTAAGTAAAACCAGAAAGAGGTTGTTGTTTTAATTTTAGTAATTTTATATTTCTTGGATGTAACTTTAATTTAGTCGCTACTAATAAAATACTCAGTTCATCCCTTGTTTTTTCTTTTTCAATTTAACATACTTTGCATAAAGAACTACTTGATTGGAGTGTCGGTCTAGATGTCCTACACGTTTGTATTTCTCATAAAAAAGTTGAAGGAGAATATAAAATGAATGTATCCTTCGGAAGAAATCAAATAGTTTTAGTCTTCTACAGAGGGAAAGCCTGTTACGAGTAAGTGGAGAGGAAAGATCTTCAGAATTTTATTGTGTGAAGTACATTTTATTCAACTTAAAAAAAATCTATGATAGTATCTAAGGTCTGAGGTTATAGAGTTCTAGTATGACTTTGTTTGTAAGCTACCAAAAGGTGTGTACGATAAGGAATGTAGCTAAACAATCCTGATAAACTATACTAATGTTCACTGTTCTAAAAATCCCCGCCTAGCACCGCCTAGGCCCCGCCTAGGCGCTAGGCGGCTGGTCACCGCCCCGATTAATGCCTAGACCGCCTAGGCATCCACCTAGCCCACCAAGACCTGCTAAGGCGCCTGTCTAGACCGCCTAGGCACCCGCCTAGACCGTCTAGCCCGCCCAGACCCGCCTAGACACCTGCCTAGGTTGCAACTCACTTAGATAAAAAATAGATAACTTTCCTTTTGCATTTTATTATTTCCAATAAATTGTAAGAGACTTATTGAATACTTAAATAAACACACATTATATGTTTGCTCCCTATGTTTTCATTATGTTCCAATACTTCATAATATAGATGTCATTCTATTTTCTAGTTTATGACGAAATTATGTATATTTTAAGTATAAACAGACACTTGTTTACACGAAATAGAATAGATTTACTTAAATCCGCCTAGTCCGCCTAGTCGCCCGCCTAGGCGCTAGGCCCTATCCCGCCGCCCGACTAGCGCCTAGCGCCTTTTAGAACCTTGCTAATGTTATATTAGTTGATATGGATATTTGGGATTGCATGATAAGGTTGAGTTCAATTAGGACTAACATTATGGGAAGTCTCCTAGTTGAACACCATTGCATAAGGAATAAATATAGGGTCCCTGCACTCTCAATTGATACGCAATAAAAGAGCCTCACGCCCCATAGTATTGAGTGATTGCATTCTGAGATTGACGAGTTGCAGAAGAATCCTATCTCGTGTTCTAGTCGACATGGTTTCTTCAGGTTAGTGGTTATTTGGTTTTAGTGAATCAGTTGTGTATTAAACTAATCTTACATTTGGTATCAGAGCTTTCACATACCAATTAACCCTAAGATGAAAGCATCAAGAACAAATTTTTTTTTTCTGCAGATTATGGACTGATGACAGTTATCAGGGAATTCATGTATCGAGCATATATCAGCTAAAGTTGTTTGTGTTCATATGCATGTCTTCAAAAACTTGGACATCAGTAGTTGCACTAGAGTTTCATATGTAAACACTGATCATCTAAAGATGAACCGTTGTTTATATATCAAATTTTAAGTGGCGTAATGCTTCATTAAAACCATGAATGACCACCGATATGGCCTCAAAACCACAAAGGTTTATAGTCATGATCAAAGTCAGGTTCGTTCATGGGGATATGCTGACATTGTGATAAAGAAAAATTGTTCATAAATTTTAACATTCAAAGATGTTGAAACTGTGACATATGGATATGGGACTAAAGTTTAATCTCTTTGCATATTGCAGTTTTAAAGGTGTCAATCCAAGCTCCATGAATCTCAATACCATTGAGCCACTTACTGGAATGAATTATAAGAAGTGGAAACAGGACCTTGAGATTGTTCTTGGGGTGATGGACATGGATTTGGCACTAAGGAATGATGAACCACTGCTGCCCGATGAAGGATGCACATCAAGTCAATAGTCTAAGCATGAGAAATGGCAGAAAGCAAACAGAATCTCTCTCATGATTATCAGAAGGACCATGACTGACATTGTACACGGGGCTTTCACAGAAACATCCAAAGCCAAGGATCTTATGAAATCCATTGAAGGAAAATATAAGGAGTCCGAGAAGACTGAGACAGGTAACTTGATGAATTCTCTCACCACTATTAGATATGATGGAGTGGAAAGTGTTCGAGAATATATTCTCAAAGTGGTGGATATTGCTGGAAAATTGAAGATGCTTGAGGTACCAATTTCTGAGACCTTTTTGGTTCATGTCGTTATGAATTCTCTACCTGAAAGTTACAATCAGTTGAAAGTCTCATATAATGCATTGCAAGCTAAGTGGGATATCAATGAATTGATTTCCATATGTGTGAATGAGGAAGTCAGAATTAAGAAAGAAATGGTTGAATCCGAGAATTATGTCCAAAGCTACAATCCCCAAGCATGGTAACCATGATACTGTCAGAAAAGATGCTACCAGAAGTGCTCCCTCATTTGAGAAAGTTTTTAAACCTAACAAACCAAGTATTTTCAAATGTTTTTTCTGCAAAAAGGGTAGGCCACATGGAGAAAAATTGTCCAAAATACAAAGATTGGCTTGCCAAGCAGAAAACGAAATAAGGTAAAAATATTTTCGTTTGTTTTGAGTCTAATTCAGTTGACATACCTAGTAATGCATGGTGGCTTGACTCTGGCTCTTCTATTCATGTTACAAATTTATTGCAGGACTTCATAATAAAGAGAACACCAAATAAAAATGAAGTGAAGGTCTTGGTGGGCAATGGAAGAAGGGTTGAAGTCAAAGCCTTAGGGACTGTTAGACTTAAGTTAGAATTTGGTTTTTTATTTGGATTTGGAAAATGTTGCTTATGTACCTTCCACGAGGAGGAAATTAGTTTCGGTTTCAAAACTTGTTTTGCTAGGTTATTATTTTACATTAAATAAAATGGCTTCAACATTTTTTTACAATTCTTATCACATTAGCACTGGTTCTATATGTGACGACATGTTTCAATTCAAATGAAGTGTTGAAAATGTGATTTTTAATGTTGAAAAGAACCATGCAAAACCACAACAGTCATCCCACATATTTTTGTGATTTTTAATGTGAAATTTTAAGCAAACAACTTCTAGAGATCATTCATATAGTTTTTTTTGTGGCCCCTTTCCTACAAAAACAATCGATGGAAACAAGTACTTTATAACATTTATAGATGATTTTTCACGCTTCTGTTGTATATATTTAATCCCTGAGAAGTCAAAAGTCTTGAAGTCTTTAAAAATTTTAAAACAGAAAGTGAAAACCAATTGGAAAGGAAGATCAAAGTGGTTAGGTCTGATATAGGAGGTGAGTACTGTGGTAAGCAAAGTCAAACTGGCAGGCAACTAGGACCATTTGCATTGTATCTTCAAGATCATGGCATTGTAGCACAATATACAACTCTCGGTACACTTGAGCAAAATGGAGTCTCGGAGAGAAGAAACAGAACTCTTATGGACATTGTTCAAGGACAGAAGAATTTGTTTTTGAAGAACAATGAGATATAGGGGCTGAATATGACCAACAACAAACTGTACCAAAGTCAGTGGTTGAACTTCCAAATCACGTGGACCATAGCATGGGAAATGATGATTACTTAATTCAAATAGCAGCCATGATCACCGACAAGAGCACCGACTGGATGAGCATGCAAATGTTCATAAAGAGCACGTGGAGATGGCTGATGCAAATGGCAACCATGATCACCGATAGGAGCACCGACTGGAAAAGCATGCAAATGTTCATAGAGAACATGTGGAGATGGCTGATGTGAATGGCAATGGACATCGACAAGATGGCATAGGTATTGGTGAGGTTGCACCGCTTATGAGGAAATCAAGTAGGGTAAGAAAATCCACATTCTCTTCAGATTTCATATATATGGCAGAATCAGACTACAATATGTCAGAGTTTGATGATCCTGGGAGTTACAAAGAAGCAATCTCAAACATTCATGCAGATACGTGGATGGATGCAATGAGAAGTGAGCTGTCCTCGATGGAGGAAAATAAAGTTTGGAGCTTGGTAGAGTTAAAAGAAGGAATAAAACCTATAGGTTGTAAGTGGGTTTTTAAAACCAAAAGAGACTCGAAGGGAAATGTAGAAAGACACAAAGCAAGGCGTGTTGCCAAGGGTTTTACACAGAGAGAGGGCATTGATTACAAAGAAACATTTAGTCCAGTGTCCACTAAAGATGCATTCAGAGTCATCATGGCAATGGTAGCACACTATGATTTGTTTTTACATCAAATGGATGTAAAAACAGCCTTTTTAAATGGTGAATTGGAGGAGGATATTTATATGGTACAACCTGAGGGCTTCAAAGAAGAAGGGAAGGAAAATATGGTATGTAAACTGAAGAAACCATGCTCCTTAACAACATGATGAAACTTCAAATACCACTGCCTAGATGCCTGTTTTAAACCGTAAATTGATTTCTTCAGTTTACATCCATTTGATGCTTGTATATATTTGAAAGTCAGTGGGAGCGCTTATATCATATTAGTGCTCTATGTGGACGATATTCTTTTAGCAGCAAATTGTTCTAGCCTATTGGATGAAACT
This sequence comes from Cotoneaster glaucophyllus, assembly GCA_036320875.1. Lineage (NCBI taxonomy): Eukaryota > Viridiplantae > Streptophyta > Magnoliopsida > Rosales > Rosaceae > Cotoneaster > Cotoneaster glaucophyllus. Next base: position 1,907,821 of record CM070060.1, read on the forward strand.
AAGTCTTTCTTGTAGTACAAGTTTGAAATGAAAGATTTAGGTGAAGCTTCGTATGTCTTGGGAATTAAAATCGAAAGAGAGAGAGAGAGAGAACTTTTGGGACTATCGCAGAAAGGGTACATAGAGAAAGTGTCAAAAAGATTCAATATGGCATCATGTGGAACCACAGAAATGCCAATTTCCACGGGTGATAAACTGAGCAAAGAACAAAGTCCAAGAAATGAGATTGAAAAGGAGAACATGAAGGACAAACCATATGCTTCATTGGTGGGAAGTTTAATGTATCTTCAGGTCTGTACAAGGCCTGACCTTGCAGTTACCATTAGTGTTCTAGGGAGATTTCAGTCCAACCCTGGAGAAGCACATTGGAATGCAGGGAAAAGGGTTATGAGATACCTTCAGAGAACCAAATCTCACATCCTCATTTACAAGAAAATGAACGTTTGGTTTTGGAGGGCTATAGTGATGCTGACTTTGCAGGATGTCCTGATGATTTGAAATCAACTTCGGGTTCTGTCTTCACTATGGCAGGAGGAACCGTGTCGTGGAAAAGTTCTAAACAAGATATAGTTGCGGCCTCAACTATGGTAGCTGAATACTTGTCATGTTGTGAAACAGTCAATCAGGCAATATGGATGAAATTTTTTATTACAGGATTGAGAGTGGTAGACTCAATTCAAAGGCCTATTCAGATATTCTGTGATACAGATATTCTGTGATAACAATGCAACCATCTTTTTCTCTAAGAACAAGAAGAGGTCAACTGCAACAAGGAATTTGGAGATTAAATATCTCATTGCTCGAGAAAAGGTAATGGCAAGACTTGTTAAGATTGATTACTTGGCAACTGGTTCTATGATTGCAGATCCTTTGAATAAACCAGTGCCAGCAGTGTTCAAGGGGCATGTTGCTAAGATGGGTGTGCTAGCAGGTTTTGAAGCTGTGGAATAGTGGGAGTCGTGTTTGTTCAATTTGTTAAGTTCTATTTAAGCATGTTTACATTTATGCATTGAGAATAAGGTTTTATTTATAACTAATAAAGACATTGCTGTTGGTTGTTCAAAGTTCCCTTAAGGCATACAGCATTAGTTATAATGATATGTTTTAATACATGACTAGCAACTGAGTTATTGTTTAAAGATCAACAACCATTGTAGTTTCTTATGAAGCATGAAGAAAGACTACGTTGGTAGTCATAAGGAGGACCACATGTTAAATGTGTTTAAATATATGTACAGTCACATTTACATATTTCCATGTCTTGTTGGAGTTTCATGTATGGTACAGTTTTATAAAGTGATTATGGGGATGTTGTTCTGGAGATAAGCATATAGTTCCTTATAGTTCTTTATGAATACTTTGCAATGACAAAAACTGGATTTTCAGGTTTATGTTCAACTCTGAACTCATGGCCACTTAAGTATAATCTCTCTTCAGTAATACTATGATTAACAAGTGTTGGCTCTAGTGGGAGAATGTAAGTCTCATGAGAGCTGCACACTTGTTAATACGTGTATCTAAGGTCTAAGGTTATAGAGTTCGAGTATGACTTTGTTTGTAAGCTACCAAAAGGTGTGTACGATAAGGAATGTAGCTAAACAATCCTGATAAACTATACTAATGTTATATTAGCTGATATGGATATTTGGGATTGCATGATAAGGTTGAGTTCAATTAGGACTAACATTATGGGAAGTCTCCTAGTTGAACACCATTGCATAAGGAATAAATATAGGGTCCCTGCACTCTCAATTGATACGCAATAAAAGAGCCTCACGCCCCATAGTATTGAGTGATTGCATTCTGAGATTGACGAGTTGCAGAAGAATCCTATCTCGTGTTCTAGTCGACATGGTTTCTTCAGGTTAGTGGTTATTTGGTTTTAGTGAATCAGTTGTGTATTAAACTAATCTTACATTAATATCTATATATGTAATAAAAAAGATCTTGATTAAATTTTAAAAAACTCAACTCATGCTTTTACTTAAGTAAATGGCAAGAGACCACAAATTTATTAAATGAGGATAACATGGAAAATTTGAGACACCTAGATCAAGCAAAAGTGAAGATTCTCGTGTTCTCGGTTGGAGGAAAGTTAAGCTATTTTATCTTATATATTTAGAGTAGTATAGAACGACGTGAAATGCAGGATAAATGGGCAGCTTCATAACGAGTCTAATACAGTCTTGCGACCAACATCCATGCTTCTCTCAGTCTTAAAGTTCTAAGCTTTCTAAACAGTTGAATGCTTTATGAAAGGCTTAAATGTAAAAGCCCTAGTATTTTGGACCAAAACAAAATAATGAATGATATTTTGAACAACAATAAAACAATGAAATATATTTTCGGAAAAAAAATTAATAATTTTGGAAAATGAAGAATATGTGGGTGGGTGTGGTGTGCGCGGGAGATTGTTAAATAGCGCACTTATCAAATTTGGTCCTGCGGATTCACCTGCAAAGAGGAGCAGGGTCTCCTCTCCTGGTCAAGGCCATCCAGATCATCCAATCATCCGACGGGGCCGACAAAGATGGAGTACGTACAGCAACAAATTTGTCCTTCCTCCCATGGTTCGCGTTGTCAGTACTTCTAAACCCTAAACCCTCTCTTCTTTCTGTTCTATTTTTTGCTTGAATTTCAGTGAAAATTAACCTTATAATCCATGGTATTTATGTACAAATTTCTTCAAAATTGGTTAGGGACTTTGCTATTTCGATTACTAGCTGCTGAATATGGAGCCGATATAACCTACGTTGAAGAAATTATCGACCATAAACTTGTCAAATGCGACCGCAGATTCAGTGGTTACCTTTTTCATTTTTCTTACTTGTTTTTGTCACAAATTATGATATATAACATAACCATATGTATATATATATATATATATATATATATAAATATTTGTTTCCTGGAGATTTATTGTTCTGGAGTGCTTAATTTTGGGACTTTTTGCACGTTGTTTGTGCTTGTTTGTTGCACAGAGAAATTAGGATCGGTTGATTTTGTGGAGAGAGGTACTGGGAGTGTAGTTTTCAGGACGTGCGATGAGGAAAAGAATCGAGTGGTGTTTCAGATTGGTACTTCCAAATTTCCAATGCCGGAATTAAGGGCTCTCGAAGCTGCTGAGATCGTGTAAGTTGATTGTTGCATTGCATTGTTATCTTAAAAACGTACGGAGTTAATATGTTGCAACTTTAACTTGATAGTCTTTCGTCTTTTGGTTGTGAAATTTAGATCAATGGCCTTGTAGTTCAATATGGTATTTTGATCAATGTCTCCCGTTTTACGATGTCTTCTGTTAATTAACTCGTGTTTCGTTGAGCTATTTAACATGCAAGTATAATGGTCACCTGCAGGTAACAAAAGATTCATAATTATTCACCATTAGATTTTATATCATGGTGTTGACCCTAAAAACTACAAAGCCTACGTGGCGCGCAGGCCGAGTAATCTATGAGCTAACTACGTCATTCGGTTGAATGCGGGGCGTGCCAACTCGACGGCCGAGCTCGGCCGGTGAGTAAAATATGTGGATGTGGTGTTGTGTTGCGCGGCTGACTTCTTGATCTTGCGACTGCGGCCGAGGAAGGAACACGCCTCGGCCTTTGGGTCCTAGAGCCTGAAGACAAGGCTGCTAGTTCTGCGAAGTTCAATATCAAATTTCGGCTTTCAATGTGCCGAATGTAATAAACTGTAACACCTCACTTCGCCGAGAAGGCTGGTGAGATGACCTCTGTCGAAAAGAATTCGAAAAATCCTTCTCGGCCGAGACTTGGATAGATAACCAGTCGGCCCTGACGCAGTGCTGTTTATCCAAACTGAAGGTGCTCCGCGGTCGGCTGATTCTACGGCAACAGTGCTGTTTATCCAAACTGAAGATGTTTACCGGTTGCCTTCACAGTGCTGTTTATCCAAACTGAAGATGTGTTGGCGAAAAAGAAAATAAAAAAATCTCAAGGTTGAGAGGGTTTGCGCAGGCAGATTTGTGTTGAGTTGAAGATCCTTTTCGTTGTACAGCGCCTCTGTATTTATAGGAACATATGTTTGCTTGGTGTGGCCTGATAATTTTTGTAGAATTGGACTGTAACTCTAATTTGTGGAACTGACTGATCCGCATATCCTTCACATCTCATCACTTATCTCACAATTTCACCTTTATCCCGTTACCAAATATGTTGGAAAGTGGCACACGGCAATTCACACCCCAAAGCAATCAAATTTCTCAATGCTCACATGCTTTCCACGTTGCAAATTCCCATCCAATTTGTTTCTGGAACTCATCTAATCCGCAACCTAATGCATAAAAACCATGCATTCCAATAATTTATGATAAAGCCCCATGCTGCTCTAATCCGCCAGTATCAAGAAACCCACCCCCATTTGAATTGTATTACCTGCTTAGATATACATCTTATCTCATCATCTGACGCCACCATCAAATCAATAGGGATTTAGACAAATATTAGGTTTAAATAATTTAATATATTACTAGAGATAATATTATGATTAAAATCATAACATTATTTCTTAATAATAATTAAAATCATTTCAACCACTTTGTCATTAAACGGTCTAGAATTTTACCCATTCAACGGCCTCGATTGCATGGACCGATGGTGTAAAATCGGGTCCAAACACATGGGTTGATTACGATTAAAACATGAAAAGCATGTCAATTTATTTCCACCCTTGAGATCAAATCCAATGGTTACCAGAAGAACTTTTTGTTATTAAAAAAAAATCCAAAGATATGTTTTAAGGTTTTCCAAGTTAACAAAAGAGAGAATCATTAGAGAGAAGTGACAGAACAAAACAAATTTCTAAAAAATAATGGTCGTTACTCAATTTCTTTCAGGCTTAAATTAATTATTTCTAACATCTGCTATTTTGTACTCAGCTTCTGATTGGTTTTCACGCCGCCACATTTTTTGAGAAATAGTCAATATCCTTGTGGGTGCTATTATTACTAATCTTGGCTACTTATTCATGAAGTTGTATTTTAGTGACAGTTTGCATCAAAATAATGTTTCTATATTTGTTTGTTATTTGTACAAGTATGTTGTTGTGTTCTTTGTAATTGAACTCTCATCCTTATCAACAAGAAAGAGGGTGCTAGAATTACCTTGTTAATGATAATTACCAAAGTTAGACATAATAACATTCTTTCAATAAATGAATGAGCCACGAAAAAATCTATGTCCTGATGCATGAATATTCATGCATGCATGGAAACTAATAGAAAAGCCTTCCATATAAAACCAAGGGTGGATAATATCAAATACTCATCCAACAAACTCACGTTTTCCAATTTTTTCTTAATTTAAATCAAAATTTGCTAATTTGCTAATATGATTCCCTCCACCAAATTTCACATTGTAATTTTGTTGGCAATCATAAATTTCACATCCAATGTATATATATCGAAATGGTCTCTATTGATTTTTGTATATCATGCAACCTAAGAGCATTAACTTTCTAGTGTGGACTAAATCTAAGAAAATTTATGAGGAGGTTCCTTGCAAGTGGCATAAATACCGGTCAGTAGAGTTGGGGTTAAGCAAGCAAGCAGACCGTAGAGCTTCTCCTTAAGCAAATCCTAGGGAACCTCCTTGTGCCCTTGCTAGCCACCATGTCTGGAAAGAAGGTGAAGCTTGCCCACATCCAAAACCACCCGACTTGAAAACTAACATTCAAAAAAAGAAAGAAAGGTTTCATGAAGAAAATGAGTGAAATCACTACCCTTTGTGACGTTGAGGCATGTGCTGTCGTTTACGGACAGAACAATAGTCAGCCTGAGGTTTGGCTATCTCCTTTGGGAGTACAAAGCACGTACGCGAAGTTCAGGACGATGCCACCAATGGAGCAGACCAAAAAGCAGCTGAACATGGAGGCTTTTCTGAGGCAGCAGATCGAGAAGGCAAAGGACCAGCAGATCGGGAAAAAGAAATGTCAATCCTGATGAGTCAGTGTCTAACTGGGAGGTCCCTGCAAGATCTGAACATGGGGGATCTGAATGACCTAGGGTGGGTGGTTGACCACAAAGTGGAGGAGATAAACAGAAATGTGAATAAAGTGCAGGACGAGCTGGCTCAAAACGAGAACAATCATTCCAAGTAGTACCAACACCACCAGCAGCAGCAGCGATTAGTGGCAGAATAATGCACATGGAACAAGCTCAGTTGGCTGCACCAATGGAGATAATGACTCCACAAGACCAGCAGCCGCAACAGCAGATGGCGGGGCTTGGATCAAACACTGGGGACGAATTTCTGCAGTTTGGGAATTAGAACCACAATGCTATGTGGTCTAATCCATTTCACCCTTGAACGTCGGCGTACTGTTCAGTTTTCTTCTAATATGAACTACACAGGAGTTAATTTCTGTAGTTTTTTTTTTAAAAAAAAAAAAAATACTAATGTCATTTCTTTTACGCAGGTTTCTTTTGAGATCAACCAGAGGGAGACTTTTTTGTTTTTTTTGTTTTTAAGTATGTAGACTAGAAGGAGGTTGTTTTTTTTTAATTTCAGTAATTTTTACGTCATGGATGTAACTCCAATTTCTTCGCTACTAATAAAAATAAGCAGCTCATCCCTTGGATTTTTTTTATTTTTTTTATTTTTTCAATTGGGTAATGCTAGAAACCAACTTTTTAAATTAATTTTGTAATCATATGATGTGGTTGTTGATGATCGGATTATTACTTTAATGTTGACTTACATGTTTATTTTCTATTGGTGACTAATCATATGTTTTGCAAATTTATCTTGGGTTAACATTTTAAAAACTCAACAAATGCTCATAATTAAGAAGATGATAAGAGACCATAAATTTATTAAATGAGGATAACATGGAAAATTTGAGACGCCAAGGGAAAAGATTCTCATGTTCTATTAGATAGAAGCGAAACTTACTTATCTTATTTAGAGCAGAATAGGGCAACATGATATACGAGACAAATGAACAACCTCATAATAAAATAAATACATTTTTGCAAGCAACGGTTGCGCCATCAAAATAAATTAAAAACAAAAGGAAAACTCCATGCTACTCTCAGTCTTTGAGTTCTAAGCAGTCAAGAGCTTACATATTAAAACTCATAATTTTCTAATATCTTTCCCGTTACAAAGGCAGTTAATTTTTCCAAAACGGCTTTTTACAAAGGGCTTAAATGTAAAAAGCCCTAATACTTTGGAGCAAAACAAAACAATGAACAATATTTTGGACAATAAGAAATAATGAAATATATTTATATAAAAAAAAAAAAGAATAATTTTAGAAAATGAATAATTGGGGGGAATATTGTGCGTTAAATGGCGCACTAACCAAATTTGGTCCTCCGGATTCTCCTGCAAAGAGGAGCAGGGTCTCCTCACCTGGTCAAGGCCATCCAGAAATCATCCGACGGGGCCGACGAAGATGGAGTACCGCAACAAACTTGTCCTCGCACCCATGGTTCGCGTCGTCAGTACTTCTAAACCCTAAACCCTTTTTTCTTTTCTATTTTTTGCTTGAATTTCAGTGAAAAATTAACGTTCTAATTCATGCTATTTACGTACAAATTTCTTCAAAATTGGTTAGGGGACTTTGCCGTTTCGATTACTAGCTGCTGAATATGGAGCTGATATAACCTACGGTGAAGAAATTATCGACCATAAACTTGTCAAATGCGACCGCAGATTCAATGGTATGATAACCTTTTTCATTTTTCTCACTTGTTTTATTTGTTTCCTGAAGATTTATGGAAGCAAAGAATTTGACCCATTTTAGTTGTGGGGTGCTTAATTTTGGGAATTTTTGTATATTGTTTGTGCTTGTTTGTTGCTCAGTGAAATTAGGATCCGTTGATTTTGTGGAGAGAGGTACTGGAAGTGTTGTTTTCAGGACGTGCGATGAGGAAAAGAATCGAGTGGTGTTTCAGATTGGTACTTCCAATGCCGTAAGGGCTCTCAAAGCTGCTGAGATCGTGTGAGTTGAGTGTTGCATTGCGTTGTTCTCTTTTTATTTCGAAGTTCATATTTTTATTTGTTTATCTTAAAAATCTAATTAGGTACTAGTAGACAGAGTTATTATGTTGGAACTTTAACTTGAAAGTCTTTCGTCTTTTGGTTGTGGAACTTAGATCAATGGCCTTGTAGATCAATATGGTATCAATCTAAGTTATTAGGATCACGCAATCGGTATGGGAAGTGACTGTATGCACCTGTGCTCTCCATACACTCAGTGTTGACTTGATTGGTTTGCTATTTGAGTTTGGGGCTCATATTGAATCATGTATTACTTGTGTAGACAGTGCAAAGTTTAGAAGTACATCGGGATGTAGTTACATGAATACATGGATTTTGGTATACAAGCCTATAAATCAACAAGTTAAAGCATTTAGTGATCGAATAGCTGTATTTGCACAACTTTTGCTTAAGTTATTATACGTTAACATGCTTCCTTAAAAAGGAAGAAAAATGCTATAACTATAACATGTTTCTAAGTTATATGTTTCGATTTTGACCTTTCATTTATTGATTCTTCCACATATTTCGTTGTATGTTGGACATGGTAGTATTAAGGAAATTTATGAAAGTGATACATTAATGAGAATTGTGTATGCATTTGAAAGAAAAAGAGTGATATTCCTTTGTTTTACAATATTGTGTTTGTTCACCTAGAAAACAGATTGTCGTTTTTTTTTTTTTTTGAGAAGAAACGAAAGAATTTTAAATAGATTGTCGTTTTGATGGTAAAGATATGGAAATTGTCTAAATCTGTACAGGTGGAGAGGAAACTCCACCCACATTTTATTTTTCCTTATTTAGTAAATGCGGGTGTCAATAAGTAATAATTGTGTGAATGAGTAGTCAATGCGAGCGTTATTAGGGTTGTTTTCTGTTAGCTTGAGCCTGGTTTATTTGTCATACTCATGCATGCATGTGACTAAATGGGAGAATGTATAACCTTGGTAGGTCTACCAAGATTTATCATAAATAAGGTTGTTTTTAATGGTAATCCTCCAAAGATTTGGATAGAGTTGGATCAACCTTAGATCTATTTTCTTTGAAAGTATCAAGTGTGAGCAGACAATTGGTTTTCAAAATGTGATTATATCTTTGCTTGGGTTTCATTCATACAACAGGGGTATGGTATCTACTCTTCCCGGAGGAACATGTTCCGTACCTGTTTCTTCTCATGTCCAATCTGATTCTTCATACTCATTTTGGACAAAACACCCATATTTGTGATATGGTTCTGTGTCCATCTCAATGTAATGCTTGTCTCAACTGTGGCTAGTATACTTATGGACCTTTTCCTTTAGGTGTCAAGATGTCGCAGCAGTGGATATAAACATGGGTTGTCCAAAGTCATTTTCTGTGACTGGAGGAATGGGTGCTGCACTATTGACCAAACCAGATCTTATTCATGATGTAAATAATCTTATCCACTGAAGATTTTCCGTCTGCAGAGTGCTTGCAGTTAATTTCTAACTTGTTTTTTTCCCTTTCTAAGTTCAGATTTTGACTACATTAAGGCGGAACCTAAGTATACCAGTAACTTGTAAGATTCGACTACTAAAATCATCTCAGGATACCGTTGAATTGGCCAGGAGAATCGAAAAAACTGGAGTTACTGCTCTTGCTGTCCATGGAAGGTAGTCTCTCACATACCCTGTTGGTAAAGTTGGGCTTTTTGTATAGTACATTTCTACATTATCATTTTTATTAGGCCCTTCCCAACTGTAGTTATGGATGGAATCTATATAAATGCTTGAAATTGCTTTCTGATTAATTATCTCTTCTGTTATGATTTCCCTGTCTTATTATTCCTAACCGTAACATGCAAGCCATAGTCGAACCATAATAGAACGATAGTTAAACTCACCGTATCAGCAACATTGGGAACCAACAAACAAGCCATCCTTACCCGCCGTTACTGTTCATTTCAGGTCCTAGAACTGTGTTGTCGCCACCCCTGCAACCTTGTATTAAAAAGTAAATATATAAATAAAATTCCGTTAGATCCCAAGATTTAAATCTGCTTTGCTGTCCTTGCGTAGAGGTTGTCATTCTAATATGTTAGTATGTAAGTGATTAGATCTTGAGTTGTAACAGCTTAATAAAATTGGGCCGAACAAAGAAAAAGAAAAAAACTTAGTGAAAAGGACAGGACAAGGCGGGTAACATTTGCGAGTATTGGAGGAAGAAGAAATTTCATGGTGGTTTATGTTGGGGGTCCATCATTAAGAGAATGACACCATTCTAGTCATGTGCTTTTAGTTTGGAGTCTTTTGACAACATTTGGTTCCGCGATTGTGGGAGAAGGGTGTTAAGTTCAGGATGAGACACTGCTAACATAAGTGAGAAGAACTTTTTGGAGTAGGTGAGGAAGTGAAATTATCAAGTGTAGAGTTTGTGAGAGTGAAGTAAAATGAGAACACTTAGGGCCGACCTTTTGAACTGAACACTTATGACTGAACATTTATGGCCTACCCTAATTCTACCTTTTGACAACCACAAGTTTCGAGTGGGTCATGAAAAACAAGTTTATTTGCAGAGAGGATGATATAAGTAGCAAGCAGCAACAGAGGGGAATAAAAACAAGCTTCAAAATTTGATATGGCACAATGTTAAACAAAATAGAAAGACATATCTATATGCACTATTGCTTTGCATGTCACATTATAAAGAATGGAAAAATTACACTGGAACATGAGTCCAATGCGCGATGATAGGGTCTTCCTATCATATTGAGTCACCAAAAATAAAAGGAAGGAAGAAATGTCTGCATTCTGTAACATCATTTAATGTGGGAGGGTCCCGCTGGTTTCCAGCTCCTATAAAAGTAAAATAACATCAATATTCTCGTCTCAATTGCATGATGCTTGGTCTAACGTGTTCTGTTCGATAAAATGCAGAAAAGTTGAGGATAGGCCACGGGATCCAGCTAAGTGGAGTGAAATTGCTGATGTTGCAGCATCCTTATCCATTCCAGTTATAGCAAATGGCGATATTTTTGAGTATGAAGATTTTCAGCGCATTAAAGTTGCTACAGGTAGTAATAAGACTATTCAAGTAGTCTTAAGATATTAGAATTTTTTTAGGGACAATATCATATTTCATGTTTAGTATACAAAATCTCACCTCAGTTATTTCATTTCTTGCAGCACAATACTTATATTCTGGTCCTAAAGAAATACCTGAGCTGAGATTTTAGATTAAGTAGCCTTCATATTGTTTGTATTAGATGTGGGTTTATATCATTTATGTCTTGACCTACAAAGATTTGTTGTCACATGAGTATCTTAAAACCCTTCTTCATATGTGATCCTGCACTTTATGTATTTATTGTGTTGTGTCATTGAAATGGTAAAAATGGCACAAGTTACTCTAAAATGGAAAAATCTAGAAAGGCTCAATTTGGATACAAAGGTGTACTATAATGGATTTTGGATTTTGGATTTTGACAGTAAGCTTGACATGAGTTAGAATACCCTAAAATACTATATGCAATTTATTTGAAATAACTAGGTTCAATTGAATGAATCCGTATATTTCTTCTCTGTCTTTCTATGTAAACACAAAATTTTATGCAGTGTTAAGATTATTCTCGTGTAATTTGATTAAGCCTTAACCTCACATCACTAATGGAACTAAAGATTAGGCACGTGTGTGTGTGTGTACTTTCTATTCTTGAGTGCGATTATTGATGGTGTGCACATTTGCTAAAGGTACTTCATCTGTGATGGTTGCAAGAGGAGCACTTTGGAATGCTTCAATTTTCTGTCCAAAAGGTAAATTACCATGGGAAGACGTGAAGAGGGAATATGTTAGGAAGGTAAGTGTCTCCTGGTGCTGTGTTTCATCAGTTGTGCATGATGGAATTAGATAGTGGTCATTTTCCCTAGTTAACGGACTTCTCTGTGGAAGTACGCAAAGGACAGAATGAAATCAAAGAGTTTTTGAAGATGATGAACTTGGGATAAAATTCAGTTCTGGGCAGCCCTTTGGGTGTCTGTTTCCATAGAGTTTAGACTAATTCCATTCTGTAGCATTTGGCGGGGTTGGGTCTCCTTGGTGGTGTAATATTTTATTTTTGTTTCTGGCTCAATAGAGTTCTGTTGTCCTTTGCCTTCGTGTTTGGTGGTCTTCATGACCACCCTTTTCTTTTTGTGCTCCCTTTGGTGCAATAGAAGTGTTTCTTGTTATGATCGACTGGAGATGGGCATGCTGACGTGTTCTTGAACTTCTGGCCACAGAGCATCTTGTGGGATAATGACATTAAAAGCACAAAGCACACACTGAGGGAAATGATAACGCATTATTCATCCCTCGAACTTCCAGAAGGAAAGGCTGTGATTAAATCAGAATCCTTGGTAGATCTTGCGTAAGTGTCATTTTAATTCGCCAAAAGTTTAAATGTCATTTATATTTGCATGATCCCTAAGCCTGAACCTGGTTCACTTTGTGTAATGTTCCCTGGAGCTTTTCTATGACGACGGAAATTCTATGAGGATTTTCAGTTTTGTATCACTATCAATAATATAAGCCTGTGTATAGGAGTTAAGGTCTTTGGTACGGAGCTTGCTTTTACTTATCTAATTGTACAATTTCTTCCTCTTTTTTCGTTATTCTCAGGCGGCTTTATGGAGCGGAGGATTATGAGTTTGTTCAGAACTGATTCTTTGTTATTGAAGAGTACATAAATATTGAAGGTCCTTTGTGTTTGTCCTTGGGGCTGCTATTGCTAACTGATTGGTTGGATGACGAATTCAATTGGCTTGTCTTTTCTTTTTGGTTGGAAGTTGATGGAGGATGTGGCATCACTGGAATTCTTGTTGATCGCATATTCAAATGATCCATCCAATGTTCACAAACACACTAGTCGGGCGATGGGCTGAAGCCTAGCGCCTAGGCGGCTGGCAGGGCTTAGGCCGGGGCCTAGGCGATTTGCTATTAAAATAAATAAAATGCAAAATGAAAGTTATCGATTTGCTATTTAAGTGAGAATCGTGACCTAGACGAGGTTGGCCGCTTGAGTCGATCTAAGCATCATTTCTTAATTTTCAAATGCCTAGAAATTAAATTGGGCAGTGGTTAGTCGCCTAGCGCTTAGGTAGGAATTTTTATAACAGCGATCGTATAACATGTATATTATAGTATAATATATACTAGCAACTGAGCCCCCGCGCGTTGCCACGGGTTTTATGACGTTTAAGATGATATTATTTTACATATAATATGTTTACACTGAGAGATGATTTGAAAGTGTTATTTACAAAGAGACGATACTATTTACAACCAGCTCAAATCATACTGACATTTGCTTTTTAAGCAAGTTTTCGACAAACATGAACAGTAAAATGGACAATTATGAGGAATCAACAATAACACTAAACATGGTAGTCATATAGATTAGGAAGCCATCCATCTATAAGTCAAGCCTCATAAGTTCATTCACTTGCACTATTCTTCTAGTGTTTGATAAAGAAAGTAAAGTTCCTGTAAGTACTCCCCAACCATATGAGCAATAAAGTCTTTTAAAAGGAATCCCAATTTTCTCAACATTAAAGAAAACCATAAAAGCATTACTAATGATTATATTTCCAAACAAAATCTCCTTTTTAATACCCACTAAAGTACACATAAGAATATCAAAACGAAAACCACAAATTATCATAACATTCCCTTTTCTATCTTAATTTTTGAAAAAGGAAACACAATGGAAGAAAAAAAATTCAACAATTTATCTTGTAAATCATTACTATGTAGAGTAAAAAACACTTCAATTATGCAAGGAGGGAAATGAGGTGTAAATAACTAGTGCATAATAGAAATCACTACCTAATCATCAAATCTTTGTAAGCAAAGATTAGAAAAGTTTAGGATCTAGCATGATAATTTAAGTTACTTGAGATTTTTCAATGTTCGCAATCATTCCGCTACTATATAAACTGATGTATTCTTCGAAAAAATATAATTGATGTGTACTTATACGTAACACCACATAATTAGCCTTAAAATCATATGCATAACTTAATAACTTGCACAACACTCATTTTATTGCTTACTCACCAACTTAAATATTGGCTCTTAGATAAGAGATGTAATGGTGACTTCTTAGCCTTATACGATGCACGGTACCATAAATCGTAGAACCTACAAAGCTCTCTTAATGCCCAAAATTCACAGTTATATAATCAACAAAACCCCCTGGAAAATGTTTTATACAATAGTTTTCAATAAATGCACATGTTTATACAGGGAGTTAAACAAAATTTAAATCTTGGTATTCTTCCCTAAACCGTAGAAGTCTGCCAGACCTATACTATTTTCAATCTACCCCGAGTTAGTAATGATTTACTGTGGGTTCTTTTGGTCTAGATAGCAATTGAATGCAATCTGAGCGTGAAGGTTACCTGATGCATGGTGGTTTAATTGTCATATGCTGCTTTTTGATATGGAAATGGACTAATTCTTGTCTTGAGCTTACTGATATCAAATTCAGCTTGGTCCCAAACGTACTGCAAAAGCCAATTGAAAGTTAATGACATCTTTGCAAGTAAACAATAGTTTAATTAGTCATAAAATTTGATCAGCTCTGCATCACAAAGATGAGAGCACCATATAAACTTAGGTCCCTAAAATTTTTAGCAAGCTAAATGACAATATTCTAAAAACGAAAACCTGAAGTTGAAATAAAGAAGCCCTGTCAAAAATAACAATTCCGATTTGTTTCGGTCCTATGATCACTCACTCCCAAATTATCAGATTCTCAATATTATTTTTCCAAAAACTTGCATCTCCCAAATTATCAGATTCTCAATACCATTTTCTCAAAAACTTGCATACAACAACTATCCCTCTTAGTAGTTGTAATCCAATTCATTCTCAACTCATTTTTGGCCCTATGATTACTTTCTAATTCGTTGGATAAATTGATGCCAAATTCAAATCAGAAAACATAAAATTAACAACAACCCAGAAGAGCCATAACCACGATGCCGCGGGTTTCAAGATTATGTTAAACATGAAATATATTAAAGTTTTAATTTACATCCATATCAAAATCTAAAATTCATCCAGTATATTTGGAAATCTCAAAATATAAATGTTTGAGTAAACAAAGGAAATCTTAAATACTTCTGGGCATGCATACCATTTAAACAAAAGGAGCATGATTCTTGGTATGTTGTAACCAAAATAATAGGTTCAAATGTCATCTAAGTTTTCTGATCTACATCATTAATTGCTTATTGTCCAAAATATTTTAGCAACCTTTATACAACATATTGGTTGACCAATCAACTATTCAAAGACTAGTTGTACAAAGTATGTGACCCCACTCCATGGTTGCTCATTTCTATATATGCAGCAAAAATAATCGCAAGTCCTCACATCATCTTTCATTGCATTTCAAAACTAACTTTTTTTCTTCTTGTGTGTAGGCATTTTTATTTCTCTGTTACAAATTAAAAAAAAACAGAGGTTGATAATATACGTGATAGTTTTAGTAAAAAATGAAAAACAAAATATGTATGGTTGGAACTATAGATGATACTAACTAATAAGTTTAAACCTTAAATCACATATGAATCTAGATTATCAAAATCATTCATACGCAAACCAATCAACTCAATCACGCTCAAACCAAATTGGTCTAATACGCAAGGAAAAGTTGTAATCCATATTTCAGTTTTCAGTTGGTTTCGTTTCATTCTTAATTCAGATCAAAAGTATGAGAGAATTGTTAGGATGAAGGTGAACGAAATCGGCTATTTTAAAGTTGAATTTTCAGTCAAGAACATATAAACTAGAATATAATAGGAGTGTTTTCTCTACAGTTAGGAAATCAAAAGCATGCTTACGAATTTTAGCTTACTACAAACTGTGTGTGACTTTGTTTGAGCAATGAAAACAGATCCAATTATATTTGCAAGTTAGAATACTGCATTATTAATCTTGCTGGCTGAAAAATCTATTATATTCTAATTTATATTGTTTTCTTCAGAAAATTCAGCTTTCAAGAGAGTAACTACTATAAAGTGTACTCTGAAGAATGTATAGTTCGTCGTACACACCCAAAATTAGCAATGATGTTTTTGATTCTTGCTCTCAGTTTCATTTTCGGTGTATGGAATCGAATTGAAAAGGTATCTCATGAGATGAAAGTCAATTTAGAAAAGTTGATTGCATGTAACTGGAAGGGAGAGCAAATCATGCTAACCATTTAATCTCACCAGCTAACCTTTTATTGTTTTCAATGTTTATAGATTACTGAGCAGTGTAAATTTCGGATCCTTTCTTTAAAGCCAGAGCAGAGTAAACAAACTAATTGTGAAAAAAAAACACATAAAACAGAGAGAAAAAAAAGATACCTGGGATAGATGGAAACTTGTTTGGCAATTTCCCATGTATATCCATAACATGATTTTGAATTAATCTGCACCAAATTTAAGTTTTGAAGGACACACGATATCAGGGAAAAAAGGGTATACAAAGATTATGATAGATTGTGGGATGTTATGATAGGCTTGTTGTTA
Source organism: Cotoneaster glaucophyllus (assembly GCA_036320875.1). Taxonomy (NCBI): domain Eukaryota; kingdom Viridiplantae; phylum Streptophyta; class Magnoliopsida; order Rosales; family Rosaceae; genus Cotoneaster; species Cotoneaster glaucophyllus. The sequence continues at coordinate 1,924,346 of CM070060.1, forward strand.
ATATTATATGTTACTTCAGATTCTTTATAAACACCTCTAGGTAACAAAAGTAAGCATTCTTCACTAATTAACTCTCTCAAATAGACTCAATTTTTAGTTTTAATTTGCTCAACCGTTTGGAGTGCTTAATGTTTTCAGATTCTTCATTTCTTAAATCAACTAAAAAGAGTAAAAATTAAAATGAAATAAAAACAGTGAACCTGGTGGTCATAGCCGCCGCCGCCGCCGATGAGGAGATCGTGGGAATTGATTTTAGCTTATTAGTTGAAAAGCTGGCTTTCTTCTTTCTTCTTTCCATTCAGATTCTATTATGTGTCTTCTTGTTCCTTCAAAACACTACCAGTAGTTCCAACCACGTGCCATTGGATCATAATCCAAATAATAACATTAAAGTCTCAGGGAGCTGGAAAAAAAAAAAAAAAATTCTATCACATCAAGTTCAAGCCTCCACTTACCACAAACTATTGTGTGCAGATTGGGCATTCATGTTGCTTCCCCTTTCTCCAACCAAAACCAAACAACATCATGCTCATCCTCTGCAATTAAAATACCAAAAAAAAAAAAACAAAAAAAAAAATCAAAATGATAGGAATAAAAATTTAAAAGATTCATTTTTTCCCAAATTCTCAATCTTTTCTAATCAAATTAGCTAACCCTTTTCAAAACCTTACAAATAACAGTTCAAAGGGTTTATGCACACCCAAATTCAACCATCAGAGAAAAGTCCCCACTGAAATCCTTACTAAAAAATCCCCACTGAAATTTGAGCTTAAACCCATTAATCCTTTGGTATCCTCAATCTGATCGAATTGTTTATACAGTTTGATGCGATCCAATGTTGTCCATGTCGTCCAGATTTGCTCTCAAGGATTTTAAGCTCAGAACATGCAACGCTTTCTACAGGCTAGCTTCTTCTTTATCTGCGAGGAGGTTGCAATCTTATCTGGGTACGTTGGGTTCGATAATTTATCAATTGTTGTTTCTGAGTTGTGTTTTTTTCAAATTTTCACAACCAAAAAAAATCCTTAATGCCCAGACCTAAATTTCTTGTTCGGATTTTATCCGATTTTTTTATACCGTATAACTTGCTAATTTCCTTTGTGTTTGAGAAGATAAACTGCTTTTGTAAAGAACTTTTGAATTCTAAATTAGGATAAATAGCTTACCTTTAGCAAAATGGGTTCTACTGCTGTTCTTCGTAGGCGACGGTGAATGTTTGGGTGCCGCTGCTGGTTGGGATTGTGCTAGGTGTTGCACACGCGGCGTTGAGGTGGACCGATGAGTTGCCATGGACGAAGAGAACTCTGCATTGTTGACTGGTTATGCGGCGCGATTCTACGAATTCATGGATTTGGATGAATCAGTGATAACGGTGGTTTGGTAAACTATTTAGAGAAACAATTTACAGTCTCACACGGTGGGGAAGCATCCAGAGAAAAGGTGGGTCGAGATACTGAAACGGTGTGGGAAGGAAGAATCCAGAAACGAAATAAAAGACCAAAGACTAAAGCAGGGCTAAAGACGGAAGCGCACTGTAGAATGAACAGTGACGACAGAAACAAAGGATGGGTAAAAATGGAATAACACTATAGAATGAACAGTGTTTCAGTTCATTTTCTCTTTTAGTATATATATAATTTATTATACTTTTATATGCCCTTATTTCTACATTTTTCAGCGTGCCATTTAAAATACTTGAACCGTCGATATTTTTTTTTTTTTTTTGTTTTGTTTTGTCTTAGCTTTCATCTTTCCGAATGAAACCAGAGGAGTGTTTCATTATGATCTGGATTGCGCTTTTATCTTTCATGTTATTCTTATGGCAGGCCTTCTATAACATTATAACATAACAAAAAAACGCCATACATCCACAACTTGATTGATTCAACTCCCACTCCTTTAAAAAATTCAAAATAAAGTTCACCCGTATCAAAATAAAGTCAAGTTCTGTAATTGGGAGGGATTTGAAATCTCTCGGTGTCATGACATGAGTGGACTGGTTATACTTCGTGTTTGTCCGCCACAATAAAAAAAGTTATCTAAACGAAAGAAAATCAATCAAACCCCTTCATAACTAAAGAGAGTAAATTGCACAGTGAGGCTTTTTTCTGGTTCTAAACGAGATAACGAGGTCATTATAGTCGACTAGGTGTTGTTACTTGTACCACTTCCACTTGAGCACTTTCTATGGTGTTCTTTATACTCTGGGTGTCTTAGGATATTTCAGATGCTTTAACCGTTTAAAAATTAAAAATTAAAAATTTAATGGTTAAGAAGTTCGGAGTACTCCGAACCACCATAAAAACTAACGAAAAGGATTTGAAAACTTTGAGTTTTAATCAAAATGACAAAAATGTGTTATAAATAAATAGTCCCATGATTAACTTTTTAGAATAAAAATATAATTTTTCATTAAAATAAATAGTTCCGAAAACGTTTCGTTAAACTTTCTAAATTTTTTGCTCAACAAATACGAAAAAGATATAAAAGTGGCACTAATCAGCCTATTCTTCTTGCGAATAAAGAAACAGCAAGCCACGTGGCAAAAACTTTGGTTGCTCTTTCAGCACCACCGACAGATCACGACCGTCGAATGGCGAAGAGCAATTTGGAAAATCAAGACAATCAAGAAGCAAGGGATGATTGCACAGTACAGTTTGGTCATATCACATCACCGGTGAGAAATCTTCCAATGTGGCCACCACATTATTTGACGCTAGTAGTGTTGTTGATAGAACCAAAGTTTGTGTTTTTTTTTTCCAGTAGTGTTGGACTACCTTGCATATCAAGGAAGCTTTTCTTTCTTCCTCAGAACCCTACTTATGCTTAAATGTTTCGATCTAATCAAGCTTTGCGTTCAAAAATTTTACGCTTTGTTTTTGCAGTGCGATTAATTAAGTCGATTTTCAGTTATTGCTTGTCGACAAGAACAAGAACTTGCTTTTTTCGTGCAACCCTTCCATGTCCACGCTTCTTACAACCTCCTCAAGCAGCTTCATGTCAGTTTCATCATCCTATGGCTTCACGTCCAACAAAACTGATGACTTGACAGACTCTTTCTGCTTTGTACGTGTCTTGACGAAAGCCGCCATACGTTCTTTAGTAGCCTTCTTCTCCTCTTTGGTTACTTTGCGATAGCGATGAACATGGATGAACTCTCCGCCAAAGAGATCCACATCGCCATCATCGTAAGTTGAGGCCTTTGTTTTAGCTACAGGAGGAGTATAAGTAGAAGTTGTGTTCCCGATCTCGATAATGACACCAGATCCTTCTCCAAAAACAGCAGAAATAAGAGCAACGATGTGGTTGTTCCACCTAGACACATTCACAAATTCGAAAGATGGGGGCTTAGAAAGTGTTGGAACGTCAACTCTATCCCACAAAGTTAGGGATATATTAGCAGACAAAAATCTACTTTGATTGTAATTGTTTATAGTTGACTTTGTATAGAATAATTTACTTGATTGTATTCCTTGATTATAGGATCACAATTGTACAGGCCCTTTAACAAGAGGGATCCCCATTTTAAAAAAACATTGGGGACACCCTCTTGATCGTTGGATTGGCTTTAATGAAATTGTATGGTTGAGATTAAATCACAAGCCACACAATCTCAACCACACAATTTCATTAAAGTCAAATCCAACGGTCAAGAGGGTATCCCTATTTTTTTAGAAAAATGGGGATCCCTCTTATTAAAGGATTCCCCCTCTTGTTAAAGGATTCCGACATTTGTATATATTTTTCAACTCAATGAATGAAAGGATCATTCTAGCAAATATCTTTTTGTCATTCTTTACATGGTATCAGAGCTAGGGCAAACAACAAACCCTAGTTTTTTTTTTCTTTCCGTTGCATTTTTCTCTGTCGTTGCCAACCTTCAGCCATGGCCAACGAGCAGACCTCTACTGGAAGTAAGCCTGATGCTTCCAATCCCTATTTTTTCCATCATGCCGACCATCCGGCGATGGTTCTCGTCTCCAAGCTACTACATCACTTGGTGTTATTCTGTGAAGCTTTCCCTGAACATGAAGAGCAAGTTGGGTTTTGTGGATGGCACATTGAAGGTCCTTGATGCGAAGAAGTGTGAGATCCCACATCGCCCAGGGGAGTGATCCTTATATGTATATTCCCATCCCTACCTAGCACGAGGCCTTTTGGGAGCTCACTGGCTTCGGGTTCCGTAGGAACTCCAAAGTTAAGCGAGTAGCGCTCGAGAGCACTCTCGTGATGGGTGACCCACTGGGAAGTTCTTGTGTGAGTTCCTAGAGACAAAACCGTGATGGCGTAGTCGGGGCCCAAAGCGAACAATATCGTGCTACGGTGGTAGAGCGGGCCCGGGATACGGTGGACCCCGGGCCGGGATGTGACAATTTGGTATCAGAGCCTAACCCTGGTCGTGGTGTCCCGACGAGGACGTCGGGCCCCTAAGGGGGGTGGATTGTGAGATCCCACATCGCCCAGGGGAGTGATCCTTATATGTATATTCTCATCCCTACCTAGCACGAGGCCTTTTGGGAGCTCACTGGCTTCGGGTTCCGTAGGAACTCCGAAGTTAAGCGAGTAGCGCTCGAGAGCACTCTCATGATGGGTGACCCACTGGGAAGTTCTCGTGTGAGTTCCCAGAAACAAAACCGTGAGGGCATAGTCGGGGCCCAAAGCGAACAATATCGCGCTACGGTGGTGGAGCGGGCCCGGGATGTGACAAGAAGAACCCAGATGATTATGTTTCCTGGAAGCGATACAACAACATGATCGTTTCTTGGATTTTGAATTCTGTCGACTAGTCCATACATGATAATGTGGTTTATTATACCATAGCCCAAGCAAGTTGGCAGGACCTTGAAGATCGTTTTAGTCAAGGTAATGCGCCCATAATTTTTCAAATCCAATGAGAGATAGCTTCTATCTCTCAAGACAAGTTATCTATTGCTGCTTATTATACCAAGTTGAAGGGTATGTGGGATGAGCTTGCATCCTACGATGACCATGAGTCTTGTACCTGTGGCGTTTTGTAGAAACAAGGTGAACAAATGGAGCGCACTAGATTAATGCAGTTCCTCATGGGGCTGAATGAGGCTTATAGTGCTGCGCGAGGAAATATTTTGATGATGAGTCCATTACCTACGGTACGTTCAGCATACTCTATGATTGTTCAGTAGGAAAAATAGTGTGATATGAGTGATTCACGCAAAGCTGCTGAAGTTGTTGTAATGGCAGTTCGCCAAGGACAGAAACAAAAGAGTGGCAGTAGCTATTCCTCCTGTAAACCATTCCACTGCACCCATTGTGACATCGATCACCACACCATTGACACATGCTACCAGCTACACGGATATCCCCCTGACTATTGCCTTCATAAGTCCAACAAAGGTGGTGGGTCCGGCAACAATGGTGGAGGGCGCAACAAGCGCAATGAGGGCCTTTCTTCTACAAACAACGTTACTATTGGTGAGGTTTCCATGCAAGAACTGCACCCGGCAGTCCCTGGCCTATCTGATGCACAGTTTCAGCAAATTCTATCCATCATGAATGACAACGGCGCCACACCAAACACTCCCTGTACCACTGCTCCTCAAGCCAATGCCGCTGGTACTTCATCAGGTTTACCAAATGTCTCACAGTGCTTCTGTCGATGGGTAATCAATAGTGGTGCTATGGACCATATTATCTCTTCTCCAATTTCACTTACTCATTGCACCAAAAATATCACTCTATCACCTGTTTAACTACCTAGTGGCGAAAAAGCTCCCATCATTTCCATTGGGAGTTTGTCTTTAACTCATTCGATTCATTTACAAAATGTCTTATGTGTGCCCATTTTCAAAGTTGATTTAATGTCTGTAAGTCGAGTAACCTAGCGAAATGGCCTATTCCATAACCTTTTACCCTACTTGATGTATTTTGCAGGACTTGGCTACGAAGAAAACGATTGGTTTGGGTAAACGGCGTGGATGACTCTATTATTTGGTGGCCTTAGTTTCAGCAACACCGCAGTCCTCTGTCCACCATTCCTGCCACCTTGTCAACTCCTCCACCGAGTTATGGCACCGTTGTTTGGGTCACATATCACCCTCTAGATTGCAGTTTATGGCAAAACATTTGTTACATTTTCCTTTTGATTTGAATAAGGCTTGTGATGTATGCCCTTTGGCCAAGCAACATCATCTTTCTTTTGGCACCAGTTCTATTAATACTAAGAAATCTTTTGAACTTATTCATTATGACATTTGGGGTCCTTAAAAAATCAAATCCCTTTTCTGGAGCTAAATATTTTTTAACTGTGGTGGATGATTATTCTAGGTTTACATGGGTTTTTCTTATGCACCAGAAAAGTGAAACACAACCTTTACTCAAACAATTTCTTTCCTTTGTGCAAACCCAATTCCACACACGAGTAAAAACCATTCGAACTGATAATGGTGGGGAGTTCCTTTCTTTACGTTCTTTTTTTAGAGATCTTGGCATTGTTTTCCAACATTCATGTGTCTACACGCCTCAACAAAATGGCGTTGTTGAACGCAAGCACCGCCACATTCTTGAAATGGCGCGTGCCTTGCATTTTCAAGCTTATCTTCCATTACATTTATGGGGCGATTGTGTTCTCACTGCTGTTCACCTCATCAACAAGTTTCCAACCCCTCTTCTCCACTACAAAACACCTTAATTACGAACTCCTTCATGGTAGATGTCCTACTTTTTCTTATCTCCGAGTTTTTGGTTGTCTTGCTTATGCAATAAATACCCATATTTCTCATTAATTTGATTCCCAAGCACAACGTTGTGTTTTTTTAGGTTACCCTGTTGGTCAAAAAGCCTACAAACTATATAACTTGGACTCCAAACAAATCTTTACTGGCCGAGATGTTATTTTTCATGAAAATACCTATCCTTTTCAAACATTGCTTTCTTCAAATACGACACTCATCACCACTTCTAATCACACTCTACCTCTTATCCTTACTCCTACCTTACCAACCCCAACCGAGTCCCACTCTTCCTCACCTTCCTTTCCATCTTCTCCTTCTCCTACTACACCTCATAACACTAATGTTGATCATTCTTCACCTCCCCATGCTACCGAGCCTAATCCCACTACTCCTGATCTTTCTCCTCTCCTCCCTGTCGGTCCCCACCCTACTTCACCCGTCCTTGAACCACCCTCCGCCCCCATTGGGCGTCCTCCGTGCCACCACACCGCACCTGCCTACCTAAATGACTATGTTTGCTCACAGGTGATGTTGCTTGCACCCAAACCGTCGATTTCTTCGTTGTCAAGCTCCACTCAAGGCACCAGGTATCCCTTGGATCATTTTCTTTCCTATCATCGTTACTCACCCCACACATTTTGCATGTATTAACCATGTTAGCCATGATGTGGAACCTCGTACCCATACCGAGGCTGTTTCTTTCTCTCATTGGCAGGTTGCTATGCAATCTAAGTTGCGTTAGCCGAGAATCGCACTTGGATTCTCACTTCTCTTCCTCCTGGCAAGTTTCCCATTGGTTGCAAATGGGTTTACAAGGTCAAACGCTGTTTTGATGGGACCATTGAGCGCTACAAAGCTCGTTTGGTCGCCAAGGGTTACACTCAGCTAGAGGGTGTCGATTACCATGACACTTTCTCGCCCACTGCTAAAATGACCATTGTCCATTGCTTAATGTTCATTGTCTCCGCCCTTAATTGGTCCCTTCATCAGCTTGATGTTAATAACGCCTTCTTACATGGTGATCTTCATGAGGAAATCTATATGTCACCACCTCCTAGTCTTCTACGACAGGGGGAGCGTTTGGTATGTCGCCTCCACAAGTCGTTGTATGGTTTGAAGCAAGCTTCTCCCTAATGGTTTGCTAAGTTCTCTGCTGCCATTAGAGCCGCTGGTTTTGTACAATCTAAAGCAGATTATTCACTCTTCACTCATCGAAGAGGGAGCTCTTTCATAGCTTTTTTGATTTACGTGGATGACATTGTTATCACTGAAAATAATTTGGCTGCCATTTCTTCCCTTAAAGCTTTTTTGCACAATCATTTTCGAATCAAGGATCTTCGAGACTTGAAATATTTTCTGGGAATCGAAGTCTCATGTTCCCATAAAGGTATTTCCATTTCACAACGGAAATACACTTTGGAGATCTTGAAAGATGTGGGCCTCTTGGGAGCACGGCCAGTTGACTTTCCCATGGAACAAAACGTGAAGCTTTCAAATAAAGGAGAACTACTCAAAGACCCATCACAATATAGAAGAATTGTGGGGTGCCTGATTTACTTGACGATAACTCATCCTGACATCATTTATTCAGTGCATGTCTTGACATAGCTGCTAATCCAGTCTTCCATGTACGAACTCGACACATAGAGATTGATTGCCATTTATCGAAGACAAAATTCAAGATGGTTCAGTTATAACAAAACATGTCTCTTCATCACAACAACTTTGGGAAAGGATACTTTCTCAGCTATGTTATGCAAGTTGGGAGTTCTAGATATACACTCTCCAACTTGAGGGGGAGTGTTGGAACGTCAACTTTATCCCACAAAGTTAGAGATAGATTAGCAGACAAAAATATACTTTGATTGTAATTGTTTATAGTTGACTTTGTATAGAATAATTTACATGATTGTATTCCTTGATTATAGGATCACAGTTGTATATATTTTTCAATTCAATGAATGAAAGGATCATTCTAGCAAATATCTTTTTGTCATTCTTTACAGAAAGAGCTGCATCCACAGTGAGATCATCCTTGGAAGCCTGAGAGTCAGTGATGTAACTGCGATCAAGCAAGTAGTCAATCCATTTTTTTCAGGCCTGCAGCCGAGTTGAGGCCAAATAATGTGACTACCATATTGCTCGGTTTTGGTTGTTTTTTCGAGAGAGAGAGAGAGAGAGGGGTCCTCTCACGGAGCTTGATAAACCTCGAGAGAGTATGTTGTGGTGTGTTCTGGCATATATGCCGGGGATCTGTTTATATAGAGGTTTGCTCACCCTCCTCCACCAAGGATTCTAATTAGATAGACCCTAATTCAATATCCTTATTAATGTAGAAATTCCTAAACCCATAGGCACCAGGATTAGCCTATTTTGGACTTTACGTAGCTGAAATTCTACATCAACTATGTATGGGACGACAAAGAAAAGTTGGAATATTTCCCACAAGAGCCTCTCTTTTTTTTTTGGCGAAAAGTGATAATAAAAGAGGATCACAAGTAAATATTCCAATTTATTTCCTTTTGTGATTTTTGATATTTCTTGATTGTCAAGAAACAATATTTCCTCAACTCAATATGATTTCCTACTGTGATTCTAACAGGAGGAGGACTTGAATTGAAATAAAATTTCATGTTTATTATTGTCTCAAATGCCCTCTCTCACATGAGAACAACTTATATGAAATAGGTTGACTGCTACGATAGAGTCTTGATCTAATGAATTGATATGTGGAGAAAATCATACACATGACAATCTATATAGAGAAAATCATACACATGACAACCTATTATTTAATCGGGACGTCTTATGACAGTGAACCGATTTCATGCATGTAAATCTTTTTCCACACACGGAGGTCAAAACTTCACACAGGTATATAGTTGACGCTTACAAAAGATCATTAGTGCTAGAAAATATATAGTAATAACTACACTATTATCATGAAAGTACAAAGAATGTTGTACCTACTATATAGAAAAATGTTATTATACGCATTAGTTTTTGAAGACTATGAACTTGGGATAAATTCAGTTCTGAGCAGCCCTTTGGGCTTCTGTTTCTATAGAGTTTAGACTAATTCCACTCTTAGCATTTGGCGGGATTGGTTCTCGTTGGTGGTGTAATCTTTTATTTTTGTTTCTGTCTCAGGAGAGTTCTGTTGTCCTTTGCCGTGTTTGGTGGTCTTCTTGACCACCTTTATTCTCTTCTTTTCTTGCTCCCTTTGGTGCAGTAAAAGTGTTTCTTGTTATGATCGACTGGAGCTAGGCATGCTGACGTGTTCTTGAACTTCTGACCGCAGAGCATCTTGTGACATTAAAAGCACAAAGCACACAGTACTGAGGGAAATGATAATGCATTATTCGTCCCTCGAACTTCTAGAAGGAAAGGCCGTGATTAAATCATAATCCTTGGTAGATCTTGCGTGTGTGTCATTTTAACTGGTCAAAAGTTTGTGTAATTTATATTGCTAATTTACTTCCAATTTTGATTGCACAGAGCAATTTGGTTTCATCACATCAACGGTGAGAATGCAATCTTCGAATGTGGCCACAAGATAATATATTTAGAGGAATTATTGTCATCTTTGCCTGATGGCATATTATTGTAATACTTCAGTTCTTACAGTTTTCACCGGAATGAAAATCCTCTTTTTACCCACTTGCTACTTTTACTGCTTTGATATCTTGAAGATTGCATCCCCCCACTACATTTTATCTTTACGAACTGGTTTGGACTAACTTCTATATCAAGGAAGCTTTTCTTTCTTCCTCTAAAGCCTACTTATGCTTAAACGTTTCGAGTTAATCAAGTTTTGCGTTCGAAAATTTTACGCTTTGTTTCTGCAGTGTGATTAATTAAGTCGATTTTCAGTTATTGCTTGTCGACAAGAACTTGCTCTTTTCGTGCATATTAAAAGGAAACGGTAAGCATATAAAACCAAGTAAATATTTTGATCAAAAAAACCAAAGATAATATGCCTCAAATCTTGAACAAGAACTAACAAGACACAAAATATCCTAGCAGCACAAACCCTAATTCTATCTAATTCAATCCTAGCATATATATATCGTCTCTCGCCATAGATCTGCAAGCTCCAATCATATTTTGTTGAAGGCGACGATATCACAACTCTGCACATGCTCATTAATTGGTTCAGCAGTAAGATGTTCCTCAATAAGAGTGTCGACGGAGACCAGGTCATCAGCAATTGTAAGCATTATTTGCAACTTCTTTATCCCGTACCCAACATCTACAAGTTTGGATGCTCCCCAATGTAACCCTTCCATGTCGACACTTCTTACAGCCTCCTCAAGCAGCTTCATGTCAGTTTCATCATCCCATGGCTTCACGTCCAACAGAACTGATGACTTCCCAGACTCTTTCTTCTTTGTATATGCCTTGACGAAAGCCGCCACACGTTCTTCAGCAGCCTTCTTCTCCTCTACGGTCACTTCGCCAAAGAGATCAACATTGACGAACTCTTCGCCAAAGATATCAACATCGTCATCATCGCCAGCTGAGGCCTTTGTTTCAGCTACAGGAGGAGTATAAGTAGAAGCTGTGTCCCCGGTCTCGATAATGACACCAGATCCTTCTCCAAAAACAGCAGAAAAAAGAGCAGCGATGTGGTTGTACCACCTAGACACATTCACAAATTCCAAAGATGGTGGCTTAGAAAGAGCTGCATGCACAGTGAGATCATCCTTGGACGCCTGAGAGCCAGTGATATAACTGCGATCAAGCAAGTAGTCATCCAGTTTTTTCAGGCCGGCAGCCGAGTTGAGGCCAAAGAATGTGACTGCCATTGCTCGGTTTTGGTTGGTTTTTCCTCAATAGCAAAAGAGCTGCACAGAGAGAGAGAGAGAGAGTTAAATGTCCTCTCACAGGCCTTGATAAAACTCGAGAGAGTATGTTGTGGTGTGCTCTGGCATATGTGCAGGGTATCTGTTTATATAGAGGTTTGCACATCCTCCTCTACCAAGGATTCCTAGCTAGACCGTAATTCAATATCCTTTAATAGTTCGGATTCCTAAACCCATATGCACCAGGATAAGCCTTTTTTTGGACTTTTAACGTAGCTGAAAATCCACGTCGAGTATGGGACAACAACGAAAACGTTGGAATATTTCCAACAAGAGCCTTTTTCAGTGAAGCGTGAAATAATAATAAAATCCCTCGTCGACACTTTTGCGAGAGGGAACTCTTCGCTGCTTAAGATTAAGTGCAGTGACTTCTCGACGAATCTGTTCGCTGCAAATGGATCACTAGCACATATTCCAATTTGTTTCCTTTTGTGTTTTAACGCACTCACCCTTCAAATATAAATCACTTGCTCATTTGCTCAACCTTGATGCGCAGCATGAGTACATATTTATCCCCTCCAAGTATCGGGGATTTCCTTTAGTTATGATGGATCAATGCCCTCATATTATTTCCCATCACAAGCCATGAATGCATTACATAAATCAAACTGGGAGGTTCAAATAAGTGGTAGAGCATTAGTGACAGGAATCAAATCCATGAAGCATATAACTTGTAAACATTAATTAGTGACCTTATCGATTACATGTTATCTGGCTTTCTTCTACCCAATGCTCGCTGCACTTTCCGAGACCCCTAATTCGACTTAAGGAGACTGTATACTACATTCACACTTTTAAGGGACGCCACGGAGGGACCCTTTTCAGGTTTGCTAGCTACTGATACCGAATTTGTTTCAGTGACGTGCAAACTAAGAAATTGTTGTTTGCTATAGTTCCTCTTTTCAATATATCTGCGATATGAGTACATTCTTTACCTCTTTTTTTTCTTTGTTATTTATGTTATGCGACATTTAGGAGCTACACAGGTCCATGGGAAGTCTTCCGAAAAGTAAGGAACTATGCCATTGCTCAAGGAAGTTGCTTTAGATAGTCTTCCATCGGCTTGAGCGTACCGGAATATACCATTGTAAGACTCCAGTTAATTCATTCATTACATGTATCATGTATGTAGCCTTGTGGCGTACAGAAACTTAATCTTCAGTCACTACGAGAAATCTGTATAACATTGCTAAAATTGAATTGGCTAATAGAACAATTGCTTGTCAAAAGTGTCATAAATGTTGTACATCTGTAGAATGCATTACTAACAAGATATGCAGGAGGTTGTCTAGTAGTTTAAGGAAGAAGAAACTCACAGAAACTAAAAGGGGTTGCAAATTGAATACCAAACAACCTTAAAGCCGTTTGTTGCATGGGATAGGCTTGGCTTCGACTAATTGTAGGGACTAGTTTGGATAGGTTTGGCTTGGCCTTATTTAAGGTCCACATTTTAAAATGGCTTAAATAAGTCATGTTAGTGAATGTATAATGCTAATTAATCCAGTTCTTAATTAATTTTATGTTTGGTTCAGGCTGGGATTGATATTACGATCCGTTCTCAAAGTCACCTAGTGACCAAGGATTCATGGTCACCAACCATTGGATTTAACATCAAAGGTTGAGATTAAAACATTAAAAATCACATCCATTTATTTTTCACTTTGACATCACGTTACAAGAATAAGAGACCATACATTCTTTAGACACCTAGTGACCAAAAGAACATTGTGTCAATCAAACCCCTACTACCCAAACTCAGAAAAGCTTGTTCAGAATGAGTTTGTGCTGGAGGCTGACCTAGGGTTTCAAAAAATGCATCAAAACAAATTTAGAAACTCTGCTCGAGGCTACAGAACACAAGACAAAATCAGCATTCTGGCTGATGACGGCATAACTTCCTTGTTAAAACTTTGAATGATATACATAACGCTCCATGAAGTTTTATCTTCAAATACAATTTTCAATCGCCAATGCTCCCATACAAGTACCTTACCTTACGAGTACGACTTAAATGTTTTCGAACTCGATACAATACAATAATACATCAAAGACGTGTATAGAATAGCAGAACATCCATCTCAAATAGGCAATCTCAAATAGGCAACAAAAGCAGTAATCCTAATTAACATGACTTAACTATAATTGTTTTACCATACAGTCAGAAGACTAGGAACCTTTCCATCTAACGTCAACTCCCTTTACAATACGTGTTCATGAAGAAAATTTACATTCATTCGTCATCGTTGTTACCGACCTAATCTCGGTGGTCGGTTGACTCGGTTTCGCTCCTTTAAAAACTTAATTAATAAGAGAATGACACCGTCACAAACAAGTATGACTCTTGATTTCCAGGTGTCAGTTTCAGAGCATTACATCACCTTGTCGACTAAAACTTGCATGCTTTACAAGTTTCATTCTTAATTGTTTAAACTAACCTAACAGTCAAACCCTACTCCCTACGATACCAGCTCTGTTGCGTATTGCGTATCAAATACAAGAATAGATACAGTACGCTTTAATACGGTCAGTTACGTATTGAATATGTATCTAGATTAACAAATATGGCACTTGAAAGATGAATACAAGTATTTGACAGTTTAAATACGGGTATCTGATGGTTTGCGGATATCCCCGCCATGGCCTTTGACGCGATCTGGTGGAAGAAGGCAGACAGGTAAAAGGCAGCTAGGGCTCCGGTTTAGCTTCTTTAGCAAGTCATTTTTTTATTGTTAATATATTTTTAAATGTCCCTTAGTACGACAGTTTAGTATTATTTTCTGTGACTTATCTCATTTTTTTAGTGTAAATAATATTGCTCAAAAAAAAAAAAAAATTATTGAATACATACTTATGAGATAAATTGCTGCAACTATACCATACTTTGTTTTTAATTTAAAATTTTGATGTATTCTGGTGCTGTATCTCGTGTCTCTGTCCATGCATCGTACCGGTTAGCATACTTCTCGTCTTTCTCCCGTTCATCTGAACGTTGACACAAAAAAAAAAAAAAGCTTTCTTCTGATTCTTTGTTTGTTCTTCCCTATAAAACCCCCAACGATGTCACGAATTCAAAACACAAATATTGAAAAGATGGCGAATGAGATATGGATCGTTCCATTTTTTGGGCAGGGACATCTCTTCCCCCTGATGGAGCTCTGCAAGCAAATAGCCTCCCGAGACTTCAAATCCGTTTTTATTATTTCTTCCAACTTCTCCTCCTCCGTCCCCTCTTCCCTCCGCCAGCACCCGCTTGTCCAGATCGCCGAAATCCCTGAATCAATCCCATCGTCTGATCCATCAACGCCGCCTCAGCCAACTCCTCCGCCGCTCCACCCCAACCACGATCAGCACAACCAGATGGCTATCGGTCTTGAGAAACTCCTCTCGACCCGATGTCAGGGTTCGGATTCTGCGCCCCCCGTATGTGCCGTGCTTGACGTCATGATGGGCTGGACTGCCGAAGTTTTTAAGAAATTTGAAATTCCAACCGTAGCTTTCTTCACCTCTGGTGCTTGCTCTGCTGCCATGGAGTATGCCATGTGGAAGGCTCAGCCCTTGGATATCAAATCCGACGAGACCCGTTTGCTCCCCGGGTTACCCAAGGAAATGGCTCTCACTCTATCTGATGTTAAACGACAGTCTCGCGGACCACCGCCACACGGTCATGGTGGCGGCCCACCAACAGGGCCAGGTGCAGGTTTTCCTCCGCCACCTGGTCATGGTGGCGGCTCACTAACAGGGCCAGGTGCAGGTTTTCCTCCGCCACCAAGCCAAGGTGTAGGTGGTTTTCCTCCATTTGGCCCAAATGCAGGTATGCCTCTGCCGGGCCAAGATGTCGTTGGTTTTCCTCCATTTGGACCGGGGCATGGTATGCCTCCACCTGACCCGCCTCTTAATGGACCTGGCCCGGGAAGAAGGGCCCATCCGCAACCAGGAGGTAAACCACCGTGGACAGAAGATGCTGACCGATCTATTGCGTTGATGATCAATACCTGTGATGATCTGGAGCGTCCATTCCTTAAGTACATTGCGGATCAAATTGGAAAACCGGTCTGGGGAGTTGGCCCGCTTTTGCCCGAACAATACTGGAAATCGGCTGGTTCAATTCTACACGACCGCGAGTTCCGAACCAGCACCCGACGGTCAAACATCACCGAAGATGAGGTGGTCGAGTGGCTAGACTCGAAGCCGTCCGGATCAGTACTCTACGTGTCATTTGGTAGCGCGGTAGCACCTACAGTGGAGGAGTACAAAGTACTGGCAGAGGCATTGAAATCATCCACCCAGCCCTTCATATGGGTGGTCCAATCCGGTTCGGAAGGCGAAGAAGGATACTATCCACACGGAATGGAGGCTCGAGTGGGGAAGAGAGGTTTGATAATACATGGATGGGCCCCACAGTTGCTGATCCTGAGCCATCAATCAACGGGTGGATTTTTATCACACTGCGGATGGAATTCAACGGTGGAGGCAATCGGGTGTGGGGTCCCGATCCTGGCGTGGCCAATCAGAGAGGATCAACACCATGATGCCAAATTGGTGGCGAGCTTTCTGAAAGTAGGGTATCAGATCCCTATTCCTGACGAGAAAATATTAATTAAGAAGGAAGATATAGTGAAGGGAATCGAGATGCTGATGAGTGACGAGGACATGAAACGACGGGCTTCGGACCTGAGTGAGAAATTTGAGCACGGATTTCCAACAAGTTCGGTTGCTGCTTTGGATGCTTTTAGAGATTTTGTTGCCCAAAAGCCAAAAGCAGCTTCTTCGTGATCAGCTTTTCTTGTTTGATTGTTTGTTTGATTTTTCACTTTTCTTCAATGTATCAATGTATAATGAATGTGTGTAATTTTACTACATATGTCACACTTCTTACTACAATTTGGAATGTTATGTGTTTGTTTGTTGGTTTTAAGATACCAGTTATATCGAAACCTTAGCTGTGCTCTCAAGTATAAAAAACACATACAGAAAATATTGAACTGTACTTCATCACATTTCTATCGAAGGAGAGTTACAGTTTTTAAAGGAAAGACTGAAAACAAATGACAACTACTCTCTCCACGATCTCATGCAGATTTCGTGGAGATATTATCTCTAAGCAACGGAAACAATCCTAAGCGTGGTGAACATGCTCAGCCACGTCTCCTACAAACCAGAAACTGAGCTTGACTTGGTCTCTATATGACCAGTCAGCATTATTTAATTAAAACTTAATTAATTCTACTAAAACTCTTAACACCCTCCCTTAAACTGATTTCTACTGAAAACAGTTTAGGGTTTTGATACCAGCACGAAGTCTTCATCAACTTCTTCAACCATTACGCATCCAGCTTGATCTTCAAACCCCTCCTTCTTAAGATACTTGAGTGAATGCACTCCAAGTAGCTTTCTCAGTTTCTCGAACACAGGTTGCTTGAGTGATTTTGTGAATATATCAGCCAACTGATTTTCACTCTTGCAATACTCAAGCTCAATCACGCCATCATTGCACAGATTTCGCAGAAAATGGAACCTAACATCAATATGCTTACTTCTTCCATGCATTACCGGATTTCTTGATAACTTTATAGCAGAGATGTTATCACAGAAAATAGTTGTTGAACCCTTCTGCGTATTACCAAGCGCCTCCAACATCCTTCTCAGCCAAATTCCTTGACAAGCACATGAAGCAGCTGCTACAAACTCAGCCTCCGTGGTAGATAGGGTTACAATTTGCTGCTTCTTTGAGGACCATGTAATTGCTCCAGAGTTTAACATGAAAACATGTCCTGAAGTACTCTTTCTGTCATCTACATCCCCAGCATAGTCACTATCAGTGAAGCCAATGAAATCTGAGTAGCCTTGACTTTTGTAGAATATTCCATAATCAGTAGTTCCCTTCACATATCTCAGAATTCGTTTTGCAGCATTCAAATGCATCTCAGTTGGTCTGTTCATGTACCTACTAATGACACTCACTCCATACATCAAGTCAGGTCTCGTGAAAGTCAGATACATGAGACTTCCCACGAGTTGCTTGTAGACTGTACTGTCAACTGCTGCTCCACTAATGTCTTTACACAACTTTAGTCCAGGCTCTAATGGTGTTCCAATCTCCTTGCAATCATCCATTTTAAACTTCTCAAGGATTTCTTGTGCATATTTCTTCTGACAGATAAAGATCCCAGCAGCCTTTTGAGTGACTTCAACACCAAGAAAGTAGCTCATAAGGCCGAGATCTGTCATCTCAAACTCCTTCATCATAGACCTCTTGAACTCTTCCATCATATCAACATTGTTACCAGTATATATCAAATCATCCACATATAAACAAAGAATTAGCATTTTACCTCCAGTTTCACTCTTAATATACAGTGAATGATCATAGGGACATTTCTGAAACCCTAGCTTTCCAAAATGTTCATCAATCCGACTGTACCAAGCACGGGGTGCTTGTTTAAGTCCATAAAGCGCCTTCTTCAGCTTATAGACTTTGCCTTCTTCTCCCTTCTTCTCATATCCTTGTGGTTGATCGACATACACTTCCTCATGCAGCTCTCCATGCAGGAACGCTGATTTTACATCTAACTGACGGATCACCCATGAATTTTTAGCTGCGAGTGAAATAACCAACCTTATTGAGTCTTGTTTGGCCACTGGAGCAAACACTTCCTTGTAATCAATCCCATGCTTTTGCTTGTATCCTTTTGCCACCAAACGTGCCTTGTACTTGTCTACATCTCCTTTTTCATTTACTTTAGTCCTGAAAACCCATTTGACGCCAATGGTCTTGTGTTCACTGGGCAAACTTGTCAGTTCCCATGTATGGTTTTTCTCAATAGACCTCATTTCACTTTCCATGGCATCTCTCCATTTCTCCTCCTTTGAAGCTTCTTCAAAAGTAATCGGATCACTGTCAATAAACAACGCAAAATGTGCACTGTCATCATCCGAGCTTGTGTAGCACGTATCATAGTCCATCATCCATGCTGGTCTCTTTCTTGAACCTTCTCCCCTCAAATTGTATCTCCCCTCTTCAACTTGCTGTGTTACTTCTTCAGTTTGAGATGGAGTTTGAGCCATGGTACTTTCTTCATCAGAATCATCATCAACCTGTATCTGTTGGTTGTTTTTCTTGTTTGCAGACCAACTCCATGTTGTATTCTCATCAAACACTACATCCCTACTGATAATGATCTTCTCAGTTTCAGGTTTGTACAACCTGTATGCTTTAGACACATCACTCACACCAAGAAACACACACCTTTCACCTTTGTTGTCCAGTTTCTTCCTTTTCTCATCAGGTACGTGTGCATATGCTATGCACCCAAACACCTTGAAATGATCTACAGACGGCTTTCTTCCATTCCAAGCTTCTTGGGGTGTCATATTTTTAACATAAAAAGTTGGACTTCTGTTGAGAATGTGAACTGCCCAAAGGACTGCCTCAGGCCAAAACTTCTTTGGAACTTCTCCTTTTGCTAGAAGGGTTCGAACCATGTTGAGTATGGTTCTATTTTTCCTCTCTGAAACTCCATTTTGCTGCGGTGTGTAGGCTGCAGTAAGCTGCCTTCTTATACCATTTTCATCACACAAGGCTTCAAATTCTTTCGAACAATATTCCCCTCCACGATCAGTGCGCAGGCACTTGATTTTCTTCTCAGATTCATTTTCAACGAGAGCCTTGAAGCTCTTGAAGATATCATATACCTCTGACTTCTCATGCAAGAAATATACCCACGTTTTTCTACTGAAATCATCAATAAATGAAACAAAGTACCTTTTTCCTCCATTCGAACTTGGATTGATTGGTCCACATAAGTCTGAGTGAACCAATTCCAGAATTGAGTGAGCCCTCGTTGCTTTTCCAGTTGGGAACGCTTCTCTTGGTTGCTTTGCTATAACACACTCCTCACAAACCTTGATAGGGTCCGTGATTTTTGGCAGGCCTGTCACCATCCCCTTCTGATAAAGTGTTCTTAATCCATTGAAATGCAAGTGACCAAACCTGTGATGCCACAGCCACGTTTCATCCTTTTCTTTTGCAACCAGGCAGGTACTTGCACTCTTAAGCTTCAACGGAAATAGCCTGTTTGGTGACATCTTTACCACAGCAATAGAACCTTTTTTAGGATCATATATTTCACATTCACCTTGAAATATAGTGATCCTATACCCTTTATCTTGAAGCTGTCCAGCACTTAGAAGATTTGTCTTTAAATCAGGAATGAAGAAGACATTTGAAATTGTCTCAATGAAGTCATTTTTGGTTCTGATTTGAATATCTCCTTTTCCCATCACGTTCACTGTTGACTTGTCCCCAAAGCTCACAGTGGTGTGAAAACTTTCATCTAAGTTGATAAAAGATGCTTTACACCCACTCATGTGATTGCTGCATCCGGTATCCACATACCAAGTCTCCTGATCAAAATCCTCCGTGACATGAAACGCCATTAGCAATGTTTCTTCCTCCTTTTTCTCAATGAAATTTGACTTCTCACCCTTTTCTTTAGGAAGCTTGGTGTAGCACTCATTCTTGTAGTGCCCATAGTTTCCACATCTATAACACTCAATCTGTGACTTGTCAAACTGCTCTTTCCCTTTGCCTTGACGATCATCTTCTTTCTTGAAAGCATAAGATGATTTGCTATCATCTCTATTCCAAAACCGTCCACCATCTCGGTTTCCTCGGCCTCCTCTTCCACGACCACGTCCACCTCTTCCACGTCCTCTTCCTCCTCTTGAACTTGAGGATTCAGTGAAGGTGGAAGCCTTCAAAGCCTGCTCTTGAGAGACTCCACGGTTGAGCTTCTGCTCATAAACTAGCAAGGAACTTTGTAGTTCATCAATGGACATGTCATCTATGTCATTTGACTCCTCAATAGAGCAGACCACATAGTCGAACTTAGGAGCCATTGATCTCAGAATTTTCTCCACGACTTCATTGTCTTCAATCTTATGACCATGGATTCTCATTTTGTTAGCCATTGACATAGCCTTTCCAATGTACTCGTTCACAGATTCTCCATTCTTCATTTGAAGAGTCTCAAAGTCTCTTCTTATAGCCTGAAGCTGTGCTCGCTTCACCTTTCTGGATCCTTGATACTTCTTCTTCATTGACTCCCATATTTGGTGAGAGGTATCCTTCTCGAGAATAGTTTCAAGAATGGATCTGTCTATCGCCTGAAATAGATAATTCTTTACCTTCAAATCTTTCAACTTCAGTTCATCAACCTTCTTTTGTTGTGCCGCTGTCAAAATACCTTCAGGTATATCAATCCCCATTTCCACAAGGTCAAAGTACTCTTTGGACCTTAGGAAGTTTTCCATCAGCATGCTCCAATGGTCGTAATGGCCATCGAACTTTGGAATCGCTGGCTGCACAAAACTTTCAACTGCCTTTTCACCAGACATTGTTTCTTGTTGAGATCCCCAAAACCTGGCTCGTATACCAAATGTTGGTTTTAAGATACCAGTTATATCGAAACCTTAGCTGTGCTCTCAAGTATAAAAAACACATACAGAAAATATTGAACTGTACTTCATCACATTTCTATCGAAGGAGAGTTACAGTTTTTAAAGGAAAGACTGAAAACAAATGACAACTACTCTCTCCACGATCTCATGCAGATTTCGTGGAGATATTATCTCTAAGCAACGGAAACAATCCTAAGCGTGGTGAACATGCTCAGCCACGTCTCCTACAAACCAGAAACTGAGCTTGCCTTGGTCTCTATATGACCAGTCAGCATTATTTAATTAAAACTTAATTAATTCTACTAAAACTCTTAACATTGTTTACATCATCTATGATCGACTCTGAAATCACCGAGTATTTATTACATGTTGAAGCATTCCATTGAAGGAAGTGGATACACCGATCCCATTTCCTACTTCACTCAACACCACATGCCTAGTGAACTACACTCAACATGCATGCGACAACCATCTATAAGATCCTCTGTTAGAGATAGTACATATAAAGAAATATCTTGAGCTATCTTCACATGTAAGAAGAAGAAATGTCTTATAAAAAAACATATAAAGAAAGAAGAAAGTTAAACTAGTTGTGCCTTAATTCATTTCATGGTCTTTTTACTATTGGAACATATTTTATTTGGCATCAAACAGTCTACGATTAAGCAACAAATACGCCAAATCGTCCAGTACTCATATTTTTATGAATTACTTGAAGTCTTCTTATTCATCATCATCTTTCCAAAGTTCTTGTTTTAACAAGGCCCAAATATGAAAGATAAGGGTAGTGGTGGTGACTAGACATCACAAACTGATCGTGATTGTCATGTTCATGTTATTTTCGTGTTATACCGTTATTTTAACGGGCAACCCGATAAAGACTTCACTAGTTAACGGGTTGATCTTAAACTTCGGATTTACCAGTCAAATTCACGGATTGTGCAAAAAAATAATTATCACTCGATCGGCAATATTACGTTACAGATGGCGCTGTGACACAATATTGGCAATCTAATAACGGACCAAATTCCAATTTCCTAAATCTTCACTTACTACCATAAAACTGATGAAAGGCAGGTCCTGAGATCGTGTGCCATTTTTTAAAGTGAAACCTTTTCATGATCTAAGATGACCATGCTAAAGACAACATTTCCCTTAAAATGGTCGATCAGTGTCTACCAAATGATCAACAATGGTGCCCCCTCCTCTGTCTTTGATGATCACCAATTTCCTTTTTCAAATATCCAACCACTTAACACTTAATGTACCTGACTGTGTTCCCGACACACTAAAAAGTCTCCCCAAACTAGTGCGCATGGTTGGAGTAAAATAAAAGAGCATGGATGGGAAATGCCAAATATTAGGCCAGACTTAAGGTTTTCTAGCAAAAACCAAACTCTTTCCCACGACGGTTCGGGGAATGAGTAAAATTAGCCAAATAAACAGATCAACATCTCTGGTTAGGTTGCCCCAGTTGTGTTCTCTTACTGAATTTTTGGCATTAATTCAATCCTAGCATATATTTATCGTCTCTCGCCATAAATCTGCAAGCTCCAATCATATTTTGTTGAAGGCGACGATATCACAGCTCTGCATATGCTCATTTATTGGTTCAGCATGCAGTAAGATGTTCCTCAATAAGACTGTCGACATAGTCCAGGTCGTCACCTAAACACATTCACAAATTCCGAAGATGGTGGCTTAGAAAGAGCTGCATGAACAGTGAGATCATCCTTGGAAGCCTGAGAGCCAGTGATGTAACTGTGATCAAGCAAGTAGTCATCCAGTTTTTTCAGGCCAGCAGCCGAGTTGAGGCCAAAGAATGTAACTGCCATTGCTCGGTTTTGGTTGGTTTTTTGAGAGAGAGAGATAAAGAGAGTTAATGTCCTCTCACAGGCCTTGATAAAACTCGAGAGAGTATGTTGTGGTGTATTCTGGCATATATGCAGGTATCTGTTTATATAAAGGTTTGCACACCCTAAACCCATACACACCCTCCTCTTATTTACGTCTTTCTTTTGTTATTTATGTTATGTGACATTTATTAGGAACTACCCAGGTCCATGGGAAGTCTTCCGAAAAGTAAGGAAATGATATATACGTCTGTTTGCATCAGCAGGAAGTGTTAGAACCAGAAAGGAAAACACAAGAGTTTACGTAAAACAAAAGCTTGATAACACTTGATAGCTGGGAGAACTTTTCTTATTGAATTAAAAAGCAGAATGGCTATTAAATAGCCTTACAACTTGAACGTGAAAGAAACAACAACCCACGACTAATCAGTCCTAGAATCGTGGTACAGACTAAGTCAAAACAAATAACCTTGTCTCTTAAGTATAGGGATTATTAAGCATGACTCCAAACAAGCCTAAAAACAAGGAACCCTAACCCTACCGGCTAGAATATCCTAACAACTTTAACATCCTCCCTTAAACTGATTACTATTGACAATCAGTTTATTCCTGGGTATTCAGAAATCCCCATTAAACCACGCATCTTCAAGAACACTTCGAGCTTTATTGGCTTTGTTAAAAGATCTGCAACTTGCTCCTGGGTGGTGCACTGAATTAAATCCACAACTCCTTCCTTGATCAAATCTCGAAGAAAATGAAAACAAACATCTATATGCTTGCTCTATCCATGCATTATTGGATTCTTCGAAAGTTTGATTGCTGAAACATTGTCATAATACACCACTGTAGCCTGGTTTTGAGCCTGTTTAAGTTCTTGAAGAATTCTCCTTAACCATACGGCTTGACAAGCGCATGATGCGGCAGAAATAAACTCTGCTTCAGTAGTAGAAAGAGTAACCACAGGTTGCTTTCTTGATGACCATGACACTGCTCCTGACCCCATCATGAATATGTACCCCGAAGTGCTTTTTCTGTCATCTTGATCTCCTGCGTAATCACTGTCAGTGTAACCCACTAATTGTTCATCTCCACCCTTCTTGTAAAACACCCCAAAACTGAAAGTGCCCTTCAAATAACTTAACACCCTTTTCACTGCTTGTAAATGAAGCTCAGTGGGATGCTTCATGTAACGACTGATTAAACTTACTACAAACATCATATCAGGACGCGTAGCCGTTAAATACATAAGGCTCCCTACCATTTGCTTGTAAAGGGTGTTGTCAACTCTCACTCCACCTTCATCCTTTATGAGCTTGAAACCTGGAACCATTGGGTTGTGCACAGGATTGCACTGATCCATGTTAAACCTTTCCAATACCTCATGAGCATATTTTCGTTGGTTGATGAAAATACCATCTGGTTTTTGCAATACTTCAATACCAAGAAAATAACTCATCTTCCCAAGATCAGTCATTTTGAATTCAACCATCATAGAATGTTTGAACTCTTTGAACATACTCTCATCATTTCCAGTGAATATAAGATCATCAACATAGAGACAAACAATTAACATACCTCCATTCTTTGTTTTGGTGAATAAAGTATGCTCATATGGGCATTTCTCGAATCCTTCTCGTACGAAGTAGGACTCTATGTGACTGTACCAGGCTCGAGGGGCTTGTTTAAGGCCATAGAGAGCCTTTTTAAGTCTGTATACCTTTTGCTCGTGGCCCTTTTTCTCATAACCAAGAGGTTGTGCAACGAATACCTATTCACTCAATTCTCCATGTAGAAAGGCAGACTTGACGTCTAACTGATAGATCGTCCAACTTCTTTGAGCTGCAAGTGCTATTACGACTCGTATAGTATCCAAACGTGCCACAGGCGCAAAAACTTTAGCATAGTCCACTCGTATTGTTGACTGTACCCTTTTGCGACTAACCGCGCCTTGTACTTGTCCACTTCTCCATTCTCATTGAGTTTTGTTTTAAAAACCCACTTCACCCCAATTGTTTTTTCCTCTAGGTGGTAGCTCGGTCAGTTCCCATTTATCATTCCTTTCAATAGCTTCAATCTCTGCATCCATAACTTGTCTCCATGTTTTACTCCTTACTGCATCTTCATAGGAAAGAGGAGCAGTATCAGAAAATAAGGCCAAGTGAGCCAAATTTTCATTCTCATCATCCTCCTCTGAAAAACCTGCACCACTTACGTAATCCTTCATCCAAACTGGTTGTCTCCTTATTCATCCATCTCGTCTTGAGCTGTCATCTGTCACTTGCACTGATTCTTCATTTTGCACATCTTCTTCAATAGGGTCCACTGCATGTTCTTCTTCACTGCTACCAATTCCTGTACTGTTTTCTCCTTCAATCTCCCATTCAAGGTCCGCCAAAATTGCTTTCTCATGATTGTCATCCCAATTCCAGCTTTGGTTCTCGTCAAAAACCACGTCTCGGCTTACAATAATCTTCTGAGAGATAGGATCAAATAGCCTATAAGCTTTGGATTCTTCACTGAACTCGAGAAAGATGCATTTCAAGCTCTTATCATCAAGCTTAATTCGCTTACTGTCAGGCATATGAACATAAGCAATGCACCCAAAGACTCTGAAGTGTTCCACAGATGGCTTACATCCATTCCAAGCTTTTTCTGGAGTCTTGTTTTTCATAGCGAGTGTTGGGCTTCTATTTAGAACATGCACAGTCCAATTTGTTGCTTCAGGCCAGAAAGTCTTTGGGATTTTCTTCTCAGCGAGCATGCTTTGGACCATGTTCATTATGGTTCGATTTTTCCTTTCCGCCACCCCATTCTGTTGGGGAGTGTACGCAGTTGTCAACTGTCTTTTAATCCTATTTATATCACAAAAATTTGTGAACTCTTGTGATGTAAACTCACCTCCATGATCAGTGCGCAAGCTTCTTATGAACCTTCCAGTTTCCTTCTCAACCCTAGCTTTGAAGGATTTAAAAGTAACAAATGCTTCTGATTTTTCCACCAAGAAAGATACCCAGGTTTTTCTGCAAAAGTCATCAATGAAAGTGATGAGGTACATTTTTTTACTGTTTGAGGTGGGACTTATAGGTCCGCATATATCAGCATGCACTAGTTGAAGAGTCTCAGACGCCCTCCATAAGCTTTCTTTTGGAAATGGATCTCGAGGTTGCCTTCCCACTAAACAATTTTCACAAACTGTCAAATGAGCTTTGATCTGAGGCAGCCCATCAACCATCTTCTTTTGTTGAAGAATCTTAAGCCCATTCCAACTAAGATGTCCATAGCGACAATGCCAAAGTTGGGATTGATCTGTGGTCAGTGAGGAAAGACACCTTTGCCTTTGTGATGGACAACGTGCAAGCACTGCGAACATTCTATTGCATGACATTTCAGTCTCCATGATAAGACCTTTCTCAGGATGAAAGATCTTACATTTTTCATGTTGCATGAACACTGCAAGCCCCTTCTCTTGTAGCTGCCCGATACTCAGTAGATTATTTTTTAGCTCTAGCACATAGAAAACTCCAGTGACAACCTGTATCATCCCTTTAATCTCCATTCTTATATTGCCTTTGCCTAGCACAGTGAGGCTCGAGTCGTTGCCCAGCTTCACCGACTCTCGAAAGTTGTTGTCAAAGTCTGAAAACATATCCCTTTTTCCACACATATGGTTACTGCAACCTAAATCCAAGAACCAAATGTGATCTCTATCAGCTTCATTGGTATTCACGTATGTCATCAGTAGCATCTCTTCACTTGCCTCTGCATAATTTGCCCTAGACTCATTTCCCTTCTTAGGGCACTCCCACTGGAAATGCCCTAGTTCATGACAATTGTAACATTCTAGAATGGATCTATCGAATTCGGACTGCCCCTTCCTCTTCCTCTTCCACGATAAGCACTGCGACCTCCACTTCTTCCTCCTGACTATGCGCCATGAGTGATTTGCAATGCTTGCTTTTCCACAATGTGCCTACTCATCCTTTGTTCATGCACCAAGAGGCTGCTTTAAAGCTCATCGATAGACAAAACATCCAAATCATTTGATTCTTCAATGGAACATACAACATAATTATACTTCGGTGTCATAGATCTCAAAAAAATTTCAATGATTACCACATCATCCATCTGTTCTTCGTGAATTGATACTTTTGCTTCAACAAATCCCAAATGTCCTTTGCCGTGTCCTTCTTCAAAATCGTCTCCAAGATTGACCGATCAATGGCTTGAAACAGGTAGTTCTTAGCCTTCAAATCCTTCAGTTTAAGATCGTCAATTATCTTCTTCTGACCTTCAGTAAGATCCATCCCTGCTGCTGCAGGAATCCCAGTTTCCACCAAGTGCCAATACTCCTTAGACCGTAGGAAGTTCTCCATGAGCATGCTCCAGTGATCGTAGTGTCCATCAAACCTTGGAATGGCAGGCTGCACAAAGCTATTCTCGGTTGCCATGTCGCTGCACGTTCACTCTCACTCACGTGTTTCAGATTTTGATCAGGCCCCGTGATGGGGCTCTGATACCAGATGTTAGAACCAGAAAGGAAAAAACAAGAGTTTACGTAAAACAAAAGCTTGATAACACTTGATAGCTGGGAGAACTTTTCTTATTGAATTAAAGAGCAGATATGGTTATTAAATAGCCTTACAACTTGAACGTGAAAGAAACAACAACCCACAACTAATCAACCCTATAATCGTGGTACAGACTAAGTCAAAACAAATAACCTTGTCCCTTAAGTAAAGGGATTATTAAGCATGACTCAAAACAAGCCTAAAAACAAGGAACCCTAACCCTAACGGCTAGAATATCCTAACAACTTTAACAGGAAGCTATGACATCGCTCAAGGAGGTTGCTTTAGATATTCTTCCAGCAGCTTGAGGCGCACCAAAATAAACCATTGCAAGACTCTAGTTAATCATTCTTGACATGTATGTAGCCTTGTCGAGCACAGAAACTTAATCTTCAGTCACCATGAGAAATGTATTTAACTTTGTTGAATTTCTGTTGGCTAATAGAACATTTGCTTGTCAAGTCGCATAAATATAGTACATATGTAGAATGCATTACTAATGGTTACAAGTTTGAGGAAGAAGAAACTGAGAGAAACTCAAAAGGCTGTAAATTGAATACCAAACAGCCTTAAAGCCGTTTGTTGCAGGGGATAGGCTTGGCTTCGACTAATTGTAGGGATTGGTCATGTTATTTTTAAAGGGCTTAAAATAAGTCATGTTAGTGAATGTATAATGCTATTTAATCCAATTCTTAATTAACCCTATGTTTGGTTCAGGTTGGGAGTGATATTAAGAGTCCCGTGATTCATGGTCACCCATCATTGGATTTAATATCAAAGGTTGAGATTAAAACATTAACATCACATCTTTTTGTTCTTCATCTTGACATCACGTTACAAGGGTGAGAGACCATACATTCTTTAGACACCTTAATGACCAAAAGAACATTGTCTTAAATAGTCCAATCCCAGTCCTAGTCCGGTCAATCAAACGCCTACTGCCCGAACTCAGAATGAGTTTGTGCTCGAGGCTGCAGAACACAACACAAAATCGGCATTCTAGCTGATGACGGCATAACTTCCTTGTTAAAACTATGAACGATACATAGTGCTCCATGAAGTTTGGAAGTTTTATCTTCAAATACGATCTTCAATCGCCAATGCTTCAATACAAATACCTAATCCTATACTTGCACTGCTTAAAATGCTTTCGAACTCGACACAACAAAATAATATATATCAAAGACGTGTAAAAGACGCATAACATCCATCTTAATTAGGCAACAAAAGCAGTAATCCTAATTAACATGACTCAACTATAATAGGTTTACCATACAGTCAGAAGACGAAGAACCTTTCCATCTAACGGTCAACTCCTTTACAATACGTGTTACCGACCTAATCTCAGTGGTCGGTTGACTCGGTTTCGCTCCTTTAAAAACTTCATTAATAAGAGAATGGCACCCTCACAAACAAGTATGACTCTTGATTTCCAGGTGTCAAAGTTTCAGAGCATTACATCACCTTGTCGGCCAAAACTTTCATGCTACAAGTTTCCTTCTTAACTGTTTGTTTAAACAAACCTAACATCCTTTGTCAAAAAAAAAAACAAACCTAACATCCCTACGATGCCCGGATACGGCAGTTTTGTCTCGTCTCTCACCCCTTTCCAAAATCCAACCCATTCCTTCGCAGCTAAGCCTTCATCTGATCGTTGACCGAAATCCAACCCATTTCTTCTGATTCTTTGTTTATTCTTCCCTATAAAACCCCAGCGATGTCACGAATTCAAAACACAAATATTGCAAAGATGGCGAATGAGATATGGATCGTTCCATTTTTTGGGCAGGGACATCTCTTCCCGCTAATGGAGCTCTGCAAGCAAATAGCCTCCCGAGACTTCAAATCCGTTTTCGTTATTTCTTCCAACTTCTCCTCCTCCGTCCCCTCTTCCCTCCGCCAGCACCCGCTTGTCCAGATCGCCGAAATCCCTGAATCAATCCCATCGTCTGATCCATCAACGCCGCCTCAGCCAACTTCTCCGCCGCTCCACCGCCACCACGATCAGCACAACCAGATGGCTATCGGTCTTGAGAAACTCCTCTCGACCCGATGCCAGGGTTCGGATTCTGCGCCCCCCGTATGTGCCGTGCTTGACGTCATGATGAGCTGGACTGCCGAAGTTTTTAAGAAATTTGAAATTTCAACCGTAGCTTTCTTCACCTCTGGTGCTTGCTCTGCCGCCATGGAGTATGCCATGTGGAAGGCTCAGCCCTTGGATATCAAACCCGACGAGACCCGTTTGCTCCCCGGGTTACCCAAGGAAATGGCTCTCACTCTATCTGATGTTAAACGACAGTCTCGCGGACCACCGCTGCCACACGGTCAAGGTGGCGGCCCACCAACAGGGCCAGGTGCAGGTTTTCCTCCGCCACCCGGTCATGGTGGCGGCTCACTAACAGGGCCAGCTGCAGGTTTTCCTCCGCCACCAAGCCAAGGTGTAGGTGCCTTTCCTCCATTTGGCCCAAATGCAGGTATGCCTCTGCCGGGCCAAGATGCAGTTGGTTTTCCTCCATTTGGACCGGGGCACGGTATGCCTCCACCCGACCCGCCTCTTAATGGACCTGGCCCGGGAAGAAGGGGCCCGCCGCAACCAGGAGGTAAACCACCGTGGACAGAAGATGCTGACCGATCTATTGCGTTGATGATCAATACGTGTGATGATCTGGAGCGTCCATTCCTTAAGTACATTGCGGATCAAATTGGAAAACCGGTCTGGGGAGTTGGCCCGCTTTTGCCCGAACAATACTGGAAATCGGCCGGTTCAATTCTCCACGACCGCGAGTTCCGAACCAGCACCCGACGGTCAAACATCACCGAAGACGAGGTAGTCGAGTGGCTAGACTCGAAGCCGTGCGGATCAGTACTCTATGTGTCATTCGGCAGCGAGGTGGGACCTACAGTGGAGGAGTACAAAGTATTGGCTGAGGCATTGGAATCATCCACCCAGCCTTTCATATGGGTGGTGCAATCAGGTTCGGGTAGACCGCCGGGTCCTCCCCGGGTCGGTTCGGAAGGTGAAGAAGGATACTATCCACATGAAATGGAGGCTCGAGTGGGGAAAAGAGGTTTGATAATACACGGATGGGGCCCACAGCTGCTGATCCTGAGCCATCCATCAACTGGTGGATTTTTATCACACTGTGGATGGAATTCAACGGTGGAGGCAATCGGACGTGGGGTCCCGGTCCTGGCGTGGCCAATCAGAGGGGACCAATACCACGATGCCAAATTGGTGGCGAGCTTTCTGAAAGTAGGGTATCAGATCCCTATTCCTGACGAGAAAATATTAATTAGGAAGGAAGATATAGTGAAGGGAATCGAGATGCTGATGAGTGACGAGGACATGAAACGACGGGCTTCGGAGCTGAGAGAGAAATTTGAGCATGGATTTCCAACAAGTTCCGTTGCTGCTTTGGATGCTTTTGGAGATTTTGTTGCCCAAAAGCCAAAAGCAGCTTCTTCGTGATCAGCTTTTTCTTGTTTGATTGTTTGTTTGATTTTTCACTTTTCTTTAATGTATCAGTGTATAATGAATGTGTGTAATTTTACTACACGTCACACTTCTTACTACAATTTGAATGTTATGTGTTTGTTTATATCATATATGATCAACCTTAAAATCACCGAGTATTTATTACATGTTGAAGCATTCCATTGAAGGAAGCGGATACACCGATCCCATTTCCTACTTTACTCAACACCACATGTCCAGTGAACTACCCTCAACACGCATGCGACAACCATCTATAAGATCCTCATGTAAAAATGGATTTGTATAAAATATAATAAAAATGGTAATACCATATTTTTCATAGCACGTTATACCATTTTTCTAATAAAGATGAGATCTGCATGTGTTTATGGGCCCTATCTCTGTTAGAGATAGTACATTTAAAGAAATATCTTGAGATATCTTCACATGTAAGAAGAAGAAATGTCTTATAAAAAACATATAAAGAAAGAAGAAAGTTGAACTAGTTGTGCCTTAATTCATTTCATGGTCTTTTTATTGTTGGAACATATTTTATTTGGCACCAAACAATCTACGATTAAGCAATAAATACGCCAAACCGTCCAGGACTCAGATTTTTATGAATTACTTGAAGTCTTCTTATTCATCATCATCTTTCCAAAGTTCTTG
Organism: Cotoneaster glaucophyllus; assembly: GCA_036320875.1. Lineage (NCBI taxonomy): Eukaryota > Viridiplantae > Streptophyta > Magnoliopsida > Rosales > Rosaceae > Cotoneaster > Cotoneaster glaucophyllus. Next base: position 1,955,945 of record CM070060.1, read on the forward strand.
TTTTAACAAGGCCCAAATATGAAAGATAAGGGTAGTGGTGGTGGCTAGGCATCGCAAACTAATCGTGATTGTCATGTTCATGTTATTTTCGTGTAATACCGTTATTTTAACGGACAACCCGATAAAGACTTCACTAGTTAACGGATTGATCTTAAACTTCGGATTTACCAGTCAAATTCACGGTCATGCAAAAAAATAATCATCACTCAATCGGCAATATTACGTTACAGATGGCGCTGTGACATAATATTGGCATTCTATTGACGGACCAAATTCCAATTTCCTAAATCTTCACTTACTACCATGAAACTGATGAAAGGCAGTCCTGAGATTTAGAGATCGTGTGCCATTTTTTAAAGTGAAACCTTTTCATGATCTAAGATGACCATGCTAAAGACAACATTTACCTTAAAATGGTCGATGAGTGTCTACCAAATGATCAACAATGGTGCCCCCTCCTCTGTCTTTGATGATCACCAATTTCCTTTTTCAAATATCCAACCACTTAAAACTTAATGTACCTGACTGTATTCCCGACACACTAAAAAATCTCTCCAAACTAGTGCGCACTGGAGTAAAATAAAAGAGCATGGATGGGAAATGCCAAATGTTAGACCAGACTTAGGGTTTTCTAGCAAAAACCAAACTCTTTCCAAGGCGGTCCGAGGAATGAGTAAAATTAGCCAAATAAGCAGATCATCTCTGGTTAGGTTGCCCCAATTGTGTTCTCTTGTTGAATGTTTGGCATTAACGTACCTCAAATTCATTCACCAGGATCCTTTCGTCTGTTAAAACTTGCAACAAAACTGGTCAAGAAGTCGCATCTCTCCGATGCATAACACCATAAGTAGCTATGTCAATGGTTATGTAACGCCATACGTGTTAGAACACGAAAAAAGGGCTCTATGCGGTCCCCATTTTGTATAACGTCTCACAAAGGCGTACTAAGATGGGTACCCGCCATAAAACCAGGTTTTACCAATACCAATCACTCAAACACCACCTAAAACTCACGACAAAATACGTGACAGTCCTGGAAGGCTCGAAACACAGGAAAAAAAAAAAAAAATTGCTTACCTTGTTCTGTACTTATTATAAAACTCTTGTCACAATTTTATGCAAAAAAAAATTGCACTTGAATCAGATGACCATTCCTGAAGTGAGATATGGCAATGAAATCAGGAGGCATTATATGCGTATCTGATGAACAAATGATTTTGTATGGAAGAACTGAGCGGTTAATATGTCTGTCTGTTGGTCATGATGGATCCGGTTCCAGCTTTGGTACAATGGCGGATTTGAGATCTATATGAGAAACACGAACGGCACCAATTAGCCTCTCTGGTAATTCATCTGTACTGTTTGCCTGCAGGTAACCAGTTCATAGTCAGTATACAACATAATATTTTTCTAACGTGAGCTTGCAAGCATTAAATCAAGCAATGAAAAAGCGAGAAGCTAGTATCTTAGCGATAAACTAAGCATCGCAGCGAGATCAATTCCATTGGAATCGTTTAAAATGAGGCTGTAAGGACATTGCCTGCGCGAATACTCATAAACAAGAAAAACTAGGCGAAACTGGCCTTTCTACCTTTTAAGTGCCCATTGCCAGAAACGAGACCTTATCAAAGGGAACACAGGATACCCAACGCATGACAATAAACGTGGATCATTATGTTATGGGTAACAAACACAAACAGAAACTGGTCAAAATTTTACTGTAATCTTCAGTCTTGCATATTATATCATATTCGAGACATCTTCCGACAAATTAACATCTATTTTATGATTCAACTTGATCAAAGTCTGATATAGGTAGGTTGAGCTAGGGGTAAATGACATTTATTGTATCTGTAGTTTCGCCAGATATCCACTTCAGTCCATGTACTCTCAAGTTTAGCAATTGAAAGAATGCAGTTTTGTTTGCTTGAACTTGTATCAACTTCAATCCGTTAAATCAATCAAATGGGAGGATGAATATACGAACTTACAAACGTGCAAAGAGAAAATACACATTTTGGGTAGTCTGGAAACCATGTGCACACATGCTACGCACGTTAACTTTCCATCCAGACATTTAATAGATTTGTCAGAACGGTTCTGACAGATTTTAACAGATTATATTCCTTAGTTTCCAGAAATTAAAACTACAGGAACTATAAACGTTAGTTAGGGCTCCTGGTAAATGCGAGTTTCTGAGTTATAGAATAGCATATATGTAATTTCGATTCTCAGAAAATGCAATAAGTACTATCTGAAGTTTTGAAACTTATAAAAGCTAGAAACATTCTCAAAAGTTAACAGCGAGCTAAAAGAAATTAGCAAACAAATCGTTGCAAGAGGTACCAAACCCAACTGAAAAAAAGAAAAGAAAAAAAAAAGTAATTTATATTTAAGCGCTAGAATAAATCTAAAACCCCCAGAATTAATTGCATGCATACTGCCAGGACATACACATTCACAGGTAAAGGATATATCTCAGCTTGATGGGGAAACCTAATAAGAAACCATATCTGAACCAGATCTACCAACCCAAGTTATATTTGACGCTGAAAAATTATTCAATAATATTAATTGCCTAAACTACTATTATTTCAATCTGAACTACATAAACTAGGGGATAGGCCTCATTTATTATTCAATCGATCACTCATTCACTAGTTCAAATGTATTGCTGAACATGCCTTTGATGAACAGTACAGTATTCCATGGTCTATGATAACATATTTTACGAGAAGCATACCTGTACAAGGAAAGCCATGTCAACCACCAATGAGGTAATTACGCCAATTACCAGCCCCAAAACCCCATTAGCGACAGTAGATGAACCAATATCCACATCAATCTGCAGAATAATAAACCATATTACGTATTTATACTTAAAGAACCTTGCCAACCACAAGACCCAATACGTTAATAAAAATGCAAAAAATATCTGGCAAGAATATATTACTTCTAAGTACTTAGGACCACGGATATAGTTGCAATCAACAGCTTTTCCCAACAAACAAGGAGTGCTTCCAACACTCTGACGGACAATCCATGAACCCTGCATGGTTCCATAAATAATGTTAATAATATACATCCATAAAACAACCTCTTTATATGGTACAAAAAGATATAAGAGAAGAACAAAAATAAAAAATAAAAAAAATAAAGGAAGGAAGAAGTGTGATGAGAAACACAAAAAATCAACACTGTTACAAGGATGAAGGGAAAATAAATTTCATATCAGTAACCCCACAGCTAAGATTTTATTAGCTGTAAGTGTATGCTAATATGACACTATCAATTGACATATTGGGTATCTTATTCTTAATACAAATCAAGGATGAAAATTGTTGTGAATATCGCATTTAAGAATGGAAAAAGCAGAACAAACTCGAGAAATTGAAAACAAAATAACCAAGATAAATACACCAAGAATTAAAGTGGTTCGGCTATATGTGCCTATGTCCACGGGACAGCAACAACAATCTTTCACTATACCAATAATGAGTACAACCAATAATCTTGCTAAGTCTCTAAAATTAAGAACTTGACGATAAACTTGAAAGAACAAGAACAAGAAATACACTTTTTATCTCTTTTCTTTTCTCCCACACACACTTTGCCCTTACAATATTCTCTCACTCTAATCCCTTGAGTGGTATACAAAATATTGTTTTGCTCCCATTCGAAACTAGTACAATAGCCCCCTTTATATAGAAGGTCTTCTTCAATTAGGTAAACAACTTCAATTGGGAAAAAACTACTAATTGGAAAACCAACTCAAATTGTTTGGGAAAACAACTAAATCCTCTAAGTCTATAATTTCTAATAGACTTAGGACAACTCATCATGCGTTGGAAAAACCCAACAAAAATAACAAGGTCGGGTGAAACCATTCAAACCTAACGTAAGTGAGTCGTGACTCGTGACCACCTAATCCCTTCCTAACTATCTCCCAACTAGACATTCCCACCTGCAACCCTTTTGACACCCTTCAAGAGTAAGTTGGCATTACTAATGATCTTCAACCTACATTAGTTCCCTGATAAGTCTTTAGTGAAGCTCAAGGACTAGCCTAATCATTAACATATTGCTCAGGTATTGAACTAATTTGATTCACAAAGAGCATACTCTCTCGAGCTCAAGAACTAGCCTAGTCATCACAGGTCGTTCTAAAATGGAAACACACTGGTCCTTGTTTCCTTGTTGCAACAGGATTCAGGGATAGTACTCAGGCAGCTGTTTGTTTCTGTTTCCTTAGCTGCATGAGGTAGTGTACAAGCACTTTTCTTATATGTGTTCTTGTGTTTTGCTGTCTTTTCAGCTCTAAGATGAGGTTTAGCCTAAGTATACGATTCCCCATACTGTGGCTGTTATCTACTTTGTTTTGCTCCCCTTTATTCATTGTACCGAAATCCTTGTTAAGATTTTGTTTGTTCTTTTGTTGTTTCCCCTTGGTGCTGTGTTGGCCTTCTTTTATACCCGGGGAGTATGTGTCCCTTGTATTTTTGTTCTGTAGTGAACCAGGAATGATACGGTACAGATATGTCATCCAAATTATCTCCGATTTCTATGCCCCAAAAATTCCGAAATATCGCAGCATTATGCACAGATATACTTGTTTTTGTAACCTTATCCTTCAAGAAATTATTTATACGTATAAATTCTGCTTTATTTATATGTATAAATAGTACACAAGCACATTTTTAAGTAAAGGAATCTCCTAAAAGTTGATCAATACTATGATTCATATAAAACTCATGAGCCAAAATTCAAAATGGTGGTCAGACAACAACAGTCCTGAAATTTGATATGAATACCTTTTTAACAGACGGAATAAGCTTCAGTCTGCTTGTACGAAATTCATCGTCACCATCAACAAACCGTTGCAAGAGGGATCCAGGTACTAATTCCTTTGTTACAAAATAAAATACCATACTGTAATGTGTTGATGCCGGGACCTGTAAGAGTAGATTTTTGTCACTTCCTAGATTCCCAAAAATCATTTCTAGATCTGAACCAGATGGAATAAAGCAACTTACTTGCAAATTAACAATTAGAGAGAAAAGCCCTTTTTCTGAGGCAACCTACAGCAATTTACAAACAAGACTCAGATGTTAATATAATCCAAGTCCAGACAATGCCCCAATATAGGTAACTCAAGTGGCAATACAAGACAAAAACAACCCAACTGTATTATATGACCTTCAGTGAAATTTCAATATTTTAACACCAAAATGGAATATCTGCTAATGCTCTATAATGATTACTGATTAGAGTGTAGTTCAATTGTTGAATCAACCCAAGAAGGAATGGAGCTTCTAATACATACTTGTGCTGCACATCCCTGACGCCTAGCAACATGGTCCATTCTTTTTGTGTCTTTAAACCAATCAACAGCAACAAGATCCATTAAATGCTTCCCTGCAGGAATCTTCAGAGAGACATGGCCAACAATGTTATCAGAGAAAGCCTAAAAGTCATTATCAATAAATGATGATCCACAAAAATAAGAAACTACATAGGAATGGGCCAATATAAGAGAACCTTTGACTTATCATGACAAAAATGCTTGCTGCGAACTCTAAAGTTGCACCCATCAGAAACATTCCAGCAATCACGAGCATTATCATGGTCATCACGCCGTAGGTTACCCGAAAAACAGGATAAATCAATTTGATCAGCTGGTTCTTCTTCTACGGCTATCATGACAAACATAGTGATAAGGTGTTAAACCCAAATACTCAAACAAGGATCATAGTTTAGAATGAAACAGAAAAGGTAATTGTATACCTGTCCTCTTCATATCGTTCTCAAGACCATTTTGGTATGCCTGAAAGTATTAATAAAGAAAATAATAACTCCAATAAATAACTCATTTAAAAAGAATATGCGGAAAGAAAAAGAGCACTTCTCTGAATCACACCTCTTGTTCAGCCTCAGCAATTTGAAATTCTTCATCTTCGTCCGAGTATTCATCCATCATCACAGAATTTCTGTTTGCGGAATTAACAGAAAAATCATGCAACTTTTGGCCCTTACGTGAAGAAACAGAAGCCGAGGACATATTGACCATAACGGGGATTCTTGGAGGAGCATTCCTTTCATCTGTTTGGGAAAACCACTCACGTAGTCCTATCATAAAAGCAAAGACTCAATTATACAAGAGATAGCTTCCTGTTGATTTTGTCACTTCAGAAGGAACAAGGTTTAAGAAAAATAGAATCCCAACTTTAAATTCCATTACAAGAAAAATACTCTTTGACAGTCTTTTATGAATTGTTTTTCGGCTTCCAAGCAGCTTAACTTAAGCAATAAAATTTCTGCTCTTTGATGAAAGAGGAATGGGAATATAGACAAAGGGTATCTAATTGAACAGGAAAAATGGAAATCAACGAGGAAAGTGATACCAAACTGCAATGCTCAAAACTTTGTACTTATCACTAAGTAATGGAATAACACACAGGACAAGAAATTATAACAAGTAAACAAGGAACTTACCAGCAACACTATTCAACACCTGAAGAAGACAATGCTGTTGAAAGGATGGGACATAACTCACACCCCATCCTTTCAAATCAATCTGCATCAAATGCTGCACCTGAGTTCTAGGCCTCCCATTTCGAGGTTTAAGAGGGGAAATGTTGAAACCTCCACCTGGAAAAATCAGTACACATTAGGTTTCTGAGATAACTGAAAAATTAAAACATCAAGGGCAAAGATCCCAACTAGTTCTCATCCTTTGCACGATAAGGCCTCTAAATAATGTACAGAACTCACTCTCAATATGTGCCCGCACATATCCGGGCTGTGGACCACAGTTCTCATGCTCCCTAGAACGAAATAACACAACTGCACCATGAAAAGAACCAATTGAAAATTTCCATACACCAATTAACCAGAATTTTAAGCATGGGGAAAAGCATAAAAAATACCATAGCTCCCGTCATCATTTCGACGCCAATAGCGCACATAGCAAAGGTCACGCGGCCACACAACCCTGCAACCAAAAGGAGTCTTGAGCAACAAAACTATAACTGCACACTGCTAATTAGGACATTAGTCAAGCACCTTTCATTCTTAATTACAACGTTCTTCAAAGTTGGTCTGAAGAGATAAGGGGAATCATAATAAAACATGAAACACAAGTCATTATTCACAAAATTTGACCTCCCGTTTGGTATAGGATTTTTTTTTAAAAAAATCCAATTTTAGATACCGTATATTCCATTTTTAAGTCATACTTAGTGTAAATTAAAACCACTCGTTTGGTATAGGATTTTAAAACTGCTTTCCATTTGAAAAACAAATTCTGTTTTGGTAGAATAGTTTCTAAAAATAAGAATCTCAAAAACAACCCTTTTTGGGAAATGCACAAAATAACATCATTTTGCAATGTTTTCAAAATACCTGTACCAAAAAAAAATGTTTTCAAAATACAGAAGCACTCATCAATAGAAAAGTTATTCTACATTATGAAAACAATTTTCAGAACTAAAACCAAACATATTTTCATATTTAACATAAATAAAAATCTGTATACAAACAGACTACTCAAATTGTAAGAGTCTTTGAAAATCAAGTTCAAACCATGAACCAAACAGGCCCCCAAGTTTTCCAAATACCCACCTAGGCTCTAAGAAACCATCTACAAATAGACTACTAAATATTATCTCCTACCACATTTTACTTAACAACAGAATATGAAGCTGCAGCCAGGAACGTGGTGATTGAAGAAACAGGAAATTTAAGTTAGAGATTACATTGGGAACCAGTCTAGCTGAAGCTTATGGTAAAGTACTGCCGTATGTCCATCAACCTCCTCAACTAAGCTACCATACTGGAAACTGCAATCCCACCTGCAATCATAAAAATATGACAGCTGATACTACAAACATGTTGGCATTGCCAAAAAGGAAAATAAGAAAAAGAATAGATCAAAGATATTAGGCAGTTAAGAATATATAATCTCACGATTGGTAATCCTAAAGCCTTGTGTGCTTTCCCACTAAATTGCCAACCGGTTTTAGGTTGGATGCATGGTATCAAAAGAGTGTGCTCTTGAGACACAAAAGCAGCCATCTGAAACCATCTTTTACCCACCCAAAAAAGAAAACATCCTAAATCACAGGGTTAAAATCCACATTTCTCTACAACATAATTGCACTATTTTTTTCCCCATCAGAAGCTTAAATAAAGCAAATTGACCATTTTGAAGGTATGATACAATTTATAATCCCATGCCTCGCCCAAGGAGAACCCAAAGATGGATCACAAGTTCAATTCCCTTCCATCCTTCATTTTATATGATTAACCTCTTGCAATATGCAACTCTATACAATACACCAACAATGTATTCTCTCTTTCAATCTGATACCATTAGTTCAGGCCATACAAGTTCAGAATAAAAAACCAAAGCAGGATTAACATAAAAGTAGAGAGCAGTTTCATTCTTTTATCTGCATAGCAAACTACATAAAATAAGCTTTTATAGCAACTCATAAAAATAAAAAGTAAAATTGTAAAAGGAAAACACCTACTCAAACCGTGTTCTGTCCATGCTCATCACAAGCTCAAAAATTTCTTCACAAGTAGCCTCCACCACTCCAACAGCCTTCATGGCTCTACTACAGCTCCTTGGCTGCATATACAGAATTATAAATTGCAGTTGCAACCTAAAACAAGCTCATAGATGGTAAAATATCATAACGTACATACAAAGACAGAATTCCATACAAGGTAATCTACTTCAAGAAGCTCTTCAAAAATGCGGAGTCCTGTGCCAAAACCAGAATAAGAATAAATCATTATGCACCATCAAAACCATTACCAAATAGGATAGATAATTATTTTCCTAAATTCCATTTCTAGCATAACAAACAAAGCTCTACGACATGACAGTGGTTCACCATTTTGGCACTGGAGAAGACGCCAATGCTTTTTGGAAAATGCTTGGTTGTTGTTACTCTGGTTTGTCAGATCTGAATCTCTCGTCCAGTCTAATATTGTTTCTGGAGGACCTGCAGTCATCAAAACCGTGAGCTTCAGGAAATTATACCACCAATCTATCCAAAACTCAATGACGGAAAGATATCAGTTTAGACCATTTCCAATTGTTGTTCTCCTCATCAAATTAGGATGAGCATCATCTTCATCTTCCTGGGCGCTAAATCTGCAAAGTATTAAGAAAAAACAGATTAAGATAATATAGTTGCAACCACAGCTGGGGGCCAATATGACAAGCACATCAAATTCCCAAGAATAGGTCCAACTATCAATTTTTCTTTCTTCTTTACTTCCTTTTTCCTTTTCCTTTTTTCTTATGACAATAAAGGGACATGTACTTCTAAGAAAATGGCTTTGGAAATTTCCAAGGTTAAGGGAGTCTTTTTGACATGTAGTAAAGGAGTGAATATGAAAACCATGATGAGAATGGTTGAGATGAAAAATTGGCAACACAAGTTTAGAGTTTCATAACCATCTCTATTAGTTTTTTTATTTCACTTTTTATGTTAGAGATAGAAGGGAAATACAAAAGGGAAATTAGGGATGAGGACGGGTGGATCAAGGATGGTGGTAGAGATGTAGAAACAAACAGTATGAGGAAAACACATAAATGAAAACTAAAGACCAAAGCCCAAAAACTATATTGAGTTGTTTTCACGTTCAAGATTTTGTTTTCATGGATGCTTCTTTATTTTCTTCCTCCCTCTCTCTCTCTCTCTCTCTCCTATCACCTTTCTTCATCCCTCTCTCCCATTACCTCATATCTCCACAGAATGTGAACCAAAAACCAAAACCGAAATGATTATCAAACAGGTCCTTAGTTGTTCCAGTTGTTCCAAACATTTAGAATAGCAATAATTTAAACCATTCCATTCTAGACTAATTACGGAATTGAATGTGATTGCATTTCCATTCCACCATTCCAGTTAAACAAAAGAGGTCTTATTATTCACGGAGGCTGGAATGAATTCGGTAGTACCATAAAGGTGCTACTCATTGCTTAGTAAAAGTAATGTTGGATACGGTAAAGGAAACAGGGCCAAAGTATTGTGAGGATGCAGCCGGCTCAGATTAAACCCTAACTCTGGGTAACTTTGGGGTTCTATAACGTCAGAGTTCAGAGACATTTCTCTTTCTTTTACTCTGCTACATTGGAAGGCAGCTATAAAATTGTCTCTTTATCAAAAACATATATATATATATATATATAATTTTGTTTGGGAGCTATAGCTTTTGGTTAGTTTCCTTATAGCAATTGATCTTTGGTGGACATCTTGTTCACTTTTTGTACTCTTTTTCTCTTGAAAAATTCTCTTTGAAAAAATAAATAAATAAATAAAGGGACATTCCAATGCTCATGAAGCACAAAGAAAGGAGAAATGACAAAAGATCCAATGGCCATCAGCATACAATGTCTGGTCGTATGCCATAGGTTATAGTACTTACTGACTTTCATGGTCGGATGAGGAAGCAGTCCTCCCATTATCCATTCCAGATTTGTATTCGAAAGAAATATATTTGTTTCCATTTGTAACTTGTGAACCTTGATGCTGCACACAGATCAATATGCAGTTATTCCTGTATTCATTAGCCCATGAGAAATCGGGAGGAAACTTATTGTCTCACTAGCATGAGGTCCAAAAGTAACTACCTGATCAATGACATACTCTATTTTATCCTTCCATACTAGTGCCTCCTGGATGTTAAATGCTGCCATCTGGAGTAGGACAGAACCCAAATGAATAAGTATTCGCGACAAAATTTAAGCAGTATTGACTTTCAGAACTCAGGATTCAAAACAATTAACAGAAGAAATGTACATATGTGTGTATAGGTGAATGTCAGGAGTTCAGAGCAAAACAGTTATGTATAAATAAGAGAACACCACAACAACCAACTACAAAAGGCTACACTTAAAAATAAAATAGAATAATAATAAATCAAAATAAAAACCCAAGTCCATAACCGGAATAAAGCACAGAAAGTGTTTTACTACTTTTGGCAATTCCTATTAAAATCAAAGTCTCCTACTCTCAGACGTAAGCAACAGCTTTTTCTTATTGGGCCCATTTATACAGCTCCTGATAACATAACAAATTAGAAAGGAGAAAACTTCGCACTATGATCAGAAGTCTAGGAAGGAAAGGATAGGAGAAAATAGGTTTTATCTCTAGGGAAGAGGACAAAAAAGATATATCTCTCCTCTTCATTGGATGCTTAAGGAGAAACGGATAGGTGTAAACCCTCCTCTTTAATAAGATATATAATTAAAATGACAAAGTAATTTCATGGTCACACCCCCAACCCCTGTCAAAAGAACTTTTGTTTACCTGAAAGCACTTTCAAACAGGCCCTAGTATATCAGGCTCCACCCAAGCCCTTAATAAAGTCCAAAATCAGACAGGTCAATGCTCCATAAAGTATATGGATAACTTTTAATAACGAGAGCTATCTCATGCACAGATACTATATAGCTTAAGAATGAGTAGAAACTGTCATTTTGCAGAAACATAGACATAAAATGCTCCTCGTAACACAAGGGTACACGAGTACCATCTATTAGGCCTAATAACAAACAAGTCACTTCCAAATGATCCTGGCCCTAAGATAATCAAATGTTATTGACAACACCAACTGAATTCTATGTACCATCATACCATGTGAAATCAACAATAAATAGGAATGAGTACAAAGAAAATGAAGTTTACAGATGTTTAAACTCATTAAACTTTTTTAACCATGCATATATGAACATAGATGACTAAAACAACAAAGGTTGTATCTTCATGCACTTTCAAAATATGAAAGCAAAAGGGCCCTCACCGTGATTCGAAGGTATTTCTCTTTCTTGTTGTAAACAGACAAAACATATACCATCTGCACCAAAATAATCTCTTTCAGAAAAAAATAAAAAAATAAAAAATAATAAAAAAATCCATCATCCTGATGAATATCAAAAGCAATGTAGAACTATCATAATTAGGATGGAATGTGAATCAAAAAGTAGATGTAACAGAAACACAGGTCCAAGTACAGCAAAGCCAACATTAAGTTACAGGCTTACAGCTAACTGATTTTTTCAATATCCTAAGGAAACTTGTATCCACTAATTTTCCAAAACAGATTTAAATACAACATTCAACCATCAAAGAATCAGAAAGTTAATAAATAAAAATAAAAAATAAAAAATCTTTTCCATTTTTTCTGGAAACATTCTAGGTGGCACATAAGCATGTTCACCCAGCTGCCCCTAAATCATACGCATAACCTCTAAAAATATTTCTTGAAGTTCTAATTCTTTAAAGGAGTATGAACATAAATAGCACTCTGAGAACACGGTATAATCAATTACAGCACTCCTTTAGACAGGATCATCCAACAATCACCTAAAAACACATGATCACATGATCTGAGAATTAAATATTAGCTGTATAAAAATGTTAAGAACACTAGGATATAGGCAACGCTTCCACCCTTACAAATTAAACAAGTCATCATTAAAGAACCAAACTGAGCTTGAAGATCCAAAAAATGCATGAACAAGGAATCCCCCAAAATCTGCAGAAACCAACAACCAAAATGCACACCCCAAATATCTTCCGCCCCAACCCCTTTGTAATCATCAAAGGTACTCATATTAAACTCCATCCAAATGACCCAAAATATTGCAAACACCAAAGACCCCCTTGGAAAGCGTTGAACTGAATACTTAACAACTCAAAGCACCACTTTGGATAACCCAGCACGTAATGAATCATTTAAACAGCTTCAACCACAAATGTAAGGAGTGACAACAGTGAAACACATACATGATCCACACTTTCCTCCCCCTCTTAACAAAAGACGCACCACATTAATAAATCACCTTTTCAGATTCAATGTCTTTTATCCAGACCTCTTGACCCCTTAGGCGATTTCTACTGATGCCAACATATCTACTTTAACCTGATCATGCAACAATGCTACATGTTTGCAAATCACATGTATAACCCCACGGTTTCTCGTCAATTAGTGTTCAAAAACTTCCATCGACCAAAAACTCCCATCCCATCCGAGAAATAAATGATGAAAACAAACAATGCTTAGAACTTCTAACTAAATGACATATTCGGTATTAAACTAACCAACATCAAGCATCAAGCACTTCAATATTCACATATATGTATATACATTTTCACATATACATGATGTTCTTCTACATAAACAGATATATACGCGTTTCCGTAAGTAAGAAATGCACAGATACAAAACAAACAAATTGATTAACTCACATGCCCATGGTGAGTCTTCAATCCTCGATCCTCCACTCTACAATTTCCATCAATTAACAGCGTCTTGATCGGAACCTAATCAAAACACGCAACAAAAACACCATTTACATTCTTACAAAACAGTAAAAAGTTACAATGAGCTGAAATTTCATTCACCTAAAGATTCACTGAATCAAAAAGTGAAAAGGTAAATGAGAATTTGCCTGATTATCCTGAGGCTTCCGCTTGTAGTAGGCGAGTAGCCGAGACTCGAGCACGAAATACCGCATGTGAATAAAGGACCGGCCGATCTTCCTCCGCCCGTATCGTACCATCCACCCTTCGTACACAACCTTGGACGACATCGTTTCAATCCAAACGCTGCCGGAGTCCGAAATCGAAATTTCGAAACCGAAATTCTCACCGACTCGGAAGCTCCGATCGCAACCTTCGCTTCCAGCGAGACCACTCTTTCACTATGTAATATGATCACTCATCGTTCGAACCAGATTACCGAATAATCCAGCAAATCTCGACCTAGTGCTCCGAATTCCACATTGAGATCAAAGTTGGGTGGAATTTCGAATTCCTTGAGATCTAGAGGAGAGAGGGAGAGGAGAGAGAAACAGTTAACAGGTGGCGGTGTTATTCAGAAGTGGGTGAAATGGCCGAGAGCCGACTATGCAATACGACGACGTATAAGTTAGGGGAGGTCAGCGAGCGAGTGTATGATCCCACGACAGCGAATTTGAGAGTGCGATTTGACGGCCGAAAGTGGGAGATCCCACGTCAGTAAAAAAGGTGTGCCCTCGCGAAAGCTTTGCCACGTGGAAAAACGTGATGGGAATTTGGAGGTTGTGTGTGTCTTGGCGCCGTGTAAATGCCGTGGCAAAATTTCAAAAGGGGATTGTGCAGTCTGTGGATGCTTTTACGAGCATCGCGGACCGTCCGAGGAAAATCAACTCATAATTTTTTGTTTTTTAGTTAATAGAAGGGTGTAGATCACCCGAAACAATATATTATGATAAATAATTCGAATCAAACAAATGAGTTACGATCCATTTAGATGGGTATTCAAAATTCGTATTCAATTAGCAAGGTCGTCATTTAAATAGTCGGATGATATGTTGGTACTGCAATTATGAATCGTTTTAATATACATTAATTGTTATTAGTTTCAAGACTATTTCTCTTATAAATGTTGTAGAATTTCGTTCCATTTTAGTCTTGTGTAATGCGATATACAAGATTATTTCAAACACTTTGACAAATTGATAAAAGGTGTTGTCTTGCATCATATCTGAATATCAAAGTGCCTTCATATCATAGAGAACTGAATAATTCTAGACAATGCCACAATTGGGTTTGAGGTTGATCATTGTTTGAAATAGGGGAGGAAAATGGTGCTAAAATATGTAGGAGATTTTATTGTATTTCTCTATGAGGAGGAATATACAAAATACAAGGGTGATATACAAGCTAAGTAATTAATTACATCAAGCTTCTTCTCTATATTACAAAATCTCCCATTACATACTATAAAAAGTGGAGAACAAAACACTAAGCTACTTTAACTCTCATTTTCATGTTCATGCATAGAAATCACCAACGACCAACTTGCTAACTAAGCTAATTGAGATAGCTTTAATGAAAAGATCTGCTAGTTGACGTCTCAAATGTCGATTCCACAACCAAAATTGATGTTTGTCATCCAGTTTGGCACTTAGAACTTGATAATTGCTTTAACCTGAACAATTGTATCCTCTATAGTCAAGATGTACAAACCCCCAACTTTTTTACCACGACCAATTATCTTCTGAGTTTTAAGCACTTGAAAATAACAATATATGGGATAGAAGTGAGTGGAATAATGTAAGGTATCAAGTAGTTTTCCTACCAACAGAACTTTGAACTTAATATCAAGGACAAGTAGAGCATGGACTAGTGATAAGCTCGGAGTAAGAGAGATAGTGCATTCACCTTTATCAAGTGACGGTCCCCCATTGAACTAGTAATATACAGATCATGGACATAATCATGTAACTCATCAAATACTATAAGGTCATCAGTTACAGATTACTGGTCGTTGTATCAATTATCCACTTCTTGTAGTATAAACATAGAACCAAGATCTAGCAACATGAATTACAGTGATCAAAACACATAACCATAACTCAGCAAGCAATACATAAAGAAAACATACCTGCAGACGAACTAGAACCGGCTGCCATATCTGATCTCTGCAGCAAGTCACCAGGGCCGGCCCAGGCCCAGTGCGAGCAGGGCGACCGTCCGGGGCCCAAAATAATTGGGGGCACCAAAATTATTAGGGTGTTATATTTATATATGTTTTCATAAGAGTATAAATTTATAAAATTTGGTTCAATGACAAAGAAATTTAACTAGAATAGGTGGTTTTGTTGTTTAAAATTAATGAGGAGGTCTTGGGTTCAAAACACCATGTGTGCTTATTTACTTTTCAATTTTTACAAATTTCTTTTCAATTTTTATAATTTTTACGAATTTTTGTTTGGTTGTTAATTTATTTTTAATTAGTAGCTAGTAGCTATGTGTGTTGTTATTTTTAAAACATTTGTTCCAATTCAAGTCTAATATTTAACAAAGAGTAATGTGTTGACCAAATTTACAAATCGTATGACATGTCATAAAAAAGATTAATTTGGTACCCATTTATTACTTATACATATCAACTAAATACTTAAAAACATCATTATTTTTTTTACTTTTCAATTTTTACAATTTTTACGAATTTTTGTTTGGTTGTTAATTTGTCACAGCCCGTTCCGAGACGTGTTGTGAAAAGACGAAAATACCCCTGGACGGTTAAGGTAAGCTTGTGTTATATTTTGGATTAAATTCTTATTTTTCCTAAGTTTGGGAAAGGGTGAGGGCTTGGTGTATTATTGGTTTGAGTTTTGGACCACACAAACACAAGTCAAACACTCTCTCTCTTCACTCCCGTAAGCTCTCTCTCTCTCCAGCTTTCTTGGATTCACTCTCTCTCCCGCACTCTCTCTCGAACTCACCCTTCCTCTCTCTTCTTCTTGTACGGACGCACCCACACTCAAACATCCAGACACAGATCGAAGGTTTTGAGGCTGCCGTTGCATTCCTCGTGGTGAAATAAGTTCAAAGACACCAAAAATCAGGTAAGGAAACTCTCGGGACCCCGTGAAACTAAGAACCTCCGTTTTGCCACTGTTCATGCACACGTGAAATGTTGTGTTTCAGGGGATTTGAAGATCATGGGAAGCTTTAGAACTTCCATACGAGGCTCGGAGAAGAAAGATCGAAGAGTTTAAACGTAAGGAACCCTAGAAACTCAAATCTCCGACTTGGGTACTGTTCATCAAATTTTTACATAAGCTTTCTTTTCGATTTTTAGGCTCACAGTGAGCTTAGTGAGGTCCCAAGGAGGCTCGGAGTGCCTCGTTTGAAGCGTTTGGACGTCGGGATCAAGGGGTTCGAAGGTGGCCGGTTTTGGTTGAATTTTTCCCGACGAGTTTTAGAGAGATTTGAAGCTCCAAAGAGGTATAAACTTCTTCCCCTTAAGATTTGTAGCATTTTGGTGAAAATTTCATGGAAAATGGTGTAGAGACGAGTAAGAAAAGGGCAGTTGCAGGTCTGCCCAGAATCCGGCGCCGGTGGAGCTGTTCCGGCGTCTGGAGGTTGAAGATGATGCGCGTGGGGGCGCGTAGGTCCGTGACCTCCTCGGCGCGTGAGGGCGCGTGAGACACGGGAAATTTTTTCTAAAAATTTCAGAGTGATCCTTAGGTGGTGTAGATCACTTTAGTATATTCACACACCACATTTGAGTAGTGTATGAGAAGTTATTAGCTAGTTTCGTTTATGTGCTTTAAAATAACGTTCTTATAGTTGTTTCTCACATAGGCGAAACCTATCCGGACGACGAGCGTAGCCAGGCTAGACAAGGAGGCTACGATCCATCTACTTATCAGTGAGTGGGCTTTTGTTTTCCGTATATACCTTATACATTGAGTTTTCCCAGAAAACATGTGAAATGGTTTATGAAATGAAATGCCATGCCATCATACCTTTGTTATATTTCTTGAGTATGCATGATGAAATGAGTGTGCATCACGATAGTATTATGCATTATGGAGTGCCTATGCATCATGAAATTGTATGCGCATGATTGTTGGTGCTGTGGACGCTAAGGTAAGTTCAGGTAAGCCTCTGAGTGTTTAAATAAATGTTGAGATAACGAGATTGACGAGATGTTGAGATGCATCGATAGCTCATAAACCTGCACCCCCGGTGTTAGTGCTCTCGCCCAGGGCCAGGGCACAGTCTTTCACGTGTTGTTCACCTCTCCGCACCGCACGCTCGCCTTGGATCCAAGTTAGGTGCCAGTCCTGTCGTATAGACCACAATAGGTGGGTTCGACTCGTAGGTGACCCGCGATTAGCGCAGGATTCACGTGATTGTAGCACTAGAGCGTAGTAGATTACACCCAGTCTTGTCGTATAGACCACCTTGAGTTGGTTCGACATGTGTGCAGGATAGGTTGAGATGATGAGATTGATTATGAGCTATATTTCCAGTCGTGCTGATCACACGGTGGACATGATATTATCGATGATGAGTTTACTTCATTTGATGTTATGATAAGACATATGCTTGATTCGTTGGCTTAGTTTGGCATATGTTGGATTGGTTGGCATACTCATGAATTGATGATGTGACATGGCATATGTTTGATTCGTTGGCATAGTTTGGCATGTGCTTGATTCGTTGGTATGGTTTGGCATACATTTGGATTCGATGGCATATTATTGACTTGTTAGCATTTATACGTGTTCGAATCATATTGGCATGATGATTTGATAGATGAGTTGAGTATATGTATATACTATTATTTTTCTGGGAAAGTATACAGGTTTTACGGCGAGGGGTTAGAAAGTTAGTTTTGGAAAGGTTTTTGAAAGATTTGTTTTTGCCCACTCACGCTTTTGTTTTTTCGCCCCTCCAGGTATTAGCTAGCGTTGTCGGTGGCATCTGAGGCAGCAGCAGTTATTCTGACAGACCTTCACTCATGTAGGACCCTTCGGGGATGTTATGTATAAATACTCTTTATGTTCGACTACACCTAGACTTTACGCTCTGAATGTGTGTTAACACTCTTGAATTCGGTTTTTGTTTATTCGTATTTCTTACTACTTGAATGCTTCCGCACTGTGCACATGGTTACGTCACCTCACGTGATGGCCAGCATGCCTCGATCTCGGTCGGGGTGTGTCATAATTTATTTTTAATTAGTAGCTAGTAGCTATGTGTGTTGTTATTTTTAAAACATTTGTTCCAATTCAAGTCTAATCTTCAACAAAGAGTAATGTGTTGACCAAATTTACAAATCGTATGACGTGTCATAAAAAAGATTAATTTAGTACCCATTTATTACTTATACATATCAACTAAATACTCAAAAACATCATTATTTTTTTAGTCCCATATTGACAAGGTTAGTAAATAAGAAAAAACACCTCACGATTCATACAAAAACACTTTAAAAGTTTAGATGGAAAACAAAACTCTTATCTATCTACGTGTAAACCAGGAGTTTTTTTGTTTCCTTCTCACGATACAAAATAAATTAGTTTTTTCGTGTTTCTAAATTATTAAGTTTGAAGTGTTTTCTAAGTATAATTTTATCGATGTCTTACATGTGAAAACAAATAATTTTCTTGTATAAAATGAGGGCACATTTTGTGGCATCGCCCCGGACCTCAAAAAACTCTAGACCGGCCCTGCAAGTCACACCTCTCTTCAGTGTTCAAAGGCTCTTAACTAATAATAGGTCTTAGTCTGGAATTGAGCACACACTGTGAGAGCAGAGGCCACCATATATATACTATATAATCCTAGCCTTATTCCATAAGGATTTCCCTATTAAAATCCATATAGAAAAACAATTTCTATGAAATGGCAATTCAGCACTAATATGGATTCACATATCCAATCTCAATAAGACTTCCTATTTAGTCTTTAATCCTCTAACTAAGTTCACAAATTCATACTTATGCTCATATTCTTAGCAAAGAAAATTGCAGAATTATTGTCACAATACATTGTCAAATGCTTCTGTATTGACTTTACAATCCTTAATTCTGCCAAAAAATTCTTTAACCACACTCCCTGCTTCATCCCTTCAAAACATGCCACAAACTCCACCTCCATGGTAGAAGTCGCAATGACAGTTTGCTTGGCACTCTTCCAAGATACTGGACCTCCACCAAACATAAATACATATGCACCAGTTGATTTTCTGTCATCTAAATCTCCTGCCAAGTCAGAATCTGTGTACCCTTTCAGTTCAAGTTCTTCTTCTCTACCATACACATGCATATAGCTCTTGGTTTGTTGCAAATACCTCAGAACTTTCTTGGCAGCACTCCAGTGAGCTTCCCCTGGATTAGATTCAAATCTGCCCAAAATTCCTACTATGTATACAATGTCAGGTCTTGTACAAACATTTGCATACATTAAGCTTCCAACTAATGAGGCATATGGTCTCTCAGACATCTTCTTGACCTCAAAATCAGTTCTAGGTCATTGTTCCTTTGATAAACGATCCCCTTTGTTCACTGGATCATGGCAACCATTGCAGCTTTCCATGTTGAACCTAGTCAAAATTCTTTCAATGTAGGCTTTTTGAGAAAGTCCCAGTAACTTTATGTTTCTGTCTCTAGCAATCTCAATGCCTAGAACAAAATGTGCCTCACCAAGGTCCTTCATTTCGAAATTTGCCCTGAGCAATACTTTTGTCTCTGTTAACAACTGAATGTTCAAACTTGCAAGTAATATATCATCAACATATAGAACTAAGATTATGAAATGCGACCCTCTGAACTTTAGGTAGATGCAATCATCAAGTTTATTCTCAACAAAACCATTAGATGTGACCACTTGATCAAACTTTAAGTACCATTGTCTGGAAGCTTGTTTGAGACCATAGATTGACTTCTTTAATTTACAAACCATATTCTTTTTCCCCCTTTCAATAAATCCAGGGGGTTGAACCATATAAATGTCTTCTTGAAGATCCCCATTGAGAAAGGCTGTTTTTACATCCATTTGATGTAACTCTAGATCATAGTGTGCTATTATAGCCATAATGAGTCTCAATGAATCTTTTGAGGACACGGGTGAGAAGGTATCATTGTAGTCAAATCCTTCTCTTTGAGTGAACCCTTTAGCAACCAATCGAGCTTTATACCTTTCAATCTGTCCATGTGCATCCCTCTTAGTCTTATAGACCCACTTGCATCATATAGGTCTTTTATCAGACTTAGGTTCCACCAATAACCAAACCTGATTCTTGTACATTGATTCCAGTTCCTCTTTCATCACATTGTGCCACAAATTTGACTGTGAACTCTTCATGGCTTGTGAATAAGTCATAGGATCATCAATATTTCCAATATTATAGTCAGTTTCTTAGAGATAGCATAGGAAATCACTTATAATTGCAGGTTTTCTTGTTCTTGTGGATTTTCTTATTTGAGGTTGCACTTGAATACTGTCATTTGGCACTGCATTGTTCAGTGCTTTGTTGACTTGGTTCATGCTCCATTTCAGTCACTTTAGGTTGTTCCATTACTTGGTCAGGTTCTTCATTGTAGTCAACCTCAACATGTTGATCTGTGGCTTGAGAGTATACTAACACAGGGCAATGATCAATTTGGGATGTATTATTCGATGATTGCTCTAATTCTTCAAATATGAAATTCTCAATAGTAAAATCTGATACATCTTGATCTTCAAAAAAACCTTGCATTGCTAACACAGGGCAATGATCAATTTGGGATGTATTATTCGATGACTGCTCTAATTCTTCAAATATGAAATTCTCAATAGTAAAATCTGATACATCTTGATCTTCAAAAAAACCTTGCATTGTGTGTTTCTTTAATTCTTGTATGAGATTGTGCACAATAGAACTTGAACCCCTTTGATTTCTCTGAGTAACCAATGAAATAGCATGACTCAGTTCTCAGATCCAGTTTTCTTTCCTCTGGATTGTAGAACCTAGCTTCTGCCTTGCAGCTCCAAACGTGAAAATGACCAAAACTCGGTAATCTTCCATACCATGCTTCAAAAGGGGTGGTTAACATTGATTTGCTTAGGACTTGATTAAATATGTAATTGGTAGTCTTTAAAGCCTCACCCTAGAGGAAACTAGGCAACCTGGACCTTGACATCATGCTTCTCACCATGCCAATCAGAGTTATGTTCCTTCTTTCTGATACTCCACTTTGTTGTGGTGTACCAGGAGTTGTGTATTGTGCCACGATTCCTTGTTCTTCAAGATAGAAGGCAGAAGGGCCCTTCTGTTGTCCAAACTCTGTGTACCTGCCAAAATATTCTCCACCACTATCTGATCTAACAATCTTAATGGATTTGTTTAACTGTTTTTCTACCCCAGTCTTAAAAATTGTGAAACATTTAAGAGCAGCTGACTTTTCACTTATTAAGTAGGTATAACTAAATCTTGAAAAGTCAACAATGAAATTAACAAAGTAACTATTTCTACAAATGGTTTTAGTTGGGAAAGGACCACAAATATCAGTATGAATAATCTCAAGTAAATCTTTGCTTCTTTTGGCTTCAAAATTTCGAAAACTTGTTAATTTCCCTTTGAAACAATCCACACAATCTGTTGCAGTTTCAAAATTTTGTGAAGGAATCAAGTTGGATTTTGTCAGTTTAGTGATTCTTTCTTTTGATATGTGACCTAATCTCTTGTGCCAAAGGATGTAAGAAGTGCCAGTGTTTAACATTCTCTTTGTACATGTGTGTAGTGCATGATACTCTTTAAGAACAACACTACACTCTAACTGCCATAAGCTTTCAACTAACCGAGCAGTCCCCAAAATAGAATCAAAATTGTTCTTCATAAAAAGTTTCAAGCATTCATCATCCCCTAAGAAGGAAAAACCATTTTTGACAAGTTTAGAGGCTGAAATTAAGTTTCTTCTCATCTTTGGCACATATAGGACATCACTTAGTTGTAAAATGAAACCAGAATTTAATTTTAATCTGACTGATCCAATAGCTTTGACTACAACTTTTGTCCCTTCCCCCACAAAGACATTAAAACAGTTAAAACTAGCATCCTTTTGTTTTTGAAAACCATGCAATGAATTAGTTATGTGAACTGTGCAGCCAGTATCAAACCACCAAGAGTTAAATGGAACCTCAATTAAGTTTGACTCTATACATACATTAACTATCTCCTTTCCATTAGCCTTTAAGTAGTCTTTAAACAGTTCACAATCTTTTCTTAAATGACCTCGAGTTTTGCAGAAGAAACATTTGAGTTTAGCAACATTTTTCATTTTTGGTTTAAGATCATTATATCCTCTAGAAGTTTCAAATATTTTAGCAGATATAGTAGTCTTATCAGAAGGCTTAGGGTGTTTAAAGTTCTTACCTGGATTAAATCCAGCATTGTTGAACTTCCTTCCTTTCCCTCCTTGCACGAAATTCACAATTTCAGCATCCTTGCCTTTTTCTTGCCTCTGTCGAGTTTCTTCTTGAACACACTGAGCAATTAGCTCATCTACATCCCAACTCTTGTTTTAAGTGTTGTATGACACCTTTAACTGAGAATACTTGTTTGGGAGGGCTTGAAGGATCATGAAGACCAACTGCTATTCACCAATGTTAACTTTCATCGAGTTTAAATTTTCTGCAGCATTAGTCATCTTCATTATGTGGTCTCTTATTGAACCAGCATTGTCAATTTTGTAGGTTGTCAAGAGTGACATGTGTTGACTGATCTCAGCCTTCTCAAATTCCTTGATTTTTTTTCTCAATCGCACTCAGGTATTCTGCAGCCAACTCATGTCTTTCAATCTCTACTCGAACTGTGTCAGTCATCCCACTTTCAAGGATTGAAAGTGCAACTTTGTTTGCTCTTGTCCATCTTTCATAATCACCATTTTCTGCTCTAGTGATTTGATATGTGATCCCTGGTCTGGAAGTATCAATGGTTATATCATACTCATTGATGGTCAATAATAGCCCTATTTCTTGCCTCCATTTCTTGTAATTACTCCCTCTAGCGAGAATTGGAATATTTGCTAAGTTCAAGGTCTTGAGAGATATTGCAGATGTTGCAGACATAATCACAACATGAACCAATTAGGTTCCTGATTTCCTTTGCAGTTTGCACATCACAATTCTTATCAATGATTCATATCTATAGACTTAGCAACATATCGTTGATAAGCATACATAGAAAAACTGACTTATCAACAAGAAAGTATGCAACAACAGACATCCAATAGATGTCTCATGCATGATAACCATTTTCCATTGTTTAACAAAAAACACAAAAGAGCATTAGTATTTGCAGTTAACAAAGTAACTGCAGATAAATACAAGTTTAAGCATTCATGGTCTAAGGTCACTAATCAGAAGTTTCAATCGGATTTAATTCATATAGTTTTAAGATTTAACAAAATATGGAGACTCAAATCCTTGTATCGAAACATCAAGCAGACAATGACAAAATTTGCAATTCATCAAACATACCTCTCATAGATCCTATTTTAGAAAACAGTGCAGCGGAATAGTCATCCAAATCGATCAGATTGGTTGATGTAATCTTTACCAAGAAGTATGTTTTGATGAATGGTGATCTTAATCGAAAAACCCCAAATGAAGAGGAAACCCTTACGTATGGGCTTTTCTGAAAATCTGATTTTTTGCGTTTTTGTTTCGAAAACCCTTATGCCAGAAGGCCTAGGGTTCGAGTCCCCAATCCCGCAACAAAATATATATATTTCTTTAAATATCATCCATGCTTTTTGAACCTATCGGTTTTGATTACAGAATTCATAAACTTATAAACCCAAAGCTCTGATACCACATGTTAGTATAAACATAGAACCAATATCTAGCAACATGAATCACAGTGATCAAAACACATAACCATAACTCAACAAGCAATACATAAAGAAAACATACCTGCAGACGAACTAGAATCGGCTTCCATATTTGATCTATGCAGCAAGTCACACCTCTCTTCAGTGTTCAAAGGCTCTTAACTAATAATAGGTCTTAGTCTGGAATTGAGCACACACTGTGAGAGCAGAGGCCACCATATATATACTATATAATCCTAGCCTTATTCCATAAGGATTTCCCTATTAAAATCCATATAGGAAAACAATTTCTATGAAATAGCAATTCAGCACTGATATGGATTCACATATCCAATCTCAATAAGACTTCCAATTTAGTCTTTAATCATCTAACTAAGTTCACAAATTCTTACTTATGCTCATATTCTTACACTTCTTTGTTCCAATAAGATGTATAACAACAGTATGATTATATTGAGCTATTTAGTCAAAACACGAACAATAAAGGCACAAAAATACGCAATGAAATTGAAACAATTCACTAAAAATACTATTCACAACACTGTAGTAAAATCAAAGACCTAAGAAGATTAAATATCATTAATAAATCCATTTTAAGACAATGAATTTCGTACTTAATTCCCTTCTTAACACTTTGACAAAAAAATTATCATAATCACATGCATTAGAGTATCCTACCTGCTTTTTGCTTTTACTTGAAGGGTAGAGATCCTTGTTGTTCATTCATTTGTCTTTATGAGTACGTAGTGTAATCGCAATGATCATGGACATTCCCAAATATGGGGACGTCTTTAATTGGCATCTAAGATTAAGGACTTATCCATGAAACAACTGTAATGCCTCAGGTCAAAAGATTACTTTGCACAATTTCAACTAAAGAGTCGTTTGCTTGACATTCTAAGATTCCACGCAGGTACTTGAGTTGATCGCGTTCAGTGGACTCAATCCTTATTGAGTACCTAAACACTTCTTTAGAGCTTTGAGACTAGCCATGCACATCTCTATACGCAAACATAATGTGTACCAGTCATTCTAACTATTCCAAGCACCACATGGCAAGAGCCTAACAATCATGGTTCCACAATTTCTCCTGACTACCGTCTTCAAGAGACATTCCTTACGGAATCGTGACCCGTTCAGGTGCCCTCTCGAAGCACTTGCAAACCACAAGTGTTTATTTTTATTTTTTATGTACAGGATTACGAGGATAGTGGAATGACACACCCCGACTGAGATCGAGGCATGCTGGCCGTTACGTGAGTGTGACGTAGCCATGTGCACAGTGCGAAAGTAATAAAATAGAGAGAATTACGAATGAATAAAAACCAAACTCAAGGAGTGCTAGAACGGAAATAAGTGTGAATACACAATCAGAGCATAAACAGCCTAAGTGCAGTCAGCATAAGAAGTACTAAATTAAATAACACTCAAAGGGTCCTACATATGTGATGGTCTGTCAGAACCTCCGATGTAGCCTCGTAAGTCACCAACAAACGCTACCTAAAACCTGGAGGGGCGCAAAACAGAAAGCGTGAGGGGGCAAAAACAAACCTTTTCGAAAATCATTTCATTAACAACAGTTATAACCACTCGCCGTAAAACCTGTATACTTTCCCAGAAAATAGTATATACATATACTAAATCTCAACTCAAATCATCATCGTCAAAATATGTAAACAAATCATGAATATGCCATGCCATATAAACCAAATCACCAGGTAAGTAACCCAAATGCAATAATAACTGCAATATCTCATCATCTGAACTCTAGCTCATAAGTCATGCCTGCACATGAGTCGAACCCACTTATAGTGGTCTATACGATAGGACTGGCTGTACAACAATACGCTCTAGTGCTACAATCACGTGAAGACTGTGCGAATGATCGCGGTTCATCTACGAGTCGAACCCACTGAAAGTGGTCTATACGACAGAACTGTGCACCTAACTTGGATCCAAGATGAGCGTGTGGTGCGGGAGGTGAACATCACGTGAAAGACTATGCCCCTAACCATGGGCGGGAGCACTAACACCGGGGTGTAGGTTAATGAGCTCTCGATGCATCTCATCATAATCATCATAACTCAACTCCTCATCAACAACACATAAACTTACATGGAACTTACCTGAGCGCCCGCAGTGTCAACAACCATGTATAAACAATTCATAATGCATATTCAATAGTATAAATATATTGGCATGGCAATTCATTGATAAAGTCATTTAAAATGCATTTCTAGGAAAAATACTTAGCATATAGGTATATACGGAAAACCAAAAAACCCACTCACTGGTAAGTAGGCGGATCATAACCTCCGTGCCTAGCCTGGATATGCTCGTCCTCCGGATAGGTCTCGCCTATGCAAGAAACAACTATAAAAACATTATTTTAAAGCACATAAACGAAACTAGGAAATAACTTCTCATACATTGCTCAATTGGGGTGTTTGAATATACCAAAGTGATCTACACAACCTCAGAAACATCCCCATATTTTTAGAATTATTTTTTGAGGCCCCACGCGCCGGCAAGGGCACAGGCCCTACGCGCCCCCACGCGGTGTCAACCCTGACGGAAACCCTAATCGCCGTTAGGAATATTCCTTTAAACTCTAATAGAAACTAACGACATTACTTAACGCCGTTAGCATATTCCGTCAACTTTGACGGAATATGCCCATTTCTTCTCCGGCGAGTCGCCGGTCGCCGGCAACGGTCCCCGATTTTTAGAAAACCTTCTAAACGTCCTATCTTCTTCTTTTTTGCTCTATTTTCAACGAAATTAGTACCAAAATGAAGCTTAGGACCTAAGGAACAACGTTATACCTGAGTTGGGTCCTAAAACCCACGAGATCTCGCCGAAGCAAGCTCGAAAGTCTGGCCACCTCTGCAACTCTTCGTATCTGGGCTTCCCGACGTCCAAATTTCACCACTGATGCACTCCGAGCATCGTGAGAAGGTCTTAAGCCTCCTATGGTCATAGAAACCCTAAGAAAATTCACCGTTTAAAAATTGATGAATAGTGACCATACCGGAGATTCAATTTTTCCGGGGTTTACTCACGTTCAAACTTAACCAAAACAACGCAAATCACTTAAGAGGAAACGTAGGTACCTTTTTGAGCTTCAGAACGACGTGAAACCTCGACGATCACCTCGGGTTCACTGTACACTTGATGGTGCCTTTGGGTTCTCAGGGTTTTCGACGATTCCACGACCAGATAATGACATGGTTGTGCTCGTGGACCTTCAATGATCACAATGGTGATCTTCGTTTGTTCAATCTGTAAGGTTTTGGGATGATTTGGGTGCTGTCGTGCTAGATGCAGAGAGAGAGTGAGAGAGAGTGCTCGGGTCCGAGAGAGAAGAGAGAGAAAACGGTTTCAGATTGGTGTGTGTGCACGTGTATCTTCCCACAACCAATCACACAACACAAAATCTAAAACTTAGCTCCTAATTGGCCTTAAAATCAAGTTTACTACAAAACCCTAACCCTAACTCTAATCTCATAGGTTCCCACAAACTAGGAAAATGCAATTGGTCCAAAACCAACTATTTGGGCCTCTAAACTTAGCCCAAAACAATAATTCAACCCAACGATCAAGGGTAAAATCGTACTTTCACACTTTCGAGGATAATAAATGTACATAAATCAGGACGGGCTGTCATAATCTACCCCCTTTAAGAAAATTTCGTCCTCGAAATTTCAAACAACAAAATACATCACTGATACTCATAAAACAAGCGAGGATACATATCTCTCATCCGATCCTCAGTCTCCCAAGTAGCCTCTTCCACTGAATGGTTTCTCCACATAACCTTTACCATACAAATAGTCTTGTTCCTCAGCACTTTATCTTTCCAATCCAATATCGTCACTGGTTCCTCTTCATATGTCAAGTCCGGACTAATCTCAAGCGGTTGAGGAGGTATCACGTGTGAAGGATCTGAAACTTAGTGACGAAGCATAGAGACATGAAACACATTGTGCACTCTAGCCAACTTCGGATGCAACTTAAGCCTGTATGCGACTTCACCAACTCGCTCAGTGATCTGATACGGTCCGATGTACCTATGGCTTAGCTTACCCTTTTTCCCGAACCTTACAACTCTTTTCCAAGGCGATAACTTCAAGAATACCCAATCACCGACCTTATACACTCTGTCAGTGGCATGTCTATCAGCAAAGCTCTTCTGTCGATCATGGGCCGCTTTCAGATTAGCTTTAATCACCTGAACATTCTGAGTAGTCTCCTCTACTATCTCAGGGCCCACCAAAATTCTTTCGCCAACCTCTGACCAACACAACGGTGTACGACAAGCTCTACCATATAGTGCCTCAAATGGTGTCATCCCGATACTAGAATGGTAGTTGTTATTATAGGAAAATTCCATCAAATCCAACTTTGCATGCCAATCATCACCAAACTGAAGTACTGAAGATCTTAGCATATCTTCCAAAGTCTGAATCGTCCTCTCCGACTGACCATCTGTCTGAGGATAGTACGCTGTGCTGTAAAGTAGTTCTGTACCAATAGCTTCCTGGAATGCCACCCAGAACTTAGAAGTGAACCTGGGATCCTGATCCGAGATAATACTCACAGGAACTCCGTGGTACTTCACAATCTTGATCAAGAACAACTCAGCTAATTTGTTCGGAGAATACTTTTCCTTTACTGGAATGAAGTGCGCTGACTTGGTAAGTCGATCTACAATCACCCAAACGCCATCATAACGATTCCGTGTACGAGGAAGCTTGTACACAAAATCCATAGTGATATTTTTCCATTTCCACTGTGGAACGGGAAGTGGTTGTATCAAACCAAATGGCTTCTTCCTTTCAACTTTGACCTGCTGACAAACTGCACACCTACTAACATACTTAGCAATTTCTATTTACCTGGCCAATAGTAAATGGTCTGATGGTATGATACATTTTAGTGCCTCATAGATGCATGGCATATGCTGAAATGTGTGCCTCATCAAGAATTTCTTTCTTTAATTCCTCAATATTTGGCATGTACATCCGTTTATCTGGCATAAGCATTCCATCGGTTTCACGGACTCTGAGATCCTTTTTCTTCCCTTGAGAAATTGCAAAAATTAAATCTTGAACTTCCTCATCATTTCCTTGAGCTTCGAGTATACGATCAATCAAAATGGGCCTAACTTGGAAACTAGCAAGTAAGGCTTCTTCTCGTGCTTCCACCAAGGCTTCTTCTTTTTCTTCAAGTCCCAATTTCACTCCAGTGGACCTCAAATCTGCAAGAAGAGGAACACGAGATGCGTACAATGCATTAATTCGACCTTGGGACTTTCTACTCAGTGCATCAGCTACTACGTTTGCACGACCAGGGTGATACTCAATCGTGCAATCATAATCACTGAGTAATTCTATCCATCTCCGCTGCCGAAGGTTAAGATCTTTCTGAGTGAAAAGATATTGAAGACTTTTGTGATATGTAAAAATCTTACACTTCTCACCATTAAGGTAATGCCTTCAAATCTTCAAAGCGAAGATAATAGCAACTAACTCAAGGTCATGTGTAGGATAATTCATCTCATGCGGTTTCAACTGCCTCGAAGCATAAGCGATTACCTTACCATGCTGCATTAAAACACAACCCAAACTATTTAAAGAAGCATCACTATAAATCTCAAAGTTACCACTGTCGTCCGGAAGTGTCAGAACAGGTGCATGAGTGAGACAATACTTAAGTTGCTGAAAACTTTGCTCACAATTCTCATCCCACTCAAACTTAACATTCTTCCTTGTCAACCTCGTTAGTGGCAAAGCTAAGACTGAGAAATCCTGAACAAACCGTCTGTAATAACCAGCTAGGCCAAGAAAACTTCTCACTTTAGTAACGGTTCGTGGTTGCTCCCAATTCTCCATAGCCGCTACTTTTTGAGGATCTACTTGAATGCCCTGGGCTGAAATGACATGTCCCAAAAATGCCACTTCATTTAACCAAAATTGGCATTTATTGAACTTGGCATAAAGGCGATGTTCCCTCAACTTCTTCAACACCAAAGAGAGATGTCGCATATGTTCTTCCTTAGTTCTAGAGTATACCAGTATATCATCGATAAAGACAATGACAAACCTGTCAAGATAATGCTGGAATACTTTGTTCATCAAGCCCATGAAAGCTGCTGGTGCATTAGTTAATCCGAACGGCATCACAAAGAACTCATAATGACCATAACGAGTCTTAAAAGCCGTTTTAGGGACATCATCACTCCTAATTTTCAGCTGATAATAGCCAGACCTCAAGTCAATCTTTGAGAACACACATGCACCTCGAAGTTGGTCAAATAGATCATCTATGCGTGGCAATGGATAACGGTTTTTAATCGTTACCCGATTCAATTGCCGATAATCAATGCATAATCTCAAGGTCCCATCTTTCTTCCGAAGAAACAACACTAGGGCTCCCCAGGGTGAAACACTAGGCTGAATGAAACCTTTGTCCACTAATTCCTGCAAATGGGTTTTCAATTCTCTTAACTCAGCAAGAGCCATTCTATATGGAGTTAGAGATATAGGGTCCGTACCTGGAAGTAACTCAATGGTAAACTCCACATCTCTATCAGGCGGTAATCCAGGCAAATCATCAGGAAAGACATCCGAAAAATGCCTAACCACTCGAACTTCCTCCACACTACTGGGAGTAGTATCATTCAGCACAACGTGAGCTAAATATCCCTGGCACCCTTTATTCAACAACTTCTTTGCCCTCAAGGCAGAAATAACACCATGCCTCACTCCACTATGTTCACCAACGAATGTAACTCCGGGTAAACCTGGGCGACGAAAAGTCACCATCTTCTCGTGACAGTGGATGTCGGCATAGTTATAGTGTAACCAGTCTGCTCCCAAAATCACATCAAAATCCACAAGATCTAATGGGAGAAGGTTAGCTGGCATTACTACATCTTCTATCAACACAAGACAACCCGGGTAGACACAGCTAACAGAACACTTTTCTCCTCTAGGCATAGAAAACTCTAATTCATAACCCAGAGGTGTAGAATGAGGTTGAGTCAACTGAGCAAAAGTATGAGAAATGATAGAATGGTTAGCTCCACAATCAATTAAGACTCTAGCAAAATGACCAAGAACATTTAACGTACCCATTATTAAATCAGGATGGTTATGGGCGTTCTGCAAAGTAATGTTGTTGATAC
This sequence comes from Cotoneaster glaucophyllus, assembly GCA_036320875.1. NCBI lineage: Eukaryota > Viridiplantae > Streptophyta > Magnoliopsida > Rosales > Rosaceae > Cotoneaster > Cotoneaster glaucophyllus. The sequence continues at coordinate 1,987,315 of CM070060.1, forward strand.
GCCTTTGGGCCTATTGTCGTCCTCCTCGACCTTTATTAGCGTGAACACCTCGGCCTTGCGCATTACGCCTCTGACCTGACTGACTGTGCTGTCTCGACGATCCAGCACTACTGGTAGCAACATCAACCTGTTGAGGTTGTCCTCCAGACTGCCACTGTGACCCGCCGGCTGAATATTGACCCAAGCCACTCTGCTTATAAGGCATGTAACCTCCTGAGTACTGGTCATGACCACTCTGCTAATAGGGATCCAGAGGGTATTGATACTGCCCTGGAGCATAAGGAATGGGATCCCCCTGATAATGGTACGCACCACCACGACCTGTCGGAACATAACCACTAGGTCCTGAAAACTGCTGGGTCTGAACTGGCGGTGGTAAGGAAGGCTGATGTGGCTCCTGAAGTCTCTGCGGATTCTGAGGACAATACTTAGCCAGATGCCTCATCTGACCACATGTATAACACCCGCTGCTACCTCGACGACACTCTCCAAAATGTCGATTATTGCACCTACGACATAAAGGAGCGTCTGTACCACCCGACTCTCTTGGCCTCTGAAAGCGAGATCCTCCAGTGGGCCTACCACCTCTCCTCTGACCCGTGGCACTAACTAGTTCCATTTTTCTTAAAACTCTGAGTCTTTCGAGGTCTCTAAGATGACTGTCATTTGCCTTTATCGTACTTCTTCAGATTACTACCTTTTTCTTCCTCTTCTTCACTCTCACTAGGCAGGTTGTCAGAATCCTCAATCCTCAACAAAATCTCATAGAACTCTTGATAAGTAGCACAGGGTAGAATAGTTGTCAGAGAGTGCCACTTCTTCTTAGTACCCAATTTAAAGTGACGAAGCATCTCAACTGGATTAGCAGCAACTTCTTGATCATAGCGAGATAAATCAGTGAACTTCCTATAATACTCGTTAGCGGTCAACTTCCCCTGTTTCAGATTAGTGAACTCATCTTTCTTCTGATCAAGATACGCTGGAGGAATGAATCTCTTATAGAACGACTGTCTAAAATTCTCCCAGTTTGCTTTTTCCTCAGGCGACCACCCATAAGTTTCTTGATCCCACCAGGATGCAGGCTCTCTACCCAAAAACCAAGTAGTTGTCTCGACCCACCTTTCAGCAGAGAGGCTGCCTTGACTCTGCATAACCCGAAAAGTCTTCTCTACATGCTCGAGCCAACACTCGGCCCCTTCATGTCCCTCGTTACCCATAAAAGTAGGCAACTTCAGATTATACACCATTCCCAAATGAGTCATCTGGGGAGGGCGAAGTGAGCCTGAATGGCATTAGCTATAGCTTCCTCTAACTGAGCAATATCGGGGAAACTAGGCTCAACAGAATGACGTGGATCTCTACGAGGCGGCATAATTCTGACAGAAGACATCATAATGATTAGATTACTCACAAAATATGCAGGACTGCAAAACCTGGCTCTGATACCAAACTGACACACCCCGACCGAGATCGAGGCATGCTGGCCGTCACGTAAGTGTGACGTAGCCATGTGCACAGTGCTGAAGCAATAAAATAGAGAGAATTCTGAATGAATAAAAACCAAACTTCAAGGAGTGCTAGAACGAAAATAAGTGTGAATACACAATCAGAGCATAAATAGCCTAAGTGCAGTCAGCATAGGAAGTACTAAATTAAATAACACCCAAAGGGTCCTACATATGTGATGGTCTGTCAGAACCTCCGCTGTAGCCTCGTAAGTCACCAACAAACGCTACCTAAAACATGGAGGGGCGCAAAACAGAAAGCGTGAGTGGGCAAAAACAAACCTTTTCGAAAATCATTTCATTAACAACAGTTATAACCGTTCGCCGTAAAACCTGTATACTTTCCCAGAAAATAGTATATACATATACTAAATCTCAACTCAAATCATCATCGTCAAAATATGTAAACAAATCATGAATATGCCATGCCATATAAACCAAATCACCAGGTAAGTAACCCAAATGCAATAATAACTACAATATCTCATCATCTGAACTCTAGCTCATAAGTCATGCCTGCACACGAGTCGAACCCACTTATAGTGGTCTATACGATAGGACTAGCTGTAAAACAATACGCTCTAGTGCTACAGTCACGTGAAGACTGTGCGAATGATCGCGGGTCATCTACGAGTCGAACCCACTGAAAGTGGTCTATACGACAGAACTGTGCACCTAACTTGGATCCAAGATGAGCGTGTGGTGCGAGAGGTGAACATCACGTGAAAGACTATGCCCCTAACCATGGGCGGGAGCACTAACACCGGGGTGTAGGTTAATGAGCTCTCGATGCATCTCATCATAATCATCATGACTCAACTCCTCATCAACAACACATAAACTTACATAGAACTTACCTGAGCGCCCGCAGCGTCAACAACCATGTATAAACAATTCATAATGCCTATTCAACAGTATAAATATATTGGCATGGCAATTCATTGATAAAGTCATTTAAAATGCATTTCTGGGACAAATACTTAGCATATAGGTATATACGAAAAACCAAAAAGCCCACTCACTGGTAAGTAGGCGGATCGTAACCTCCGTGCCTAGCCTAGCTACGCTCGTCCTCCGGATAGGTCTCGCCTATGTGAGAAACAACTATAAAAACATTATTTTAAAGCACATAAACGAAACTAGGAAATAACTTCTCATACATTGCTCAATTGGGGTGTTTGAATATACCAAAGTGATCTACACAACCTCAGAAACATCCCCATATTTTTAGAATTATTTTTTGAGGCCCCACGCGCCGTCACGCGCCGGCAAGGGCACGGCCCTACGTGCCCCCACGCGCGGCCAACCCTGACGGAAACCCTAACCGTCGTTAGGACTATTCCGTTAAACTCTAACAGAAACTAACGGTATTACTTAACGCCGTCAGCATATTCCTTCAACTTTGACGGAATATGCCCCTTTCTTCTCCGGTGAGTCGCCGGTCGCGGGCAACGGTCGTCGGTTTCTGGAAAACCTTCTAAACGTCCTATATTCTTCATTTTTGCTCCATTTTCAACGAAATTAGTACCAAAATGAAGCTTAGGACCTAAGGAACGACGTTATACCTGAGTTGGGTCCTAAAACCCACGAGATCTCGCCGGAGCAAGCTCGAAAGTCCGGCCACCTCTGCAACTCTTCGTATCTGGGCTTCCTGACGTCCAAATTTCACCACCGATGTACTCCGAGCATCGTGAGAAAGTCCTTAAGCCTCCTATGGTCATAGAAACCCAAGAAAATTCACTGTTTAAAAATTGATGAATAGTGACCATACCGGAGATTCGATTTTTCCAGGGTTTACTCACATTCAAACTTAACCAAAATAACCCAAAACACTTAAGAGGAAACGTAGGTACCTTTTTGAGCTTCAGAACGACGTGAAACCTCGACGATCACCTCGGGTTCACTGTACACTCGACGGTGCCTTTAGGTTCTCAGGGTTTTCGACGGTGCCACGACCAGATAATGACATGGTTGTGCTCGTGGACCTTCAAGGATCACAATGGTGATCTTCGTTTGTTCGATCTGTAAGGTTTTGGGATGATTTGGGTGCTGCCGTGCTAGATGCAGAGAGAGAGTGAGAGAGAGTGCTCGGGTCCGAGAGAGAAGAGAGAGAAAAGGGTTTCAGATTGGTGTGTGTGCACGTGTGTCTTCCCACAGCCAATCACACAACACAAAATCTAAAACTTAGCTCCTAATTGGCCCTAAAATCAAGTTTACTACAAAGCCCTAACCCTAACCCTAACTCTAATCTCATAGGTTCCCAAAAACTAGGAAAATGCAATTGGTCCAAAACCAACTAATTGGGCCTCTAAACTTAGCCCAAAACAATAATTCAACCCAACGCTCAAGGGTAAAATTGTACTTTCACACTTTCGAGGATAATAAATGTACATAAATCGGGACGGGCTGTCACATGGAATCTGTGTATGTAGGCAAACTCATGGATCAATAGGACTATGGGCAAGCTGGGTAGCAATTCAATTGTAAGGCAGCTGATGCACCGTTGAATTTACCTTTCGAGCCAACCCATTTTACATTTTTCATGGATGTTCCTAGCAATGCATTAAAAGGCAAGGGCGTGGCCGAGGCGTCCAATGGATAGCCTAGCCTAGGCGCGAGGCAAAGCCTCACGGAACCTAAAATTTTAATATATATTAATATATAAGTATATTTATAACAATATAATACTTTGTAAAAACAAATATAACTATAACTAAGTCAAAGATAATATCTTCTTATTTATTACTAAGTCTAGTTGTACTTGGAAACTATGTCATATAGTCTCAAAATGTTATAATTATTTATTTTATTGTAAGCAATTATAGAGAATTTCAAGGAAAATAAGGATGAATGATCACAATTACAGGAAAATTTCAAGCAAAATAAAGGCTGAATGTTGCAATTATAAGCAATTTAAAAGGAAATAAAGGCTGAGTGGAGTAGTTATAGGGTATTTAAAATGATATAAAGCAATAATTATGAGAATTTAAAGGAAAATAAAGGGTTGAGTGGAGTATTTATAGGGTATTTAAAATGAAATAAATGGCGAAAGTAAAGGTTTGAGTGAAATATTTATAGGGTATTTAAAATGAAATAAAGGCTGAGTGAATCAATTATTATGGAAATTTATGGGATTTGGATAGAGAAAGTCTCTCCTTCTTCTTCGTTGAAACTAGAACGGTAGAAAACATTTTAGAAAACTTGGATTTTGAAGAAAAAAAAACGCCCAAATGAATGCCCCGGACGCCCTGAGGTACGCCTCCGCTGCCCAAACGCGCTCCAGCAAAGTAGAGGCGCCCAGCCTCAGAGACTGCCTAAACGCGCCCTGAGGCGAACCTTTTAAAACACTGGTGCATAGTGAGCTAAGCATCAGCCACATCTGTCTCCTAACAAGCCTTTTCATCTCCTTTTCATATTCCTTAATGATATTATTAGAAAGCTTGAAGAGTCACTCACCCTACCCATCCTGAGCACCAAGTGGCGGAGGCTCAAAAATCATGGTCCTAAAATTGCCCTTAGCTATTGTATTTAAGAATGTTCCTTTGCGGAAGGGGTAGTTACCTTAGAACCATGCCATGTTTATTTTTGGATGACTTTTAAGAATTCAAAGCGTCCAGTGTATAATATGTTGGATGCACTTATTCCATATTTAACATTCTATTTTGTAAGAGAAGATTTTTTGGATTCACGCATATGTGATGCCTAACTTTACATTATAATGCATATTTAATACGCAACCATTTTCATGAAAACCAAAAATCTCCTTTGTTATTGAGAATAAACAATTCAGTTTAAACCTGAATCAAGGCACACCCTTTCGAATTCAGAAGCTTGTTGTCTAAAGGTCGCCTATAAACACCATTTCAAGTTCTTTTTTACATCCTCCAAGAATCCAAGGTTATCTTCATCTTTTTAAACCTCTAAGTTTAGCTTCACACTTTTCAAAGTGGTGTCTAAGCGTCTATGAGATCAATTTTTACATCTGAAAAGTTTTTGATCTCCCACTTCGTCACAGAAAGCTTGTCAACTTACATGGGAAGATAATGAAGATATATTTGTTGACCTACCCTGCTGAGAATCTAATGCGCCACAAACTTAACCAAAGGGTTTGGCATCAAAGACCTTGGTCCCTCACAAACTTAACCAATGGTTTCCCATTTCCTACTGTGAAGAGAATACTCAGATACCTCAAAGGTACTGCATCATATTGTATTCAACAACTACTCAACTTCTTCAACAACTATTGAATTTCTTACAAATTCAGCTACCTAATCTTCTTATTTTGTTATGTGGCAATCTATCAACTATAACTGTACAACATTAGAAGACTAAAACGTATTGAAATTGATGTGCACTTTATCAGAGAAAGAGTTGCTAACAAAAATCTCCTAGTTCAGTTTGTGTATTCTAGTGAACAGTTTGCGCACAGTCTTACAAAAGGCCTTAGTGCTCATCTTTCAATTCACACTGTCATAACCTTATGCTTGGATCGTCCAACCCCGAGTTGGATTGGGATGTTAGAGTATACAAATACTCGATTATATCCTTAATCATCTTTATCAATAAGCTAATATGATCGCACATAAATTTACTTCTTTTAGGTCACAATTACAATTATTTATGTATGTGGTTTTATACTTTTCAAAATGTAATTTTCTTACATAAAAAAAATTTAACTTGTAAGAATTTAGGAGTCGTCGACGACTCTCTGTAATTAAAAAATAAAAATAAAAATGATCTCTGTAATACTTTTTTCACCTCTTGAAATACAAAAAAAATTAATCGTTATATCTGGGTTCAAATTTAGGAAAACTAATTAAAATGGTTTGAAAACTTTGAGTTTTAATCAAAAATGATAAAAATGTGTTGTAAGTGAATAAATCCAAAAGTAATTTTTTAGAATAAAAGTATTATTTTTGTTAAAAATAAACAGTAACAAAATATTTCGTTAAAACCCTCTTTAAATTTAGATATTTTAAGTCATGTTCGTGGAAGCAATCAAGATAGTCCTTTGAAATAAAAGAAAGGGCTTTGACCGGACGGTGTAGATCCAAGATGGACCCACCAGGAAGTAGGCACGTGAAAACAGTTAATCGACTTAACAATGCCGTTCCCCATCATCGTCGTTCTCTTTTGGATCCCCACCACCTCCGCCCATCATCATCACCACATTTACAGCAGACATTTTACTCTCCCTCGCTCGCTCACTCTGCCTTTTGCCTTTTGGGTTTGCAAAAAGCAAAACCCTTTGATGAATCAATCATACGCTTCTTAGTATTCCCACAAGTACGTCGATTTCATTTTTTTTTTCCCTTCCTTTTTGGCTTTTTCTCTAATAATATCGTGATGATTTCCCTTTACGCGCCATTCAATTACCATTTTTTAGCTACTGGTGTGAATTGTGATGCAGTTTTTCGTGTATAAAATGTTGGGTTTTGTGTAAATTTCCATTTTTTTTAACTGCCTCGATCTTGTTTTTATTTATTTTTTATGTTTTTATGTACCTGCAAATCGTAATTAGTGTTCTTATTGTCAGCTGTTGAAGTTTGACTAGGCTTTTTCTTGTTTTCCTAGTTTCTTTACTAAAGAAAGACGACTTTCAACAATTTGCTTTCTGGAAAAATTGGAAGGTGGAAAATTTGATCAAATCTTTTGCCTTCAAAATACTTCCAGAAGAACCCAAAAATCTCAGTCCAAGAACACAGAAGTCTGCCGGCGGAAAGGAAAAGAATTTCAAAGTGTTTTTCCTGGAAAAGGAAATTATTGGTTTTGTTGGACAGGAAAAAGATTGAAATCTCAGGGAGATATTGACCAAAAAGTAAAGGCAAATCTCAGAGAGGCGGACATTGATCGGTGCATATATAGATATATCCATCAACCAAGAAAGATGGGTTCTTTCAAAGGTCATATTCTGCCGGGGACTTTGTTTTTGGTTGTTGGGGTGTGGCATGTATGGGGCTCACTGGTGAGATATCTGTCAAACCCCAAGTCCTTTCGGGTACATGTATGGAACCCGGTTCCCGGTGTTGATGGGAGGCTTAAGTATTTTGAGCTTTACCTTATAGCAGTTGGTGCTTTCATTGATATGTGTATCGAGCTTTTGTATTCGACCCATCTCAAGTTCTTTGTAGATGGAGTCTTGAACCCTCATCACATGAATGATTTCGAGCACTCGGGGATGCTTCTTATGTTCTTTATCTTTGGGGTTGTCACCCTGATCTCACAGGAGACAAGGTATGGTCATGCTCAATTGATTATATTGATTGCCATTTTCTTCGTTTTTATATCATGTTGTGTAATGATTCGTCGGAAAAAGATAGGATAGAAAAAGCAATAAAGCCACTGATTCTTGGATTTTAAATATATATGAGATTGATGAAGTAGCTGCTCCGATCAATTAAGAGTGTTGCATTTTTTTACCTGCTCAAGTGGATGTTTCTATAGCACCGGAAACAAATTAACAAAATGAGTGCACATCTAAAAGTTTATTCATTTTTTCAGCTTGGACTAGGAGGCATTTGCATCCATGCTTCCTCTGTTTCTTTGCAATTTAAAGATTTTATTTCTGATGCTAGCAATCAAAATCGTTCAGATAATAGTACTTGCATAATTAGATGACTGCGGCAGCTGCTTATATGATGACTATCTGTTCTTGTGTACATTAGGTGGGGATAGTAATTTGCATTTAGATACTCCATGGGAAGTGAATAAGGGATTTCATAATTATTTGTTGTGATATATTGCAACACTTTTATCCACTATTTGTGATAGCTAAGTAAGAATAGACAAAAAAAATACCATCTTAATATGATTGCTTAATTCGTATATAATTGTGTAAGCATCAGTTTTAACTCATGAAACTTAGATATATGTCAACAGACAGCAAAAGTTTTGCAATCGTTCCCCAGGAATTCAGAGTGATGTGAAAATGTTTACAATAAAGAGGCAGATGTCTGATGATAGCACTTGTGTTTTTTGGAATTTCAGTTGACAAGAGAGAGGGGTTCCCTCTTTGATCTAGGTTCCAGTCTCCGGTTCCCTCTCTCTGGCCTACTGGTCTTCCATCAATGTTGATGCCATCATCAGCCATGGCCTCTTCAGGACCCACCTTTGGAGCAACACAGGCTCTCCCCATCACCACTTAGCTTCCTCATCTAAAACGTTGAACCCCCAGTAGATACCCTTCCTTTATCCTGATCCCTTCCCAGAAAAAGCTGCCACAGTTCTTGACCTACAGCTAAGGAGACTAATTATTCCACTAGGCTTGTTAACATAGGGTTATCCTCAACTCCCATACATTTATTCCAGTTTTCGATTCGCTCATGTTAATCGAGGAGAGCTGAGGAAGCTCCAGTAGAGCCCCAAGTCCATAATGGTTTCCAGCGGCCTGCTTGTGCCTGCAGATTGACTCATTTTCTGTGGGATCATTGTAGAATTAAATTTTAAAAAAAAAATTATTATAATGAAAGGATTCAAGTCGTCGTGCATAATATGACCATTGTAGAATTACTTTTGAAACTATTTTTATAGTTACGGGTGCTTCAAATATCACAGTGCTACCCATCAGACATTAACCCCTATTTACGCAACTGTTTGTTAATTGTTAATTATAACCGTCCTACACATCATCTATGCAATATCCATGGTTTTTCTTTTCTGTTTTTCAGTCTGTTATGCAATGACTTTGCAGTTTGCACTTATGGCTAATTGTTTTTCTTTCTCCTTTAATGTCAAGCAATTAGATTTCTTCCGATGCCTGAAGGAGCTCTTGCTCTGATTGCTGCTACAGCATTCTGTGCAGAGTATCTCCTTTTCTACTTTCACTCAACAACTCATAAAGGCCTCGAGGGGTATTACCACATCCTCCTTGTCCTCCTGATCGGGCTCTGCATATTATCAACTGTGGCTGGAGCCCTCTTACCAACCAGCTTTCCAATTGATTTATGTAGCGGTATTGCCTTAACTCTCCAAGGCCTCTGGTTTTATCAGACTGCGTTCACTCTCTATGGCCCCATGATGCCAGATGGTTGTCAGCTGAAGGATGATATGATCTCATGTCATTCTGTCGACAGTGAGGTCCGAGGTGAGTTACTTGCAAACTTCCAGTTCTTTACCATGGTTCTTAGCGTACTTGTTGCAGTTGTGGGAGGATATGGTTTTGTTGCCTCAAGATTTGGGCATTCTGATCAACGGAGCTTGCGTGCAGTATAGGATGTATTGGTTGATGATCGACATAGGGGTACGCTAGCTTATCCTTGTCTGCGTTTATTGCAATACAAGCTGTTCTTCTGACAACCTGATTTCTGTGATTTTACAGGTTTGAAATGCAGATCTACGAAAATATAATGTTTAACGGAGGAAAGATCGAAACATAGATTTTTAGATTTAGAAGCAAATGGAGATACGAGTCGTGGAGTTAGTGGCATTCATAACATCAAAATATACAAAGGGAGCTTTTTTTGTCAATAATGAAGAGGCTTTTGTTCAAGGTCATGTTCTTCCCTACTTTTCGTATTACATCACACAAAACCGAGCGTAATGTCATTCTAGGATTCATACAGCCGACCTCACTTAGTGAGAAAAGGCTTTGTTGTTGTTGTTGGTATTTGTAAACTTATTGTGATCTATATAATATTTGATGTATTTATTCAATAAAATGACGTCGAGTTGGGATTTAGCATGGGTTATAACATAGCCATCTCGATGTTGGCGAGAAATGTACAAGCAACCAAAACGCGAAGGCAAGAGATAAAGAATGCAAACCAAAACAGCAAGAACATCAAGATTTCTATAATTGTCGTCGATTATGCGTTTGTTTTGTGCCATCGATTCATTTAAATTGGGCTTAATCGCGCTTTGTGGCGTTTAAACGAAAGGACGATAGGATTATCGTCGTACAAATGCACATAATACTAAAGTTCCAGAGATACTCAAGGTGATTTAGCCTTCAACTGCTTGATAATGGTATTAATATTCAAACAAAAACTAATTAAAACTGCATATCGCTGCTTCACACAATTCACAATTTATTGCCAAACCTGTTTGAAACTAAATTTAACGAGCCGCTTGTTTTGACGTAAAACCAAGAAATACAAACACAACACTCACTTTTATGTTTCTATTATGTAAAACCAGCTGGGTAAACCTTCAGCTGATCGACTTCAGCTTTTCCGCTTCAGCCGCTTATACAAAGAGCAACTGCTGCCCGTTTGCTTTCCACAGTATCATAGATCGAAATAAATTAGGAGAGAATTAAACATTTCAAGTCTAAGGCACACAGCATATGCACAAAAAAGTATTTTATAACACGCAACGTAGGAGACTGTAAAGATCAGTAGAGTTCATTTCATTCAAATATGCTTCCCTAATGGGATCTGCAAACCGGGTTCAATAAGGAACAACGATGGATTCTATAAGCTCCTGAAGTGGAGCTAGCTCCTTCTTGTCAATTAGCACGAATTCCTGCAAAAGCGCAGTATAATGGAATCAGCCTACGAGTTTACCAAGTAGGAACTTTGTCCATGAAATAAGATAAAACCATGACTATTATGCATTAGTAATACCACTCTCCTAACTATTATGTTCTTACTCCTCGAATCTAATTTCTATTGGATAACGATAAGGCCATGACAGGTGTTCAAACAACTAGCAACCTATACCACTTTATGAATTGAATGTCTGTCTCCCAACTGATGTATTTTGTGCCAAAAAAAGGAGACGGAATCTGGAACTCACTTGTTCTTACATTGAGCATATGCACTGGGGTCTGAGGTAGTAGTTGGTTGAGGTTGCACGGGTTAGTTTGGGTTTTTCCTCAGTTACAATTCAACGTTGTTTGCCAAAAGTCACAGATTCCTTACAGGCTCCATCCTCTCTACCCTGTAGAGATATTTATTTTCTATAATCTTAATAGATCGGGAAGCTGCTGTAGTTGAGAGTTTTGACTACAATGTCAGAGGTGTGTTTTGGTTTTGTTTCTATGAGTTGTAGCAAAACGTTAGTTGACCTCTTGTTCCCCAAGCCTTTGTACTCTATTTTATGACTATTGTTATAAATTCTAGTTACCAACAGCTAGACCACAATCTATAAGGCGAATTAAGAATATAATCAATTTCAGAATGTTATCAACGATATCAACAAGATACAATGATTAAATAAATAAACGTACGACTAAATATATTTCAAAAGAAGAGAAAAGAAAACAGTTATTGCAATAGGAAGAGTACTTACACAGGTAAATAATATGAAATGCTTGAAGCAAGTATTTAAATGGGCCTCCTCCTTAAGGCTCACAATTTTCTGGAAATGAGAGTGATATATGTGGGCATATACACGGAACAGTCTTTTGAATATCGTCTTCACAACCTCCCTGAAATTGGGGGGAAATGGTGCACCTGAAAGACAAAGAAAGTGAACAGAGAAAAAATTATATTAGTCAGATGAAAAACACAATATTGGGAAAAAAACGATATTGTCATAAATAGCATTACCAAGTTTTTGGGGAAATATGGATTCATCATCAAGTTGAGATTCAATCCAGTCCATTAGATATTCAACATATTTTGGAGCCGAAACCTCAATCGGTTTCTTAATCTGTACACCATCTGCCCACCTATACTCATACCTGTACAGTTTTAAAAAACAGAAGCTGGATTAGAATACAATTATAGAAGGCGTAATTTGATCAGTCGTTAAAGTTTTCCAAGCCATCGAGTAAAAAGAGAAATTGGGAGTACATAACTTTTCAAAGGTTTTACACGAAAAAGATGTAGAAATTTGCTGGCAATATTTCAATACTGAATTTATGCAACAGAAACTGAAAAGTAACTCTAGAGCTAGCAGGCAAAGGTTGGTTCGCAGACAAACCACATTCTGAATGACCAGAATGATGTAGGAGATTATGCAAGTACCGGGTTGTGGGTGCTGAGAGAAAGGTATACAACCCAAAAGAGAAAGGGGAAGTTGAGGCATGCAAAGGTCCACATACTGTTTGAAAGAGGAGGTTGGTTTCCCACAAAGCAGATAGATTGGGACAGGGTGGTTCAAGGCGTAGAGATAGGGAGGAGCTTCATTCATTTTCTCTTATCTAAATAATATTGATATTGAATACTTGATCCTTTTCATAGTAGTGTTGATGACCTGTGTTAAACATTTCAGTATTAAAGTGTCAAATTAATAGTTTATTTTAATATCAATATGTGAACACCTAATCGCAAACGGAATCAATTGCTATTAATTTCAGAATTACTATAAAAGCTTTCTGAAACATCTTGTACTTAGTGTGTTTCCACGTTCCCCTGGAGACTTTTGGTAGACAGACAAGAAGCCAGTAACACAATGGTAAAAAGCCCAGATTTAAGAAAAGAAAGAGCAAAACGGTTTAATAAAAGAAAGATATACTCCCATACTTGGGGCCTGCAGTCATTGTAGGACAATTCTCTGGAGTACAGAACTCTGTGAGGGTACCGTATAACAAGTTGACCTGATTGAAGAAATCCACAGCTGAAATTTAAACACCGACGACAAGATTTTAGAAATAGAGTACACAAGAGGGATTGAATTAAATAATAAATTGCTGGAAAGGAGGTACTTGAATGTTGTAATGAAGATTATTTTTCCTAAAAGACCGGATAAAATGAAATTCACATAATTGGTGCCGTTTTTTATTTTTTTGTGATTTTTATTCTTTCAGTCGGGTGTGGGGACATGAGGGAGGAGATCAGATGTGAAGGAAGGAGCAAGAATACGTAGAATGGTCTTTGTACTTAGTTTTAGTTTTATCTATTCCTACTTTTTTGTTCCTCGCCTCTCATTTTTCTTCAGTACCTTATTTCTCTCCTCTTTCTCTTCTTTAATTGGAAGAAACATAAAAGGAAGCCCTACAGTTTTCTGGTTTTTGTCTGGAACACAGTAATATTAAGAAGTAAAGTCACTCCCTTTCAACTGCTTTTTAAAGTCTATCTATTTTCTCGTAATACTTTCTAAGAGAAACAAATGAAAATATAAATATAATTTCGGATAATATCTCAAGTTGCATCCAAACAAAAAAAATTTGGAGGAAAGAGTCCCATTTTCATGTAAATCCTTTTATATAGAAACTTTTACTGTCTAAAACATCACAAAACAAGCTAAACAGAGCTTTATGCAACAACCATGTGTTCTTTTGATAAGAAACAAAACTTTTAACCACATATCAACCATATAATGAACTAAACAAACTAAAAATTGACAGGCACTAGTTTGTGATGTGTGTGTGTGTGTGTGTGTGTGTGTGTGTGTGTGTGAGAGAGAGAGAGAGAGAGAGAGAACTGTTAACAGCAAGCCATTCATTTAAATCTTCTCCAGTTGGAAGTTTTACAGCCTCTCTTAGGTTGCCGCTACCAAGTGTAGCATCAATATGCTTTCTCAGCTGAGCACCCTGCAAAGAGAAAAAAAATTAATGAACGAATTCAGTTACACTGTATGAATGTAGTATAAGATCCAAACAGCTCTTTCGTTGTTTTTCTTTTTGGATTTTTAGTCCCAGTTACTTTCACTTTGCATCTTTAAATTACAACTTCGTGAATGCTCATTTTCTGATTCAATTCAGGTTCTAAACACAGTTAACATGCTCCTTTTCTCATTCCAAGTTGTCCTTAATATCATTTAAGAGATTTAAATCTCACAGGTACAGGTTTAAACCATACAAATTTCAAGTTTTAAATCCAACATCATGAGAGTTAAACACTAGGAGAAAATATATGTAGTAGCAAAATGCAAGGACAGAAAAATTTCAGAGTACAATTCAATTTGTAGTAAGGAGAATCAGATGAGAAAAGAAGAAAGTTACATTAGAAATTATGCCCATATAATGTGGGTATAAACGACCACAAAAACTCAATAAAAGTTTTCTATTTTGGAAGAACGATGTACCAATATAGAATTATAGATACACATATAGACTCAGGGAGAAAAAGTTGAGCAAAGGGGAACAACCTTACTCCCTGAAGGTGCGCTTTTTTTCGGGCGGAATGTCCTCTGGTTTCTGCATCATTAGCAAACTTCAGTTTTACAAAATTGATAGTGTCTAAAATCATAATGTACTAAGCAGCTCAGAAGAAAATAAAAATGCATTTATGTACATGCACATACTAACACAGGAAAATAAGCAGAGGGGTAGAGGGAGTGCTTAGAAACTAGAAAGTTGGTGACATATTAAATTATGGGTTTCTGGTTCACACAGCCCGTGATAATATATCTACTCTTTGAACTTTTTAATACATACGCATGTCTTGATTTTTCCATTCATTTATCTACGAAGTAATAACTACCGAGAGATTAACTAAACAAGAACATGTTCATTTTCATAAACCCTAAATTCTTTGATCTAGCCTCTTCTCACAGCAATGTACTCTTTTGTCATTTACGTTTACAAATTGCCTTCTACTATTCTTTTATGACAAACACAATATTTAGTAAGAGGAAATGCAAGGAATACAGGAAGCATGAACAGGTAATCTACACAGCACATAAAACAACATAAGAAACGGAAAAACCATAGGAAATGGAAAAACCAACGAAAAAACCTAAACCAACCGACAGAAGAAAATCTCAGGTTGCCCTCAGTTCAAAACTTCCCCTCCAATCAAGAAAATCACATTCATGAAATGTTTTGACAGAGAAGCCCAGACAGAAGCAAATAGTCTAACTCTATCACAAATTGCACCCACTTCCTCTTCATTGTCAAATCCCAATAAACTAATCAGCTTTATTCATTTTTATTTAAGAAACAATTTTTTAAATTCTAAAAACCAGTACAATCAAATATTACAGGAAACTGCCACCTACAAAAACAACAGTATACAGCAGAAAAAGGAATGTCCATAGATCGAACCCACCAGGAAAACCCAAACGGAACATTGTCCTGCAAACTTCCATGCCTTCCTCTCCAAAAATGTCAAAAATCCTACTTTCCTCTACAAGAAACACCACCAAAAATCAGACAAAACATCACACCTCCATAAGATAAGACTTCAACCCTTTTACATCCCCGCAAAAACCTTAACCTTTCCAGTGGATGAGAATCCTCTCCAAAGGAAACCCACACAGCCATAACACAAGCAGCTCCCCATTTTTCTTCACAGAATCACCCACCCTAAACCACCCTCTGCTTTCCTTCTAGATATTACACCCAAACAAATCAATCCTTTCTCCCTTCCTCAATACCTTCCGCCAAGAAATTGCCATAAACTCTGCTAACTATTTTGCTACTTTACTAGATTTTTATAGAGAGACAGATAATAAACTGGCAAAGTGCACAACGAGATTGATGTAGAGGGGCGGGATCTCTCAGTCCCATTCCTGATCAAATAACATCTCAAAAGAATGTACAAAGAATGGGATCTGGATTTATCTGCAGATGATGATGATGTCCACTCCTGGCTCTAAAAAAAAAGAGCTTTTTCCACCTGCCACAAAGCTTCTTTGCATGCGACATATCAATCCCATTTCAATACCAAGGAACGACAACATATTGAGTACACAGTTTACCATCCATCATGGTCCAAACACCAAATCATCATTATGAAAAACTATGCAAAGAAACAACAGAACTTCCAAATAATGCAAAGACCACGCACAAGTACAACCCATGTGATGCATCAACTATAATGCTGTTACTATCTATCTATCAAGTTATCCACCATCAACCCTCTTGCCATTATTATTTTCCTGAGCTACAACGCCCAGAAATAAGCGGGTTCTATCACCAAACTCCATCATCCATCACTATTACTAAAATTTAATAACTAACAGCGGCGAGACGAATAGAAATCATCGACTTTCTTTAATAAGCTATCCACACCTTCCATATATTGCATTTACAGAACCCCAACAGTATCAGTGATTCAGTATGGTAGAATAACAAAAAAGATAAAACCCATTAATCAACACCAAAAAATCCAAAAGAATACATCCAAAATCACAAATTTCATAGATCAAGTAAAAGGATTTCGAGCATAACACATCAGGAATCAACTGATCAGAAAAGAAAAATAAAGAAATAGAAACATCCATCGAAAGATTCAGAACCAAAAAAACACCAGAAATGAAACAAGCATGGAAGAAAGATCCATTTTTGGGGACATAAAGGAGATATGCAGATCAAAAGTTTGTACTTGCCTGCCCAGACCGAAGAGACTCATGGCTCCAAAGCGAGAGAGGGAAGAGGGGTTTGTGTATTGTCAGCTTCCTTCGTCCTTCTTAAAATACGATCGGGTTGGAAAAAGAACAGGCCGGCCCTTACTTCTTTTGTGAACCCCAAAACAAACAGAGGAAAAAACGTTAATTTCACAATTGCCCACTTAACTTTGACAATGTTTTACTTTAGTCCTACGGGTGTTTAAAATGGTTTTCACTTTTGGTAGTGATGGTGATGGAGGTCGATTTCACGAGTAAAAATTGTATGTTTTAATGCCTCGGGTTGATTCCAGGTCGTACAAAAGGCCCAAAATGAACAATGAAATAATAACGGTTGGAATCAAATTTATGCATAATCGTTGGTATATGAATAATTGTCGGAATTCCATGGGGGGCATGTGATTGAAACCGGAAATGATTGCCTACCTATTCCCTCACCGAAGAGAGAGAATCAAATCACGTGTAGTTCTGTGTGTGTTGTAAAAATATGAGCCTTATAAGAACTCTGACTTGGGTATTTATAGAGATTTCGAGAATCCTTGTAAATAAAGTAATCACTCTTAATCTGAGAGAGAATCTAGAAAGATAATTAGTATAAAATAAAGCTTGATTGCTACTAGAACAATGTTGAACATGCTGTGTAGATAACGGATCATTGCAACGATGTCCAAGCTGTTGTAACGCTAGACATGTTATGGTATCTTCGTATCTGTTGCAGCAGTGGGGTTTTTCACAATTGGATTGAGATAGTTGATTCCAAATTGCGGAGTGACTAGATCTAATCGGAGTGATTGATTTGAGTCTTAGTAGATCGAATGTCCAGCGAAGTTGCCTTTCAAAGTGCGTTGTTGCTTCAATCGGATCTTCGAATTTCTGAAGTCGAAATTGTTGTTTCTTGTGCACCGTCTGCAGGCTAAGTGAGCGTTGCAACCCCAACTTGTCATGTCAATTTTGGAGAATCGGAATGTTGTGCCCCATATCAGATCGAATTTGGTTCGCAAGTTGTGCGGAACGAATTAACATCTTGACGGATCTATAGTAATTTTGTTATAACACAATTTATAAGTAGAATCATGTTGTTCCGCTTAACGGAGCAGATTCAAGAAATGTTACGATTGTGGTTACTCAAGAGGATCTCTCTTGGCACCGGAATTGATATGTTTACCCCTAGGAATCCCTTAAGCCATTTAGGCAGCGTGATCCATTGCATATAAGTTAAGACCAATGTCTGTTGAGTACAGTTTTGTGAGATATTCTTGGATAAACTTTTGGATATCTTTTCTCTAAACCAATTAACAAAGTTGTCTGTTGGATAGTTCATTATAATCGTCTAAATGTGATTTGCCTAAGATAGAGGAAATGAACACGATATAAAACTCAAGAATTAAGTCTTTTGAGACACAAGCTAACACTCTACAAACTTGACAACCCTATTCCCACACCAAAAGAGAGCTAGGTTTTCTCCTTAAGTCACTTATAAGAAGGGACTATATAAAGGAAGTTATAAGCTTAGCCTCATTAAGGGTTATGTAATTTGGAGAAATTGGAGAAGCATCACTCTCCATTTTCTCTTTATAAGGTTGGCCACATAGGGTGGTGTTGCTAGCACCACTCTCAACCGTATATCACTCATCTCATCTTCACATCTCTCCTTGGTGAAGAGACTAAAAGACCATCAACTTCGGTGGCTTTATGGAGATTTTATTCTGTCATCCAAATCCAAGGATTCAAGGGGCAAGGTAATGAAAGTCGTTTCATGAGTAAATAGCATTTGCTTATGCAAAGAGATATCTATAAAGGTAAAATGAATTCTCAACTATTTCTTGTAATTTGAGTTGAGTTTGGTTCACCACTTACTAAATTTTGAATTTCATGGTTAAAGATTGGTTTTTTAGTGCATATAAACAAGCATTCGTCTTTTAACTGTTAAATGATTTATGTATGTTGCTCAAATAATCTTTGATAATAAAAATTAAAAAAAAAATCACAAAATTGTAATATAAAGGTTAGGTCACGAATTAAGAATTAGGTACTCAGTTGTGTCGTTGGGTGAGGGAATCTTAGCATTGTTGTTACAAAAATATCCAAATAGGAATGTAGGAAGATTTCCATCTCTGACAAAAAGAAGGAAGATACTCCCATCTTATCAAACAAACCAAAACTAGATTCCTATGTGTAGTCATATATACAACGTACTCTCTGTATTTTTCCTTTCTTTTTTTTCCTGGTTTGAGGGGTCAGAGTCAGGAGTCAGGAGTGCAACCCAAACCCCCCAGGGTCTCCAAAAGGAGCCATACCCTTTCCTGGTTTGAGTAAGAGGGAAAAATAGTACGGATAGGAGACAGTCAAGCACTGCTGCAAACCAGCTAGGGCAAGTGACTAATCGGTTTTTCTCCTGTCTGTCTTGGGCAGTGAGTATTGAGTAAGTTTCACCCACAGGATATAGATATATATATATATATAACTGGTTGTTGTCGATTGTCAGCTAGCTAGCATGCTTGGGTTTTTTGGTTTTATAAAGGGTTGATATATTTGATGCTTAATGCATTGGCAATATTGTCACTTGTTTGCTATATTCTTGGGAGACCCCTTTCATCACCTCCTATTTGAACGGTTACGATTAAGTTACTTCAATATTTTATGTTAATTACAAAAAGTAGAGTGTGAGAGGAGAGGAGGGAAGAAAATGAGAATAGGAGGAGAGATAATCCTACATTATATTCCTAGCGCTAATAGGGATAAACAAAACCCTAGCCTCTCTCTCTGACTTGGTTGTATTCATTATAAATGGAAAAATGGATTTTGTAAATATACAAACAGATGAATCAAATGCTGAAAGTAAGAATTAATCAGTTGTTGCGCAGAGTTGACGTGGTAAGCAGGTTAACAAGTTTTTCGAACTCCCAACCTTTCTTCCTCAAGAAAAAGAAAATAAAAAAGATAACAAAAGTGAAAAAAAGAAGTAGAAAAGTATATGAAACATGAGGCATGGTCGATCGTGGACTATGACCACCTTTTAACGTTATAGGAATGTTTTGTTTTCAAGTTAACAATGGATACTTGGAAAACCAGATTATAAAGCCATTCAGCGACCACCGCTAAAGTAGATCTCTGTATAATATGTCTTTTGAAATTTTGTTCACATGTAAAACACTACTTATTAACAGGCCCCATGTTAAATAGACGAAATAACATGAAACAATAATATTTTCATTCATAATTTAGGATAAACTTAAGGGATTTTTTTGGGTATTCCAAATTATACCAAGTAGTCTGACTTTGAAACAATCTTCATGGTTCAATTTCTTAAAATCAACATTTTAATTTGGTAAAGTCGAACTTCACCGTTCATTATCCAAACTACCGAAGAATAATTAAAAAAAAAACAAACCAAAATAACAAGCTGACATTGTCCACGACAAGTTAACTAGCTAAGACACAAACCTGATACTAAGTAACCAAAAGAAAGCACAACCAATCAATCAAAACAGAACACTCATAAGAATTAACCAAAATAAAACCCCATATAAATATAATCAACTATGATCGTAGAGTTAATCAAATAATAAATTATTATTTTAACGTCATAATATACTTCTTTGAGAGAAATCTGTGTCACTTAGATTTGATAAACACCATGTCCTTGAAGTGCCACATTCCACAACCACCTCCCTTTTAATGTAGAGATTTTTCAGTGTGACCGGAACACGGGGTGGTACACCACGTATCACTATACAAATAGTGGAATATATGTGTTAAAAAGTTAATAACTTAAATATTAAAATTTTCCACCGCTTATAAAAACAGATGGTGTACCACCCGTATTCCGGTCACAATACAAAATTTCTTCTTTCGATGAATACTAAAATATTGGGTTTATCATATGGCATGCACATCATCTAGCATGCATGCAGGAGACACTAGCCAACTCGAAAGAGATAGCACACTGTATATTTTGTCGAACATGAGGGCAAGTTTAGGGGACACCAAGGAGTCAAAATACAGCGTCAATGGGAGATATTCCAAAGTCTCAAGGGGTCCTTTGATACCTATTGCATCCGCCAGTGCTTCGCTCTCTAGTCAAACGATCAATCTAGCAGATCGTGCATGGATCGAAATTGTTGTCTCATACGTTCTACCTCACTCTAACAAGGTAACAAATACAATGTTAATGCATCCGCTCTTGACATCAACATATAGGGATAATATTTGCACGTATTCCATTTGGATGCACGTGCAACCCTTCCAAATAATGTATTTTTACTTTACAAATTTTATAATTAGAATCGTCTAATTTCTTAAACACCATTAGTAGAACAAATCATTTGAATTAAAAAGCGTTTAGTTATTTAACAAATATATGCTTTACTTAGTTTATATTAATACTGTCGATTTGTTTCATACATTCACCCCCTCCCCCCCCCCAAATAAAAAATGGGGAATATTAGAAAGGATGAGTTTTCTAGTATAGTTCCATTCTCCCTCAAAATGAACATAACGTTTACCTTTAATGTACTTAATTTTTTTAAAGAAAAATGCGATATTTCATTTCATTTCCAACCTTCCTCCTCCCCAAACCCCCTCCCCCCCACCCCACCCCCACCCCCCCGCCCAAAAGAAAAACAAAAGAGGAGCCGAACATGTACTGTCTACCAAACTCTCTAAGAGTAACGGGTACTAAATTGTACGTGGGGCATTCGTTATTAGTTTTATCGCATTCACGAAATTGCTTAATTGTCAAAAATTGTTTATGAGAACTTACATGTCTAGTTACTCTAATTAACTTCACAGGTGAACACAAAATGGAGGGATCTTCTCCTTTTATAAGGGTTCAACAAGTTTTCCCCTCTCTAATTTTAGTCATCGATGAATAAATCAAATAAAAATAACAGAAAAAAAAATTAATATGAGCTTGTGAGAAAATTAAGAAAGTATGTTTATCATTTTCCTTTAAAAACAAGAGGGACGTGTAGAAGTCAAATTATATGAAAAAAATAAAGGTAAAATGGTCAAAATAATACAATTATACACTTCTAAATTATCAGCTTTTCAATATGTTGTCTTTGTTGACAATCTTTAGTCGTTATATTGTCGATATTTGATGGACATGTTCTCAAAATTTAACGTCGATCAGATTAGTACAAGACATCCATAGATATAACCGCAAATCAATGAAATTCCATTTCTCAAACTATACGTGTTACAAAGAACAAACTCAAATGTGAGCCGCGTAATCCCAAAATTCCAAATATAACAAGGAGGAATGGTGAAGGGCAAAAAAGAAGACCCAAAGACAACAATACGAAGGCAAAAATGGACACATCTGGGTCTCCCATCCCTTGTGAATGAACTACCACCCTCATGGCCCATCACTATATAAGATGGGAAAGGTAATAAAAAAATTGTAATTTAAAGTGTTAGACATATAAGGCTGTGTACGATACATGTTCCCCTCAACCCTCGCAAAGCGGGAAGCCTTGTTAGCTTGGGGTCGCCCTTTTAGACCATATAACGTCAATTCAATTTCCAACCATCATTAGTTCCACTGACTCCATTGAAATCTTCTATTTTCCAGCTTTCTTGAGACATCCAGATGCATCTTCAAATCTTTCATGCCTTCCACCAGAAATGTTGGTCATGCAGTGTTAGAATTTAAAGGTATTGTGCTTGTATTCTTTCTCTGTTTTCTTCCCACCATGTCTTCGCATTCATCTCCCCAAACCTTTCGCGGCTGTGCAAATAACAGAAATAAGGTCATGAGCTGCCTCTCCGCCAACAAAATGAGAAATTACAAAATATGAATCATGAAAACAGAATCGAGAACTGGTTGTATGGAAAAAGGAAGTAAATGTTGAGCAAGAAAAAACTAGGTTTCTAAGCATGATAAAGAACTAGATGAATGGAAGTAAATGCAGTGAACTTGTAAGTACCATATGAATGACTCAAATTAGAAAGTGAATGAAC
Organism: Cotoneaster glaucophyllus; assembly: GCA_036320875.1. Lineage (NCBI taxonomy): Eukaryota > Viridiplantae > Streptophyta > Magnoliopsida > Rosales > Rosaceae > Cotoneaster > Cotoneaster glaucophyllus. The sequence goes on from CM070060.1 coordinate 2,009,961, forward strand.
ACTGTAGTGGATCCATTACCTGAATCTGACACGCCTGAGCTCCCGAGTGCCATCCGCTAGCTGCCTAATGGTTATATACACCCCAGGCTCATCCTCCTCAACCCATTCCGACTCCACTTCACTAGCATTGCTAATTGAGACTGAAGCTTCATCTCGAGAGGAGGTTGTTGTCCGTGATGCATCAAAAGATGATGCCTCTCCCTTGTGGCCACCTGCTCCATAAGCACTTGACCCACCAGCATTATAGTAGTGACCACCACTGCCACCACCATGATCCAAACCATCAGAGGGGAAATACCCTCTACTTCCAGTTCCAGACGGTTTATAGTTGTGCCTCGGTGTCCAATCTTTGTTCACTGATGGAGCCATAGGGCTTTCCATGGCAGATCCCATCCTTGAGTAAGAAGAATCTCTCTGCTGCTGAGTACAAGCGGTTAGTATAACATTTTGGTCTACACGAACTTCATAAACCACCATGAACCCTTTTCATTTCTAGTGTCTAGAGCAGAGAACACTATCACAAAAACATGAAAAAATGATAAAAGAAACAAAGGGATGGCTGCAACATTAATTTTCATTACCTCATCTTCGGACCTTGGGGGAGTGTGAAGAGCTTGCCGGTTGAATCTCTGGACATTGTAGAGCTCCATGATGCGGTCATAATTCTCACCCCACCATCGCTGCGCTTGCCATTTGTTGAACATCTCTCGGCTTCAAATTTCAAATCATATATAATCAATTTATGGCACATAGGTAATCAACATTCAACAACTAGATTTTACGACATTTTCAGAATCACAGCCGCATCAAATTAAAGTCCCAAAACATTATAAATGTTCCGCATACGCTCCAAAGAGATATGCTTTTCTGTATAATTGAAGGTCATTGGCACCTGAAACGAATTCGTGTTCTGTATAATTGAAGGTCATTGGCATACCTGAAACGAATTCGTTTGAGATCATTTCCCCCATTAGGAAGAGATACAAAAGTAATGTGTACGCCGGGTTCCACCTGTGCCATCCACTCCTTAGGCTCATCCTCATCCTCTAGCACAACATCACAAGACTGTGCTGATATTGATGGACGATCACCGCCACCATATGGTCTAGTAAATCGAGAGTCCGATCTTGCACCCAACTGATGATTAGAGGTGAAGTCCCAAGCAGGTGTAGAACTTGTGCTTGCACCTCCCATATAGGGGTACGGCATCCCTTCAGAAGCAGTATCAAAATCCGGGTACCTCGGCCGTCCTTTCTTATAATTGCTTGACCCTGTGCATGGTTTGCATTGCTTGTACGCACCAGAGAATTTCAGTGCCATATCCTTAATCTACAAAATGTTAACAAATGGGGTTGGTCAAGCGTCCAAGAAAGCTATACAATGATTAATTGAGACATACAATTTATCCCAGTTTTTTTTTCAATAGTTTGGGACTACTGGGTAGTCCAAAATATTAACAGGTGAAGATTGACTCTAAGAAATGAAACGGCGAAGATTGTTAAAACAGTCGGGCTATTTGGTAGGTTAGACGCCCGAAGACAAACCCCATTCTATCACTATGAATTTTCCATGTGAATAATGTAGAGTAGGTTTTGAATATTTTGCAGAAAAATAGAAAAATTTCCTCCAAAAATATAACATAGAAATGGAAGAAAACAGTTTATATGTGATAGTTCCATGTGAAGAAGCAAACATTTTACTTTACATGTAGTTTATCTAAGTGTAGTAATGTGATGCACAGCTCATAAGCAAAACAACAATTACTGTGGAATAATGGAAAGTGTAAGTATTTATTTGGAACCAAATTTTTGTGATTGGTCTTGCCGAGACATCCATACACAAAGAGATTCTTCCATGTCACTTATTTATTATGTGTCACTCGTTTATTGAACGAATAATGCACTTTTTAAATACACGGCAAGCATTTACAAGTCGGTGACTCCATTAAAATTAAATCTCATTTTCACGAGAGGAACTCTGTCGTGTGGATAGGAAAAATGTGAATTCTCGATGAGGGTATAACATACCGCCGGTGACACAAAAGAATCTTTCGTGCAGGTGGGTAACGAACTGTAGCATTCCTTGTGTTAGAAAAGTGAGTCGTGCTAGCAACTAGAAAAGCCCCAAAGTGAAGGCAGATGATCAAACGAAATCTTGGATGATTTTTTGTACTTTCTTTTCTTCTGCTATAACATGACCCGTCTGGGTCGGGCTGTCATCTACTGGATTTGTATTTTCTATGTATTACTTTAGTAATGCAGTGATTAGACAAGAATTCAAAGGTGGGTCACCACCAAAGGACATCAATTAGCAGTCTCCCTTTTTTCAAATTTAAGTTACCATTTGTCTTTTCTCGACACCCCAACCAATACCAACCCATCCATTTACTTATTCTGGAAACTCATACTAATTGACGTTTTAAATGTAATTGCAACTTTTTACTATACATTTCCTACATATTTCTTGATAAAAAAAATAAGAGCTTAAATTAATCATTTTCACGACAATTCAGACTAAATAAATGAAAAGTAAAAAAATTAGGCCATAATTAATATCAAATGGGAAGTGATTTAGATTGAAAAGGAGAATCAAGATGGGCAAACCAAGTCGGTATCATAATGTTTTAATCATTAATATATGTTTAAAATAAAAAAAAAATCAAGAATTTTTGAATCAAGTCAGATAAAAACATTATAAATCAGACCCAAAAAAATTCGGAAATGAATATAAAAGTCACGTGTGTAGACATCGTATGATAAATTAATACGATATTACATGGATTATATATTCTAATGACATGATAGTTTAAGTATATGTGTCCCACCATTCCTCACTTAGAGGCCAGTGTCTACCTGGTTTTTTTATTCAAACAAAATAAATAACATATGGTACTCCGTTTTTCATAAAAAAATAAATAACTTTTAGGTGCATTCCTCCGAATTGTTCTATAAAAAAATAATAGTTGGATGCATAGATACCCAACCAAAAAAAACATTATAAACCCACTACTGCATTTAACAGCGATTGTAAGACTCCTACAAATGAGATTATTGTCATTTCATTATCTGTAAATATCGCTTGTACAAAATAAATACATATTTTGTGAACTATAAAAATAGGAAAGTAATTTTCACATGCTTGTGTTTATTTATGAATCGTGTTTAGGATCGGAAGTTTGTAACTAAACAAATGGTTAAAATGATTGATTGTATGACATACTCAAAGTTGACATGTGACATACCGAGAGTTGTCTCTCTCTCTCTTCTCCTTTTTTATCACAATACAGAATCTAGACTGTGCTCACTGCCAATTTGAGTCCCCGTGCTTATTGGTAATTAGGTTATAGCCATGCAGGTGTAGGATGGGAGTAGATATATCCAAAAGGTATTCTTATTTCATAAATTCAAAATTAGGTTTTGCAAAAATATGCTCTAGTAACCGATAACATTACATGTTAAAAATCTAACGAATGGTTAAAGTAATTTTTAAACATATAAAAATGACGCCACCGAAACGATACATTTGATTTTCCCAACGACATAAGTGATTACTCCATCAAGACTATCCCAACTACACGAATTATTATTCATCCATTTGAAAGAAAACAGCAATCCAAAGCACTAGTGGAGGATGTTCATATATACGGGGGAAAGATGCCAAAAGTGGACCCCCCACGATATCAGAACCCCCTCAATGCACTTATGATTTTATTTAATTTTTATTATTTTAGTGTTTTCAAAGGGAAAAGAAACTGGAAAAAGCAAAGGCTGTGTTACTGTGTAGGTGAACTGGTGAAGCAAGCAAACGACACACATCCAGAGACAGATAGAGATAGATAGAGAGAGAAAGACAGTCACACAGAAGAGAGAGAGAGAGAGAGAGAGAGATTGATTAGGAACCTGCGCCGTCAGGCTTTTGACGGCTTCTTTTGTATTTGGGGTGCCGCTGCCACGCGCTGCTCCTTCTTCTCCTCCATCGTCCGTTTGCTTCGTACATGCTATGCACGTAAACATCCTTCCTGCTCCTTTCTTTTACCTTTTTGCCCCTGAACAAACCACGTAATTTCAGTTTAGTACATGAAATGCACAAATTATACACCCATGAAAACAAAACTTGCAAATTTATCTCTCTTTTTTTAACGGATGGATAAAGGGGATGGAATGTCCAAGCTCTATCTTTTGCAAGAAAAAAGACAAGGTGTGGCTAATTACAGTAATACCCTAGAAGTAAGGAATTTAAACGGGGGCAATTTGGACAATTTACTGGGAAATAGAACAGTCAGCGTGTGCTGCTGAGTGTTTTTTTTGTGTGTGTGGAACATCCTTGGAATTGGATGGACCGCAATCCTCAGAGAGTTTAAAACAAAATAATAGTTGCGAAAACCAAAAACAGGAGAATACTGCCCGCCAAAAGCCCGAAACTTGTTTGGTTGCCGAGAAAATGTAAGAAAATACAAAGGAAAAATAAAAACAAAACGAGGGAGAAATATGAGAGCAAGTGTGAAATGCAAGGATTCGAGTTGTTTTCTTTGGTCCTTGAATTCTCCCCAGGAAACAAATGGGACCAAAGAAAGAGAAAGAAGAACAAAAAAAGTGAAAAAGGAAAAGAGCTCGGGATCAGAGAACAAGACCGAGAAAATCCCTTAAATATAATGAGTCAATAATTGAAAAGAAGCAACAAAAAAAAAAGGGGAAAAATGGAGTAAAAATCGCAATTCAAAACTTCAAAGTGGTCTCAAAATTCAATTTCCCTTCAGTGTTCCGAAACACCGAGTGATACGAAATTGGATGGATAAGATTGAATATAGAAGCTCCTGACTGTTGAGAAAATCAAATCTAACCGTTAAAACACTCGTAGCAATGCTTGCAACTTTTAATAAAAAAATCCAAATAAATTACAAAGAAAGGAAGTAATGACAACATTTGTATTAGGCAACAAATCAAATCAATTTCTTCCATTTATCTCTCTTTTCCAAATTTCTTTCCTTCTATGTAAAATCTCGTCGACAATTTGTAACTTTGTTCCTCCAAAACTCCAAAAGCAAAACTAGAGAGAGAAAGAGGAGAGAGAGGGAGCAGCCCTCTGAATTATTTATTTTATTTTATTTTTTGGAGGGGAAGGGACAGGTGTTGGGGTATGAAAGCGGTAGTTGAATGGACAAAGAGACAGAGAAAATAAATTGAAATAAAAAAAAAACTTGAATGTCATTATTATTCGACAGCGACTTACCGAAGCAAAACCCGGCTCTGCTTTTTGATCTTGTCTCCTCTTCCTTCTTCCAAGTCCCCCTTCAACCTTCAGCTTCACTACCGAACAGAAGTAAAAACAACTGTCGAAATCTCACTCCCCTGTCTGAATGGACCGGAAACACAATTAGAAAAATGTGGTGTGGGCAATTCAAATTTCTCAAAAACAAAATAAACTTCGAACACAATTCCAGCAGCGTCCCGGAGTTGCATATTTCGTCAATTACCTTTCCGACGCGGGATCTGGATCGCACCACCGAGGCTAAACGGGCGGACCGGCTGCCGCCGTGGCGGATTGGATCTTCAATCACAGCCTGAATTCGTTTGGCGGTTCTCAGTCTCAGCCCATCCTCATCCCCATGTCAATGGAATGGGCATTGATCATGCTCCTCATAGTATGACTCCAGCAAGTTGCGGCAGGCAGACTGGTCGGTTGTGTTAGACTGGTGGCTGGTTGCGGTGGCCGGCCTTCAGCTTCACAGAGAGAGAGAGAGAGAGAGGGAGGGAGAGGGAGCGAGACCCTGTTTTCTCTCAGTTTGGAGGCGTATGGGAAATGAGAAACGGGAAACGAATAACGAAGGAGAACAACAAAGGCTCTTGTAATTTTTAGGAGGGTGTCTTTTATAGACATCCCCGATGTAATGAATTCACACCCCCCCCCCCCCCCCCCCCCTTAACTTTTTGATCTTGAATTTCCAGTTATACCCTCAATTGGTAAATTTAAATCAAGTATTAAGTTGGACTTGGGTTGTACCAGGAAACAAAATTATCTAATTTAAGGAAAAATATTAAGCCCAACTAAATAGGTCGCAAACTTTATTAGTATCACTAATAGCGTAGCTAAGTGACATTTTTTTGCTACTTCAAAAAAAATATAGAAAAATTAAGCTCCAACTTAACTCTACGAACAGTAACTAGCTAGATTTAGCTAAGATGAGAAAGAAAGTTAATTTTAGCTAAATATTAGAAATTATAAAATTGCATTGTTTGTGGACTTCAAAAGAAGAAAAAGGATTTGGATTGTTAAGTTTAGGGAAAAATGATATTAAAATAGTTTAATTTAAGCTAAAATAGTTAGTATGGTTGAAAGTGGTGGATCGCCAAATAGCTTGTGATTGCAAAAGGTGTAACTAGTCTCATCATTGAAATAGACTCTTATCTACTATTATTTTGTTCAAGCAAAATTTATCTGATAAATTTCGTCCTCTTTATACAATTGTGACCATTTGTAGGACGACGATGGATAATTCGGTCAAATGTCATTGAACCGTATTTTCAAGGTGCGAAAATGTGTTGCTGATTAGATGGCGAAGTAGAGTTTCAATATTGATTAGGGCAGCCTTGTTTTCTATGATCCTCTGCTTGGATTGCATCTGCTCTTATGAATGATGTGCTTGGTATTTATAAAACGAGATATGTTTGTTCTGATACTTTGAGTTAGTTAGACCATCTCCAACCGAAGGGTCCAGATGGTCGAAAATGGTCCGAAAACTGTCTCCAACCGAGGGCCAAGCCAAATGGCTCATGGGCCCCACTGGACAAAAAAGGGCCAAAGGGCCAACCAGCCTGCCCAAATAAGCTAGCCAATTGGCCCCGGTCAGGGCCATATGCTGTCGTTATGATGACGTCATATTTGACTCTCTTTTTTTATAGTTTTTTATTCTTTTACATTAAGTAACATTAAACAACATTAAACAATATTAAACAACATTAAGTAACATTAAACAACATAAAAAAAATTTAACAACATGAAACTTAAACAACATTTTAAAAAATATTTAACGACATGAAAATTATTGACAATCCATAACATAAATTATTGAGGTAATTTAATTTAAGTAACCATAGTAATTCAATTAAAATAATAAATTATGTTTAGCCCTATGACCATTTGGCCCTCGGTTGGAGATGGTTTTTTGTGACATGGTTATACTTGGTCTGACCCTCGGTTGGAGACGGTAAGAAATATGGCCATACACTGTCATTAAAATATTAATTTCTTGGAGGGCCGAAGGGCCAGAGGGCTAAGGCCATCTCTAACCGAAGGGTCCAGAAGGCCAGAGGGCCGAAAATAGCCTGAAAACCATCTCCAACCGAGGACTAGGCCAGAGGGCTCATGAAATTTGAAAGGGCCCCACAGAATCTGAAAGTGCCAAAGGGCTGGCCAAAAATAACACCAATCTTGTCGATTATAACCAACAGGAATGCTTAAATTAAAATTTGAATCCAACGGCTAGCTGGCCCCATTTACAGTTGGATTCAATTTTTTTTTTTTAGGTTTTTAGGCCTTTTTTTTAATTCTTAAAAATTCTAATTTTTTTCCTATAAATACCTAAACCATTCATTCACCATTCCTTTAAATTTAATTTGTTGTTTTTAGATTTAATTCGTCGTTTTTAAATATACAACATTTGTGACCATTCCTTTAATATTTTAATGAACAGTACATGGCCACATTTGTCTCCGTCTCCATCCGAGGACCATAGGACCAAACATAATTTATTATTTAAATTTAAAAACTACAACAACTTTAATTTAAAAACTACAACTACAACATATAAATGTAATATAATTAAATATTTAAAATAAATTGTGAAAGGAACATGCTTATGAAAGGAACTACAACTACAACTACACCCATTATAATTGTCCCACATCGACCGTGGGAGATGAATAAGCAAAGAAACATGCTTATAAAATGAACACCACAACTTTGACCAAGTCACCTTTCTCGGCCCAAAAAATCTAAACCCATAATTACATATTTTTTAGAAAATTTTGGCCCCAAAAAAAAATATATAAAAAAAAAATGACATCATCATGTGGGCTGGCTGGTTTGGGCTAGTCGATTGGCCCCTTTGGCCCTTTTTTGTCCAGTGGGGCCCATAAGCTCTTTGACCTGGCCTTCGGTTGGAGACGGTTTTCGGACTATTTTCAACCCTCTGACACTCTGGATCCTTTGGTTGGAAATGACCTTAACTATGAGAATTAGACTCTTCTTGCCCGTTAGACTTCATCAGTGTAAATAAAGGCTTATTCTTCTGTCAGTGTAAATCAAGGCTCCTACCTAATCCACAAGATCATTGTGTATTTATCTTTTGTATTCATGTATTGTCTTGTAATCGCTTCGTATCCCCAGCTCGAGTGGGAGTTTTGTACACGTTCCATATAGTAGAAACTCATAACCTCACTTACATTTGAGGTTTATCGAATCTCTTTACAAGGACCACGACGATGAAGAAGCAAGTAGAGAATTATAATTCAAACTAGCTAAGGCCACGAGCACAAAATAATCCGTAGAGAGACAGTACGGTCCAATCAGAATGCACGAGTGAGTTATCAGTGAGATGCGCCGCTGAGTGAAAGGATCATTCAGCACTGTGGTCTGTTTGGTTACGAACATATCCAAATTGGAATGTTGGAAGATCTTACAATCTTGTCAAACAAACCAACCAACCAACCAACCAAAGATTCTGTTACGTATTTGTCTCATTCAAACTATCTTCTTCTTAAAATTTCCTAATCACTGAGTTTTCTCTATTTTATTTTTCTCTGGGTCTGACTGAAACGGCATTGTATATGCATTTTCATGCTGCAGCTGCTGCGTTTGAGTCAGAGGGAAAATAGTACGGAAATGAGACAATGAAGCACTGTAAACCGGCTGGGACCGGTGACTAATCGGTCTTGGGAAGAGAGTAAGTTTTCCCCGGAGAAGAGAGAGATAATATATTACTGGCTGTTGTCGGTTGTCAGCTGGCATGCATGGATGTTGGTTTTGGGTTCCTTTGGTTTTAGGGTTTCTATATATTTGGTGCTTTGGCAATATGGCCAAGGAAGCCATATGCTTTAACTTTAACCAGCTTCTGCATGCTGTATATTGTCACTCGGTTGCTTTATTCCTGGGGCTAACCTCTCTTTAAGCAAAGAATGCTTGCTTGGAACATACATAGGGACAATCAAAACCCAACTCTCTCTCTCTCTCTCTCTCTCTCTCTCTCTCTCTCTCTCTCTCTCTCTCTCTCCAGATAGCGATGAACTTACAGAGCACGAATACACCGTCACACTAACGTTATATATCAATAAATAAAGAATGTGACAGTATATATCCATGTCATATAAGTTATTGCCTACATGTCTTTGTTTCATTAGCACATGACGTCACGTGATAGTATATATGTGCCATATAAGTTACTCTATATAAATAATGAGTTTTTGTATTGCATTACATGCCCATGTGTCATGATTTAGAGATCAAAGCTTTTTAGTTAGTAAGTAAAGAGAAAGAGGTTGCCTCCTTCCAAGATCTTGTTGAGAAAGAAAAGCATAGTCAAGGTCCACTGACGGACCACACAGCTGAGCTAGCCATTCCTCTCTGGCCTCATCTTGTCCATCCTTCTTGTACTTGTACTGTGAGTCTGTGGCTTGGTCGTCTGGGAAGCAAATTCAAAACTATGTCTCAAACTTTAATTACAACTTTGTTATTTTGTCACAACTCTTTGTCTACTCTCTATGTATGGGGAGCAAAAGAGAGCTATTTTGTCACATATGATATTCCATTTGTTTCATGGTAGTATTCCTTAATCTTCATGAAATGTACAAATGATCGTCGTGAGTTAATTATTGGGGCGCCGAATGTGTACAAATTTAATACTGTGCAACTAATATTAGTAAATGATATATTTTTTTACTTAATAAATAAGGGTTTTTTATTTATTTTTTATTTTTTTATATATAGCTAAAATGATCTTTGAAATTGTCATAATTCTTCATTTTGGTCTCTGAGATTTAATCCGATAGGAGTGGTTCTTGAGATTGTCTATCGTCAATCATTTTGATCCGTCAATGAAAACTCTCATTTAAATTGAAGAAACCACCAATTCAAGGGAAATGGTTGATTTGATAGAAATACACTCAATTTAACAAGTGTTTTCTCAGAAGAACCAAAATGACTGACGGTAGACAATCTCAAGAGCCACTTCTATCGATTTTAAATCTTAATAATAATTTTGAATGAAAAGCCGAAATAGTATGAGATTTTATATTATTATATTTTATTTTTCATATTGTTTTGCTTGTTAATCAAACGTGAATTGAAATGACTACAACACAAATTAAAAAGGGTAAAGCAAAACACGACACATTTACCACTCATCATTGTCCAAATCATGGGAGATCTCTTGTTGCATAGTACAACTACAAAAAAATTCATCGAGTCATACAAATGAGGCAACCATTCTTGACTTCCTAGCTAGTTTCTACACCATACCGTTTTTCCCTTGAACAAAGATTCTCGGTATTATTAGCAGTGAAATCAATTCCACGTAATTCATGCAAATTAAAAAACAAGGTAAGGAAGTAAATCCCGTAATTCAGACACGACAAGGAACCAATTAGTTGTCCAATACATACAGGTTGACGTGGTAAGTAGGTTACTGAGTTTTTCAAAACCCCTCTCTCTCTCTCTGTCAAAAAATTAAAGAAAACAAAAGGAGAAAAAACAATAAGGAGAAAAGTATATGATGAGACATGAGAAGCATGGTCGTGGACAAGACCACCTTTAACGTTAGGAATGTTCTGTTTTCAAGTTAATAATAATGTACTTGGAAAAGGGGATTATAAAGCCATTCAGCGATCCTCCCCAAAGTAGATCTCTATCGCAATCCCCAACCCTTTTCCTATTTCCAATGTTTGATTACATTGATTAACTCTACATTTCTTTTGAATTTGAACATTACTTACTCCAATGTATATATCATCACTCTCCAATATGCTTGGATCGTTTCGTTGATCCTTTTTTCTTAGCGGGTCTTGGTATAGTTTCCCGTTTGTATTTTATCTATTTACTTTCATTAGTCAATAAATTTGGTGGGGGAGGAACGGACGGGGGGAGGGTTTACAGGTGTAATGGTCCTTTCCACTTTGAGGGAGGGTAGGTGCTTTCGCATGCAACTATTGATGAAAAGTTAATCTCGCCTAATATTTTTTAATGTGACAAAAAAAAAATATAAAATCCTAAAATAATATAGGCCATGTAGATAAATATGATGTTAATACATTAGATATCAGGTGTTTTTGAGACGAGAGATTTTCTCCTGCAATCGATGACCACAACTGACAACTACCAAACGGATGAATGATGTATTATTTGAATACATGACAATCACCTATGTCATATGTGGTGCCACTAAAACAATATATTAGTTTCAAGAAAATTTCTCTGATTTGTGACACCAAAAATGTTTATATTAGCATATTTTTATTTTATGTTCGATTGATCTAACATGTTTTGCTAATTCCAACAAATTTTTTTCAATCCCGTATAAAACCCCAACTCCGTCCCTGCAGGTCTCTTAATCTTATGAAGCAAGGGCCAAAAGAAACAATAGTTTGTAATAAGAAAAGATTAAAAATATTTCAAAACTGACTGTACGAGTAAGAAGACGAAGCTACAACGATGACTGTAAATTTAGTTGTAACTTGTACTTGTGGTGCTTAGTCCTTTTTCGATCCACCACCACGAAAGGACTGCCAAAATACAGGCCAATTTTTTCGAGCTTCAGTCCAACCCAAGAGGGAGCCTTCCCTCATAGGATCCCAACTGGAGGACACAATCCCATAGCTGACCCCCAATAGGGCTGTCCCAAAGAAGACAAATGACACAATGAAGGGCACCCACGTGGGCACATCAATTTTCAGACCAACTTTCAAATAGTAAAAGAAAGGGAAAAACAAGAGGCCCAAAAATAATGGAAGCCCAACTGTGAAGCCCATCCTTCCAATCATCCTGTTGGTCACTATCTCTGGTATCACTCCTTCCTCATCTTCATCTTCATCTTCGTCGTCGTCGTCGTCGTCGTTGTCGCTGTCATTGTTTCGGGTCTTCTTCGGCTTCTCGGTAATCTTTTTCTTTTTCCTTGGGGAGGGTCCAAAGCCTCTTGGGCTTCTCAAGGTGGCATTCAAGTGTTTCTGAGTATTTGCGCATTGTTTTGTTGTGGAGATTGGGTACTGGATTTTTGTATCTTCTTTTAAACTGCTGGTGATGGAGAGGCTCCAAGGCTTAGCGTCAACCTGCAAGGGCAATTTTAAAGATAAAAACTTTACAAGCAAAAAACTTCTTTTATTCGAGCGATATTCTAATTCAGTATAAATTGCAGAAAAAAGATTCAAACTTAGGTGCGAGCAACAAATCTGTTATAATTAAGTTAAATTACACAAAAACAAGGTGAAAACAAGCTGCAATTTCCATATTTTTGAAATACAAAACGCTATTTTCCCTTTCCTATTTTATTCTCTATTTATTTTATTTTTACTAATATTTTTTCAGTGATTAGGGGTTGGGGCACATAAAAATAAAACATTTACTGCCATTTTTCAGTGATAAGAACCTCAAACAATTCAAGAAAAAACTAGATAATCTGCCGCACTAATTCTTTTTCTTTGTGAATCAAGTGAACAGATATTATGTACCTACACAAGAGAGAGAGAGAGAGAGAGAGAGAGAGAGATGGTGATACCTTATTAGGTGATGATGATGGTGATGATATTTGGTGCTGGGAAGAAGGAATCAGGGAGGGCTTGGATGATGACCATGAAGCGAGCCCTGCTGCAATTGCAGCCATGGGATTGGTAATTGAAACTCTGGTTTAGAAACAGCAAGGATTACTTACCATGGGGGGATTTGAAGGGCCACCAAGTATGACAACATGTTGGTTTGCAGAAAGGATAAGGTTTGCCATATTGCACTTGCGGGTCCGTGGTGATTTAAAGGCCGTTGGATTCCGCAGATAACATCTAACACGTTGATGAGCTTTTTGTTTTTTCATCTTCTTTTTCTGAAAATAGCAGCGTAATTACATTTTCATAAACAATTTGAAGTCCGAAAAAATAAAAAATAGGCAATGACAGTATTGTAAATAAATTGAATTTTGGTGGTACCGATAACAGTTTTTCAAAAGTTCTTTAGATTAATGAATTTTTTCAAGATAAAAACAATCACGGTATCATCAAAATTCAACTTTACAAACTTCAGTTCATTTACGATAATGTCACTTTTTTTTCCCTTAATGTTAATAAAATTCTATTAAGTGTTTTTCTTTAAATTTTTATTATGCTAAGCCATTTTCATTAAACTCCCATCTAATTTTTTTTCGAAGACCAAAGCATTTATTTAGCATCCTCGAAACCACTTACATACAAAGGAGTCAATCCACCAAAGGAATAAGAAAACCATAGGTTCAGGAAATCCGATTCCAAATAGTGTTTAACATGAATCAACTTTACAACCCTAAAACATACATCAATCAAGTATCCTGAGCCCTCCAAATGTTGTTTTATTCGAAATGCCACAAGTTATCATAGAATACGTCATCATAGAATGTGTTGTGTGATTGAGATGCACCAAACTGCTGATCGTATCCGGATGATGAAGCAGAAGCACTTGCTGTAATTGGACACTCCAGAGAACTCGGCTGCATTGTCACAGAAAGGGGATGATCGTACTCGTACAAAACAGTACTCAGAGGAAGCGCGTCAATAGGGTTAGGGTTTTCAACACTTGGAACAACTGCTTGTTGTTGCTGTTGTTGAGATGCAGTAGTTGAAAATATTGAGTCGTACATGCATGGTTGCCGCTGCATGGGATTATAGAAAGTTGCATTCTCGTCCATATTTCCATACGCCGCAGAAATATAATTATTGTTAAAGATCTGATCATGCTCCCACGTAGATATTTTGCAGTTGGAGTTCGAAGCAGTAGCTGAAGGAGTGTACTGAATGTTGTTGTCGGTCTGTGATGTGCTTGCAAATTGAGTACAATCATCATTCATCATCATCGAACAATAACTGGGTTTTTGATCAGATAATCCAAGCATCTGGGAATACTCTTGGTTGCTTTGAAACATGGCCTGCACATTATTGAGGAAGGTAGATATATTGTTAATTTTTTATCTGCTCTTGCTTTGATTGGTGCCAAGGATTAGATGGGTTTGGATTTGATAACAATAGATTTAAACGTATGACATTTCACAGATAAATAGATGTCAACTTTCAAAATTTGTATAAGTTGGAGGTCAAAGGTGGATTAGTCATGAAACCCTTCCAATGTACACACAATTGGTAGGATGATTAATTTCCTTTGTGATTAATCCATCTTATACCTTGAACTCATACAAAATTCAAAAGTTAACGAAAATGCATACATTAAATTTAATAAATACATAAATTAAATTCAATCGAATCCTAAATACCAGATGATGCCCTAATCACTAAAAAAAAAACAGAAATTCGTCGAAAAATACCTAAAGAAAATAGTTAGACAAATGGCAATTAGAGGCACTCACCATTGGTGGTATAGTCTCTTGCACAACAATTTGCTTTGATTCCTTCATCGTGCTATGCATCTCATGAGCAGCTACAATTTTGTTCTCCAAATTTCTCAAAAGGTCAAGCATTTGCTCTGCTGAAAACGCATTGAAACGATCATCCCATGCAGGATACTTCTCTTCACAAATCTTACTACGCAGTTTCCCAATCTCTTTCTTCACTTGAACCGTTTGCGTGGCATAGAAGTCACCCAAACTTTGAACTCTCTTTACTTTCGATGAATTCGATTTGTACTTATCAATTATTTCCTTGACATCTTTAAATTCTTTGGGAAAAGTTGCTGCTGTGCTCAGTTTTCCCTTGGATTTCTTCTCGTAAACGATAGTACACACCTTCACATCACAAAGTGTTTTCAAATCTCCTGTCTTCTTCAACAATCCATTTCTTCTCTTTCGAAAACTAACCTTTCGTGAACTTTCGTTCGGTATTAGCTCTAAAGGTAACTTTGATTTGCGTCGACCCATGATAGTGTAATTTTTCAAACCTGATGGGTTAAAGAGTTAATCCGAGAAAATAAGATTTATTTTCATACAATAGAGTAAAGAACAAAAAAACTAAAAGATAAGATCAAAGTAAGAACAGTAAACAAGTTTAGGTCGACACATATAAAGTCAATATGAACAGTAATCCGTTATTCAAGTTTGGGACAAATCTCATAACCGATTAGTCTTCCTTCTTATTATCCCTTAATCAAGTTTGCGAAAAAAATTACAATACTAAGACACTATGTATCAACTGAACTAATAAAACTACATTTAAGGATGAATAATACCTTAATTAGTCTTGAAATCTTGATGGCGTCTCTTCTCACTATTTAGGGTTAGAACTTTAGAACCGATTCAGAAAAAAAGGAGGTTTAGGGTTCTTTATAGTAGGTTAGATCGAATGCAGATAAAAAGGAGGATTATGGTTCTTTATATAAGAGAATATACAGCGCCTTCATCTTATCACAAAAAGGTAACAAAATCGTACTGATGTTTTTTTTGTTTTACTTTCTTTACTGATACGTTGTTAATTGATCAAAATCACCACAAAAAAATCTAATTAGAGATACCGAATCTCCATTCTTTCCTATTTATCAGCCAACATTAATTAAGAGGAAAGTTTTTGTATTGTTTTTTATCTTTCCTTTTTGACGAAGGTGTTCTAATAAACGATTTTGTGCAAAAAGGTGAACAACTGGTAACAAACTACGGTTATCCATCATTTTTGGGTTTGGAAAGATTATCGGGAATTTTACTCTGCCTGTGATCACAATCAAACAGACTCATCAGTTCGAAGCATCGAACCCGGAACCTCTCACATTTTTTTATTTATTGGAGAGCCGTTGTCAGTGCATTTGTGCTCATTTTTTTTTATTGGTGACACATAATTTAGTTTGCAAATTTTGTCTACAAGTTTAGTCTCCCTAGTGTTACATCCCAGCCTCTGCCGTAGCAAGATATTGTTCGCTTTGGGCCATACTCTCACGAATTTGTTCTTGGACCTCAACCCAAAACGCGTCTTGCTAGGAATAGATGTGTATGTACATATAAGGCCAAGAACCCACCCCCACCCTGCCGAAGTGGGATCTCACACCTAGCATTACTTTATGTTAAAATCCAATATGAAATAGGTCACAGATATGCCAATCAGGATTCTAGGCGCATAAATATCTGAAAATCCTAATTTGACTATAATATGATTTTTTATTTATTAAATAATAGATTTTGTTAGATTAGATGTTAGACTAGAACATGATTTCTAAATCTTTTAAAACCCTTCTTTAAAATCTTAATTAACTACAGCTAAACTTTAAATTTATTAAAATACTATCAAATTCTTATTTGACTCTATTACTTAGAAAAAAGTAAAAGTCAACTAAAGTTAGTCTTTGAAAGTTATCAGCTGTTCTTTAATTTAACATCTAATCTAATATTTCTATCGTTTGACAAAATAAAAAAATAAAAAAAAATAAAAAATCACCTCTAGCTGGTATGATATGAAGAATTAAGCGAGCTTAGCTACCCATAAAGTTAGACAAACGAAAATTAATTGAAAACTTTTTATTTTAAAAATTGACAAATATAATTCCATATTTGCAGTTAACTGACAAGAAACATGTAGCTTATATCGAGAGCCTCCATATCCATCTCAATCTCAGAGCTCAGTCTCTCTCGCAGATGAGAGAGAGAGACCCATAAATACCCAGAAATTCAGAAAAATACCCAGAAAATTGGGTGGTAATGATCATAAAAGGAGTGTTCAGGAGGTACGAAAGATGGAACCCAGTGCATCCAACTAGTGGAGCATTTTGGGGATTGGGTGTAGGCATTGGTTGTGGGGTTGGATGGGGTCCTGGTTTCGGGCCTGAGGTAATTGGTTATGTCGGAGCTGGCTGCGGTCTTGGCTTCTCCGTCGGTTTCACTCTGCTCGGTGCCGGAATCGGTCTCCCTGCCAATTGGCTCTTTCACCTTCCGTATAGTGGTTGGTATCTCCTTTTATTTTCAATCTCTACTTTTTCTTTTGAGTGCAATTTTTATGATTCGAGCAATATTTTAATCTAATCTAATCTAAACTACGAGGAGGGAGATTAATGGTAGTCCCTTTTATCTTCTGTATTTGCTTGTTTTTTCATTAGTGATGTGGTGTGGATGTTTTCGAGCAATATTTTAATTAATTTAATCTAAACTATGGAGAGCGGGTAATCTAATCTAAACTACGAGGAGTGCGATTAATGCTACTCCCTTTTTATCTTCTGTATTTGCTTGTTTTTCATTAGTGATGTGATGTGAATGTTTTCTAGCGATATTCTAATTAATTTAATCTAAACTACGGAAAGCGGGATTCAGTACTGATATAGCTTGTTATTTATTTTTTCAGCTGTTATGGCAGCAAGAAGTAGTGCACTGGAGATTGGCCAATCTAGTGGCTTTCCTTTCTCCAAAAGCATTGCAGGGAAGGGCTGGAACAGCATTGCACCTTGCATCACAAACCTGCAAAGGGAAGCCGGTGGAAGATTCTCTAGCTTTAAGGACCAGCATCTCTTGGTCTTGGAGAAAGGGGTTGATTTACCTGACTTGAAGGGCTGCCTAAGCGTCGGTACTAGGTCTCTTTCCCAAGGTGTCGAAGCATTTCGCGGACGCTTCTTCCACTTTCCCAAAGGTATATATGCCGACACATACAACTTGCATTCTAGTTAACGGTTAACATGTGACTCTCTGTTATTGGTTTTATTAAGGCCTCCATTGCAGTAGTTCTTGTGTTAAACCAACCAATTTGAACTGCATTAAGGAAAAAATTAAGAACGAAACAGTCTGACTTAGTAGCACATGATAATGTTGTTACGGCTACGCAATACCCTAGAAGACCTTAAGGGCCAGTTTAGCGCATGGGTTTGTTTAGTCTTATACTGTGTTTAGTTGTGTCTTGGACGGGAGAGCTTAGTCTGAAGCAGGGAAGACAGTCGCATGTTTACTGGACTGCAAGGGATCTATAGGCCTTGTTTGGTATAAAGGGTTGGATTGGAATGGATAAGTATAACCCTCTGATACAAGGCATATTTGAGTTAGAGGAAAATGATTTTCCATTTCAGGGGATTAGAAATTTAGAAGGGGATTGGACATGAATGAAACTTCTCCCTTGTTCCTACCATTTTGGGAAGGATTGGGATTGGTAAGTTTTCTTCTCGAGCAATCCATCTCCTACCTCCGACTGTTTTGTCAATTCTAAAAGGAACAAATTCTCTGTCAATAGTACCTCAGTCTGTACATTTGGGAATTAGAGCATGGACTCTCAGTCAGTACAAATTTGCTACGTATCTCAGTCAGTACGTTTGCGAATTCGAGCATGAATTCTTGGGTTCGAAATCCAGCTTGCGGTCATGCAGTAGGTTGAAGTTTTATTTAACCACACTGATTTAAGTTCAAACAATGAAACCCAAAAATTGGTAAATTGATGATTGGCTGCTTGATGCCTAGTCATTTTATTGGTTAGCTGGCAAGCAGGCAATGCCATTTTTTCACAAAACAGGATGGCCTTCTATGGATGTTTGATCTGCTTGCAGACTGGCATTTTATATGTAATGTAACCTGCCAAAGAAAACCATTATATTTGAAAATGTGTGTGTTAGGTATTGGTTGATCCACATTTTATAGGAGTGAGTGGACTTAATATCCGTCCTCTGTTTGTCTAATTCCTGATGATTTCTAAATGACAACCATAAGTGGCACAGAATTACATAAGTCACACGAGAGGGTGGAAATGATAGTCTCTCGAGACGTTTTCAACCATCTTACTTGTAAGAATTTAGACAGCTAAGATAAAACATTATCAGCTTTTTTTCGTACAAAGAAAACTGATCTATGCCCGATACACAAACTTTGTCGATAATAAATTGTTCTCACCTCATTCTTTCCTTTAGGTTCCCTCCAAGAGACAGCTTAGATAATTCTGATTGCTTGAGAAGTTTTAAGGATTTTTCAGAAGCATGGTCATGGATTTATACCAAGCCTGCTAAGAGTGACATAATTGCCCACCCCTTTTCCGATTTCTACGCCCCTTATTTTCCCACCTGCACTTCAATCACAAAGTCTCGAAATTCAGAGGGATGGCGTTTGCATTTAGCTGTCCTTTGTGATGTAGTTCTCATTCAATCACTGATGTCTTTGGTATCTTATGTAGGCCCAGTAAATGTCTCATTAGACCTGATTTAGATTTGCTTGTTCCTCTTTCTGTTTCATTTGTTCACTCTAGGAAGAAAAACAAAATAATGCATCTGCGTTCCTTTGCTTTCAGGTACAAAAGATTAACAGCGTGGAGAGTTTGATAGTCTGGTGGATACACTATAAGGGTTGTAAGCATTCATACACTGAATTCATCTCTTTTTATTCTCATCCTTGATGTAAGTGAGAAACCTTGGAGGAAGGTTCCATATAAGGATACTTGGGTTGCAGCCTTTAGAGGAGCAGCGCTTCTATAGTACTGAGAAAGCCTTTGTTTCAGTAGATGTGCAGAAGACCTTGTTTTATTACTTGTGATAATGTACCTCCAATAGTTCCAACACAAGTTTTAACTCTTCTTGCGAACTTCATTTTCAGTTTAGCACTCCGAAATAGTCATCTTGTTCTCCTTCCCTTATTCTTTTTTTAGGGAGGAGTACGAGATGATTATTTTGGTGTTCCAATAATAGCTCTGTATATGGGTTTATGAAACTCAATACGTTTGAAGCCGATCATGGAGTTTTATCACTTAAACCTCTTTAGGTTGACTAAGCATGGCTAGTCTTCTCTTGATGCATTTCTTACACGTATCAGTGAAACCTGGGAAGGATGCTTGGTAGTCTATGATTTGACACGAGGAGGGATTCAACTCCGGAGAATAACATGGGCGTCTAAAGAGAAGGAACCTGAAGGCGCTGTTGGCGGTGTCCACGTCTGTATTCACTGCTAGGTAGAGGTGCTTCCTTCACAAAATCACGACTGGAGATTAAATCACGCCAGGACTTAGATACGCTCCGGAACCTCAGTAAAGCTTTGACGGGAAGCCCTAGTACTATCTCCACAATCATGTCGTCCGAGGGGACGGGGACTGGCTGCCGCTGCTGCTGCTTCTGCTTCAATAGACCCTCCGGCTCCGCCTCAGCGATCGCCATGTTAACTAACTACATACCTAATTCGGCGCTCTTGCTCTTGCTCTTGCTCTTGTATACATGCACGTATATCTATAAATGTATATAGTTAACAGTAATTGGAAGCATAGTTAGAGTTGGATTTGGAGTCCAAAGAAAAGGAGGCTAATTACGAGAGAGGATCCTAGCCGGGCCGGATCCTTTTTGTGAGGATCCTGGGGATTCTTTGTGCGGTCAGAAATCACTGTAAATTTTTTTATTTAAAATTGAATACAGTACCTGACAAAAACTGGCCGCACGAGGTACGATGAACGGATGTGATTTGAGGATTTCTGGATCCTCACAAAGCGGATCTCACTCGCTAATTACGGTGTTATTGTTCATCGGGCAGGCTAATCAGATTAGATTAAGAGATAATGATGGGATACCTATTGTACAAGTAAACTTGGCGTAGCGTAGGGTAATAAAAAAAAATACATATCTGATTAATCAGTTATATCATTAGACAAAGCCCGTGGCTGCCAACCCCATGGACGTCGATGTTAAAAACAAAAACTTGCAATGAATCACTGTAATGCAAAGTTCGAAAGCTTGCATAAAACCAGGGAGAATTCTTATTAAATGGAAAGCAACTACCATGGCTATTAAATAGCCTTACATTTGAACAGAAAACAAATGCAACTGCCCACGATTTTACAGGTCCTATAATCGTGGTAAAGACTACGTCAAAACAGAAAAAATGCAGCTTGTCCCTCAAGAATAGGGATTATTGGACTCCTACGTGATTAACAACCCTAGAAACTAGGAACCCTAGCAGCAAACCTTATCAGTTAACGGCTAGAAATCCCAACAACTTCAACATCCTCCCCTAAACTGAATACTACAGATATTCAGTTTACTCCTGGAAACTTGCAAACACCCAACAAATCTCGCATCTTCAGAAACGTGTCAACCTTCAGTGGTTTAGTTAGGACATCTGCAACTTTTTCTTGAGATGAACATTGCACCAGCTCTAAAACTCCATTCTTGACCAAGTCTCGAAGGAAATGAAACCTTACATCAATATGCTTGCTTCGACCATGCATCACATGATTTCTTGAAAGTTTGATAGCCGAAACATTATCACAATACACCAAGGTTGGACTATATTGCTCTTGATTAAGACTCTTCATGCTCCTTCTTAACCAAACAACTTGGCATGCGCTCGATGCTGCTGTTATGAACTCTGCTTCAGTAGTGGATAAAGTAACAACTGGCTACTTATTTAAGGACCAAGAAACAGCACCCGAACTCATCATAAATACATAACCTGAGGTGCTCTTCCTATCATCTTGATCACCCGCGTAGTCACTATCGATGTATCCAATAAGTTCCTCAGTTCCTCCCTTCTTGTAGAATATCCCCAAGTCAACAATCCCTTTAACGTATCTTAGAGCCTTTTTTGCTGCCTGCAAGTGAGCTTCAGTTGGACGCTCCATGTATCGACTGATCAAACTCACAATAAACATTAAATCAGGTCGCGTGGCTATTAGATACATGAGACTTCCAACCATCTGTCAGTGCTATCAACTTCTACTCCTCCTTTGTTCCTTGTGAGTTTGAAACCAGGAACCACAGGATTTTGTACTGGGTTACACTGATCCATGTTGAATTTCTCCAAGACCTCTTGAGCATACTTCATTTGACCGATAAAGATTCCATCAGAACCTTGTATAACTTCAATGCCAAGGAAATATCTCATTTTCCCAAGGTTAGTCATGTCAAACTCAGCCGCCATAGACTTCTTAAATTGTTCAAACATTATCTCATCATTACCAGTGAAAATAAGATCATCAACATAAAGGCATGCTATCAAGATCTTACCTCCTCCTGCTGTCTTGATGAACAAAGTATGCTCATAAGGGCATTTGTTGAATCCTTCTTTGATGAAATATGACTCTATACGACTATACCAGGCTTGGGGGGCCTGCTTAAGTCCATATAAAGCTTTTTTGAGTCGATACACCTTTGATTCCTGCCCCTTCTGTTCATATCCATGTGGCTGATCAACAAACACTTGTTCATCTATCTCCCCATGCAGAAATGTGAACTTGACATTAAGCTGATAGATTACCCAGTTCTTTTGTGCAGCAAGAGAAATTACCATTCGAATGGTGTCTAGACGAGCCACTGGTGCGAATACCTCTGCATAATCGATCCCATATTGTTGACAGTAACCTTTAGCAACTAGTCAAGCTTTATACTTATCCACTTCTCCATTCTCCTTGAGCTTCGTCTTAAACACCCACTTTACTCCAATAGTTTTCCCTCATGGTGGCAGCTTCATTAATTCCCACGTATTGTTCTTCTCGATGGCTTGTATATCCCGATCCATAGCTTGTCTCCATTTTTCTGACTTCACCGCATCTTCGTAGGTTGTGGGATCTTGATAAATGAATAAAGCCAAGTGAGCGATGCCATCATTCTCTTCATCAGATAAGCCCAGACCTGTTTCATAATCCCTCATCCAAATTGGTGGTCTTCGAGTTCGTCCCACACGAGGTGAGATTTCGTCACTTAGACTGTCCTCTTCAACCAACGCGCCCTTGTGATCAGACTCGGTTTCAGTTTCTTCCAAAACTTCATTACTTCAAGACTCGGGATCACTTACCACTCTTAGACTGCTCTGTTCTTCATCAGTATCCCACTCAAGATCTGCCACTATAACTCCCTTGTTATCACCCCAACTCCATTGTTGATCCTCTTCAAAGACAACATCTCGGCTTATAATTATTTTCTGTAAAACATGATCAAACAATCGATAAGCTTTAGATTCCTCACTTACCCCAAGCAATATGCATTTACAGCTCTTGGCATCGAGCTTCACCCTTTTGTTATCAGGTCCGTGAGCATGAGCAATGCAACCAAAAATTCTGAAATGATCCACAAATGGTTTGCGTCCATTCCATGCCTCCTCAGGTGTCTTGTTCTTCACGGCAAGAGTAGGTCATCGATTTAACACATGTACTACCCAATTTACTGCTTCAGGCCAAAAGGTTTTGGGGATTTGTTTGGTTGACAACATGCTTCGCACCATGTTCATAATGGTGCGATTCTTCCTTTCTGCCACACCATTCTGTTGAGGAGTATAGGCTGCAATTAATTGCCTATGTATCCCATTCTCATGACAGAAATTTGCAAACTCATGTGAGGTGAACTCTCCCCCTCGATCTGTCCTCAGACTTCTTATGAATGCCCCAGTTTCCTTCTCTACCCGTGCTTTGTAGGATTTGAACATACCAAATGCTTCTGACTTCTCTACCAAGAAGTAAACCCATATTTTTCTACTGAAATCATCTAGAAAGGTGATAAGATACCTTTTATTGCTGTTCGAGATAGGATTGATTGGTCCGCATATGTTAGCATGCACTAGTTGAAGGACTTTAGAGGCTCTCCATAGGCTTTCTTTGGGAAATGGATCTCGGTGTTGCCTGCCTACCAAACAATCTTCACACACCCTTTGAGAGGCTGCAAACTGAGGTAATCCCTTCACCATTTGCTTCTGTTGAAGTACTTTAAGCCCATTCCAACTAAGATGCCCATAACGACAATGCCAAAGTCGTGCTTGATCAGTAGTTTGAAAGGAAAGACACTTTTGTTCCTTTGCTGGGCATCGAGCCACCACTGCAAACATTCTGTTAGAGCTCATCTTGGTCTCCATGATTAGACCTCTCTCGGAATGAAAGATCTTGCACCTTTCATGTTGAATGAGTACTGTAAGCCCCTTCTCTTGCAACTGACCAATACTTAACAGATTATTCTTCAAATCTGTCACGTAGAACATACCTGTTATCACATGTATAAAACCATCCACCTTCATTCGTACACTTCCCTTGCCTTGCACAGTCAAACTTAAATCATTTCCAAGCTTCACTGATTCTTTGAAACTGCTGTTAAACTCACTAAACAGGTCATTCTTCCAATACATGATTGCTGCACCCAGAATCAAGAAACCAGATGTGCTCCATTGTTGCCTCCTTGAACTCCACAAGTGCCATTAACAGCATCTCTTCCTTTGTCTCCGCATAGTTTTCCTTCTCTTCCTTAGGTTTCTTAAGGCACTCCCACTGAAAATGCCATAGTTCATTGTAGTGATAGCATTCTAGGGTTGACTTGTCGAACCCTAGCCTTCTCTGTCCTCTTCCTCTTCCTCGATAAGTTCATCGACCTCGTCCTCCCTACTGGACTCCATGAGTAACTTGGAGTGCCTGTTCATCCTCCATATGTCGGCTTATCATTTGCTCGTGCACCAAAAAGGCTACTATGGAGTTCATCTATAGACATGGTGTCTAGGTCATTCGATTCCTCAATCGAACAGACAACATAGTCATATTTTGAAGTCATGGACCTCAAAATTTTCTCGATGATCACCACATCATCCATCTTCTCACCGTGAGTTCTCATCTTGTTGGCTATGGCAAGTGTTCTCCCAAAGTAGTCATTGATTGTTTCTCCATTCTTCATGTGCAACACCTCGAACTCCTTGCGGCCTACAATTAAGCGCGTTTCACACGTGCAGTTCCTTGATATTTTTGTTTCAAGGAGTCTCATATATCCTTTGCAGTGTTCTTTTTCAAAATGGTCTCCAATATTAAATGATCTATGGCTTGGAACAAATAGTTCTTAGCCTTCAAATCCTTCAACTTCAGTTCATCTAAAGTCTTCTTATGTGCTTCACTGGAATCTGATCCTCCTGCTGCAGCAGTGATCCTAATCTCCACCAAGTTCCAATACTCTTTGGAACGAAACTATTTTCAGACGCCATGTTTTTGCTTCTTCACTCGAGCACCTGGGTTGCAAACTTTCGATCAGGCCCCGTAGTGGGACTTTGATACCAGATGTTAAAACCAGAAACTTGCAATGAATCACTGTAATGCAAAGTTCGAAAGCTTGCATAAAACCAGGGAGAATTCTTATTGAATGGAAAGCAACTACCATGGCTATTAAATAGCCTTACATTTGAACAGAAAACAAATGCAAATGCCCACGATTTTACAGGTCCTATAATCATGGTAAAGACTACGTCAAAACAGAAAAAATGCAGTTTGTCCCTTGAGAATAGGGATTATTGGACTCCAACGTGATTAACAACCCTAAAAACTAGGAACCCTAGCAGCAAACCTTATCAGTTAACGGCTAGAAATCCCTACAACTTCAACAGTCTAAGCCCATCTCTTGTCATGACGAGATGCCGGAGAAGGTGGTGGATTTAATTGATACTAATACATGTGCGTGGAGAAGGAGTGTGGTTGAACATTGCTTTGGCCAAGATGAAGCTTGTCAGATTTGGAGAGCATGCCATTAAGCATGTTTGGATGCAAAGATAAATTAATGTGGCATTACTCGAAGAATGATTCTTTCGGTCCAATCGGGATATAAGGTTGCACAAGAACTAAGTAAAAATGGGGAACTTGGACAAAAAGGTATGGGGGAGGCTAAGTTACGCCATTTCATGTGGCGATGTTGTAAGAATGTGTTGGCTGCGAAGATAAATCTCCAACGACGAGGAATACGACTTTCGACTAATTGTGCTCTTTGTGATCAGATGGAGGAGTCGCAGTGCCATCTATTTTTTCATTGTCCATATGCGAAGGTCTTTGGTTTGGTAGCCCCATTTAACTCGATTCTACTATGCTTTAGGGTGGTGATTTTTATGAATGTTGGAATTGGCTTGTTAAACAATAAGCACATGAGAAGTGGTTAGTGTTTGGGCTAATTTGGAGGCTTTGGAAATGTAGAAATACCATGGTGTTTAAGAAAAAGTTAATACATCCGATTGAGGCTGTGGAGTTGTTACGTCAACAACGATGAGAGTATGGGGAGATGGAGGTAAGGGTTGATGAGCAGCGGCGGCCTGTGACCACTTCCATGGCTATTGTGGAGTCCTCGTGGGAGCGCCTTCCTTTCCGTATTGTTAAGATAAATTGTGATGGTGCATGGAGGAAGGAAAAATTTGGTTTTGGGTGGGTGGCAAGGGACTTTGCCGGAATTTTCTGTGCAGCTGGTGGGATTGGAAATTATCCTTGCGCTTCTAGTTTGATGCAGAAGCGGATGCAGTAAGGGTGGCCCTTGTAGCTTTTATGGAGAAAGGTTTTTGGATGTACAGGTGTTGGGGGACTTTTAGGTCGAGGTGGACTTGGTCCTTGAGAACGTCCTATTGTCTCCCTTGGCAACAAGTCCCAGGATATCTCGAAAGAGATATCTTATCTTAGGAAATACCCCGGTAACATCAACGGCTCGAAGATAGCATGAAAGATCAAGATAATGACTTGCTCAAGTGAAGCGTGATGTGGAAGCTAGAAGATTATTAGTTTACATGAGAGAGAAGGTTTGCATGGTTGCACGACATTCTTAGCTGCATGATTTGGGCTTTCCTAGTGTGATAGTAAGGCTTCTAATGGTCGAGATGTTTGATGGAAGGTTTTGGGAATTACTAAGGTTGCATGGATGGTGATGCTCGAAGCTTGGAGTAAGCTTTTGGACTAAAATGGAACTCTCTGGGTTTCTTCCTTGGTGGTTCTATCTTACTGCGTTTTCTCTATTTCTCTCTCTGTGTTCCTCTGAATCCATCTCTAATGGCTTCTCTCCCTCCTTATGTAGGTGAAGGGTTCTTCTCTGGATTTCCAGAGAATATCCCTTTATGGCTTGGTCTTGCCTCCCTTTCTCCCTAGCTATCTTATTATTCCCCTTTTGGTGTAAACTAGATGCACTGTTGAGACCTGAAAATTGCTTATTCCCGAGATGCGGCTTTCCTGGGCCGGCTTTCCACAGGCGCTAAATCTGGTAGCTCGTTTCACGGCTTTTGCGAGTTGGCTGTCTGTGCAGGCTGGGAAGGGAAAGTCAACATTAAATGTCTGGCTTGCTGGGCTTATCATGCATTTAATGCAAGAATCTAGTTTAATCCTAACTAATGGAGTTGGCCTGATAAGGAAAGGGATAAACTAGGCTAATTATCTCTCAATGATGCATGTATGAAATACAAAGGGTATGGGCTTGGATCTTTGGGCTCCTAAGCAGCCCAAAGTCTTTCATGACCCTGATTTCACATAGGCCCGATTAGCTTTCGTAACCATCCTCATCACAATCCACTTGGCAAGCCCCAATTATGTAACTTGGGCTTAGCAAGATTTGTGGCTAAGGAAGCATGGCGTGATGAATAGGCATGCGCATGGCATGTTTGTGAATATATTCCTCGTCGATCTAGTGCCTTGGCGCGTGTTTGAGCTTGAATGTAAGCTTTGCAGGACAATGGGGCTTTGAGACTTGGTTGTGTTGGTGTGTGACATTTTTAGGCCCTAACAAAAGGTCGAATCTCACTCAAAAAAATCTTATACGGATGATTAATGATACTTTGCAACAGGAGGTAACGATTGAAGGTATCCTATTTGATATTAGACAATTACAACAACAACTGAAGTCAGTAGAATTTCGTTTTGCTCCCCGTGTTTGTAATAGGGCAGCGCATCTAGTGGCATTTTTGTGTTTAAGGAAGGTGGGTTTCATAGTTGGAATGAGTTTGAACTAGAGTGGTTGTTCAACACTCTGGCATCTGATGTAAATGTTTCGCTTCGAATTTAATCGAAATTTCTATCGTTTGAAAAGAAAAAAAAAATCAGTTATATCATTAAGTATATAATTAAGGGTTTATATCACAAATGGTCCCTGAAATTGACCCCATCAATCATGATGGTCCCTGAAATTGAAAATCGATCAATGTAGTCCCTGAATTTTAACTCGCGAATCAATGTGGTCCTTCTGTTAGTGTTCCGTCCAAATTAACTTTAAAAAAAGGTTAGAGAACCAATTTTTCATGGTAAAATGATCAAAAATAACCCTGTTACTTATAATTTTACTTACTACCTCTCTTTTCTTTTTTTTCATCTTCACTTTTCTCTCCATTTTTTCATGGATTTGGTGCTAAAACTAAAATAAAAACCAAAAAAAATGGTTCTCTAACCTTTTTTTGGTCAATTTACCATGAAAAATTGGTTCTCTAACCTTTTTTTAGTGTTAATTTGGACGGAACACTAACAGAAGGACCACATTGATTCGCGAGTTAAAATTCAGGGACTACATTGATCGATTTTCAATTTCAGGGGCCATCATGATTGATGGGGTCAATTTCAGGGACCATTTGTGATATAAACCCTATAATTAATCATGTGTACATAATTAATGATAAATTAAGGGTAATGCTAGGTAGACTAAATTTTTAAATCAAGTTTGCAAATCATGTGATGTATCACTAATACAGAATAAGCACGTTTACCGGTACTTAAATAATAATCTAATCGTCAACAACTATGTCATATGATTTATGAAACTATACCTAATTTTAGTCTTTCGAACATTTCCATAAATTGATAACAAACGCAGTTCATGCGGGAGAACTCAATACTATTCATTGCGGTCGGTCCTTCACACTTTTTCTACTGTTTCCTTCTCCCTTGCCTCATTTTTTGGATCATTTAGAGCATGTTTGGTACTCTACTTGAATCCAACTTTTTAAACTCAAAAACAATTTTCAAGTTTTAGGCCTTAAAAACTTGTTTGGTAGGACTATTTTCAAAAACTGAATTCAAGACTAACTCAAAAATATAGTCTATTATCTAAAAACACAAAAAAATGAGTTTTTAGAGTTTTTAAACTTAAACTCACTCCTTTCTTTTCTCTCCCTCCTCCCCTCTCACTCCAAATCTCTCTCTTTTCTTCCTATTCTCTCCTCTCTTTTTTTTTACATTTTTCGTCTCTCATCTAATCCGCTCTCTTCATTCTTTCAGCTCTTTTTCTCACTCCTCTTCCTCTCTATCTCCTCCGATCCTCTTACTTATTTCTCTTTCCTCCAATCATCTCTTACTTTCTTTCCTCCTCTTTCCTCTTTCTCCTTCTCTCTCGACCCCCTCTTTTTAGATTTCTTTGTCCAGTTTAAGTTGTAAGATTTAAAATTTTTAAATCGCATACCAAATAAGTTTTTGAGTCTCAAAGAAAATTGTTTTCAAGAAAAATTCTTAAGAAATATTTTGAGAAATTATAAAAAATTTCAAATATGATACCAAACAAGCCCTTATCTTTTTTTTTTTTTTTTTCTTTTTTAACAAACTATAGCGATATTCTGATTTTTGTTTTGATCGATCAATGCTTTGAATTCGAAGCATGGGATGGGAATGAAGTTGGTGTGTGTTTCAACTTTCAGAGGAGCCTGACAATGGCATGCATAACAGTGATGAGAGATGGGAAACTGATTCAAACTAGGGAGAGTCCACGGAAGGTGCTCAAAATGGAACGACAAGCGGTTTTTCACCAACTTAACCAACTTACAAATTACATTTTGAGCACCTTCCGTGGACTCTCCCTAGTTAACTTGGTTAAGTTGGTAACCATCGGAGTTCCCTATTTCCGATGGTTACCAACTTAACCAAGTTAGCAAGTCTTGATTTGCAAGAGAACAATAGCAAATAACATAGTGGGTGACAAAGCGCATGTCCAAGCATCACAAGAAATCCATAGCAGTCATAAGTGCAACAGCAAACAAAAGCAATATCTCCAGAGTGTGCCATGCTGACATATAAGCGTAGATAGCACAGACATTATTACACTCCAGGAATCGTATAACCAAAATGGTCTAGTGGAAAATACAAACCTAAGAAACCCCAGAAATGGTGACGTCTAGATTACAGGGAAGCAGGAACTCGGCAAAGTACACTACACGGACATGCACGAGATAGCGCATGTATATCAGCTCCCAGGTTCAAGTATAGGCATCTGCATCTGCATCAACACATAAATCAAACCATCAAACTTTTCCTTGGTCATGGGGATGGAGGAGGGTATCTGCAAGATGTTCCAGATGAAAATAACGTACCGTTGGGTGATTCAGCACTCCTTGTGCAATATTTAGGGGTGGCTCCTGCATTAGACATTGACAGCTCAGTCGTGTTTGATCTATGATCATTCAGCTGGAACCCCAGATCCCTCGACTTAGGCCACTCATCAAATAAAGGCTGAAGAGAATTTTGTTCGTGTTTTTGAGATCCTGGTAAGCCAAATTCTCCACCAACATACTCCTGTTTGGTGATTGCAGCAGCATCACTCAATGACTCCATAGTTTGTAATGTCTGTAGCTGAGAGCTGTTGTTTAGCCAAAGAGAACTATTTCTCAGTTCTGATTTTAAGGGAACTTGAGGCTCCATTAGACGCCACGGACTGTCTACAGTACTGTGCGCCTGAACACACCTCTTAGCTTCTGACATGAAATTGTGTTCTTCTGATCCAGATATATTGCACCCCCTGCATTTGCATAAAATTAGCACACCCTTTTGGTTCCTAAGAAATCTGTCTCTAACTGCATATCAAAAACTACTATTCTTAAGTTCTAACAAAAAAATGACGATTAAAAATCATAACCAATCATGGTGCATCAAAACCTAAAGTAATGTCATGGATGCAATTTAAGAAATAATCAAGCTCAGGTCTAAATAAAATTACCCATCAGCAACTGAATTACACGATGCCTGCAGTCATTGCCAAAAAGCACCATCACCAAAAGGTCCATGGCCATGAGTCATTGGGCATTGACCAGCCCACTTGTGGGTCTGGACTAGCCCATTGGCCCGTTTCAACTATACTCAATCTTCTAAATTTCTTTCAATTCCTTTCCTCTTATATCCAGATGACCATCACAAACCTTTCATATGCATCAATCACCATAATGATGCAAAAATCTTACTTTTAATCACATATTCAATTAAACAATTTTGTTGTTTTGATTCAATAAATTTTATTTGCATAAGAAACAAAACTTAAGAATGGAAAAAGGTAAGAGTAAACAACGAATTTGTCCATCTCAGAAAAAGGAACAGAAAGCAAGGGACCATAATATGCCATTGCCAGAATGTATTGTGACCAAATTCTACTGGATTATACTGTGGAAAAATATGAGCTAAAAGACGATTCAAAAAGACATGATGATAACTCTTAGCATCTCTAGAAGAAACATCCTGAAAGCAGATGGATTTCAGAAACATCTTCTCTAGCTACTCCCAAAACCTTTGCTTGCCAAAAACATGTAAGAATCCCAATCACTATACCGTGCCATTTATTTGCAAGTGACACTGCATCCAGCATCTGTCTACCTTCAACAAATTGGTTCAGGAGCTTCTACAAAGCTCTCAGAGAGTAGGTCAGATAACCAACTTGGCTCTTAGCTCCGCTTCTAGCTAGTTTACAGGCCTTAGTTGTTCCCCTATTTTCCTTTATTTTTTGGTCATTTGGTTTCGTAGATGATCATTTAAGTACTTCGGAGGGATAGAATTTAACAGTTACTTAAGCAATCATGGCCTAGGATGCTAGGGCTGCTGCAACCGTAGTGTATATACTCTTTTATGAGGCTTTGTACAGAGTTTTATGCAGTTTAACAAGTATTTTACTTGTCTCAAAGGAAATATGTCCTGGGCATTCTAGAGGCACAGGCTATCATGGATAAGCTCTCCTCATCCAATGGAGTGGTCTCTACAGTATGATGACGGTTACTTAGTGGATGATCCTCCAATGTATAGTCAGCTTGTAGGTAAACTAATCTACCTCACTAGATGCTTTATGCCAAAAGTGCTGTAGGTAAATTTATAATGTACCCATGAGTTCCTCGCATGAATCCAGTAGTAATACATATTCTAACATACTACGAACATAGTCCAAGTCACCTTGAAGACATCTTTGTATTGATGGATATATTGATGTAGGATAGGAAAGTTCGTGTAACAAGAAACTGAAAAATAGAAGAGAAACACATTGCATTGCACTCGTTATCAATAGAGTACATTGGTGTTTATAAGACACCAAGACATAAATCTGTCCTAAAGATTCGCCTCAAACTGAGTTAATCATGCAGAATTTAGCTATTCAACAATAAACCTCATATTAACAGATTGAACAATTAGACCTTAATTTAAGCTAACAGACCTAAGTTAGGCTAAACTCCTTAATAATCAACCATTGAACATATTACTAATAATCAGTGTATCAACGACAATATGGATGCTTCTCCACTTTCTAGATTTTCATCAAATAACAGGAAAGAAACTAATGGGTAAATCATTCTGTATAATATGGATAATGACTTCCCGGTGGAATTCAATTTGGAGTTGCATTAGTGTTAGAGCAGGTGTAAATGGTACAAACATCACAAAACAAGTCAGTTGCTGTTACAGCCACCCAATATCACCCAAGAGCTGCCAAAGTATGCCATTTGGTAAAGGGCTAACCAAAACAACTTTAAAAATCACCCAATTTAAATCCATTCATTTTGCAATTCAGAGGAAGAAAAATTCCTAACCCAAACACACTTTAAATATCCTCGCTCCTCACTTCGCATGCACGCATCATTCTTCAACGCTTCTATCTTGCTAACTTGTGGAGAGACATGTAACAAATAAAAAAGAAATGCAAATGCACGTGGCTAAAAACATGGTAAAAAGTATGGAAACACTCCCAGTACTGTTCACTTTTAACGAAAATGACATTTTTACTCTAAAAAGTCACTCCTGGTACTATTCACTTACAACACCTTTTTGTCCTTTTGATTAAAACTCAAAGTTTTCAACCCCTTTTCATTAGTTTTCCTTAAAAAGTAAGGGCCCATTTAATAACCATTTGGTTCTTAGTTTTCAGTTTTTACTTCTTGTGCTTAAGGTGTGAGGAAAGTATATGGTGAAGTTGAGGAAGAGTAGGGAAGAATGTAAAGAAACGTAAATGAAAAAGGAAACAAAATCAAAACCAAAAATCAAAAGCTATTTTTAAGTTGTTTTCACTTTCAAGATTTTGTTTTCATCCATCTCATTATTTCTTCCCCTTCCTCGCTCCATCCTTCTTCATCACTCATTTTCCCCATATATATACCTTCCTCATATCTCAAGCACAAAAAGTGAAAAAAGTGAAACCAAACAGTGATCAAAAGGACCTTAACCTTCTTACAATTTTCAAGCATAAATTTGATGTTAATAACTAACAAGTAAAGCCCCTAACAATCAAATATACAACCCATCACTCCCCAAATAAGCATATAAGGCTTTCCTGGTCCTCTATTTCTACTTTCTATATCTCTAAGGTGGTTATCATAAACGCTCTCCATCTAAATCCGCACCTGCAGCTACAAATGTATTGGATAACCTCTTTCCAGTCTTAGGCCTTGTCAGTGATGTTCGGGAAATAAGCAACTATTCATAGATTATGCACGAGAAAGACTTCTCGTCCTAGAGAAATAATAGGAATGCAGCGCAAATTCATGAGACACTACAATTCTACCAATACAAAAGTATCCTAACGGATATACCTGGTTCCCCTGTTAGACACCCCATACGGTATAGCCTCCATCTTCAACTCAGATCCATTGCCTCCAAAGCATAGGCCTCCACTATTTCCAATTGAGTGTAAGGGCATGCTCTGGAAGCTCGCACTGGCTGGAGCTCCCGATCACACTGTCTGACGTCACAGTTGACAAAGATTGAGAGGCAGTTTGTGATTCCACAAGCTTTCTTGAACGATTGCGGCCACGGTTCATGTGCCGCTCGCAATACTTGGAGTCCTGATATGCATCTTTGGAGCACCTCCATTTCTTGCCATCCGTCCTCCGGCACCGCCCGGGCTCCGGGTCTATCTTCTTCCCGCAATAGGAAGCATAACCCCCTAACATATTGAAAAAGAAATCATCTATCTATACCAAAAATCCAAAAGATAACAATACAACATGCATATCACAACAACAATTGCCCGTTAAATTCCGGAACTATAAACAATCAAATCGATAATATAAGAACAAAAAGAGTGGAAATTTGGAGGAGAGAATTACAGGTGGGGTGGTGAGGTAAGAAATTGGGGGAAATGAGGTTGAAACTGGAGCGAATAGGGGCGAGGAGCTCAGAAGGAACAGGGACTCCTGCCTTGAGATACTTGAATATCAAAGCTTGATGCTCCATCTCAGCCCATTGCGCCACTGTGAAGAGCGGCGCGTGACATCCAGAGCCCACCGACGACCCGCTCATTGCAGACTAAATGCTAACAAAAACATCCAAATCTCAATTAGTCATACTCATACAGAGAGAGAGAGAGAGGGAGAGGGAGTGGATGAGGTTACCTTGGAGTTGGAGACGGTGGTGGAGAAGAAGGGTTTTGGCAAATTCGTCGGGAAGCGAGGAAATGAGAGTATCTGGTCTGTGTTTTGTACTCGAGAGAGGCAGAGACTTCAAGTTCAGTCCAAGAATGGTTTTTGATTTTTACCCAATTTCTTTTTGGATTGCGCAACTCTAGTCTTATTCTCAAGCACCGTGCCACGCTTTTTAAGTTAAAATGGTCCACGAAATTAATATCACACTTTACTTTGGTTTGAAATTTAAAATTGATAAAACTAGCAGTTTGTTCATCGTCAGTCATTTAGATTTTTTCATAAAAAATATCCGCTAAATAAGGAGGAAATGACAAAAATATCCCTAATTTTTTTCAAATCTTGTTGTCTCATTGTTTATTAAATTCAGGGTATTTTTGTCTTCATCTAATAGAGATTTTTTACGGAATGACAAAATTATTGAGAGTGGACAAGCTCAAGGACCATATTTATCGATTTCAAATATCATAAACCAAATTGAGGAGTTATATCAATCTCAGAGAGCATTTTGCCTAAAATGCCTATTCGATATCACTTTAATTAAAAGTAGAGGTGCTTATCCAATAACAGAGCTTCGATGGAAAATAAAATTTTACATGTAATTTTTATTGATTTTTGAATATAACCCGTTATATATTTAGTCATTGATCTGAATTCTCTCAGTTTGATTATATAAAATTATATATAATACAGTTTACAAACCATCTCTTTTTCTCATATCTTTTTTTCTCATCGCTTCTTGTACATGTACAAGTTTAGATTTGTTTGAATTTTAACACATATTTGTTTAATAACGAAAATTTTTGGCTCACCTTATAAGAAATTTCTTAAGCTAGCTGGTACTGTGAAAGATACAGTATAAAGTTTCTTTGTTTATATGTTCTAAAAAAAGTAGGCATACGATGTAAAAAAAGTTTGCGCCCCTCTTAATTTAAATCTTGAATCTAGCTCATCCGGTGAAAATTTTCTAGGTCTGCCATTGTAATTATCAGATCATTTAATACTACAGTCTAATGATACTCTTCTCTACCGGTAGGTGAGAGGTCTTAGCTCACTTCCTCACCCCCTTACTGTAAATAATATCGTTTGTTCGGCGGATTTCAAACTGATCGAGCCATCCAAACCGACCAAATCAAATTGTTTTGTCGCTTTAGTTTGGTTTTTGGCCAAGAAAAAAAGATACATAATTTAAAAATCAGACTAAACTGATTTTAGGTTTGTTTGATTCGGTTTTGATACTTTAGAAAGCGACCAAAATCAAAACGGACCATAAATCGTCTGCTAACATGAGAGAGGGGAAAGGGCCAACTCCGCGAGGATGCTTGTTGCAGTACAATTTTGTCCATAATGCCCTACGCTACGCCTATATCTTCAGGTGCCGCCCTCTGGTTGAGAAGTTTTTTATTTTGACAAGATCCTCAACGGATCCTTTTGGTGAGGATCTTAAGGATTCGTGAATCGTGTTTGTTCATCGTATATCGTGCGGTTAATTTTTGTCTAATATTATTTATTTTATTTTTAAATAAAAATATTTAAAATGATTTCTGACCGCACGATGTACGATGAATGGACACGATTCACAGATCCCGCGAGAATCCGGACTCCTAGATTCTCAGTTGACTTGATGGAATTTATGTTTTTTTTTTTTTAACAAACGATATTATCTACACTAATGAGGAGAGGGTGAGCTTAGCCTCACGATGAGCTAGCAATAATGTGGTTCATATTCGCCTTTGGCGAGAATTGAACATAAGACCTCTTTTACAAATGAAGAGAAATACTATTAAATCGTAGTACTAAGTGACAATAGTAATCTCCATAGTCCGCGGTTGTAATTAAGGCTTAAACTTAGGCCAAGCTTTCACTTTTGGTCTTTGTGACTCCAAGTTCCATTTCAGTTGTGTAGTTTCTTATGCCAATTTTGACTGTAATTTATCAAATATTGCAATCCAAGGACGCTTGCTCGATAAAATTAGTGAATTGCCTTGATGGTTAGGACCTATATCGTCAACCAACAACTGAAGTTTCTACCATGGGATTAGCCTTGGACTCTGTCCCAATCCTTCAAACCTCTTAAGTCTTAACTTGTTTGATATTGGCATTGAATCGTTGAATAAGTGTTGGTTGTATTGCAACTCTTGAATCCAACTCCTTCGATTGTACATTCGAATTATTTTGTTTATTGTTACTTGCTGAGCTTTGTAGCTCGCCCTTTTTCCCTTTTCCCTTCACTTTCAGATCAACTTGGGTGACAAGTTGACGTGTCTTGAATGTATTTGAAGAGCTTTTCAAGGCTTATATTCATTTTGAAAGACATTACATGTTTTTTTTAGCTGTTTAGACAACACTGTGTACATTACATGTTTTGTCCTTTGTTCGGAATTCTGGAATCTGGAGCCTTTGTACTTCATGTTGAGGTTTGTTTGTAAGAAATAGTAAATAATTGTGTTTATGTTCAGTTTTGGAGACCTTTTTGCTCTTATAAAATGTCAATCTAATCAGCAAAAATCCTTCTATTCTAACCGAAATGTTATGGGTAAATTACATAGTAACCCTCAGGTTTAAGGTCTATTACAACCTCATACAACATCTTTAAAACATTTCATTTTCATACCTCACGTACTATTTTATTTCAAAATAATACATCTGTTACATTTTCCATCTAGTGATCCGTTAAGTGCTGACGTGACTACCACATTTGTGTCACGTGGCAAAAATATTAATTTTTTAATAAAAAACTTGAATCTTCTAAAAAATAAAAAAATAAAAAAAATAAAACCTAAAGCTAAGACAAAACCCCACCCCCGTGAACCCCCCAAACCAGAACCCCAGCAAAAGCACCCCCCAACCCCCGCGACCCTCCCTCACCTCACCCAAAAACATCTTTCCCTCCGCACCCACCCTCGCACCTCCTCGACACACACCCCACTTCTTAAATCCACACCCATTCTTCCCACCTCACGAACCCGGCGATGGCGGCGTAGATGGGATTTGGGTTGTAGGGGGAAGCAAAAGGAAGAAGATGAAGATGGGGGAAAATAGGAGGGGGAATAAGGTTTCTGGGTGGGGAGAAGAGAAGAGGAAGATGGGGGATAAAGGTTTTCAGCTTCTTTTTTTTTCTTTTTTTCTTTTTTTTTTTATATTTAGAAGATTTAGTTTTAAAAAAAAGGTAAATTACAAAAAACTACCTCAACTATTGGGTCATTAACAGTTTCATACCTCGTCTTTAAAAATTTTCAATGTCATACCTTATTTACGAATTTGTTGCAATGTACTACCTCCGTTACATTATCTGTCAAAGCCTCCGTTATTTGCTGACGTGGATTACGCTGGGTTCTATCCTCTCCACATATGAACTTCCACGTTGGTTTCTCTGATACATGTGGATCGTCTAATAGCATGGCACGTGTATATTATATTAAAATTATTTTTTTTTTAAATAACAAAATAATTTTAAAAAAAAAATTCCTTCGTGAACCGTGTCATTCGAGTTGAAGCCTAAAGGCCCAACCATGCAATTCAATTCCATTTCATCGTTCCAGTTCCCAAATCGAAGAACCCTAACCCTAATTTGATATCACCCACCCCAAATCTCCTGCCAAATCTCGATCATTGGTTTATTCAGCGAAATCCTTTTGTTTAGGGCTTGTCGTCGCCTACCTTTCTTTTGTTTGTTTTTGTCGAAAACCTTAAGTTCTTCTGGTTTTCGAAGGATCTAACAGTATTTCGAAGGAATCGAAATGGGGTGGAATGTGCGAGAGGATCCCGAGCAAACGACACCTACCTACTGTAAGTACAAATTTCAGTTCGTTTTGTGCTTCGTTGGTTCCCTTTTTTTATTCCCGTTATTCTGGGTTTGTTGATTCCAAAATATTTGTTGGCGATCTATGGGTTTCATTGACTGTTTATTGGAAATGCTTACTGATATGTAGTAGTAGAATGGGGGTCATGTGGGTGCTTTGTTTATTCTTGTCGAGAAAAAGGTTGTTTAGGTGCTGGTGGTCCAGGGGTCCGGTGGGTGGTTTGTATTTTGTTGTCGGGGAAAAGGTATGGGTGCTGGTGGTCCTGGGGGTCCGTTATTTATTCTGCAAGTAGAATAACGGATGGTCCTTTTGGTGTTTTGTTTATTGGAGATTGGTGGGGTTTTCAAATTCAAATTTATTCAAAATGATTACTGATTTGTTTGATAATGGGGTCCTTTTGGGTCATCTTGTGGTTTATGGTGGGTGTAGTCCTAAGATTTGTTGAATATGTTGAATTGCAATTGCTTGCATTTAGGGTGGGAAAGGGATGTTATGGCAAGGACTTGTAAACCAAGAAAACGAAAGAGATTTCTAGCTATTGAAGGACCCTCCGATTAGGCCTGGCAATTCCTGACACGACCCGATAATCCGACCCGACACGACACGACACGACACGAAATTAACAGGTGTTCGAGTCGACACGATAACGAATCGGGTCGTTATCAGGTAACCCGATAAGCACATGTTAAGATAACGGGTTGATTCGGGTATACACGTGGTAACACGATACACGATAAGCAAAATATTAATTTTATAATTTTATAACCCTAAAAAAATACTATAATAATTATATATATTAATTTAACAATTTTATACTCTTAAAAACTATAATAATTATATATACATATATAAATTAAATTAAATTTTAAAAATGGGTGACCATTGGATCGGCTTAAATATACATACCATTTAATTTTTCAAGTGTTATACGTACAAAATAAATAAATTCAAATCTACTTAATAAATAAATAAATATATATACCATTGAACTTGATGGGATATGAATTCTACGAAACTAATTTCAACGATCCAACCATCGAACTTGCTTGTATATGCTTCGAGATCGCATACGCCAAAAATCGAAAAAAAAAACATTCAGAGATCAAGTAACGGAACAAAGCTTTTCGACGGTTATAAAAGAAAAATCACTATTTAACGGTTATTTTAACTCCGATTTTGATGATTTTTTACAGCTACACTCCTTTATCCTATATGAATACAATGAATGAATTCGATCTTCAATTTAAAATATTTTACACAAGTGGATACCACAAAATCTTATGTTATACTTAATGAAAGGATAAATAAACTCTTAAGTGTTAGTGAATCTATCGTTTTGATGAGATACGCATTCTACGAAACTAATTTCAATGATCCAACCGTCAAACTTGTTTGTATATACTTCGAGATCGCATATGCCAAAAATCGCAAAACAAAAACATTCAGAGATCAAGTAACGGGACAAAACGTTTCGACGGTTATAAATGAAAAATCATGATTTAACGGTTATTTTAACTCTGATTTTGATAATTTTTTACAGCTACACTCCTTGACCCTATATG
Source organism: Cotoneaster glaucophyllus (assembly GCA_036320875.1). NCBI lineage: Eukaryota > Viridiplantae > Streptophyta > Magnoliopsida > Rosales > Rosaceae > Cotoneaster > Cotoneaster glaucophyllus. The sequence goes on from CM070060.1 coordinate 2,049,755, forward strand.
AATACAATGATTGAATTCGATCTTCAATTTAAAATATTTACACAAGTGGATACCACAAAAACTTATGTTATGCTTAATGAAAGTATAAATTTGCTCTAAGTGTTAGTGAATCTATCGTTTTGATGGGATACGCATCCTACGAAACTAATTTCAACGATCCAACCGTCAAATTTTTTTGTATATGCTTCGAGATCGTATACGCCAAAAATCGCAAAAAACAAACATTCAGAGATCAAGTAACGAGATAAACCTTTTCGACAGTTATAAACGAAAAATCACGATTTAGCGGTTATTTTAACTCCGATTTTGATGATTTTTTATAGCTACACTCCTTAACCCTATATGAATATAATGAATGAATTTGATCTTCAATTTAATATATTTTACACAAGTGGATACCACAAAATCTTATGTTATACTTAATGAAAGGATAAATAAACTCTAAGTGTTAGTAAATATATTGTTTTGATGAGATACGCATTCTATGAAACTAATTTCAATGATCCAACCGTCAAACTTGTTTGTATATGCTTCGAGATCGTATACGCCAAAAATCGCAAAAAAACAAAACATTCAGAGATCAAGTAACTGGACAAAACTTTTCGATGGTTATAAACGAAAAATCACGATTTAACGGTTATTTTAACTCCGATTTTGATGATTTTTTACAGCTACACTCCTTGACCCTATATGAATACAATGAATGAATTCGATCTTCAATTTAAAATATTTTACGCAAGTGGATACCACAAAATCTTATGTTATACTTAATGAAAGGATAAATAAACTCTGTGTTAGTGAATCTATTGTTTTGATGAGATACGCATTCTACGAAACTAATTTCAACGATCCAACCATCAAACTTGTTTGTATATGCTTCGAGATCGCATACGCCAAAAATCACAAAAAACAAACATTCGGAGATTAAGTAACGGGATAAAACTTTTCGACGGTTATAAACGAAAAATCACGATTTAACGGTTATTTTAACTCCGATTTTGATGAATTTTTACAGCTACACTCCTTGACCCTATATGAATACAATGAATGAATTCGATCTTCAATTTAAAATATTTACACACGTGGATACCACAAAATCTTTATGTTATACTTGATGAAATTATAAATAAACTCTTAGTGTTAGTGAATCTATCATTTTGATGGGATACGCATTCTAAGAAACTAATTTCAACGATCCAACCGTCAAACTTGTTTGTATATGCTTCGAGATCACATACGCCAAAAATCGAAAAAAACAAACATTCAGAGATCAAGTAACGGGATAAAACTTTTCGATGGTTATAAACGAAAAATCACGATTTAATGGTTATTTTAACTCCGATTTTGATGATTTTTTACAGCTACCTTCGTTGACCCTATATGAATACAATGAATGAATTCGATCTTAAATTTAAAATATTTACACAAGTGGATAGCATAAAATCTTATGTTATACTTAATGAAAATATAAATAAACTCCAAGTGTTAGTGAATCTACCATTTTGATGGGATACGCATTCTACGAAACTAATTTCAACGATCAAACCGTCAAACGTTTTTGTATATGCTTCGAGATCACATACGCCAAAAATCGTAAAAAACAAACATTCAGAGATCAAGTAACGGGATAAAACTTTTCGATGGTTATAAACGAAAAATCACGATTTAACGGTTATTTTAACTTCGATTTTAATGATTTTTTACAGCTACCTTCCTTGACCCTATATGAATACAATGAATTAATTCGATCTTCAATTTAAAATATTTACATAAGTGGATACCACAAAATCTTATGTTTTGATGAGATACGCATTCTACGAAACTAATTTCAACGATCCAACCGTCAAACTTATTTGTATATGCTTCAAGATCGCATACGCCAAAAAGAATAAAAAACAAACATTCAATGATCAAGTAATGGGACAAAACTTTTCGACGGTTATCAACGAAAAATCACTATTTAATAGTTATTTTAACTCCGATTTTGATGATTTTTTATAACTACACTCCTTGACCCTATATGAATACAATGAATGAACTCGATCTTCCATTTAAAATATTTACACTAGTGGATAACACAAAATCTTGTATTATACTTAATGAAAGGCCTCACAACCTTGAAAACAAAAACTCTTTCATTTTTCATATCCTTGCACATTTAATATTTTATAATAGACTAGTAGTGTATGAATGTTTTTTTATTAGGCTCTTATTTTCGAGTGTAGATGTAGTACTTAAACGACAAATTTGTTTTAATGTTTTGAAGTAATATTTATGTAGCAATGTGCGGTATGTGCAAATTTAAGAAAAAAAAATATTTTTCTTAACGGGTCATAAAGGGTCGGGTCACTTTACCCGTTGGGTAAAATGACCCGACTTGTTAAGGACCTGTTAAGATAACAGGTGTGACACGACACGACCTGTTAAGATAACAGGTGTTACACGAAAACGACACGAACACCACAGACACGACCAGTTTGCCAGGTCTACCTCCGATGATGGTTTTCACCAAGAAGAGGTGGCAGGTACAAGTGTGGCTGAGATTGAAGATGTACAAGTTGATGAACAAGTTGGTGATGAAGATGTACAAGTTGAGGATGAAGATGTACAAGTTGGTGAACAAGGTGAAGGGGAACACGGTGATACCTTCTTTGATGTACCTCTCGATGTTGAAGGAGACCAAGAAGGAAGTGATGAAGAAGATCCTGAAGAAGACAGTGACTTTGTAGAGAGTGATTATGGGAGTGATGAAGATAATCCAAATTTTGCTAAGTATGATGTGATTCAGGAAGCACATGAGGTGCAATGTGAGCAATCTCAGAAAAGGAAAAAAAGGAAAACTGAAGACAGCAATGAAGGAGAAGAAGAGCAAGTCAATGAAGGAGAAGGGGAGAGACAAGAAGAAGAAGGACATCAAGAGGTTGAAGAAGCTGGAGACGGGGAGGTGAATCTGGTTCATGATCCAGATTATAATTCTGATGATCTGGAAAGTGTACATTCTAAAGATGAGGAAGGAGGCAAAAAAATAGAGCATTATCCAGAGTTTAATGAGAAAACGAACATGAAGAATCCAAAATTTACTTTAGGGCTTATTTTCAGAGACAATGTGCAATTCAAGAGAACCGTGATGATGTATTCCTTAGTGAATGGATATGGGGAAATTCATTTTCATCGGAATGAGAAGTTGAAGATTATTGCCAAGTGTGCAAGGGACTGCCCTTGGATGTGTTCTGCTGGCAAGATGTATGGATCAAACAGCATCCAAATCAAGACAATCCTTGATGACCACACCTGTGGGAGGACTTGGGCAAATAAGAATATGACTGCTTCTTTACTCACAGATTTGTACTTGGATCGGATAAAGCTCAATCCCACATAGCCTGTCGAATCCTTTTTATCCACTGTGGAATCTAGGGCATTAAATAAAGCTTTCAAGATTATTGAAGGGAAACATGCAGAGCAAATAGCAAACTGTGGGATTTTGCAGAGGAAGTAAGAAGGACTAACCTGGGAAGCACTGTGAAGTTGAAGTTGGATGAGGGAAGGTTTCAGAGGATATATGTTTGCTTGGGGGCATGTAAAGAAGGCTTTAAGGCAGGATGTAGACCTTTGATAGGTTTAGATGGGTGCCACTTAAAGGTTTTACATGGAGGGCAGTTACTATGTGCTGTTGGCATTGATCCAAATGATGAGACATGGGCTATTGCTTATGCAGTGGTGGAAATGGAAAATAAGGCGGCTTGGATTTGGTTTTTACAACTTTTAGCTGATGATGTGGGTATAGAAAACCAAAATGGGTGGACATTTATCAGTGACAAGCAAAAGGGGTTACTTCCAGCATTTCAAAAGGTTCTCCTCAGATGCAACCACAGATTCTGTGTGAGGCATTTGTACGTTCAAGGGGAAGACATTGAAGGATGCTCTATGGGCAGTTGCCAAAACAACAACGGTTCCACACTTCAAAAAGGCAATGGAGGAGGTTAAGAAGCTAGATGAGGAGGCCTACAAATGGCTAGTGAAAAAGCCTGCAACTCAATGGAGCAAGTCCCACTTTGATACCTATCCAAAATGTGACATGTTGCTGAATAATTTGTGTGAATCATTCAATGCAGCCATACTAATGCCAAGGCAAAAGCCTATTATAACTATGCTGCAAATGATTCACACTATGTTGATGAAGAGAATTCAAATGAGGCGAGATATAATGATGAAGCAAGTAGGAGATCTATGCCCTAAGATTAAGAAGAAGTTGGAGGAAGCTAAACTTTTAAGTGGCAGGTGCATTGCACAATGGTCAGGAGTGACCAAATTTCAAGTGGATGCTGGAGGTGGGGAACAATATGTGGTGGACTTGGTTGACAAGACATGCTCTTGTAGGAAGTATGACTTGACGGGAATACCTTGCAACCATGCAATATCTGCCATCCATTTCAAGAGAGAAAAACCTGAGGATTATGTGGATGCTTACTATTCAAAGGCACGGTATTTGGAAGTTTATTCTCACTTAATAATGACGATGAATGGTATGTCATTGTGGGAGGTTACTGAAAACCCACCAATCTTGCCTCCATTATATACAAGGCAACCTGGAAGACCAAGGAAGAAGAGAAACAAAGAAGCTACTGAATTGGACCCTTTAAAAAAAAAAAAAATTAATTTTTTGGCAGGAAAAATTGGACCCATTTTAGGGAAAAATTTCGGTTGAAAAAAAAATTTCAAATTTTTTTTCCAAAAATGAAATTATTTTTGGCGGGAAATCTACGTGGCTGACCACGTGGAAGTTCATATGTGGAGAGGATGAGACCCAGCATAATCCACGTCAGCAAATAACGGAGGCTTTGACAGATAATGTAACGGAGGTAGTACATTGCAACAATTCGTAAATAAGGTATGACATTGAAAAATTTTAATGACGAGGTATGAAACTGTTAATGACCCAATAGTTGAGATAGTTCTGTGTAATTTACCCTAAAAAAATTTAAAAAATTATTATTTTTGCCATGTGGCACACATTTGGCAGCCACGTGGCACAAATGTGGCAGCCACGTCAGCGCTTAACGGATCAATGGATGGAAAATATAACAGATGTATTATTTTGAAATAAAATAGTACACGAGGTATGAAAGTGAAATGTTTTAAAGATGTTGTATGGACCTTAAACTTGAGGGACTACTATGTAATTTACTCAAATGTTATTAACTGATTAAGGGGGTGTATTCAATTGGGATTTTGAGGGATTTTAATTTTTTTAATGAATCTAGAGGTATTCAATCAGGATTTTAAGTGATTCTCTAAGATTCAAGGTGTATTCAATCAGGATTTTAAGATAATTTATTAAAATCCTCATAAATCCGGGTGTATTCAATTAGGATTTTAAAGAAATTTATAACAATCCAGGTGTATTCAATTAGAAATTGATTTTAAAGAATTTGAAAAAGTTGAGGAATTTGAGGGAATTTGAGAGATTTCGTAATATATTTTAAACATCCACAAATCTCACATCTCACCATAAGATTTCGTGGGAATTGAATCAAAATTTTATATGAAATCTCTATAAATCAATTAAACTCCACAAAAATCCATGGATTTATAATTGACTTAAGTCTTTCAAATTCCCAATTGAATACACCCCCTAAATATGAAGTCTTTGTAATTAGAAATCAAATTTGACACGTCAAATTTAGTTTTAATTAATTTTAATGATAAGTCTCCCTTATTCCACTAAAATTTCCAACTAATAAAATTTTTGTTTCCACATTTTTTTAATAAATACACCCATTTAAAGCTCTATATTAATAAGAAATAACATTTGACAATTCTGTTAGAAGTGTACAAAATTTGACATAAAACTTCGATCTCAAATCGACACATCATCCATAAATTGTAATTTGACTGTTATAATTTGATATTTCTTTTGGAGATGTCTAGGCGCCTGGAAAAGTAACCTGGTCGGGTCTACTTTGGGCTACACCTGGGGCGTGCCGAAACCACTCTCACCACCAGGGAGGGGGCAAAACATGAAGTAATAAATGTACAACCTTGTACAAAAACATAGAGTGCCTTTAGCTTTCATTTATTTACCCTGAAAATCCAGGTCATTGTTTAGAAAGCGAGAGGAAACGCATACTGTTGGAACTCATCCAATACCGCTTACATGAATAATAGAAGACCGGGCAGAAGATGCCCGTTTGGTCATACCACTTCTTCACAAGCATACAAACCAAACACCAGGGCAAGTAATAGGTTTGGTACTAAACAAGACACGAGACAGACAAATCTGCATAACTCTGCAGGTAGTGATAACGCAAACGATCTATATATAAGACCTGTTAAAGAAGCTCATCTTCTTCATCCCGCAACTTTCCTTGAATAGGTTCTACCAGGTTGAATCTCTTGAACAGGCCTGAGGTACAAGTTTCCAGACTCACCAATCCACTGGACACCGGCCTTCATGGGAGGAGGGCGCATCTGCGGTTGCCCAACAGTCTGCCTGCGATGACTAATTGTCATATTTGCCAGCTTCTCAGATGTATCTGAAACTCCACGTGCAACCCTTCCCTTGTTCACAGAGGCTGCCAACCGACATAGTTTTCTCAGTTAAATAAAATGTCATATGAACAAGCACCAGGGGCTTGAGAAATAAAAGTAACTAAAAGCCGAAGAAAAAGCCAACATTCACGCATTCTTGTCGTTCATACATGTGATCAGCAAAGTAGATTGATAATAAATCCAAATCGGTTGAAGAAAGCAACACAATCAAACATCCTTCTAGCCATGGAACTTACTAGGACTGCTCTTTCCAGGAGGTCGATATTTCTGCTGCTGCTGCTGCTGCTTTGGAGAGCTTTTCAAATATTTATCATTCTTTTTCACATCCTTCAATCATAAAGATGAGAAATTAATTAATAAAAGTAAAAGCAATTGAGGTATGTGCATGTTTGGCATAAGCGCACAGTCAAATTAAACAGAGAAAAGTCATAACATGTGTTCTCACCTGGTTCGCCATATCCAGTTTCCGCTGCACACCTGCAAAAATAGTTATCACAGAATGAGAATAAATCTAGAAAACTACCAGTTCATTAGACAAGATGTCAATGTTTCCTTAACTATGAGCTATAAACCCACTTCTTTTATAGGCAAAAAGTTAAATTATATACGATGCTCTCCTTTGGGATAAATAGAAAGGGTCAGAATTGAAAGTTTAAATAAACTCAACAGAACAATATAAACCAACCTGTGCCTACAGAAGCATGCAACTTTGGGGAAGGGAAGCTGTTAGCAAGCTTTGAATGAGATACAGTTCCAGAAAGTCTTCTAGCACTTTGCTGCTCGGCTCCCCTTGCTCCAGCTGTGTAACAATACAAATAAATTTATATCCTACATTACTTGAGTATCTAAATAAAGATATCAAAGCTGATGCAATTCCATAAATTATCAGATGGACAAACCTATTGGTGGTGTCCTGGCAACAGTTGATCTGGAACGAAGGGATGGCGGAACATAATAGCAACTCTGCAAAATAAAAGGAAGTACATCTTAGAATACACAACATTTACAGACCCCATTCATCATAGGAAGTTGCACTAACTATACTATGTTCCAATACACTACCTGGAAGAAAGGATGCTGGAGGGCCTCTGCAGCTGTTGGCCTCTTGGAAGGGTCCCAAGAACAAAGTGACTACAGCAAAAGGAAAAGGAAAAACATGAATTCCGCAGTAGTAGACATTCTTTAAATGATTTAGCCACACATGGGCTGAGTTGAGGGGACAGTAATACTATATAGGACTTACTGTAATAAGGCTGATTGCACTGTCACTAGCTGATGGGATCAGTGAAGAAAGATCAACACCAGCAAACTGCCATATTAAAAGATACAAAACCAACTTAATAAGGTTGTTTTTTGAAGTATGGGAACAGCATATCTCATGTTTCTACTAATACTAAAAAACAACGCCAAAAAATACATCCCAAATTAGCATGCAGCTTTAAACTGTCTAATAAATCTCTCACATAAAATAAGATGCAGCAACGACAGCAGTCTGATAAAAGTGAGAATGTAAAAACCATTCCCCATGAGATTTCTGTACAAGTCTATGCACCTTAGAGAACAAACTAAAACGCATGAATAAAATTGAACAAAACAAATGAGGAATTGCATTATGCAAAACCAGAAATAACTAACCTGAGGAAATTGGTAGTTGATATCCCTTGCAAGGCGAAGCCCGTCAGCCCATGAATCCTTGGTTGGGCTTCCAATCACACTGCAAATTTTTTGTATCTCATCTGCTTCACTGCAAGAATGGTGGAAGGAGGTGAAGGTGAGAACAATTAACATAAACAAACTGGTATTAGTCGCTAAATTATTAGCAAAAAATGGCACTAACATCTTCCAAAACGAATTGAAGTTAATTAAACAATTACTGCACAGATTCAAAATTCTATCCTGTCCAATAATTATAGCAAATTTCCCTGTGGGAAACAAACAATGATTGAGGCACGGAATACATACCTAACACCCGGAAATAAAGGACGGAGAGAGAACAACTCAGCCATGATTGCACCCATTGCCCACATATCTGACGGTTATAATAAAAATGAATAATTTAAGAAAGCAATCATTGTAAATATATACTCACAAAGAACAAAAATCAAAACTTTTAACATAACTTCATTACAAAAACACTCACCAATTTTTGAGCTATACAGGTATGACTGAAGCAGCACTTCGGGGGCTCGATACCTAGCACATCCACATTCTAGTGTCAGTAACTGACAGAAATATATTAACACCCAAGCAGAGATAATTCATAACAAAAATTGAAAAATAAAAATTAGAATAACACCCACCACCGCGTCGACACATATTCTGTATATGGTGGTTGTGAATTGATTTCCCGAGCAAGTCCAAAATCAGCAATTTTGATGACATCTTTGGTAACCAATATGTTCTCTGCAAAGAAGTGAACGTACAGGTACAAATATGTCAGTCTGGTAGCACAAGAAAAAACAAAGAAAACATGACACCCTGAACGGCTTAATGACAAACCATATAAGCGAAGAAATTGATTGAGGAAAGAAAATAACCCCATAACGAAAGCGGAAACAAAATTTGAGATGATTTGGCCACTTGAGGATTCAGAATACAAAAGCGAAAAAAGGAAACAAAAAATGCAAGAAAGCTTAGCAAGGGAATGCAAGCAGCAGTAATTAAAGATCCAAAAACACAAAACAAAGTATAGAACACGTTGGACATTCAGAACATCGTATGACGTCTTTTTTCAGCCCTTCCGATTCTCTAATGAACATTTTACCTACTCAACCAAGGTTATACACAACAATTGTAGCAGATACCTGGCTTAAGGTCACGATGAAAATATCCACGCTGATGCATGTAAGCTAGGCCCTGAAAAACTTGAAAACACCAATTTCTGACTTCAGCTTCAGGGAAAAGCTTTTCCTTATCTTTCATGAGTTGATACAAGTTGAACTCCTGCAATGTCCATATGACAACACCAAATATCAGTTCTGACACTCATGAACGACATAATAGCAAATAATATCAAGTTTAGCAACTATACCACTTACCATGTATTCAAGCACGAAGTACAATATGTCATTTTCTCTGATGACTTCCTTGAGCTTCACAATATTTGGATGATTCATTCTACGCAATGACTGCATGGAGAAGAAACCCGCGATATAATTAAAAAATATAAATCAGATCAGGATATTAATAAAGAGGAAACAGTAAGTTGAACCACCTTAACTTCCCGTAGACTTACGCACTCCTCCCATGAATAATATCTTTTCTTCATTTTTTTAATAGCAACCTGTAATATTGTCCAAATGACTATGAACAGAACAAATGTACAGCACTACATACATTCTAAAAGGAATGGGGACAAAAACCACTTACGACTTCACCAGTCTGCTTATTAATAGCTCGCCAGACACTCCCAAATGTGCCATCACCAACTTCCTTTATTAACTTGTACCTAGAGTAACCACATACTTATGCATTAGTATGAACACAAACAGATAACCCTGAAATCACACAGTAAACACTCACCTCTCCATTCTTCCTGTGGAACACAAAGCAGCTCGTTCTTTATTCAGTGATAGCATAAAGACTCGCAAAAGATAAAACGAATTTATCTGAGATGATCCTTCAAATACACTGTAGGATATAAACAACTGCCTTGCTGGTCCAGCAGAATCAAACCATTAATCTTCTGAGGCAATACGCACGAGCACAAAACCAGAATTCATATGATGGATGGGCTGCACGGCCTTATTTACTACTAACTCCAGGGCATCAGGGCTACAGCATGACATCGTTGGCAAAAAAGGACAAGTATCACCGAACATATCGATGCCAATTAAAAAAACCAACCAAATTGATTTATCCCGCCAAACGAAATACTTAGAGCTCAAGATAGTATCACCCAAGGCTTAATAAACTTAACTAATAGCTATCTCATCTAAATTATGCAGAGATCAGTGAGGAATCTTCAGGTAACAAAGATCTTGCCACTTCTCATAGCACCCATCAGGAGAAAAGATGAAATAATAACTCTGAAATAAACAGTTTGCACTGGTTTGGTTTGACGTAACTGATTATCTAATATTAAGTATGCAGAGATCTTCAGTCACAGATTGCCAGAATTTAACCCTGTCATGATAATGAAAGAATAAAGTTTAGAAATACTAAGCAGGCATAGACTAAAAAAGTAGAAGTATAAAATTGATCTGAGTTGTATATGCTGTACCCCTGAAGAAGCTTTCCCAGAAATTTCAAGTGGATGTTGTATCAGCAATGCACTATGCACTAAAGATCCAACACCTGACTCAGAAACTAGCATCACGTCTCCCGTATTGATCATTTAAGAGAAACTGACCACTAAGTGCAATTAACAAAAGAAACCAGAAGAAAATCTCCAAGGACAAGAAATCTCCAGTCAAGCACTTCCTGGAAAGAAAAGACACGGTACTGGTGGCAATTTGACCAGAGGCGCATTTGCTCCATGTCTTGAAATATATATGAAACCCCTTTAAATCTAAGCCCGGCACAACCTGAAATTAAGATTACAATAAATGACATTGTACGAACATAAGACCAATCATGCAGACAAGATACGAAGGTACAATTTACTGATTTTAATGGCCATTTAAACAAAATCTCACACGTAATGATGCAAATCCAAACACTAAAACAAAATAACATTTAATTCTTACCACAGCTTCATAATAGCTCTCACATAAAATTACAATACTCGCTGCACAATTCAGAACGAAGTTCAGACAAAACAAATACCACAAACCATATAATGGTGACAACGTCAATATACAACAAACTTTGGGCACCTAAGCTGTATTATGCATCATAGAGACACACAACTAAAAAACTTAATGTGATGCACGCATGCTTTGCTATTTCATTGTTCTTACTCATTCGCAGACCAACAAATGATTTCCGAAGCTAAACCACATACCACAAATCACAAAAAAAATTTGTAAAAGGATAACCTAAACTCACAAAAGAACATCAGGGACAAATTATATAGACCCCCATGCCGTCATGAATTTCAACAATAATTTGTATAACTTCTAAGCCACCAAATGACATTCAGCACAAAACTGGAACGTAGGAAAGGAAAGAAGAGGAACCATAACCAGAAACAAGTTTATACAAAAAATGGTTGCAGTTAGACTCTATGGTGCAGCAAATTACGGTTTTAGCCTCAAGTGCGACACACTATTAGCTAAATCTATAACCTGAGTGATCAATAACATTAGCAATTTATGTAAGACACAAACAGAATACAACCAATGAAATATTTGCAAACAAATAAATAAACAAAAAGATTTTAAAATCATCACAAACCTCCCTTTTTTCTTTTCTATTGCAATTTCTGGATTATTATATGATGATTTTTTAACTTTCCATATATATATAGAAATAGAAAGAGACATAAAAATCACCACCATAAGCCGCGAGTATCCCAATTACATAACCCAGAGATGTAATTCCAAATCAGAAAAATTTCACCAAACCTTAATAACCCAGAAGAAGAAACCCTACAAAAATCGAGCCCCAAATTTGCAAACTCTGAAACCCTTCCATTTCCCAGAATTTCTCAGCAACATAACAAACTTAGAACGGACCCGAAGAACCGCATCCAGACGAATACATTAAAAAAGCTAGCCCTAATCCTAAATTCCAAAACACAGATCGAATAAAATCGAGATACAATTCACAACGAACGAAATCAAATTATCCCAAAACAAATCGAATAAAATCGAATTCAGAAGTAAATATAAACAAAAAGGACAAAAAATTGATTGAGGATCAGATCGGAAGAAAAGGAATCGAACCTTAAAGCCAAGCGGCATAACAACCGTCGCCAAGGACGGGAGGAGGTGGAATCCAGAGTTTCTGTTATGTAAAACCGACTTCGATTGAACCCACCGAATTCTGATCTGCTGCCAGAGAGAGGGAGAGAGGGAGAGAGATAGAGAGAGAGAGAGAGAGAGGGGGGGGGGGATGAGAGTGAATAAAAGCCTTCGTGCTAACCAAGGAATTTACCTAATTTCTTACGTTTCCGATATTTATAGCTCCACTCCACGTTCTCACGAAGATAAGGATATAATTGTCATTTGACCCAACTGCGTGATCTTTTTGGCCACTATATATTGGTCGGTCGGAATTTTCCTTTTTTTGTTCTTTTTTTTTCAAATGAATGTATTTCGAACAAATAAAATTAATTTACTTCGAATTCTTTTTTGTTATTTTTAGGTTTTTGTTGCAGTCATATTTAGAATAGGAATGTGATTGTGTAAATCCTAGAGAATATGGGATAGTATCTTATATTCCTATTAGGACTAGATTACCTATTAAATGTTGTAATCATAAAGGGAAAGGTATTCACCCTTTCTACTACTATAAATAAAGGCACAATGGGGTGAATCATACACACCTCACAATTAAATCAATCTCTCCTCTCTCTAAAGCTTGCCGCACCCCTCTCTCACTCTCTCCCTAGATCGCTCAATCAATTAGGCCTACAACACGTTATCAGCACGCTCTTGCCAGAAGCTAAGGAATTACCAGGAGCTAAGGAATTGACGCATCGTAGAAGGAGGCTATCATCCACTACATTCAAAGGCTTATTTGTTTTCTGCTACTCAGGTACGCTTAAAATAAAGTAAGATATTTGAAACGACCCATGAAGCATGAAAACATTCCCCATGATGCATGAACCCCCTATGTTTATATTTTCCTTCCGATATATATATTCACAAATTCATATATATATTTGTTTCATGCATCACACAATTAAATTGTTATGTGGAATTTGTGAGTCAAAGTATAAAACTAAATTAGAAGCAAGTTAGGGTTTTTTCCTAAAACCCTAAGGGAATTGAAAAAAAAAAAAAAAAAAAAAAAAAAAAAAAAAATATGGGAATAGGGATCGGGACTGGGTGCACCGCACCCTCCCTGCGACGCCAGCACCATCAGGCCTCGGCCTGCTGTGTTTCTGTCATTGGGCCTGCAGCCCACGGTCCTCAGAGGCCCGCGCCACTGCTGCCAGCCTTCGGCTGGGCAAAAGCATGCACACACGCACGTACAAGCCAGCTTTTGCTGGGCTTCTTGCGTGGCCCGCAGATCACACAACGCAGCCCACTGTCTTGGGCTCCCCTCGTGCGCATCCCTCGGTCCATAAGGACCCAACCCAGCTTCGGCTGGATGTTTTCCCCCATGGCCTGCAGCCATGGTTTCTGGCCTTTCCCCAGGCCCTGCCGTGACCTCTTAAGGCACCCCGTGCCTTCCCCCACCCCACGGCACAAGCCCAAATTATCTTTGGAGCTTTGATTTCGATCCAATAATATTATACTAATATTATTTTGCTTCTACAATCGACCCTGTATGGCCCGATTTATCGAATTAATTAAAAGTGACCCACAGTCCATTAATCTGATAATGAATCCAAAATTCTTGACCTGAAGATCACTTTTGGACATTAACGATTCAATAATTTCTCTTTATACTTTGAACCGTAACATACTTTCGTAGTAACGAAGCTCTCACACTTGAGTTCCCGAAGAAACTCAAATCCACTACACTAAGTTAGTATATTGCATTCTGTGTTTATTGCAGGAACCTCTTATTATGAACTAATCGTTCATAAAATACTAAATTGAACTTGAAGCTTCAAATTTAGTGCCTTTGAAACCTGAAGTTTTCATTCAAAACATACCACATGAAACCTGTAGCTTTCATGCATAAATTAAACCAATTCATGTCTAAAGAACCTGTATGTTCTCCGATATATGTCTATGGCTTACCATATGACTAAACACGTTTTGTTTCCCTCTGTTTTAGGGACATGTCGAACTTGAACAAGCTCGATTTCACCGCTCTAGAAGTCTCTGGACGAAACTATCTGAAGTGGGTTCAAGACGTGAAGCTCCATTTAACTGCAAAGGGCATTCGAGCCACCATCGAGACTCCCATCGCCGACAAACCTGTTGACGAAGCTCAGAAGGCTACTGCAATGATCTTCATCCGAAGACACATCCATGATGCACTGCAGACCGAGTATCTCGCTGAAGAGGACCCACGCACCCTCTGGCTTGCTCTGGCTGACCGTTTCGATCACCAGAAAGACATATACTTGCCTGAAGCAAGACACGACTGGCAGCACCTTCGCTTCCAAGACTTTAAGTCTGTGAATGAATACAACTCTGAAGTTTGTAGAATCCGTTCTTTGTTGAAATTCTGCAAAGTGGAACTCACCGAATCAGATCTCCTGGAGAAGACCTATTCGACCTTCCATGCCACCAATATTGTCCTGCAGCAACAATATAGGGCACAGAAATTCACCAAATTCTCGGATTTGATCTCTGTTTTACTTCTTGCTGAAAAGCAGAACCAGCTTTTGATGAAAAACCATCAAGCTCGACCCACTGGCTCGCACGCCGCGCCTGAAGCGCATGCGACTAACTATCGCAGCCAGAAAAGACGACAGACTCGTCATGGCCGTGGAAATAGGGGACAAGTCCCACCACGGGCCCATGGTCAACAGAGTGCCGCACCTAAGGGTAAAATTGCGACCCAGCAGCGTCCGCAACTCGCCCCTAAGGTCCCAAACTTCAAGAACAAGGGCAAAGCTCCCATTCAGGCTGCTTCTACTGAATTGGACATGTGCTATCGCTGTGGATCAAAGGATCATTGGTCACGCATATGCCGAGCTTCCCCTGAGGCTATTGCCAAGTATCATTCACGTCGTGAGTCTAACTTTGCACATGTGGATCATCCGGAAGATGCAACTACATCAATGGAGATATCGGACTTCCAGGAGGCGTCTGCACCTATGGACGAATAACTTAGACATGATTTTAGGGCATGTACCCCTAGTGGCCGAACCCACTAGGAGTGGCCGGCCCCTATCCCTATTTTTGTTAGGTTTATGGTTTAATTTTTGAACAATTTTTCTAAGTATTTGGAATAATTTGTTTGGTTTTGGTTTGTTTTGAATTATGGATTGTTATTGAAATGGATATTATTTTCTCGAATTGCTTAATTGAATGAATGGAATTATATTTATGCATGTGACCAATTCAATCAATTTCTTTCTAGGTATGCCTAGTGGGGAAGTTAGTTGTCTGGCAGATAGTGCAACCACGCACACCATCTTGCGTGAACGACACTATTTTACTAACTTCGTACCTAAGAAAGCTCCTTTGACAACTCTCTCAAGCCCATCCAACCTGATTGAAGGATACGGAAAGGCACGTATCATGTTGTCTAATGGTACACTCTTGACCATTAAGGAGGCACTCTATTCTCCACGTTCCGGAAGAACGTTGCTGAGTTTTAGAGATATTCGAGATAATCAATATCATCTTGAAACCACTGAAGAGAATGGTTCTGAATATCTTTGTATCACTTCATACGAATATGGCCAGAAGCATATTCATGAGAAGTTGGAACGTCTGCCGAATGGGTTGTACATCACGACCATTCGGGGCATAGAAGCCCACAATGTGGCCGGCCCTATGCTTGAGTTCCAGGACACTTTGTTGCTTTGGCACGATCGTTTGGGACACCCTGGACGTGACATGATGCGCCGTATCCTCAAATCTTCTCACGGGCATAAGTTACATCCCTATGTTCAGGTCCCGACATGCCAAGCGTGTTCTATAGGGAAGTTGAATACTCAACCCTCCCACACAAAGATTATTCACGACCCCCCTAAATTTCTTCAGAGGATTCAAGGGGACATTTGTGGACCAATCCAACCAACCTGCGGACCATTTAAATATTTTATGGTGTTGGTTGATGCATCGACAAGATGGTCACATGTTTGCTTGTTGTCCACACGCAACACCGCGTTTGCTAAACTCCTAGCTCAAATCATTAAGCTAAGGGCTCACCACCCTGATTATCCGATCAAGTCGATTCGATTGGATAACGCTGGAGAGTTTACGTCACAGACTTTTGACGAGTATTGCATGTCAGTAGGGATTGATGTGGAACATCCTGTGCCCCATGTTCACACCCAAAACGGCCTGGCAGAAGCTTTCATAAAGCGCCTTCAAATGATAGCTCGGACTTTGGTTATGAGAACCAAACTGCCGGTATCTGCCTGGGGCTATGCAATACTGCACGCAGCTATGTTGGTCCGCCTGAGGCCCATCGCTACCCAACCACATTCACCGTTACAGTTGGTCACTGGATACGAGCCTGACGTCTCGCATTTACGGGTGTTTGGGTGCGCCATTTATGTGCCAATAGCGCCGCCACTACGTACCAAAATGGGACCTCAGAGAAAAATGGGAATCTATGTCGGTTATGATTCGCCATCAATTGTTCGATACTTAGAACCCTTGACAGGAGATCTCTTCACCGCACGTTTTGCGGATTGTCACTTTGATGAGACAGTCTTCCCGTCGTTAGGGGGAGATAAGCATGCTAACGTTCCCGTAGAACGCCGCGAATTGTCGTGGTATGCTCCCACTATGTCTCATTTAGATCCCCGCACTGCTCAGTCTGAAACTGAGGTGCGACGAATTATAGATCTTCAGAGCATTGCTCAAAGCATGCCGGATGCTTTTAATGATCTAGCAAAGGTGACAAGATCACATATACCCGCTGCAAACACACCTGCAAGGATAGATGTACCTCGTGTACGTCAACAACCTGCCTGGGAAGGCCGGGCCGTCCCCGAAGGAGGGGAGGCCGCAACTTCCACGCAGGAAGGTACATTGGCGGCTAGCCAATCATCTGGTCCGACCCTGAAGCGTGGCAGACCCCCTGGTTCAAAGGATTCACAACCCCGGAAGAGGAAAATGGCACCAACTAGTGACCCTAGTTTGAATCCGACCATCGCTTACTCATTCGTTCCAACGCATGAGGTTATTCTAGATTACGGTGATGCTTCAGACGAAACATGCCGGCCTCCCGAGAATCGCGAGATTTCGGTCCACTACACAGTATTGGATGAGGTTTGGAATAGAAATGAGATGATCGTCGACGATGCATTCGCGTACTCAGTAGCTACTGACATCATGCTTAGCGATGACATTGAACCACGTTCCGTCGATGAATGCCGACGTAGAACCGATTGGTCAAACTGGAAACAAGCAATCCAGGTCGAACTCGATTCGCTCGCGAAACGTAAGGTATTTGGACCTGTCGTTCCTACACCACCACGCGTGAAGCCTGTTGGCTACAAGTGGGTTTTCGTGAGGAAGCGTAATGAGAAGAATGAAATAGTGCGATACAAAGCACGCCTCGTAGCGCAAGGCTTCTCTCAGCGCCCTGGAATTGATTACGAGGAGACGTATTCTCCCGTAATGGACGTCATAACGTTCCGCTACCTAATCAGTTTGGTAGTTTCCGAAAAACTGAATATGCAGCTTATGGACGTGGTAACCGCGTATCTCTATGGGGATCTAGATACGGAAATCTACATGAAAGTTCCAGAAGGACTTCCATTGACTGGTTCAAATAGTTCTAGACCACGGAACACTCTCTCAATTAGGTTGAGGAGATCACTCTACGGATTGAAACAATCTGGGCGGATGTGGTATAACCGTCTGAGTGAATATTTGACAAGTCAGGGTTATGTGAACAACGAACTATGCCCATGCGTGTTCATAAAGAAGTCACATTCCGGATTTGCAATCGTTGCAGTTTATGTCGATGACATGAACCTCATCGGGACTCCTGCAGAGCTTGAGGAAATTGCTGCACACTTGAAATCGGAATTTGAGATGAAGGATCTTGGAAAAACTCGATACTGTCTCGGCCTGGAGATCGAGCACTGTTCGGATGGAATCCTAGTACATCAATTGAACTACACCCAAAAGGTGTTGCGACGCTTTAATGAGGATAAAGCGAAGCCTTCGAGCACACCCATGGTCGTTCGGACTCTAGATGCTAAACGAGATCCCTTCCGTCCAAAAGAGGATGAGGAAGAGATTTTGGAACCCGAAGTTCCTTACCTAAGTGCAATTGGGGCTTTATTGTACTTGGCTCAGTGCACTAGACCCGACATCTCCTTCGCTGTGAATCTATTGGCTAGATACAGCAATGCGCCCACACGCAGGCACTGGAATGGTGTCAAAGACATTTTCCGCTACCTCAAGGGTACTACGGATTTGGGCTTGTTCTATACCCATGAATCTCCAAGTGGTGCCGCCCCCTATAGGCCCCGGATCGATTCTCGCCTTGTTGGTTACGCAGATGCTGGATATCTGTCTGACCCACATAGGGCACGTTCTCAAACGGGTTATGTCTTTACCATTGGGAACACCGCTATATCTTGGAGGTCTACCAAGCAAACACTAGTCGCGACTTCGTCTAACCATGCTGAGATTCTCGCCCTGCATGAAGCATCGCGTGAGTGCTTTTGGCTGAGAGAAGTGATGGAACATATTCGAAGCACTAGTGGTCTTACATCAGTCGTTGACCTTCCTACGACGATCTTTGAAGACAATGCTGCATGTATCGAGCAGTTAAAGAAGGGATACATCAAGGGAGACAACACCAAGCACATAGCGCCGAAGTTCTTCTACTCACACCAGCAGCAGCAGCATCAGAACATCGAAGTCAAGCAAATCCGTTCCCAGGACAACCTGGCCGACCTCTTCACCAAGTCGTTGCCCAAGTCTACATTTCAGAAGCTCGTCCAAGGAATCGGTATGCGTAAATTGTCCGAATTAAATCGTTTGTAGTTCTCTTATTTAGAAGATATGTCTAACTCAGGGGGAGTATCCAGAAGCATACTCACATGGTCTTAATGTACTCTTTTTCCTACGATTAGGAGCATTTTTCCCACTGGGTTTTTGCTACCTAACGAGGTTTTGATGAGGCACCCATTCTGGGATGATCATACTCCGTTGAGTTCACTACACTCGTCCAGTTTGACGTTTGTTTAAGACATTATGCATATTTTCTTACTTTTCCCTTAGTCTATGGGTTTTCCCCAAATCTTGGGTTTTACCATAGCGAGGTTTTTGTGAGTTTTTACACATGCATACTTCAACGTAAATATGAGACTCGCGATTGCCCGTTGTGCCGATGACTTCGTCAACTATTCTACCTTATCTGCTGAAGAACTGATGCGATGGTCTGTTGAGTATTTACACACTCAAGGGGGAGTGTTGCAGTCATATTTAGAATAGGAATGTGATTGTGTAAATCCTAGAGAATATGGGATAGTATCTTATATTCCTATTAGGACTAGATTACCTATTAAATGTTGTAATCATAAAGGGAAAGGTATTCACCCTTTCTACTACTATAAATAAAGGCACAATGGGGTGAATCATACACACCTCACAATTAAATCAATCTCTCCTCTCTCTAAAGCTTGCCGCACCCCTCTCTCACTCTCTCCCTAGATCGCTCAATCAATTAGGCCTACAACAGTTTTGACTTTTTTTGCCACTTAGTACTACTGTCTGATCTGATGGTATTCTTTTTCATTTGAAAGCGAGATGTCTTAAGTTCAAAGTGAACGGCAAATTTAATACCAAATTAGACTGCCTATTATGTGGCTTCTCTCTCCTTAATGTAAAAATATCGATATACTTAAAAATAAAAAAATTGACTTTTTCTTGTGCCCATTTTAATTGATAGGTAAATAATGGAATTACAGCAAGTTTTTCATTTCATACTCCAATTTTCTTGCATTCAGATGTTAAAGGCAGATTATGTCTACTAATTTTTTTTTTTTATATACAATTATATATCATGTTAGAGTTAAGTTTTCAGGGAGCGCAATCAGATCATAAATTTATATAACGAACAGATAGAAAAATTATATTTGATCCTATATAACTTTACTCTACATGTGGAGCCAAAAATAATCACAAGGCGACACGTGGATTTTTGGGTAAAAAAGGACAAAAATACGCTTGAGGCATACTGGGATTCCTACACACGAGCAGCAGGCAATCATCCCTCAACCAAATCAAAAGTGCCCAAAGAAGGTAACAAATTCAAAATTATCTCATCAAATTCCATTTTGCAAAGTAACCTCCAAAATAATATGTTAATTGGTTAATTAATGGATTAATTACTGTGAGATCCCACATCGCCCAGGGGAGTGATCCTTATATGTATATTCTCATCCCTACCTAGCACGAGACCTTTTGGGAGCTCACTGGCTTCGGGTTCCATGTGAACTCCGAAGTTAAGCGAGTAGCGCGCGAGAGCACTCCCATGATGGGTGACCCACTGGGAAGTTCTCGTGTGAGTTCCCAGAAACAAAACCGTGAGGGCGTAGTCGGGGCCCAAAGCGGACAATATCGTGCTACAGTGGTGGAGCGGGCCCGGGATGTGGTGGTGGAGCGGCCCTGGGTCGGGATGTGACAATTACCCAATTAATCCATTAAATATCAATTAAATCACCTAATTAACCACAAAATATATCCAATTTATTCCCAAAGCTAGTCAAAACCGGCCACCTTTCTTTGCTCCTTACCATTCCTATTTTCTCCACTTTATTACCCAAATTAAATTAGACAATAAACTCTATAACTCCTCATTTATTTCCTTTAGGTTTAATTAGCCAATATTCAACCTAAAAATCAAATTATGGCCGGCCACTTCTTCTCAAAAGTGGACCGGCCTAGCCCTATAAATAAGCTCATATTTTCACCAAACACTCATTCCAACACTTTGGCAAAAATCCCAAAATTCTCTAAACACTCTTTCTCTCTAAATTCTAACTTTGGCATCGAAGGTTCTTCGGCCAAAGCCCCCCCATTCATCGTGGGCGCATGAGGCTCTTGGCCTTGACCTAAGGTGTTAATTGTTTTGTAGGTGCAATTTTGTCCAAGAAGGAGAAGGCGGAAATTTGCATCCACAAATTGGTGCTTTCATTGAGAGTTGAAATCCATACTCGTAGAAGACTCTCGCATAAAAAATAAAGGTTTTTTTCTCTATTTTCTAGTCCACTTGTATTTTTTCGTACGTTCTTATTATTAGAATTTTTATTTGCAAAGATTCTTTGATAAAACGAAAAAGAAAAAATATAATGGCTAGAAATTTAGAAAATTCAACAAGTGAAAATTCCAATATTCAAGAAATGGGTCTGCGGCGATCCACGAGATTAAATATGATCTTAAGAGGGGCAGCACCACCACGAAGCTCTACTATGGCAACCACCGCGGTGACCATCCGCGGCGAGGTCCATGACACCACTACCATGGCCCAAATCGCGCCACCAAGGCAAGTCCAAGCCGTATCGCACAAGGCCCATGCCGCCAAAGCCACGGCACAAGCCTCACACCCACGTGTGCCACACGCCGACGAGCCTACTCCCGTGGCCCAGCCTGCTCCCGCCGAGCAGCCCACTCTCGTGGCCCAGCCTGCTCCCACCGAGCAGCCCACTCTCGTGGCCCAGCCTGCTCCCACCAAGCAGCCCACTCAAGTGGCCAAGCCTGTTGCCGCCGAGCAGCCTGCTCCTACGGCCCATCCTGCTCCCGTGGCCTTTCAAGCAGCCCAAGTCGGCCCAAGACTATCTCAACCATCCGGGCCAACCATCGAGCCGGCGGCATTTTCACCACATTTCTTCGCGGATTTGACATTTCCCAACTCAAGTCTCGCGCCCGGAGTCAACCACCTTTCCACTATTCACGGAGGCACATCTCTTCCAAGCTATTCCAATCCAAATGGCGAACAACACTTGTCTCGACAAGTCATAGAATTGACGAGCGCCCTTGCACAACAGACAACCTTGGTGAATCGACTCTTGCAGCGCACCGAGATCCAATGTGCCCATGACGAGGTGTCCCAAAGTAGGACAAGGGCAGACGAACCTCTCCACCAGCGCCTCGGCAAGCAGCCAGTCAACCAGCAATGATCTGAGTGTTCTGGCAGTTTACGTTACCGCCTGGGTTCTTGGGATAGCGTATACTCTCGTCTTAGAGCGCGGAGGAGCGTGCATTCCCGATCAAGCCCACGAACGAGCATACGTTCACACTCCGATTATCAACATGGACAACCTTCCAAGCAAAGTGTTCATTCACAACTAGGCTCGCAAAGAGTATTCTCCACCTCATATCGGAGTGGGCAGCATGGCAGAAGGAGAGAAACAGTTGCTCAATCCGACTCAAGTTCAACCGGCAGCCTGCGAGCAGCTCGTTCGCCTGCTAGGTACATGCCACATGCACCGCATCCACGACGTAGACAAGTCGAGCATAGGGAAGAGAGGCCCAGACCCATAAGTCACGACTGGGGGCAGCCGAAAGTTCCACTGCCCCAGCAGAGGCAAATTCAAGAAGAAGTTGAGAGGCTTATGTCCGAACGATTGCATAATTTCCAATGAAACGGGGTTGCTGACGATGCTCTTCGACGAGACATGACCAACATAAGCATGTCGCCATTCACGAATGAGATCGAGCGGACAGATCCACCTCGCGGGTTCACTATGCCTCATTTCATTCCGTACAAAGGAGACGAAGATCTGGATCGACATCTTAAGCACTACCACAGTACCATGATCCTCTACAGGAACAACGATGCGCTTATGTGCAAAAATTTTGCCACAACTTTGCAAGGCGAGGCGCAAGACTGGTTTCACACTCTACCACCGCAGTCGATCCAAAGTTTCAACGAACTTTCCTTTGTTTTCACTAAGGAGTATTCATATAACCGCTCAATCAAAAAGACATCTGACCATCTCTTCAGCATCGTAAAAGACCCTTGGGAGACAATTCGCGACTATGTCAAGAGATTCAAAGCAGAGAAGGCCAAGATCGTTGGCTGCAACGAGGATATAGCAACGGCAGCGTTCAGAAATGGGCTTCCCACCGAACACCCTTTATTCGGAAAACTGATCATGGGAGAAGAACTAACCCTATAAGCTTCGTATGTTTTGGCATAAAAGCATGCACTGTGGGACGAAGCCGAGCAGTCTAACAAAAACGAGTCAGAGCACATGGAACGTTTCCCGACCAGAGAAGACTCAGCACCTGAAACATTCACCAAGTTCATAGTTCCAATTTGCCAAATTATCTGCAAGCTCAAGGATAAACCTTGGTTCGAACTGCCACCACCCATGAAAGGCGATCTTACCAGGCTGGATCATACAAAATATTGCGCATTCCATCAAGGACCGGGCCACACTACCAACGGCTGCCTAAAGTGGAAGCAGTACCTTAAGAAGCTGACAAATGAGGGTCGATGCGACGAGTATCTTGACGGATCAACAAAATGGCATACACAAGCAGGAGAAGTCTTTATCACCCCCTGAACCCTACTTGGGCTTTTCCAAATAAGTTCGAAGTCTTTAGCAGCTTGACGAACAAGGCCTCTCAAGTCGAAGATTATTCAGTTTGTTATGCAGTTTCTACTTTCCAGCACATTTGATTTATTTCTTTATTCTCAATGAAGATTCAAGAAGTTATTCATAAGCCTGGCTCAACAGCTGTCTACAACAACTGCTCAAAACCCTTTATGGGTCTGCTTTCCAATGCGAGAGGATAAACTAATTGCTCTCTAGCGCGAGAGGGTAAACCAATTCCCCAACTCCCATATGGGTATGCTCTCCAGTGCGAGATGATAAACTAATTGCTCCAGTGCGAGAGGGTAAACTAATTCCCCGACACCCATATAGGTATGCTCTCCAGTGCCAGAGGATAAACTAATTGCTCTCCAGCGCGAGAGGGTAAACCAATTCCCCGACACCCATATGGGTATGCTCTCCAGTGCGAGAGGATAAACTAATTGCTCTCCAGCGCGAGAGGGTAAACCAATTCCCCCGACACCCATATGGGTATGCTCTCCAGTGCGAGATGATAAACTAATTGCTCTCCAGCGCGAGAGGGTAAACCAATTCCCCGACACCCATATGGGTATCCTCTCCAGTGCGAGAGGATAAACTAATTGCTCTCCAGCGCGAGAGGGTAAACCAATTCCCCGACACCCATATGGGTTTGCTCTACAGTGCGAGAAGGCCACATAGTTCAAAAGATCGAATGCTTGAAGACCAACTAGGCAGCGAATGGTCAGGGGACAGCAGCCACTGCTTCGATCTCGGCAGCTTCATCCTTGACTGCTCTATCTATGGCAGCTGAGAAATCAAACTCAAGCAGTTTCTTTATTTTTGGAAAGCAGCGCGAACGAGGCAGCTCAAACCATAGCCCATGCCACGCCACTTCCTCGGCCCATGCCGAGCTAGTCCTTGGCTTCAGTCAAGCCAAGCAGCATAAGCAATGGCCCCTGTCAGCCGATGTACCACACCGCCCCGACAGCTGCTCTGCAGCAGTGCCTCCCAAGAAGAAGACAAGAAAAATTAAAATTTTCTTACATCGGTGCGGCACGGAGAAGATGAAGAAATCAACGAAAAACAGTCCTTTGCACGGGCAAGGTGTAGAAGATTGCTAGAGGAGGGGGAACAAATATCCTCTAAGCTCTCTCTCTCTTGCAGGGTAGAATAAATCGCTCTCCAAAGTTGATTTAATAACCCACTTAAGGTGGACTTAAATAGGCTTTGAGAGAAATTTATTTCCCTTTCCTAGAAGGATCTAATTTCCTATTGAAGAGGGAATCTACATCAAAATAGGAAGCAATCCTAAGTTTCCCAAAAGCAAGGAAATCTCTACACCTGCTGCCCTTTCCTGCGAGCAGCCCAACAGGTGTGGGGGCATTTGTGGAGCCAAAAATAATCACAAGGCGACACATGGATTTTTGGGTAAAAGAGGACAAAAATACCCTTGAGCCATACTGGAATTCCTACACCCGAGCAGCAGGTAATCATCCCTCAACCAAGTCAAAAGTGCCCAAAGAAGGTAACAAATTCAAAATTATCTCATCAAATTCCCTTTTGCAAAGTAACCTCCAAAATAATATGTTAATTGGTTAATTAATCCATTAAATATCAATTAAATCACCCAATTAACCACAAAATATATCCAGTTTATTCCCAAAGCTAGTCAAAATCGGCCACCTTTCTTTGCTCCTTACCATTCCTATTTTCTCCACTTTATTACCCAAATTAAATTAGACAATAAACTCTATAACTCCCCATTTATTTCCTTTAGGTTTAATTAGCCAATCAATTGGCTAATTAAACCAAGATTTCAACCTAAAAATCACATTATGGCCGGCCACTTCTTCTCAAAAGTGGACCGGTCTAGCCCTATAAATAGGCTCCTATTTTCACCAAACACTCATTCCAACACTTTGGCAAAAATTCCCAAAATTCTCTAAACACTCTTTCTCTCTAAATTCTAACTTTGGCATCGGAGGTTCTTCGGCCAAATCCCCCCCCCCCCAATTCATCGTGGGTGCGTGAGGCTTTTGGCCTTGACCTAAGGTGTTAATTGTTTTGTAGGTGCAATTTTGTCCAAGAAGGAGAAGGCGGAAATTTGCAATGTGAATTGTCTTTTTTAATTTATTGTATAATTATTATCAAGGTACAAGATGAAATTAACAATAAAACTAAAGTTTATCAATAATCAAACTCTTGCTGTCACGCAATCTTTATCATTAGTTCTATTTTGGCTAAACCGCAGTTGAGATTGTATGTTAATGGCCTTGGATTTGAACTTGATTACCGTTCTACCCCTTTTTTGGGGTTCTTCAACTTAATTTTTTGAGAAATGCTAACAACTCTTTTAAAAGTGGTGCTCTCCATGTACTCTCAACCACCTTATGTTTTTTGCACAATTATCGTGCCAATATTATAAAATATTGTGTCAAAAACATAAAGTGGTGGAAAGTCGATGGAGAGTCACACCTTGTAATTTTTTTTTTATGGATTTTGGTCATAGATCTTCAACATGGTATGCTCATTCAGTCATAATTTCAATCGTTTTGCTGCTATGTTTGCTTTAGAGGCAACCCATTGTTTGCTCTTTCTGCACATGCAGAGGGTGATGGAGACTCCATCAAAACCGAGTGTTTTAGTGTTTGCAACGTCGTTTTGCCATCCTCCTATAAACCTCAAACGATAAATTAATTCTCACCAATTCTTTAAAAAAAAAAAAATGCTAATAGACTCACCTCATTGTCTTATTTTCCCACCCACCTTATAATTTAACGCATTATAAAAAGTTAAAAAATTAAAATGTTATTTCTTCACCCACTATTATTCCTCAAATATCCTCTAATTTATATCTGAACTCATTCTATTTTAGTTTATCAAAATGTCATCGCCCTAGCCTAACCAACCCCCTCAAAACGTCACCCCCCGACAGCAACCAAAACCTTTCACACTTGCTAGGCGGCATCTCCTTTGGGAAGAGAGAAAAACGGGAGAAGGAAGTAGAGAGAGCAACAGGAGTGGGAGGAAGCGAGAAACAGGAGGGGAGGAAGAGAGAGAAGAACGGAGGAGAGAAAGGACGAAGACCCCCTCACTTTGTCAGCGATGGTTGAAATGCAATTTTGATGGAACATGGGTGAACAACAGTGAGGTGGGGGCCGGGTTATGGATTGGTGGTGGGTGATGAGGAGGGAGATTTTCAGTTTTCCAAGTTTGAAGAGAGAGGCGGAGAGACGGTGGTGGGAGAAACGAGGTGGGGGTAGGGGAAAGGTAGTTGGGTTATTAAAGAATAAACATGTCTTTAACATTTCTATTAAAATGTGGGTGAGAAGATAGGACAATGAGGTGGGTTTATCAACGCTAAAAAAAAGGCATCCCTCTCCCTTTTCGGAATTCGCAACTCAATTGAACATGCTAGAGTGTTACTCATTTCATACATCAATCTCCCTATAATCTTGTCATGGACATTACAAACTGATATATGACGGTCAAGCAGCCACAAAACTAACAATTCCAGACGAGAATGAAATAGTCAAACTAGCATAACTCAACGCACTCGATGAAAAGCTGCCCACCGTGTGACAAAATTTCAAAATTTACCAGGCTCAAGTAACACGTGCTTGCAAGAAAAAAGGTTAAATTCAATACTTTTTTGAGTGGGAGATTTGATCTTAATAGGAAAGGATCCTCGCCGAATCTTTTCCTAGGGATCCTAGGAATCCCGTGATCTCATCTGTTCATCGTATATCGTGCAATCAGAAATCATTTCAAAATTTATATTTTAAAATTAAATATGAATAGTACCTAACGAAAACTGACTGCACGATATACGATGAACATATGAGATCACGGGATCCGGCGAGGATCCTTTTCCGACCTTAACTGCTTCGTCGGATCCTTTTTCCAACCTTAACTGCTTGAATCCTGATTCTTGCCGATCCTTTTTGTGAGGATTCCAGGGATTCGTGAATCGTGTCCGTTCATCGTACATCGTGCGATCATAAATCATTTTAAATATTTTTATTTAAAATTAAACACAAACAGTACTTGACAAGAATTGACCGCACGATATACAATGAACAAACACGATTCACTGATTATTAGGATCCTCACCAAAAGGATCGGGAGAGGATCATATTGGTTTCACCATCACTAGAAAGATGCATGAAAAATTTGAGCCAAAATGAAAAAGGACCACATGTTCAACGCATAAAACATGGACCAAGGGCAACATAAGCATGGTATGCTTATTAGTCATAATTTCAATCGTTTTGTGTCAAAAACATAAAGAAAGTCGATGGAGAGTCACACTTTGTTTTTTGTTTTTTTTTTATGGATTTTGGTCATAAATCTTCAACATGGTATGCTCATTCAGTCATAATTTCAATCATTTTGCTGCTATGTTTGCTTTAAAGGCAACCCATTGTTCGCTCTTTCTGCACGTGCAGAGGGTGATGGATACTCCATCTAAACCAAGTGCTTTAGTGTTTGCAACGTCATTCTGCCATCCTCCTATAAACCTCAAACGATAAATTAATTCTCACCAATTCTTTAAAAAAAAATGCCAATAGACCCACCTCATTGTCATTGTCTTATTTCCCCACCAACCTTATAATTTAACCCACTATAAAAAGTTAAAAAATTAAAATGTTATTTCTTCACCCACTATTATTCCTCAAATATCCTCTAATTTATATATGAACTCATTCTATTTTAGTTTATCAAAATGCCATCACCCTAGCCTAACCAACCCCCTCAAAACGTCACCCACCCCCGACAGCAACCAAAACCTTTCACACTTGCTAGGCGGCATCTCCTTTGGGAAGAGAGAAAAACGGGAGAGGGAAGTAGAGAGAGCAACGGGAGTGAGAGGAAGAGAGAAACAGGAGGGGAGGAAGAGAGAGAGAACGGGGGTGAGAGAGGACGAAGACCCATTCTCTTTGTCAGCGGCGGTTAAAATGCAATTTTGATGGAACATGGGTGGACAACAGTGGGGTGGGATTCGGGTTATGGAGTGGTGGTGGGTGATGAGGAGGGAGATTTTCAGTTTTCCAAGTTTGAAGAGAGAGATGGAGAGACGGCGGTGGGAGAAACGAGGTGGTGGTAGAGGAAAGGTAGTTGGGTTATTAAATAATAAACATGTCTTTAACATTTCTATTAAAATGTGGGTGAGAAGATCAGACAATGAGATGAGTTTATCAACACTAAAAAAAAAAGGCATCCATTGCCCTTTTCGGAATTCGCATCTCAATTGAACAGGCTAGAATGTTACTCGCCTACTAGTCTCCATGATGCAATGTAGTACTCAAATTCATGTAAATCATGTCGTTTATATGGAGATTTCATACATCAATCTCCCCAGAATCTTGTCATGGACATTACAAATTGATATATAACGGTCAAGCAGCCATAAAACTAACAATTCCAGACAAGAATGAAAGAGTCAAACTAGCATAACTCAACGCACTCGATGAAAAGCGGCCCACCGTGCGACAAAATTTCAAATTTTACCAGGCTCAATCAAGTAACACGTGCTTGCAAGAAAAAAAGGGCTAAATTCAATACTTTTTTGAGTGGGAGATTTGACCTTAACTGCTTGAATCCAAATCCTCTTTGTGGGGATTCTGGGGATCCGTGAATCGTATCCGTTCATCGTACATCGTGCGATCAGAAATCATTTTAAATATTTTTATTTAAAATTAAACACAAACAGTACTTAACAAGAACTGATCGCACGATATACAGTGAACAACACGATTCACAGATCCCTTAGGATCCTCACCAAACGATCCAAAGAGGATCCTGTTGGTTTCACCATCACCAGAAAGATGCATGAAAAATTTGAGCCAAAATTAAAAAGGACCACATGTTCAACACATAAAACATGGACCAAAGGCAAAATAAGCATCCTTTGTTTCCTTCACTTGAACCAGTAAGCATCAATGACAAACTGCAATTGCAGCTTAAACAGAAGCAGAAGATTTTCATTTAAGAAACAAAGAAACCTTTGTTCCTTCTCTTTTTCTTTCTTCTTTTGGTACATACACTTCTTGCATATATTCAAATCATCCGATTACAGCTTGACACGAAAAGAGAGCAAATTATGAAAATCGGGAAACAGGAAAAACGAAAAAAGAAATTACACCGAGTACATGTTGACACCTTATAAAGAATATATCTATACGCAACGCCCTATCAGTTGATTAAACAACCTTATTGGGTAACCGAGTCTCCTTCAACGACAAATTTGAGTATTCTTGGCTTCTTAAACAATGAACTAATTCTCTGTGAATGGTATTGAACTTGCTTCTTTTGCTTCTATTCCTATTTCCGTCCCTCCAAGATATCGACTTGGTTTTGGGCTATGGATGGCCATCATCTGGAAGTCCGGTTCGATGAATACCAGAGTTTTTTCTGGCATATCAGTATTTTCTCCTTCTCAACGCCATACTCAGTGTCTTCTTTGCGGCATCCCCATCTCATCCCTTTGGCAATAGTCGCAACAGCGTCCACAAAGTAGCTGGATTCTCGAACTATTGCGTAGCCATTGGGGCGCAGGATTCGGTCCATCTCTAAGAGCACATTTTTCATTTCACATCTGCCCAAGTTTACGATCATTAGAGCCATTCATACAGAATGTTAAACTAGGCAAGAGTGCACATAAAACTTACATCTAAGATTAAGTAGTTAATTCAACATGACAAATTAGTATAAGCTTTCGAAATATATACATCTCCCCAGATAAAGAGAAACCCATTTTTTACCTGTGGCTTTCGGCAGTAAAGAGGCCATCAAGATGTAGAAGATCATAAGTACGAGGATAAGTAGAAAACGCCTCACACCTGCCAAAAGAGAACAGATAAATCAACACAAAAACCACTTGATTTCATTACAATGACCAAATGAGAAGAGCATCAAAAGATGCTATTTATGCAGAAAGGAGTTTCAAATTACCAATCATGGTAAGTTCCGATAAGGCCTCGATCATAGACCACAGGTAGTGTATTTACAGCATAGGAAGAGACCACATTCATGACCCACAAAGGATAATCAATTGTGGCCGCGGCAAAACCTCCATATACCGTATTCATGTCCATAACATTTCTGATCTTATTTGTTCCAATTGCTGGGAGCAACTTTTTGTAATGCTTCAATCGTACCCTCCACTTGCTGTCATCATGCTTGAAAGCACTAGCACTTCCACCATGCACATCAGAAATACGCTCTGGTGCAACATGCAACCGCTCTGGCCATTGAGGGATGGATTTCAAAGCTGACTTTTTTAGCTTTGGGTCTGGAACTACGACACAAGAGCGTAATGGAGTGTACCATCCTGAATCTGGTTCAAGGCTATCATCACACTTTGCAGGATAGGTGTCTGGCTCAGAAAGTTTATTGTAGCAACTGCTGTCTGACAGTTTCTGCCAAACAGCAATATCATCCTTTTTGTCGTACAATTTGAAGCACAATGAAGTTAGCAGGTCTTGCAACTTTTCATAATCTGATTTCTGCTCTTCTACAGTGGTGTTCCACCCACGCCAGCGGTTTTCGTAGTTGACAGGTGGACCAGACAGGACCCAAAAACCTCCAGGACGGAGTATACGATGAACTTCAAGGAGGTAAATTCCACCTGACATCAAGAAAGTAGCCATCAGAAGAAGTGGTAAACTTTAAAAGATAAATAAAAATGATAAAACGAGAGGAGAGAAAGGAGAAGAAAGCATTTCCAACTTATGCAAAAAAATTACACAAGTTCACAACTGGGCCATGGAATTTTTCCCTAAAAATGATAACTGATATCTTATATGATGTCCTACAAAGGAAGAAAGGAAGTTCCAATCTCATGCAAGAAATTACAGTTCACAACTGAGCCGTGGAATTTTTCCCTACAAATGATAACTAGAACACAGGAATTTAGTGGATGCAAATTGTCTAAGTTGGTCCTATGTACCATTACTACCGCACTTAAGAGAAAGAAATCTCCAA
Source organism: Cotoneaster glaucophyllus (assembly GCA_036320875.1). Lineage (NCBI taxonomy): Eukaryota > Viridiplantae > Streptophyta > Magnoliopsida > Rosales > Rosaceae > Cotoneaster > Cotoneaster glaucophyllus. The sequence goes on from CM070060.1 coordinate 2,081,526, forward strand.
GTTCCTAGAGCAAATTGTCTAAGTTGGTCCTATGACCCATGCATCCCCACACCCCACTATGCTATTGCTAATTTGAAAACTGGTTCCAGCAGCTGGACATTAAGCTCAATAAACTGAATTAAATTCTCTAGAACAGAATTTTTTGAAAACAATTTGATAGAAGAAGTACCAAATTCCGTCCATGGAATGAGGCACCTTGAGCAGTGAGCCATATCAAACGAGTTAGAAGGGAAAGGAAGTCTCTGTGTAGAAATGATGCCAAGAATTGCTGGAATTCCACGTTCCAAAGCAAACTGAACCTGAGCTTCATGATTATCTCTTGGAGCGAGAGAAACAGTTAAAATCCCACGATCTAACAAATCACCTCCCCAGCTTGCAACCTAGAAATTAACCAATTAAAGAGGTTAACTTATGTAGATTCTCACGAATTTAATTACTTAGCAGTTTGTGCTGCTTCAAGGATAATAAGGAAATAGATTATTACATAGTACATAAATTTCAACCATGAAAAAGGGAAAGAAAGGTGCATATGAAACATAAACTTGCATTTTTAACTAGATAAAAAAGGCAACATGCATTCACCCACCAGAAATTTTCAGCTAAAGTTAAACATGATAAATCAGGAAAATGTAAAAGAGGATGAAAGATGGGCTCACCCCACACCCGGTATCAATGGCAGTTCGAACGGTCCCATCTTTCATTTCTGGAATAAGATCTTGCATCAAATCAACATATGCAGAAACGCCTCTCGGAAACATAGTTCCTCCACCGGGAAAGAGAAACTTCTCCCCTTCTTTTCTCAGCCAATTCTGATTGGACTTCTGTTTGTTAATCCAATCATATGGCACATTCCTGAAACCAGATCCCCATGGTAAATTCAGTGAAACTTTTAACATTTTTAAGGTAAAAAACAAATAGAGACTAAAAACTAGAAACTTTTGACTGTACATAGGCTTTAGGCATGAGGCTGTAAAATATTTACCTGTACCAACATTCGTCCCTGCTATTTGGCCATCTGATTGGTGGCTTGTAGCCATCTGGAGGTGGAACTAAGCATTCTTTCCTCTCCAATACTGGAGGGCAGTGCCGTTCCATGAAAGTAAGCCGATGAACACCATACTTTCTCCACCTCTGTACAATAAGCAGCCACAATCTGATAAGCATCTAGCAGTGCGTAACTTCCGGAAAGGATAAAGTACATAAAAATGATTAAGGAGTTACCCTTGGATCCGTGCACGGGGTGTAGTCTTGATAGTCACTGCTGCATTCAGCAAAGGTAACGGGTTTTAACTGGAGAGATGATTGAACTACCTCTGCGACATCTTCGACCTTGACAGGCTCAATTTTGTTCTTTTCAGAACAGAAGATTCCACCAAGATAGAATGAAAACCCGCATAGCAAAACAAACAAGATTGTCATGGGGAAAACCCTGGTACCTTGGGGCCCTGGTTTTCCATCCTTATGTTTCATGATCTCAGAAAGTATTAACTACCTGCACACATACAAGGCATATTAGATATCTTCATCATTGGTCATATCAGATATTAAATAATACTGATTTGCTACCAGGCACAATTTACCGCAAAAAGCACACGCAATTTATTCATGTAATAACCATAAAACGCATAAACGCATCCTCTATCCAATACTATCATGTAGTAGAAGCACAGAACAGTACTAAAACTTAAATCAGGGAGCTTACTCAAACCATACCAATCACAAGCTACAATGGATTTCTTTCGTTCCTCACAAGCAACTTCTTATGCATTTACGAACCAACTTTACTAAAGAAACACATGTTTAATTAAAGAAAACCCATCAGCCAACCATAAACTTTGACAAAAAAAAAAAACATATATCAATCAATTACTAAACATGGGATCACACACAGGAAAACCGAAACTGAATTCCTGGGATAGATCCAGATCCAGATCTAGCAAATGCATTCAGTCCACCCAACGAAAGTAATGCAAAAAACATAAACGACTTGAATAAGCCGTAAACTACAAGATCTCATGGCAACTGCCGACACTTTCTACTTTCCATGTCAACCTCCTTTTATGTCCCGCACATGGCAATGGGCCCTAACTCCATCAAACTCCACCTTCCCTCTATTTCTTTCACTCCCCACTAAGCCAGAAAAGGGCAAACAAACATGGGACATCAATCAAGCCATGGAAACCAAGAAAAGCAAATAATTCAATAACATCATCATTTTGTTTGAAGCTTAAGAAAAGTTTTTTATGCATGATTCACGTAGTCACTGCTTGCCAATCAGCTGCTGCTTCCTTTCTCAATCATCAAATTGATATATTACCGACCTCATATCAACAGAAACAAGCAAACAAACCCACAAAATCGTACCAAGAAATGCACCTAAATTTCTTCGAAACGAGGCCAAAGAAACCTGCAAAAGTAAGTGTTGAATGCTGATTGCAGGCCTCCGAGTGCTTCATATTTATACAAAAGAAAAGGAAAGACAGATCAAAACTACCCAACTAGCCAAAAAGATTTAACTATAAAAAAGGAAAATCAAGACAACAAGAAAAACAAAAGAAACCCAATTTGTGAAAAACCAGGAGATAAATTAACTAATTAAGCATCTGGCAATTGGAAAAAGGTGAAAAACCGCGTGTGATCACCGCCGTCCAAAAATAGGAAATTACAACAGAAAAAAAAGATGGGGTGCTGTCAAAAACCAGATCCAATGTGCAGAAGAAAGAAACCAATTAACCCATGAACCCATTAACAAGATGATCGCAATGTGTTCGACCAAATTACACAAAGAAGAAAAGCATGAGATCTGACGGAGAAAAGAACTAACAGAGTAAGAGAAAGAAGAAGAAGCTGACACAGAGCAGAGGGATAAACTAGTACCTTTATCTCCTTCTCTTTCTGCGTACAGTGAGTGTGTATCTCTCTCTACAATATCTCTGCAATTAATCTTTGTTTCATGAATTGAACCCCACAAAACCCAAATGGAAACCGAAAATTAAATGGGATTTTAATTTTGTGGGCGAAAATCTCTCTGTTTTAAGAGAACGAAGAAACAGAGAAGAGGAAGAGAGATTCCTGAGGTGGGCTAGCTAAGGTAAAGGGATATGGGAAGAACAGTGGGAGGGCTCTCTCTCTCTCTCTCACAGAGCTTTAAGCACGGGAAGGGATGCGCGTTATATAAAAGCATACACACAAGCTTGCGTTGTGTTTCTTCGGACTCATCATCTACTTCCCACCTTCTTCTTTCTTTTTTTTTTTTTTTGTTTTTTAGGAAACTAATGAAAAAGGTTTGAAAACTTTGAGTTTTAACAATCTTCCCACCTTCTTCTTCTTTCTTTTTTTTTTTTTTATAGGAAAACTAATGAAAAAGGTTTGAAAACTTTGAGTTTTAACGATTAAGACAAAATAAAAGGTAAAGTGAATAGTACCAGGTTTGACTTTTAGTGTAAAAATGTGGTTTTTCGTTAAAGTGAACAGTACCGCGGGCTTTTCGTTAAAACTCTTTTTTTTTTTTTTTTTCTGTGGTGAAAGTGGTAACTATTCTCTCTCTTTCAAACTATTTCATTTTCACATGCTTCATTCTAATTTCTAAACCCTAATCGTCAACCAAATTCTCGTAAAAATATCATTTTATTCTTTTAATTAAAAACTAGAAAAAAATGAGCAATAATGTAATTTTATAAAAATTAATTTTACTATTTTTTTAAACTTCACATATACGTAATTCTCACATATTTCTAATATTAAGAGAAAAAACCTTTCTCGCGTCTCTCTCTCCTATCTCTCTCTACTCTCACGTTCTCTCTCACTTGCTCTCTTCCTTTCCTTCTATTTCAAAAACAAAAATAAAAAATATTCAGCACACTTTGGTGTGTGTGCATGTGGTAGTTATTTTTGTGTAAACTCTTGTTTACTGCTATGAACTATCACCTAATTATTAATTTACCTCTTAAACTATTTTTTCAACCAATTTATCCTTTGAACTATAAAATGACCAACTAAGGGCTTATCGTTTATTTTTCCAAATGTCCATCAATTTCGACCATTTGATCATGTTTAGTATTTATTGGAGCAAGTCCCTCGATACATATTTGGTTATGTTTACAGAGAAGCAAACATGATCGCTGATGATTTTGTTCATTTGACACATGTAATTAATTTGATAATTTTCTCGTGAAATAGTTCATAAGTTACTATTTAATAAATTTGGAAATTAAAATTAGGCGCTTTCTTTGTAAGTTACTGTCTTCTTTCAAATAAAAAACAAAATTAGGAATACTTTCTTTCAAGTGTTTATTTTTTTAGTTTGTATCCCTGGCTAGATCTGGAACATCCAAATCAAGCCTTGGTTATTTTTTTATTCAATGTACTTTTCTTTTTTATGCTTTAAGAAGTATGACTTAGCTTAGAAATATTCATGTCCATACATTGTGTCAGAATCTCCAATTTCATGAGGTAAGCAAGTAATTTTGTCTTTTACCTTTTTGCTTTTTATTTTCTTTTTCTCTCACCAAGCATTAACATATTCCTTTTCATTGTTTTAAAAGGTGACCAACTGATGGTTGCATTACGATACGTTACTCTTTTGGTGGTTTTGCTCTCAAAATTTTACCTTGTATTCAAAAACCTCAACTAAAACCTAAAATAAAAAAAAAATAAAAAAAATAAGATGATTGATTCGGTTTGATTAAACAGCTAATCTCATATTGTAAAATCTATAACAAAAAGGTTTAACCCATTCACTTAAACTCATTTGATTAGCTCGATTTCTTTGTTTGGTGGTTAAAAATGCCCAACCGACTACTAATACATTATACATGTATATTGCTACAGCCATCAACCCCACCACCATCGTGATGACCATATTTTCATGACCATGACCACACTACAATCGCAGTCACCATTCCTCCACCACCATCACCCCTGCCGCCAACACCTTATCACCACATTTTCATAGCCATAAGAAACACCCTTACAATTGCTGCTACCATCACCGTCGCCATTTGCTAACTATTACTTCTCATTTATATATTAAGTTATTATTCACAAATTATAGAAAACTTTTTTTTTAAGTAGAAAATTAATTCTTTTTGAAATTCCATCATAAAAAAAAGGTTAGCATCTGTAGATTTTAAATTATTATTTTGTGACTGTATTTTCATTGTTCAACTTGCCGACACCTTGACGGTGCTACTCTTTGAATTTAAAATTTTGAAATTTTAAAATAAAAAAAAGTTGACTGGTTTAAATTTTATTTTTATCAATTTCCTTTCGTTGCTGTGTTTTCTTTGTCGAACACTTGAACTCTCGTTTTCTAATTTTGTTGGTGTGTTGTGGAGAAGAGTTGGTATTACTTTATTGACTGGTATAATACTAGGTGCGGTGGGGAGTTGAAGCACCCCTCCACTCGAAGGCACGAAGTCCTTAGCATCACAAGTCTTCTGACAATTTTCATATTAATTTATTCCTTCCATCAATTAATCTTCATGTGAAGATTTTCAGCAAAATTATGTTTGATTGTGTCCACAGACAGAGTGAAATTTTCCTTAATTTTTCCGAATCCGGAAGAGGTGGATAATTATGGCTTATCACCAGTTGTCCCCATTTTTTGCTAAAAATCTTCATATGTCCACACCAGTAAGCACTGTCGTCGACAAACAATGCTTGACCACTTAACAATAAGTATGGACTCTTATCTAAACTTTTCGCGTTTGAATCACAAAACTTTTGCTTATGAGTAAGACCATTCATATTAAGGATCACCTTGTAGTTGTAGATCATCTCTACATAAAATAAATAAAACTAAAGTCGTTTAGTCATTTTATTGTAGCATATGCATAAATAATTCTTTTACCAATTCAATTCATCTGTTTTTATTGGTCAACTTTAGTTTTAATAATTTTTTTTTTTTTTTTTGCAGAAATGATCTTTATAAATTGATTTATAATATGAACAACTATAACCACAAACACGAAGTTCTACAAATCGACAACGAACAATTTCAAGTAAGAATTCTTATTTATCTTTTGAGTAGGCAAGTGTTATTCACCGTCAACCGTAATTATTTTTTCTTTTCCGAAGAATTTATTATTGAAGTTTGGTATTTTAGCATCAAAAAGTTTGGTGTTTTGGCAAATACGTGCTCACAACTTACAAGACCAAAATATTCCAGAGCTGGATGGTTTCATACCATCCCTTGTCGGAGATGCATCCAAACTATTACGTACGCTGTTTGCATGCACTGTTTAAAATATCCGGTTTCACAAAAACAAATGTTTTGATATGGAGATTTTTCGTTGACCCTCGACGATAATGTTAGAGATGTGCTCCAAAACCTAAATTTATAACCGAATTTTTTTAATACAACGATATATTTATATTAAAGATGTGGATAATTGAGTTAAGTCACACAATGAGATAAACGATAATAATTTAGTTCAAACTTGTTATCCATGAGAGTAGACTGTAGACAAGTGTGGAGCTAGAGAAATTTTTGGCTAGTAGGCTGGCTAGCTAGAAAGTTAAGGATCATTTTTCATTTTTGACGATATACGTTACATCTTATCAGCAGAATTCATTCAATCATTCTATGCTCACCGAGCTTTAACAAGACAATAGACAAATTATTACAACGTTAAGGGATTATTTGTAATGAGAATTCTTGTATGTATGGGATGTACTACATCATCCATGTATCGTACTATTCAAAATATGCCTCATTTCAATTTTCACACTGTCGGACTTTAGTGTATTTGTTGAAAGAAAACTGAAAAATACATTAAAAAAAAAAAATTAGGGAATAATTGATTTGTAGGTAGTCTTGCACTTGGTTCCGCCCTTGACCGTGATCTAAGACCTCTCTCTCTCTCGGGAGGGGGTGGTGGTGGTTCCAGGACCATTCAGAGTCTGGGAGATATGCTTGTGAAGATCTTCTGAGGTCTCTTCTATGCTTACTAAGTATCTGATGTAATGTATGCTAAGCATATCTCGATAGGTTTCATTGACACCACTCGACAAATTCTCTTGATATCACTCATCATATAGCTTCAATGTCGACATCTGTTGACTTGTGCGTAACACGGTTTGGTTGACGACAACAAGCCCACCAAGTGTTTGACAAAATGCTTTGGTGAATAAATTTAAACAAAATTTGCACACTTCACATTCTGTTTCTATCCAAGAAACTTGTACTTTAACACTGAAAACTCATTCGAATCTAAATATTATCTGCCACTCCTGAATCTACCATCACTCTCACTTATAAGTGAAACTTTTAAAAATGTATAATAACCCTAATAAGCTTCATAAATACTAGTCATAGTGATACTTAGGCGGATGTAACTAAGAATGGGAAGTAATAATATGAAATTTTGACTAGGGTGAATATTTAGGCATAACTTCGACCAAGAGTTCTAGATATCTATTACCCGGTGCCTTTCATTCAAAATTTGACTGATTTTTCTTTTAAATTGAATGAAATATCGAACACTTGACACTATTCGAATACATAACTGGTTAATCAAATTACTCTTTTTTAATATATATATATATATATAAAGCTTAATTAAACTACATAATTAGATTTGTAAAATATACACATAAGAATGATTATGAATATTAACTTAGAAATAAACAATTCGAATCGTTAAAATAAATGCAGAGTGAGTCTACAAGGTGTCTGTCTATAAGGGTATCTATGGATCTCACGTTATATGTAAATTTTACCTTTCATGATTATGCAATTGATGACAATAATGTACGCTGTATTGTGGCACGAGCAGCGTATTTTTTCTTCACCAGAGTTTTTCCTAGGTGATTTTACTTAGGTATGTCCCAATTTTTTACATGGAATGAAATCCAACACTTGGACACTATCTTAATCATAATCCATTATCACTTGACCGAAAACACTTTTAAAGAAAATATTTTTGAGTTCTAAAAGCAATCAAAGTTCTTTTCAAAATTCACTTGCATTTTACTAAGAATTGTACCAGAAGTATTTTCACCAAAAGCGTTTTCAACTATTTTAAAAGCATTTCCAAACAAACTGTAGACTTGTTTGATATTACCTTTTTATTAGAAGCATGGTCTTTAAGAAAGTGAATTTTGTGGTCGACTCATATCACTAATATTGGCCATTCTCTAATGAAACTTAATTATGTTTGGGACCATACCATTCCTGCTTCTACTCGAAGGGATCTTTTTCTATTATTGGTTTGGGACCATTAGGATTTTTTTTACTGAAAATATGACTTTAGCCCTTGAAACTTAATTTTTTCCACATAAAACCCGACATAAGTTCTTTACTCGAATAAAACCCATTGACTACATTCCACATCAGCAAATTCATTAATTATATTTGACTTTACACATTTAGAAAAATTTTGATGCCCAAAACACCCCTATTTGAATGTTTGATTTACACAATTAATTCCATACAAATTATAAGGGAGAATTAATGACTTTATAAAAATACAAAAATAATAAATTCATTGCCTAATATATAATAACAATAAAACATGCCTAATAACTGTAGTAATACATGCTTAGTTAAGTCAATAAAATTATATTTTACATATAAACGTAGGTAAATTATTTCACACACACACACACAGATATATATATATATATATATATATATATATATATATATATATATATATATATATATATAAAACAACAACAAAAAAACATGCTTGATATACAAAAAAATTCATGCAAAATAATTTACCTACATGATAAAGCAAACCCAATATATGCAAAATAATATACCGACATAAAAAATGTTATTATTTTATTTAGTACTAGTTTACCTATTATTTGTACATATAATAATAAAATATGCCCAATATATATGATGATACATACAAAATAAAATCCTACATAATGAAGAAATGTTATTTGATTCAAAATTAATTTACTTACAAAATAAAGAAATTGTATTTTATTCAAGATTAATTTACCTATGATTTGTAAATATATCTTATAATAATAAAATGTGCCAAATATATGTAATAATACATGGGAAATAAATTACATGCAATACAAAATAAAAGAATGTTATCTGATTCAATATTAATTTACCTACAAAAACTATGTTATTTGCTCATCATAAATTTAAATATAGGTAGATTAATTAGTTTAATATGTTTGATCATATATGTAGTATTGTGCATGTATGTGTGTGTGTGTGTGTGTGTGTGTGTGTGTATTTATATATGTAAGATCCCACATCGCCCAGGGGTGTGGATCCTGTAAGCCTTATATGTATATTCCCATCTCTACCTAGCACGAGGCCTTTTGGGAGCTCATTGGCTTCGGATTCCGTAGGAACTCCGAAGTTAAGCGAGTATAGGGCCAGAGCATTCCCAGGATGGGTGACCCACTAGGAAGTTCTGCTCGCGTGAGTTCCCAGAAACAAAACCGTGAGAGCGTGGTCGGGGCCTAAAGCGGACAATATCGTGCTACGGCGAAGTCGAGCCCGGGATGTGGTGGGGGCCCGGGCCGGGATGTGACAATTTGGTATCAGAGCATAAGTTTGGGCAGTATGACATTCATCACATGCGTGATATGAGCATTTTCAGTTCTTGAGCTTAATGCTTGAATCTTGTCACCTCGTCGAATTCGAAAAGTGTGTTAGTTTTCTTGAGTTTTGGGTAGCTTTGTCGACTTATCAACTTTTTAGACAGTCACTTTGGCGAACCCTTATAGATTTAAAGCGAAGAATTTCTTTACCAAGGGACATATGTGGATTTGGAACGAGTGGGTGGCCCTAAGGCAGGGCTAATGTATCGATATTGTTGGATCACCGGAGAATTGTAAACAAATTTCATCATTTTTCTCTAGATTAGTAGCATGTTATTTAATTGGAATTTCTACGAAGCTGCTATTTAATTGGGATTTCTACGAAGCATACTTCGTCGAGATTCCAGGATTGTCATGAGGCAACCTGGTGCTTAAGAGGTAGCACTTGACGAAGGAAATGCCTGGGAGACAGTTACTTATGGTTTTCGATAGTATTAGTCTTCTTAATCGCACTAGTCATCATTTCGGCTTTTCAAAAGAAAGATCGACCTCCGATTAAGCCATTCTAAAGTAGATTATTAGTAAATTACTATTTCTGGTTTTGGGACATTTTAACCATTACTAGTTCCCAAATCCTTTTTGGTGATGTATTCGTCATTTAGATGAGTATATGCACCTAAGTATGAGTTGTTATGCTTATGATTAGTTTGAAATCTTCGAAGTAGAGAGTATTTCTTCTAAATTTATGAAACCTCCCTTTAGGATCAGTTTCTTCTTAGACATTAAAACCATCTACCTGAGTAGACTCTAGCTGTAATCGGTCTATGGTAGCGCTACTAATTGACGATATTGTTCGATATTCAGAGATCGTTCACCAATATTCATGAGGTATGATTTCCGATATCGGATAGAGGTGCGGGTATCTAGGAGTGATACCTTATACGGAATATCGGTTCACAATTTCAGGATAACGAATAATATTAAAATTTCATGAATTTGTTAATTAAAGTGCGACTAATAAACTGATTAATAGTGGTTACTAGAGTCGAAGAAACTAGATTTCGGAAAGCTAGAAGCAAGCCCAGTATTAGGATAGTAAACTCGTAGTTGTTTTCACCTTATCACCTATTAAGTGGGCATAACCTCTCATGCTAGCCACATTTTCGGTCTCCTTCTTGAGAGGATAGTAGAGTTGAAGTACGAATTAGTTTTTCACTGGTAGAGTGAATGGAGAATCTAGAAAGTGGTGCAGACCCTTTAGCCGTGACGTGGTGGAAAGGCAATATTATAGCACGTTTTGGAGGACGTACATTCAGGCATCACATTCCAAGGTCTCATCTGAGATATTATCATTGACCTACTTTCTTAGATTAAGCTAGTTTCCTTGCATGTTTCGAGTGACTCTCACTACTTAGAAGAACTTAGTTACTAAAGTTTATCGATTAAGAAGTTTATTTAATCAAGTCTCCTATTTAGGGAACTTTGAACCTTAGGATCGTACCTAGAATTTAGTCACTTCCTTAAATGACGATTAAAGCTATTATCATGTACTTTGAGTTGACGATTTAGCTGACCTATCCTTGTAACTCGAGTTTTCTTCCTTAATCTGCCTACTTTGTAGTAGCCTTTTTGACGACTTTCTTATCTATTTTGGTAATGAGACCATATTCCTCAAACATCAGTTTTGTTTTGATTGGTACTTATCTTGGGAGGTGTGATCTTCATAGACAGTATTCTTTTCTCGCTTCAAAAATAGTTTGAGAATAAAGGTCGAAATTCTCACAAAGTGTTGTGAATTCGAGACATCTTTGGTCTTGTCAATCTTATCGATAATTCGTTAGTGATTCTTCGATTATAGTATCCTTTCTCATCTCTCAGCTGAAGAAAGTTAGTTTATTTTGAAAAGTTGGATATGAATAAAGTTTCTGACAACCGAATTGTTGTCTCACATTACCATCGGTCATATTTTTTTTTTGCGATGCCGTTACTATTTGAAAATTCATGATGACATGTCCTTGAATATTTCAGCCGTATAGTGGCGGCATGACAGATTTTTATTCATATGTCATTTGTGTAGCACTGTTGGAATAAGCCATTTTATTCATGACTTAAAGTCAACATTTTTTTATCCTTACTTGAAAATCGAGTGTTTCTAGCCATTCATATTCCGTTTTAGCTGGAGTACACTAGCATTGATTTGACATTACTCCTGAGTTGTCAAGAATTGTTCAAATGGTTATAATCACTTTTTGTGTTCAACCGGAGAGGAAGAATCATCACTATAAGTTTCCCATATGAGCTAAATTGTGCATATAAAGAAAGTGAAAATCATTAATCATGATGTTGAACCAATGATACACTTATATGGCGTTTCATTTCCGTGGTAGCTTTACTCAAGTGGAAGGTAGGGCACTTCCAGTCCCAAAGTTTAGAGTTGGTATTGACGATATTCTCTTTTCTTAAAATGGGTACTAAGATTGCAACAACAAAACAGTTGTGAAGCCAACTAGGTTAGAGGTGGGCTGTTACTAATTTCTTTGCACGCCGTGATATATGAGCGCTGGTTCGCGATCTGATCAAATGTGGAGATATGAAAGGAATTAAAACTGAGGCACCACTTGAGGTGTTGAAAAGAATTCTCAGTCTAGGCGTGTTTCGCCTTTAGTTAGAGTAAAAAGGTTGATTGAGGAAATAAAGTTCAAACTCTCGGTACAGTCACAATTTCTTATATGTTTCTATCAGAGGATGATGACATTATGAGAGAGCTGCTTCTGGACTTTTATGTTTGTTTAGGCAAACAAAAACCGGACCAGATTAACATCTTAGCATAATTTTATCTCACGATATTACTCATTTCACTTCCAAGTCTTTGGAAGCCTTTAGGGGGTTTTGAGTATTGGATTTTGTTCAGTATCATATTACTACCCTGAAAATTAACGATTAGTCTGAAGCTAGTTACTCAGACTTTTGTACATGTGATACATTTTGCTCGTTCCACTATTAGTTTGATGTCAACATAACACTATCTTTATTTTAGTGTTTGTAATTACAGTTACAATTCTAGTTTAGCTCTGGTACCATTGGAGATGATATGCAGAGATTTTGATGCACAGTATATGATGGATAAACCCTTATCCTTGTTAAGGTTATGTGTAACTGTGGTTACACTCTTCATTACAGGCATATCATCGTTTGAGAATTGGTTTAAATATTTATGTGTAATATGGGGTTTACAGAAAAGTATTGTGCAAGTATTTGAATGATCAAGGTTGTGCTATGGAAAATTTATGATATTGATGATATTGCTTGAGGAGATAGTGCGTGAGCTCGATTGAGGTTTTGTTTTGACGAGGTATGTTTATTTTCCAATGAGGAGCAAGATGGTAATATTGCATCTTTGAGAATTTCTCACTAACTTATTAGGACAACGATGAGTTATCGGCATTACAGGTTGCAGACTGTAATATCGATGGCTTGATTATTGGAGTCACTAAGCTAGTGGGTAGGGCTGGGTTCGGTTTTTTGCCGAAACCAAAACCGAACCGAAAATTCGGTTCGGTTCAGGTTCAATTTTTTTTCGGTTTTCGGTTCGGTTTTTTTTCGGTTCGGTTTTGGCCCGGTTCGGTTTTTTTTTTTTTTTTTTTCTTCTTCCCGTTCTTCGTCTTCTTTTTCAATAGCAAAAGGAATTCTGAATTGCAGAAAAAAATTGAATAAATTCTTCAATCAGTCCTCAAATGCACTTAATAAGATACCTTAAAACAAACATATGGAACTGGTTGTTGGCAAATTACATCTAAACCAATCAAAAAATTTAAGTGCACCATTGGAAAACAGATGAGATTTAAGCTGCTCATCAGCAATTAAACAACAATACTTGCATTTCTTAATTTCCAAGTGAATCAAATTACATTCAAGAAATTTGAATTATGCATTACAGCTGACATCTACCATTTCACCCTTCTACTACCATGCACAATCAAGAAAGGCAAGAAAAGCAAAACAGGTGCAGCATAAAAACCCATAAATCGACAAATAAATAAGAGAGATCGGGGATCTTTGGTGAAGGAAGGGCTGCTGCGGGTTACGGATTGTAAACACGGTTGGAGGAGCATTTGAACTGAAACAAGAAAAACCCAACAGTAGAAAAACTAATTCATAAACCACAAACAGAAAACTCCTAATTTACCAAATTAAAATCAACCAAAAACACAACCAAAACGAAAAATATAAATCTTTTTTTAAACTAATAGTTAAAATAAGGAAGAGATTGAACCGATTCGAACTCCCTCTGCCATCCTCCTCTGCGTCCGATTCGAAAGGGGCGAGTGATTTGGAGGGAGAGAGGAAGGAGGGAGGGAGAGAGGAAGGAGAGAGAGAGAGAGAGAGAGAGAGAAAGAGATTGAGGAAGCAAAGAGATAAGAAGAAAGTGGCGGAGGGGAGAGAGAGAGAGTCTGAGAAATGTGAAAACTGAAATGGGAGAGAGAGTGACGGCTAGGGTTTGTAAACTTAAGAAATTTTATAAAAGCATTGCATATTAGAAACCTATAAATATAATACTGGTACAATTATAACAACAAAAGCCCACAGTCAAGTTGGCTTGAAACAACCTTCCCCAACTCGTAGAGGTCAAGGGGTTCAAACCCTGATGCTAACACGTTTTTAAGTATTTTTATATAAATTATTTTTTTTCGGTTCGGTTCAGTTTTCAGACCTCAAAAACCGAAACCGAACTGGCCAAATTCGGTTCGGTTCGGTTTGGCAGTTTTGGTTCGATTTTTTTTCGGTTCGGTTTTTTTCGGCTTCGGTTCGGTTTGGTTTTCGATTTTTTTCGGTTTTCGGTTTTTTGAACCCACCCCTACTAGTGGGCAAGATAGCATATCTATGATAATACTTTCTAGTAGCTATGGTTCAGACTTAGTCTCGAAGTTCATGGCACGACAAATATTTTGGTGAGGTCCATTTTCAATATGAGTTTTGAATTCTTCGTGCAAGAATTTTTCTACGAGGTTATTCTATTTATATGGATATTTCTGCTATTGCAAATGTTGGGTGAGTTATTTCTACTCTTGGCCTTAAACTTGAAACAAGCATTCGAATGGTAAGTATTTATATAGTTATGCATTTCCCATTTTTAAAGTATTTTATATTTAACAAGTTATGTTAAAATGATTGTGACGACCCGTCCCTAAAAATTATGATTTTTATAATTTTCATAGGTGATTTTACGAAAATGCCCTTTGAAGCACTTGCGTTGACTGGGGTTAACGGCAGTGTTGGGTCACGTAAGACTCATTTTCTTGGCATATCCTCGTAGTACTCATTGCTACGGACGCGTGGGCGCAAGCGGTTCATAATTTGGATTTATAACGAAGAAGTTATTAACGTTTGAAGTTTGAGGCATTTTAGTAATTTTTTTTTTTTTTTTGGTCAGAAAGGAGAGAGAATGAAGGAGACCAATGGGAGGAGAAGGAAATGAGGGAAATGAGGGAAATGAGGGAAAGGAGAGGGAGTGAAACGCTGGGAAAAAATGGAGGAAAACGGGTTTCCCAACCCGTGACCCACAAGAACCATATCACCATGTTTTCCGGTGGTTTTCCACCGGATTTCTCACAAATTAGACCAAACCAACATTCCCAATCATCATCTAACCCTTCCTTCTTCCACTATCTATCAAATTTGGAAGGAATTTGAGGGAAATTCAAGGGTTTTTCACAATGGGGGCACCGAAATAGGTGTGCTGGCGATCCGCCATTCTCAAAGTAAACTCCGCCAACCACCACCACCATTAGACTCCCTTAGAACCCAGGAACAAAGCCTAAGCAGTGGTGGAGGCGTTGGAACAAGTTTGGAGGTCGAATCGAAGCACACCCATTTCTAGGGTTCGTACAGAATTTGATGAAATTGAGGTGTTTCCAAGCCAAATTGGCCTTGGTCACAGGTATGAAAGTTACTCTACTCATTGAGATCTTCATTTCTGCAAAATTTGAGAATTTTTGGAGATAATTGAATTTTCTGGCGAGTCGGGGCGGCCGACCGCCACCCGCGGCGGCACATGGCCAATGGGCCGCCAATGTCACATCCCAGCCAAGGCCCCCACCACAACCCGGGCATGACTCCACCGTAACACGATATTGTCCGCTTTGGGCCCCGGCCACGCCCTCACGGTTTTGTTTCTGGGAACTCACACGAGAACTTCCCAGTGGGTCACCCATCATGAAATTGCTCTCGCGCGAACTCGCTCAACTTCGGAGTTTCTACGGAACCCGAAGCCAGTGAGCTCCCAAAAGGCATCGTGCTATTTAAAGATAGGAATATATACATATAAGGCTTACATGATCCACACCCCTGGGCGATGTGAGATCTTACAATCCACCCCATTTAGGGGCCCGAGGTCCTCGTCGGCACACTTTCGACCAGGGATTGGCTCTGATACCAAATTGACACACCCTGACCCGGAACGTCCACTAGGACTCCTAATCGAGCCGTGCTAGCCGACACCTGGAAGGTGACGAAGCCATAAAGTGTGCTGATGTGTAAAAATATGAATAAATTTAAACCTAAAGTGTTTAAGAGCAGAGGTGCGCAGTGAGCGAGATTGAGCCCATTTCACACGCGATGTCAGAGCATAAGTAAAGTACAGTAGCATGGGTAAGAGTCATACCCTCAGAGGCAGCACCCTAAACTGGAATATGCCACGAATCCTCGTCGATACGAACCCTTAGCAATTAATACCTAGAGGGGCACAAAACAAGAAAATGTGAGTGGGAAAAAACAAAGCTTTTAGAAAACATTTCTTTTCTCAAAGGATATAATCCCTCGCTGTAAAACCTGTATAATTTCCCAGAAAATAGTAATTATATATACATACCTCAAGAACCATGCTCGAGTAGGTAAAATCCATAAGCATACCATGACAAATCTTTCGACCAAAATAAATAAGAAAGCCCAACTAATAAATTAATGGAAAACAACGTATCAGCCGGATCCACCTAACGGGGCCTGTACAGCTGCAATAAGAAGTATCAGCCGGATCCACCTAATGTGGCCTGTACGGCTGTATACAGATGTATCAGCCAGATCCACCTAATGTGGCATGTACGGCTGTATCTATAGTACGGGTCTGTATGAAAAACTTATGTCGGAACAACCAATAGTGGTCTGTACGACAAGGTTATGTCGGAACCACCTACAGTGGTCTGTACGACAAGTTTATGCTGGAACCACTTATTTATAACCTCTAAATGTCACTAGGTATCACCAATACTGTGCATCCTAACATTAACCATATATAACCTTACCTGATACTTACTTGTGCATCCGTAGCGCCAGCCATAGTATATGCAACTAATATAAACGTATTCTAATTTATAAACATTTAACATAATATTCAACGCATATAACCAATTAAATCATTCTTCTGGGAAAACACAAGGCATATATATAATTATAGAAAATCAAAGTGCCCACTCACCTGGAATCCGCGATACGACTCCTTAATACCAGCATCATGGTGTCCCGAACGATCGGCATCTGTGACCAAGGCCAATTTGGCTTGGAAAAGCTTCAATTTTGCTAAAACCGTACGGAATCCTAGGTTGTGGGTGTGTTCAATTCGACTCCAAAACAACTTCGCTGCTCAAACCAATGATTGGGCATGATTCCTGGGTCCAAGTGAAATGTTTTAGTAGGTTTGAACGACGGCGATTGATGCACGAACGGTGGATCACCACCGTGACACCCACGGGCACACCCTCGGGAGTTTCTCTCCGTTTCAAGGCCAAATTCATCCAAATTTGAGGTGGAACTTGAAGAAGGGAGGTCATGAAACTAGTTTTAGGTGGTGGCTACGGTCTTTTCGCCAGAAAAACGCAGGAATCGACGTTGAAATGTTCGAATACGGGTCGGGTCAGCGGCAAAAAACCGAGTTGTAGGGGATCCCGTGTTGCTCCCCTCCCTCTCCTGTTCCTGCTTCCTCATTTTCTGATTGGGCTCCTTACTTTCTCTCCCTTCTCTCCATTCGTCCACATCCCTCTCATTTTCCTTTTTTTTTTCTTTTATCATTCCATCACAACAGTTCATTCCTTTTTCCCTTCCATCCCAACCACACACGTGGCTTTCCTAATTTAATTTCAAAACTCCCTTAGAACCCAGGAACAAAACCCAAGCAGTGGTGGAGGCGTTGGAACAAGTTTGGAGGTCGAATCGAAGCACACCCATTTCTAGGGTTCGTACGGAATTTGATGAAATTGAGGTGTTTCCAAGCTAAATTGACCTTGGTCACATGTATGAAAGTTACTCTACTCATTGAGATCTTCATTTCTGAAAAATTTGAGAATTTTTGGAGATAGTTGAATTTTCTGGCGAGTTGGGGCGGCCGACCGCCACCCGCGGCGGCGCGTGCGGTGGCACGTGGCCAATGGGCCGCCAATGTTGTTTTTAGGCTATGTTTAACATCTTAAATTCAGTTTTGATAATCGAATGGCGTAGATTGAGCAATTGAACCTAATTTCATTACAATACGTGGTTAGGTGGAAATATGAATCGACGATCCGACCGTTGGATCGTCACCAAACTTTGATATATTGTAATACGTAATATCTGAAGATCATAGGAACTTATGGATCAGAAATCCGATGTACGGATCTTCTCGAATTGGATTTGGAAGTTCATAAAATAAAACGTTAACCGCCACTTGGTTTTGGCAAATGGTAGAGATCCGACCGTTGGATCGTAACGAAATTTAAGTATGTTATTCAAGGATTGTAATGTGGATCTCTGGAAGTTACTGATCAAAAATCTGAGTTGCAGATCTTTCGAATCAAATTGTGTATGGCTGTGACCTCACCGTCGAACCTTAATCGACGGGTGGTTTTTGGTCAGTGAGTTTTAGACCATTCTAAAATATCCTGGAGGATGTGTTATGTGTGAATTATGTATTCTATTATTAAGAGTTTGGAGATGTGATTCGATGATTGGTCACATGCACCGATTGTACGGGACACCTCGACGTTCGCGTTAAGGAATCGTAGCGCGGATTCCAGGTGAGTGGGCACTTTGATTTTCTATAATTATATATATGCCTTGTGTTTTCCCAGAAGAATTATTTAATTGGTTATATGCGTTGAATATCATGTTAAATGTTTATAAATTAGAATACGTTTTTATTAGTTGTATATTCTATGGTTGGCGCAGCGGATGCACAGGTAAGTATCAGGTAAGGTTATATATGGTTAATGATAGGATGCATAGTATTGGTGATACCTAGTGATAGTTAGAGCTTATAAATAAGTGGTTCCGACATAACCTTGTCGTACAGACCACTGTAGGTGGTTCCGACATAACCTTGTCGTATAGACCCCTACTATAGATTCAGCCGTACATGCCACGTTAGGTGGATCCGGCTGATACATCTTTATACAGCCGTATAGGCCACGTTAGGTGGATCTGGCTGATACGTCTTTATACAGCTGTACAGGCCACATTAGGTGGATCCGGCTGATACATCTTTATGCAGCCGTACAAGCCACGTTAAGTGAATCCGACTGATACATCTTTATACAGCCGTACAGGCCACATTAGGTGGATCCGGCTGATACGTCTTTATACAGCCATACAAGCCACGTTAGGTGGATCCGGCTGATACGTCTTTATACAGCCGTACAGGCCACGTTAGGTGGATCCGGCTGATACGTCTTTATGCAGCCGTACAGGCCACGTTAAGTGGATCCCGCTGATACGTTGTTTTCCATTAATTTATTGGTCGGGTGTTCCTATTTGTCTTGGTCGGAAGATTTGGCATTGTATGCTTATGGATTTTACCTTCTCGAGCATGGTTCTTAAGGTATGTATATATAAATACTATTTTCTGGGAAATTATGCGGGTTTTACGGCGAGGGGTTATATCCTTTTAGAAAAGAAATGTTTTATAAAAGCTTTATTTTCGCCCACTCACATTTTCTTGTTTTGTACCTCTCCAGGTATAAATTGCTAAAGGTTCGTATCGACGAGGATTCGTGGCATTTTCCAGTTTAGGTGACAACCTCTAAGGGTATGATTCTTACCCATACTACTGTACTTTACTTATACTCTGACATCGCTTGTGAAATGGGCTCAATTCTGCTCACCTCGCACTTCTGCTCTTAGACACTTTAAGTTTAAATTTATTCACATTTTACACATCAGCACATCTTATGGCTTCGTCACACGGCTCGATTCGGAGTCCTAGTGGACATTTTGGGTCGGGGTGTGTCAATTTGGTATCAGAGCCAATCCCTGGCAGGAAGTGTGCCAATGAGGACGTCGGACCCCTAAGGGGGTGGATTGTAAGATCCCACATCGCCCAGGGGTGTGGATCCTGTAAGCCTTATATGTATATTCTCATCTCTGCCTAGCACGAGGCCTTTTGGGAGCTTATTGGCTTCGGATTCTGTAGGAACTCCGAAGTCAAGCGAGTATGGGGCCATAGCATTCCCAGGATGGGTGACCCACTGGGAAGTTCTGCTCGCGTGAGTTCCCAGAAACAAAACCGTGAGGGCGTGGTCAGGGCCCAAAGCGGACAATATCGTGCTACGGCGAAGTCGAGCGCGGGATGTGGTGGGGACCCGGGCCGGGATGTGACATATATATATATATACAGGCCCCTTACCAAGAGGGATCCCCATTTTTCCCTCTTGACCTTTGGATTGTCTTTAATGAAATTGTGTGGTTGAGATTAAAACACAGGCCACACGATCTCAACCACACAATTTCATTAAAGTCAAATTCAACGGTTAAGAGGATGTCCCCATTTTTTTAGAAAAATGGGGATCCCTCTTGTGAAATGATTCCTATATATATATATATATGTGTGTGTGTGTGTGTGTGTGTGTGTGTGTGTGTACACACACACACATATATAGTTTACCTATATATATACACATATAGAGTTTACCCATATGAACATATAGTATTATTATATACATCGTTCACACACACACACACACACACACACACACACACACACATATATATATATATATATATATATTGAGCTTATGGTAGTAATATATACGTTTAAACGTATATATGTGTGTGTTAGGGGTAATAACATGTGCAATAATTATATTTTCATTGTAATTAAGGTGAGTAATAACATTTATTGATTTTATTTTGAATATTGTGGTACAAATTGTAAATATTTTGTAATAATAGGTCAATTACTTCTATACTTGGCAGTCATTTTTACATTTGGGTTTTATTTGGATGTTTATAATTAGATGGGTTTTTGTCTAGGAAATAAGCGTTGTAAGGGTCTATATCTAAAGAACCCTTTTTTTAATACAACGATATATTTATACTAAAGACGTGGATAATTAAGTTAGTCACACAATGATATAAACGATAATAATTTGATATCAAACTTGTCATCTATGAGAGTAGACTGTAGACAAGTGTGGAGCCAAAGAAATTTTTGGCTAGTAGGCTGGCTAGCTAAAAAGTTAAGGATCATTTTTCGTTACTGACGATTACGTTAAATCTTATCAGCAGAACTCATTCAATCATTCTATGCTTACCGAGCTTTAACAAGACAAATATATATAAAATAAACCAATTATTACAACGTTAAGGAATTATTTCTAATGAGAAATTCTTGTATGTATGGGATGTACTACATCATCCATGTATCGTACCATTCAAAATAGGAAACTTTAACGAAAAGCTTCCGATACTGTTTAATTTAACGAAAAACCATATTTTTACACTAAAAAGTCAATTCTGATACTATTCACTTTACCCTTTATTTTGTTCTTATCGTTAAAACTCAAAGTTTTCAAGCCCTTTTTATTAGTTTTCCTTTCAAATATGCCTCATTTCAATTTTCACAGTCGGACTTTAGTGTATTTGTATATAGTTGAAATAAAACTGAAAATACATGAAAAATTTTAGGGAATAATTGATTTGTAGGTAGTCTTTGTCATATCCCGGCCCGGGCCCCCACCACATCCCTGGCTCGACTCCGCCGTAGCACGATATTGTCCGCGCTTTGGGCCTCGACCATGCCCTCACGGTTTTGTTTCTGAGAACTCACGCGAGCAGAACTTCCCAGTGGGTCACCCATCCTGGAAATGCTCTGGCTCATTCTCGCTTAACTTCGGAGTTCCTACGGAACCCGAAGCTAGTGAGCTCCCAAAAGGCCTCGTGCTTGGTAGAGATGGGAATATACATATAAGGCTTACAGGATCCACACCCCTGGGCGATGTGGGATCTTTCAATCCACCCCCCTTAGGGGCCCGATGTCCTCGTCGACACACTTCCGGTCAAGGATTGGCTCTGATACCAAATTGTCACATCCCGGCCCGGGCCCCCACCACATCCCGGGCTCGACTCCGCCGTAGCACAATATTGTCATCTTTGGGCCCCGACCACTCCCTCACGGTTTTGTTTCTGGGAACTCACACGAGCAGAACTTCCCAGTGGGTCACCCCCGTAGCACGATATTGTCCGCTTTGGGCCCCGGCCACGCCCTCACGGTTTTGTTTCTGGGAACTCACGCGAGCAGAACTTCCTAGTGGGTCACCCATCATGGGAATGCTCTGACCCAGTCTCGCTTAACTTCGGAGTTCCTACGGAACCCAAAGGTAGTGAGCTCCCAAAAGGCCTCGTGCTATTTGGAGGTGGGAATATACATATAAGGCTTACAAGATTCACACCCCTGGGCGATGTGGAATCTTACAGTCTTGCACTTGGTTTCGCCCTTAACCGTGATCTAAGACCTCTCAGTCAGGGGAGGATGTACAAGGGGACAAAGGTAGTTCCAGGACCATCCGGAGTCTGGGAGATATGTTTGTGAAGATCTTATGAGGTCTCTTTTATGCCTACCAAGTGTCGGATGTAATGTATGTTAGGCATATCTCGATAGGTTGCCTCGACACCACTCAACAAATTCTCTCGATATCACTCATCAGATTGCTTTGATGTCAACATCTGTAGACATGTGCGCGGTTTGGTTGACGACAACAAACCCACCAAGATTTTGAGAAAATGCCTTGGTGAATAAATTTAAACAAAATTTGCACGCTTTACATTCTGTTTCTATCCAAAAAAACTTGTACTTTAACACTTAAAACTCATTCGAATCTAAATATCCGCCACTCCTGAATCTGCCACCACTCTCACTTATAAGTGAAACTTTTAAAAATGTATAATAAACCTAATAAACTTCATAAGATACTAGTCATAGTGATACTTAGGCGGATGTAACTAAGAATGGGAAGTAATAATATGAAATTTTGACTGGGGTGAATATTTATTTAGGCATAACTTCGCCGCTGGTTCCCTCACCCTGGTTTATAATCAAATACGTTTGACGAAGATCCTAGATCTCCCACAAGATATGACTCGACCAAGAGTTCTGGATATCTATTACCCGGTGCCTTGCATTCAAATTATTTTACTGATTTTTCTACCAAATTGAATGAAATATCGAACACTTGACACGATTCGAATCTATAACTGGTTAATCAAATTACTCTTTTTTAATATATAAAGCTTAATTAAACTACATAATTAGATTTGTAAAATATACGCATAAGAATGATTATGAATAATAAATTAGAAATAAACAGTTCGAATCGTTAAAATAAATGAAGAGTGAGTCTCTTTCAAAAAAAAAAATGAAGAGTGAGTCTACAAGGTGTCTGTCTATAAGGGTATTTATGGATCTCATGTTATATGTAAATTTTACCTTTCATGATTATGCAATTGATGACAATAATGTAGGTTGAATTGTGGCACGAGCAGTGGCGGATCCAGGATTTTGACCTCATGGGGTCAAGATGTAAAAATGTCGATTTTTTTTTTTTAAACAGAAATAACAATGAAAAGTTAAACAATAGTACATTCATAAATCATAATTCAAGATAAAAATAATATTACAAGCTACAATCATCGATCTTTTCTCAAAAGGGGAAGAGTCCATTGTAAAAGCTCCCTAAAATCAAACTAAAACATGCAATTGTACCTAAAAGGGGAGAGCATGAAACAACCCGTCCCGAGTTTTACTGTATAAAAAGAGTACTTTTGTATTTTTATTAAGTTTGGGGATCCTTTTCATTTTAAAATTGTTTTTGGAACCTTAATTGGTGAGCCCGTGGGGCCCACCCTTTGAATTTTTGTTTTCCTGTCTCTCTCTCTCTTCCCTCTTTTCGTGAAACTCTCTCGGTCTCTCTCTCTCGAAGCTCTCGCCCCTCTCTTCTCCGACTTGCGCCGAGACGCATCCACACACATCCAGAGACCCAGCCGAGACCACCAAGCCTCACGAGACCAAGAAACCCCAGACCTTCACCCATCTCTTCCTTATCAACACTACAGCGGTGCGTGCCAGGTGGATCACCGGCGATTTAACTCGGAATCCGACGAGCTTCCACAACCTCCAATTTGGGTAAGCCTCAAAATACTTCAAATGCTTCCCATTTCGTCCCCATGTTTCATATCTGACCATGTTGATGTGTTTTGGACATCAAATTACGAAGAAACACCTCGGAGGAGCTAAACCCAGATTCCGGCGATAACCGTGGTCGTTTCGCACACACACATCCACTCTCCAGGACCCGTCTTCTTCTTCTTCTTCTTCCCTGCGCCGAGTGCCTTCTGTCGAACAGGTGGTGTGCACCTCCAAGAGGTCGCACCACCAGCTCCAAGGGGTCGCAGATGGAGCTCCAAGCCTATTTTCATGGCTTCCAAGGGGTCGTCCGACCCCATTGACCCCACAGTGGATCCGCCAGTGGGCATGAGCAGCGTATTTTTTCTTCACCGGAGTTTTTCCTAGGTGATTTTACTTAGGTATGTCCCAATTTTTTTACATTGAATGAAATCCAACACTTGGACACTATCTTAATCATAATCCATTATCACTTGACTGAAAAGCGCTTTTAAAGAAAATATTTTTGAGTTCTATAAAACCAATCGAAGTTCTTTTCAAGATTCACTTGCATTTTTGCCAAGGATTGTACCAAAAATATTTTCACCAAAAGCGTTTTCAACTATTTTAAAACCATTTCCAAACGAACCGTAGACTTGTTTGACAATATTTTTTTTATTAGAAGCATGTTGTTTAAGGAAGTGAATTTTGTGGTCGACTCTTATCACTAATATTTGGCCATTCTCTAATGAAACTTAATTATGTTTGGGACCATACCATTCCTGCTTCTACTCGAAGGGATCTGTTTCTATCATTGGTTTGGGACCATTAGGATTTTTTTTTTATTGATAAACAACTTCGATCTAGATTTTTTTTTTGGGTCAATCGATCGATTTGGTCAGGTTAGATGTTAGTAGGGATGGACAACGGTTATGGCAGGCGGGTAACCGCGGTTATTTATCCATAACCGTTTATTCTCATACCAGCACGTTTACCCGTTGGGTAATTTCTTAAACGGTTATACTCATACCTATAACCGTTTATAAACGGTTAACCATACCCATAACCGCGTACCCATTTAACCGTAACCGTTTAATACCTGTTTACCCATTTATCATTTTTTAACCCGTTTATCTTTTCTTTTTTTACCATTTACTTTTTTTTCACCCGTCTACGTGTTTTTTTAACAACTTGAAAATTAAAAAAGAAAAATTTGTCATAATTTTCTTTTTCTAACAATTAAACACCGTTATAGGTACATTCATCATACATTTCCGCATTTTAATTTTTTAAGTCCTTATACCATTCCAATAATTGAAATAATAGTTTACGGACGATATTTTTAACTGTTAACAATGAAGGTAATATAAAATTGGCTAGGTATTCTTGGGTTACGAAAACTGTTAAAAGACAATATTCTTTGGTTATTTAACTGGGAATGTAAAGTATTAACATAATATATATATATATATATATATATATATATATATATATATAATGGACCATGAAATCATGCACTATAGTCGATAGCATTGATCTAAGTTTTGTCCGATAGGGAATATGGTTTGTGTTAATTTTACATATATAAAATAAATGGGTAAACGGTTATCCGTTTATAACCGCGGTTAATACCCATAACCACCCATTTAAATTTCGCGGGTAAACGGTTATACCCATAACCGTTTATTTATCTAAACGGTTACTCATAACCGTAACCGTTTAATTTAAACGGACGGGTAACCGCGGTTACCCATAACCAATGGGTATTTGCCCATCCCTAAATGTTAGATTATGAGCTGATAGGACTTGAACTCACATCATAATGCAATGACTCAACACTTTTTTACCTCTGTGATAAAGGGTCACTGACTACTATATATAAGATTTCAATTAACATTAAATTTGAGAGTTCATAAGTTTTGATTCTTGAACTAAAAATCCATGAATACTAGTCATTGAATTTGTCACAAATATGGCAATGGTCATTTTAAGTAACATCGTTAAATATCCTATCGAAAATAAATATTTTAAAGGGGCAAAAGAGGGATGTATAATTCTAACAGAGTTACGCAAAACAATCATCGATAAATATTATAACAGGTTCACAAATCAATACTTGCAAATTTTTAGTTCAAGGATCAAAAATTCATTTAGACTAAAATTCAGGTACTATTGCTCCAATCATCGAGATATGTGTGTATTATTATATAATTCTCTTTTAGATGAGTTATGTTTATGCTACAGTCCAATGATTGTATAAAACATGCCACCTTCCAGCTTGAACGCAATACTAGCTTTAATAGGCAAAAGTGAGAGTTTTAATTAGCTGTAAACGTGGAATGTACATTACGTTTCCTTTATTTAATTTTCTTTTTACAGCTAGAACGTGAACACAAAAGGTATAAAAAGTAGTGAACATCAATTCTATTTTTTTTCGTTATTAGTGAATCACACGATGATAGTCAAGAATAAGTTAAAATACCTATGTATGTTTTTTAGTTCTAAAAAAATAAACTATCGTAACTTGACCACTAGCTGATCCTTTTTTAGAAAAAAATTATCGAGCACGGTGTAAATAAACTTCACTTCTAGGATATAATATTCCATCCATTGCTATATTTTTCTTTGATTTAGTTAGTTTGGATTGCGCTAGGGATTTCAAATTTTAGTTACTAGCTACAATACATGCATTTACGTAATATAGTTATTATGTCACAGTTAGATATGGTATTATCTCATTTTAGTTGTATGTGTAACCGTTATATAATGAATGTATTGCATGTATTATAGTCGAGTCTCAAACTTTTAAGGGAGTTTTAACGAAAAGCCCGCGGTACTGTTCACTTTAACGAAAAACCACATTTTTACACTAAAAAGTCAAACCTAGTACTATTCACTTTACCCTTTATTTTGTCCTTATCGTTAAAACTCAAAGTTTTCAAGCCCCTTTCATTAGTTTTCCTAACTTTTTTAAAGCTTAAACTACTTATTTCTATTTTTGTTATAACAAACAAATAAATATAAAATACACCACCGACATGTTAGTCTCCTTTTTTACCTTTTCTTTTCCCTTTTCTGTTCATTGGTTTGGATGGGATCTGACCTTTTTCTTTGCGTTGGTATTTGTTATACTTTGCTTATAGAATTATCCTTAATTTTTTTTTTTGGAGAACTAGAATTATCCTTAATTTGGGGATAAATAATGAAGAATAAAGAAAAGGTCATCCAGGCAAATGGTGAGAAATTCATTGCCGTCCCAATTCCTTAGACCATATTCTGAGGAATTGAGATCATTTTTCAATTTTTATGCCTGGAACCAGTGGATTCTGAGTTTCGTATCGTTCATTTTAAATTGTGCGGTCCTCAATAGCCCATTTTATGACTCATCTCACAAAAAATATGGCTTTAGATCTTTCTTTCTCTTTCTTCAATGATCCGAATCTCTAAATCTTTGAGCTTCGGATACAAAAACTCAAAGAGGATGAGAACTTCATCTTATTATAAACTAAATTATTGTCCCATTTAAATGAGTAACGTTGACTCGACCACGAAGTTCGTTAATTGACATCGTAAAATATTACAGTGGCTGACCAAGTCCAAATTTTATATTTTTGGTCCGAGTCTCCTGCCTGCAGCAAGACAACTACATAAAAGGAAAAAATGATTTGATTAAGGTTTGTATCTCGGACTGAGTAACTGAATCTTCCGTATCAGGTTTTTGAACTTAGAAAACTAATTTTTAACCTTTTTGGGTTAATTTGTGCAGTATAAGATGACAATTGGTCTCTTTCAGCGTGGGAAAAAAAGTGATGGTAACGGTGGGGTGTGGAAATGTTTTTAAGGTACTCATGTGAAACAAAAATGTCATATATGCACACTACTCGTAAAAATAGACTATCCTATCTATTTGGGAATAATATTAGAACTCCAGCCTAGCAAGTTGGTTCACATTTGCCTATAGCAACACAAATTCCTATGTTATTTTATGTTATAACACAAATTGTATTAGCATCTCGAGCACTACTATTATAAACAATATTTTACACTAATCTACGTAGAGAAAAAAATAAAAAGTTTAAATTTAGGACGTAGCGATTAAAGAGAAATATCCTAATTACCAAATTAATCTACCACTTCCCTAACACAAGTAGCTATAAATTTATGCTTGTCGCCCACCCAATTGCCTAATGAAAAAAGTTGGCCACTCCAAAGAACTAGCAAACCAAATAAGTTATTTACAATTTGTTTGTTGTTCTACCATAATAAAAAAAATAAATGTAAAGCTTGAGAAACTTAATGGTATATTTTAATACAGAATGGTGTTATTCACGTACCTATTTTTACTTCTTACACACCTTTTTTTAATTTTCGATTATCAGATCAAATGGATGGAAGAAGATCGATGAATAAAAATTAACAAGGGTGTGTGTGAGGTAAAAAGAGGTGTGTGAATAGCACTACCATTTAAGGTAAACCGTATAGCTATTCGTTTTATGTTGCCTACTTGGGGAAGTAGGTATAGTTTGTCAACTCAATTGTTTTGGAATGTGAGCATCACTCCTAAAACCAATCAGCAATGTGAGGGAGAGGACAAGCGTTATTTAAACTATGAAGCAAAACTTCACTTTCTTGATGTGATTAGTAGTGGACCACTGACTAGACTATGAAATCTTAACATTGAGGAATTTTATAATGAAACGCAAAACTTATTAGACTGTGCATGTTATTTAAGCTAAGACAATATTGATGTGACTAAAAGTGAACAACTGACTCGACTATAAAATCTTAACAGAAATTTGGCCATAAATTATTAAATTACAACATGTAACATGGGTCTTTCAAAAGATTAGGGTTGTACATTATCACCAAAATTGATAGAGAAAAAGATAGAAGAAACCTTGTCACATGGTCTGGGGACCCTCCAAATTGAAAATCAAGGCTTAAAAGGATTAGAAGGAGAAAGTACGGACAAAGAGTCGGTGATGCAGCTTGATGAACTCAACGCGGATTGATTTAATGTGTTTATTAACACGACATGTCGCTATTTTGACAGATTATATATATAAATAAATAAATAATTTACAGATGAAAGAGAGGAAGTGAGGGAAGGAACATGCTTACTTTTGGCATCCAACGAATCTCGCACTCCATACGGTTTCCATGTGCATCTGCATGTGTGTGGCAACGAAAAAGAAAGGCCTTTTCGCCCGAGAGAGATTTTTCTGTGTGTCTGCAACACAAGATTGTATATTATTTTATATTATAAGATTATACATTGTATTTTATAATATAAGATTGTACACTGTATTTTATAATAGAAGTGAAGAGAGGACTTTCGAAAAGGGAAGTGACTTTCACACACTATTTTTAATTTCTTACACATCTTTGTTTAATTATGGCAGTGAAACCCGAATAATTTATTCAATCTGGTGATCATAAACAAGGAAGGGTGTGTTAAAAGCTAGAACCGTCTACTTATATTACAAAAATGCTACTCTTATTATATATTTGTATAATCTCTCTAATAGAAATGAAACTCACATGTGTTGGTGGGTCATACCTCTATTAAAATGATGGTACAAATATATGATTAGTGAAGCATTACTCCTTATTATAACACGTAATATACTACACCGTACTCATGTTCTCTCTCCAATCATTCATCTATTTTTAGGACAAATGCCAACAGTGTGTGTGACCATGTTATGGACGGCAGTCTGGATATTCTTATTGTATATAAGCTTCCTCCCATACACTAATGTACATGCCGACCAACATATACTCTTGGAAATTAACCAAAATATAAACATATCCGAGCGATGCACTCCAAAAACAATGACAGTTTCTTTAGCTATTTGTTCCATAGAATATTCTCTGGTCTCTTTCGCACGGCAGAATCATGGATTTTTTAAGGGAAGGGGTAAATTTTTCAGTGTCTATTAGTAGTAAACAATGAATCTAGTAATTAGAGAAATTGTAATCACATATTTTTCTTGTACACACATTCTATTTTGTTTCCAATGATCTGACTAAATAAATGAAATAAAAACAACAGATATGGTTAAGCAAGTTCTTTTAAATTAACTAAAAGTGTTTTCACATCACCAAAAACGCTTCTTGACTATAGTTCACAGAAAAAGAAGTGCTTCTATGTTCCAAAAAACACTTGAAGGGGAAAATGCTTGCACCCGGTTGGGTCTATTGACGCCTTAACAACAATTTGATGCCATAAATGACTCTGTAACAACAATAAAATCGGGTTATGCCCAACCCATGCAGTGGTTACAGCACTATTGGATTGTTGGAGTATCGTTACAGTGTCGTCGAAATGCCGTAGACTGCTGTTGGATTGTCGCTATGGCATCATGAGACCTAATCAAGACATGTGGTCATGCGCGACCCTTGTGCACATGACCCAGGAGAGGAAATCTGATACTACAAATTCTTCTTGTCCCCCAAAGCTGCAATGGGCTATAACCCGTATATCCTTCTTCTGGGCTGTCAATAAAATCAACAAAAATTCCTCGAAATTGCACGAGTGGCAGGCACTATTGCCAGTCGCCACACCAACTTTTTAGTCCTCCAAGCATTCGAAACTTGGAGGATTTCAGCAGCATGAAATTGGATTTGAAGAGTCCATTCAAATACATGACACGAGCACTGAAATCTTACGAGGACGGCAACTTTGCGTCGAGAAAGAAGCAAGAAAAAATGAGAATAAAATGGTCGAGAGAGTACTTAACTCAAGCTTCAACCAAACTGCACTTTCCGCAATGGCATCAAATCAAAGCCGGAAGGTAGAAGAGTAGTAGTATGAACAGTCACCTGCGACGCATGGCCAATACGACAACACATGCATCTATTGTAGCCTGTAGGAGGAGAAATACACTGTATCTTTGAAAACCCAAATAAAATGCAACCTGTATCTACAAATTTGGCTACTTCAGCCTCAACTGAAAGGGTCTTACAGAACGCATTTCTTGATCGGAAACAACCCATGCACGATAAAAAAAGGCGAGATGAACCAACGCATACTTATACGGGGCAACCGTACGCAGACCCTTATAGCATGGGATTTCATTAAAGCTTTTCTAATCAGTAATAGCAATACCTTTACACAAGAGACTAAAATAAAACCAAAATCCATGAAATTAGGACAAAAAAACATATTAGGTAATAACAAAGAGTCTGAGGCGTTCTCACCAAAGCTTCTCTTTCAAAACATGATTCTGAAGTTGGAAGGACTGCTTCAAATAAAGGCTAAAAGTTCGGTTCAGCTCCCGCATAACCATGGTTCAACCCTCTGCTGCTACAAGAGAAAAGTTCACCTACTCAAAATCCCATAACCAAGAAGCACATCCGACACCCAGCAAAGGACGCTGACCAAGAGTCCATCTATTATACAAACCTCGTCCAAGCAAACCTCAAAAGCGACCAACCTCTTGATTTGAAACACCATATGTCCCACGGTTGATTCCGCTGCTTCCATAAGCTGGAGTGGTGTTTAACCCAGGACAGTCTCTTGCCCAGTGTCCAGGTTGGTGGCATTTGTAGCATTCACCAGAAGTATTGCTGATACCTGGCCTAGAAGACACTCTGTTGTTATAGCCCACTCCTGATGACTGTCCCGGGCCATTCATTACAGTTGGGCAGTTCATTGAGCTATGGCCAGCATCCCCACAACTCTTACATATTTGATATGAACCAGCAGAACCCCCTGAAAGGAACGTACCACCATACTGATTCCCATGGTGACCCGCTTGATTTTCTGGAGCTCCAAATTCTCTACCAGCATTGTTACTATAACCAACATTCACAGCAGGAGTGGGCTGTCTAATTGCAGTGTTCCCGACACCAGCAACATTTATTCCAGCGCTAGGCGTTACATTGTCAGCTTTGGAGGCAGAAGCATTAATATTTTCAATCTTAAGTTTATCCATCAATTCCAAATGAAATCTAGCATGCGATGAATGGTTCACTTTCTCGGCTTTGATAACTGTTGATTTTACCCGTTGCTCATCACTAAAAGTCTCCTCCTTTACTTTCAACTTGAAAATGAATTTGGTAAAGAGAACCTTCTGAATGATTTCTGCAAACTTCTCATCATCTTGCTCTTCAAATTTGATAAAATACAAATCTTTTGCAGGTATTCCCATGATTTCCTCACCACCCTCCTGAAATGCAGTTACCCATGTTGAGTCAGTATGGTCCTGTATCTGAAACTGGAGTATATATCTGTAGTCACATTCTTCTACGGACTCATTGCATCTTTCACACCTCCAAGTCCCATCTCCATTATTTGTGACCTTTTTGCTGCATTTTCGATCACCAATCATGATTGGGCATGCTGAATAGCAAAAACTATCAACCTTTACAAATGAAATGGTTGCACCAACTGTGATCCAATCTGGCTTCTCGGAAGTCCCTAGCTTCTCATCTTTAATTTGGGATATAGTCTTTCGGTTCTCTGTTCTCCCCACACCTGCTGTTTCCCTGGAAATAGAGATACATGGGGTATTCTTTCCTTCCTTCTCAAACCAATTCCTCACCTCATGAGCCTTCTCGATATTAGGCTCTATTAGAAGCTGACTTGTGGAAATGGTCCCCACCGCCTTCCCGTTGAAGTCATTGACTCTACCACCTTTTACAGCAAGCACCGGGAATAGACCAGAATCACACATAACCTGCAGTCTTTGTCCTTCTGTATTGCACAAATTTCCCCAAAGAGTTACTTCAACACTACGACCAGACATGTCCTTCAAGTGGAGGGTTCTCTTCTGAGTCTCAACACCATTTTTCCTCATTATAGAGGCAGGGGGACTGATGGATGATACCACACCTATTACATCCACAATAGTGTTGTTCTCCAAGCCTTCAACAAGATTTATTGGACTGAAATTGAAATTATGATGTTGAATCGAACCATCATCCTCAAAACATGACTGTATTACTGATGAGTTATCTAAAAGAATTTCATGGTCATTGTTGAGGTGGTTGAAATTCTTTTGAGCTGGTTTTAAACTACCCCTGGAGACCAAATAAATCTTACCAACTTCAATCTGGTTGTAGAATTGATCAGCCACAGCATTAAAACAGGTTGCTCGAATTTCTCCATTATGAGCATCAAGAAGATCAAAAGAAAATACTTTCCCATCGCCACGTGTATTGTTATAGCGCCTAAGTTCTCCTTTAGCTGTCACTCTAGCCTTGATTGTCCACCTTCCTTGATATGGATTCAGAGCAGCAATTGGCATTATTCTTGGAGGAGCGTCATTTTTGGCAACTGGTCCTCTATTAGTATACACAGGAGGTGGCTGCTGATAAGCTGGCTGAGGTGGGCGGGCATAAGAATTTGGTGGTGGCTGAGGAACCTCAGATCTAGGGTTGTGAAAACCTATGTTCTGATTGCCACATGACCCACTTGATGGTGCTGATCCAGGAAAACCAAATCCAGACTCCGGTTTAGGGCAATTGGGAGGTGTATTCATAGTAGCATTTCTTCCTGGCTCAGCATTACCAGAGTAAGCACTAGCTGCACTACCAAATGATTGATTTACTCTAGGCTGTTCTGGAGTAGCCCCCGTGCCAGTTTGATGAACTGTGCCGCCAGAATGTGCAGTGCCACCAAGAGATTGAGAATTTCCAGGTAATGTCCCTGACGACTGTGCATTCGAATACTTAGGTCCCGGTACAGGATTGCCAATGAAATCACATTTGTCAAGCACCAAATCCAATTCAATTATAATGATAATCCTACAAACCGTAACCCAAATATGAATAATTCCATTTAACATAACATGATAACAAAAGAAATTGTACAAACGGAAAGAACAAACAATTACAGATATAACGAAACAAAATGTTAACCAACCAAACCATCATCAATGCTTCTCACCATGACTGCAAATAGCGAACTAACTGAAACCAAATCACTAGAGTCCTAAATTCTTAATCAACTAAACCCGTAAATTTGATAACCCTTTTTCTCTCCGTTCCCTAGAAAATTCCCAAACAGAAAACAAAAACTTCAAACCGAATAAAGTCGAAACAAAAATAAATAAATAATGCCCCATTTGTAAAATTTCGCAAACGAATCGAAAAAAAAGGAGTGAAATTGGAGAAGGATGAAATAGTATAAGAATACTTACAGGCGGTTTTGGATTGCGTTGCAGGTGAACTGTTTGAGGCAGACGATGGAGCCGCTCTGAAGCATACCTTGCCGAACCAGTGTGTTCTTCTGGGTGCCCAGCATCCCCTGCTGGTAGTGCGACCCGTCGGAGATCACAACCCTGTATCTCTCCTTATCCTGGCCCGGCTGAGCTCCATTGCGCGCCGCCGTATGGACCAGCTTCACGTCCATCACTTGCAGGATGGGCTGAAAGCTCCCGTCGTTGAGCTCCTCTGTGCACATCTTCATTATCGCCCCTTCTGTTAACCTCACATCCATCGTCGAAACAGGGTAACTGGCTGTTTGGTAGCCGAGAAAGTTGATTGATTTGGGAAAATAGAGAGAGATAGTGCAAAGATTGGGGCTTTGGAGGGTACAGAGAGGGAAAACTGAAACCCTAAAAAACTGACGAAATCGAAATCGAATCGAGGGCGCCAGAAAGGGTAATTTGAGAGGGAAAGTGAGAAGGCTTTGATTTAAAGGGTACAGCTTCTGTGAAAATGCCGGATATATCCCCTAGTGTTACGGGTGCACGGATTGCCATGTACGCCACTCCGAAAGAAAGATATGCCACACGGTGGACTTGCTCTCGGCCACGTCAGAGACACACAATCTCTCTACTTTTTGAGCACCTTTGGAAATCGACAGCATCCTCTTCAAATCCTTTTTATGAGGATTCTGGAGTATCTGCGGATCGTGTTTGTTCATCGTACATAATTAGTTTTTGTCAGATACTGTTTGTGTTTAGTTTTAAATACAAATATTTAAAATGATATCTGACCTCACAGTATACAATGAACAGACACGATTCACAGATTCCTAAAATCCTCACAAAGAGAATCCGGCCAGAATTCGGATTCCATTAGAAATGCAATAAACCTTTCTAGTAAAAACGTTTCTAAGAGCAACTCCACCCATGGAGCCTTCCCCCCAGGCAATCCACTATGCAATCCACCCTAATGAAAAGTAACTGCCTTAAATGAATAGTAACTGCCATTAATGAACAGTAATTGTCATTTGCATCTCCACCCATGGAGTCCTTCCCCCAGGCAATTGGTAATAAAATATTAATATTTTTTTCTCACTCAATCCATAAAATATTAATATTTTTCTTTTTCTTTAACCGGTCCCTCTCTCTCTCTCTCCTCCCACCCCCGAGAACCCCTGCAAAAACCAGAACCCAGCTACTCCCCCCCCCCCCGTCGTGACGACCCACCCTGCCTCCCCCCTGCCGCGACGACCCACTTCCCTTCCGCACCCATGGAAGCCCAGCTCCGGTCCTCTCTCTCTCTCTCTCTCTCTCTGACACAAAAAAAATAAAAAATTGCAAAGCCCTCGGGCAACAGGCCCGTCGACTCCCCACCCCCCTTCGCTCGGGCTCCCACCGTCGCTCGGCCTCCACACGGCTGGAGCTCTCCCCACCGGCCCTCGGGCCCTTTGATCTCCCCCGTCCCCCAAGCAAGTCCCACGGCTGGAGTTGCTCTAATAGAACTTAAAAGTAGATCTAGCAATAATGTCGTGTTCGTTATATTCCTCTCGCTTCAAGGCATATTTGATATTTTAATAGATATATATTTTATGATCAAGTTTGATCCGTTAAAATTAACGGGTAAGCGGGTAACATAACACGACACACTTGTTAAAGAAAAATATGAATAGAAAGATAATACAATCAAACTAAAGAAACTAACTTAAGAACGTGTTTACCAATCCGTAATCAGAATGAAAAGAATGAGTCTGATTCCGATTACAGTTCATACATGTGTTTACTAAAATTAGAAGGAATCAACAGTACGTGGGACCCACACAAATAATGGAATTCAATTCCTGGAATTGGAGGAATTGGACTCCCTCCATGGATGTGGTAATTGAATTCGGGGAGAGTGAGGGAATCTGGAATTCATTTGCTCTTCCTATTATGCCTTCTTCTCTTATCAATCTCCCGTTCAACCCAACAAATTAATCTCACGAGCTTGAATTCTGGTAGGGTGAGGGAATCGAAAATCCGATAGGTTAAAGAGATCTGTAGGTTGCATATGAGATCTCGTTCCCGAACACCGGATTGTCGTCATTCAAGAGGCGATGAACCAGCAGTTTTGACACCGCCGACACGCACACGTGGACGTAACTCGGGACGATGACATCAACGTCAGTATCTTGCGGACGTGCTTCTCGCTTGCCTGCTCATCCTTCTGCGACATCGCTTTGGCGACCACGAGCTCGAGGTCTAGTTTATGGGTTTTTTCTTCCGCGGAAGGAAGATGATTGTGGCTGGGCTCTTACTTCGGCTTTTGCACAATAGTAGACTTTAACTTACTTTAACTCTTTAGGAAAAGAAAAAAAATAGTTTAACTAAGTAAGTAAAAATAACTAGTTTAAATGTTTTTAAAATTAAATATAGAATAAAATTTTAAAAATGGGCATTTTGGTAATCATATTGATTTTTATTCTGATTCAGTTGATTTAGTAAACAACTTCTATGAATTCAGTTTCATTTCTATTCCGATTCCTGAACATTTAAGTAAACAGTTTCAACAAGAATTCGATTCTGATTCCTCCTCAATTTAATTCATCCTCAATCCAATTCCTCCTATTTTTATTACGATTACGTAAACGAGCCCTAATTTAAGAGCATTGGTGATCAAATTTAGTTGGGAAGCACTGACTTCATTGTGGAGACAGACGGTCTGATGGAGCTAATTAGGTTCACAACCGAGATGGAGCCATCTTTGGACCCATAAGCGAAGCTATCCCTCCCGAGGTTGCCAACAAGAATCCATCTCAGTATTAGAACTTGCAATACAAAAACTAACCATGG
Source organism: Cotoneaster glaucophyllus (assembly GCA_036320875.1). NCBI lineage: Eukaryota > Viridiplantae > Streptophyta > Magnoliopsida > Rosales > Rosaceae > Cotoneaster > Cotoneaster glaucophyllus. The sequence continues at coordinate 2,118,432 of CM070060.1, forward strand.
AGGTCACTGAAGTAGCTTAATTGACCTTTGAGAAGGAAGAAGACGAGCTATTGTGGTTGAGAAACAAGTTGTCGTAGCTGCACCTGTTAAGTTACACGATTTTTTCAGTTAACCGACTTTGATTAGGCTTTATTCATGAGCTCTTTTAAATGCTCTGGCGGAGCTGGAGAAGCAAGTAGACCTGGCATTTTGGACCCGACCCGACCCGACCCGTTAATATTAGTATTTGGGTGGATGTTTGACGGGTCGGGTCGCTAACGGGTGAACCCGTTGACAACCCGTTAAATAACGGGTCACTTTGGATCAGACCCGTTAGCACCTGTTAGCATCCGTTAGTTGAGAATATTTTAGTAATTTCAGTAAAATTTTAACAACAAAAAATAAACTCGATGAAAAAATAATAATAATAATTGTTAACGGGTGAAACGGGTGACCCGTTAACTTAACGGGTTGGATGAACCCGATCCAAACCCAATAAACCCGACCCTTTTACAGGTCTAGAAGCAAGACTAGCCCTTATTAGTAAAGCGTTGGCCTTACCTTTTTAATCATTGTCATAATGGAAAAGATCCACTACACTGGCTCGAGAAGATATGTAAACGGTTACTTTATAACTATAAAGTATCAACCTCCATGAGTGGGTTAGTAGTATCTCGATTCGCAACCTTGTAGTTGGGTTACGGGGAGTCAATGGTGGTGGTCGTGTTCCACTACTAGTGCGGTAGTGTCTGATAGTGGTGGCTTAGACTGCGAGAAGAGACCGAGAGATGGCGAAGGTGGAGAGAGAGCTCGAGACATAGATAAGACAAACATAGTCGAGTTACTACTATGAGTCTAGGAGAGAGATAGAGTTGGAGGGTACTATAATCCAACATAAATTGTGAGTACATTTGGTAATTGGCTTTGGTTGGAGTGTGGTTGGTTATTGCCCATATTTTATCGAAATTTAAATATTTTTAATTTAAAATTTTCACTCTACACAATTGTTTTAATAAAGAAGTTCACGGAATATAAGCACGTTAATCAGCGGTTAAGTAATAATTCAATCATAATAAATTTGATCTCACTAACATTATCTCTGTTAATATTATAAATTTTATTAATTTAAAATAAAATTACATGAGGAAGCTTATAATTGAGCAGAATATATACAATGAAGATTCTCTTTGTAAGGACCTCGGAGATCTTCTAATCGTATCTGTTTATCGTATATCGTGCAATCAGAAATCATTGTAAAATTTTGTATCTAAAATTGAGTATAAATAATATCTGACAAAAACTAATCGCACAATGTACAATATACGAACACGATTGAAGAATTCTCAGAATCCTCACAAATAGGATCCGAAGAAGATTCTCATTCGAATATATAAACAAATTAAGAGGGAAAAAACATGATTGAAAAAAAAAAAAAAAAAAAAAAAAAAAAAAGAAAAAAAGAAGAGAAAAGAAGCAAAGCGACCAAATAGTTCATTTGAATCTTCAACAGAAAATACGAAGAAAAAGAAAAAGAAAATCATTAATTCCTCTTCTTCCTTCTGTTCAGTGCTCTTGGGGACTGGGTATTCCGATCACCGGATAAATGGTTCCGGTGGCCGGACCTTTTGCAGAAAAACCCACGAATTCCTTTTAATTTACGCGATATACCAAGCTTAATGGATTCTGAGGAGGCCTCTGCGAAGGGCAGCGTGGCCAATTCAATACTCCGATGGTCTCTGGGTCTCCTTCTTCCTATCCTTGCTTTCTTTTCACTTTCTCTTTTCGTCGCCTTCGTCGCCGTTTTCGTCGCCGATTCCTCAATTCCGAGCCCAATTTCCGTGTCCTCTCAGTGCAGGATCGTCTCAAGCAGTAAGTTTATCTATTTATTTAATTTATTTTAATAATTATGATATTCTTGAATGTCACTGTTTGTTGACTTCGAAATGAGAATTCGAATTAGCAGATTAGGGTTTTTGCAATCTGCTTTTGATTGTTTAGCTGTAACAAATATAGCTGTTTTCCTCTGGTTACATTACTGAAAAACTTGTATATGCATTTAGTTTTAATACATTTTTTCAACCAAATTTGCTAATTACAATCACCTTTTTTTCTGTTAAAATTACGCAGATATATGTTCGGTTTTCAGAAGACAAGGATCTGTTGTTAGTTAGTTTATTATCTATCACGAAATCATAATAATCGAGTTGGAGCGGTTTTTCGTTTTTGCAGGTGTTGATCTTAAGTCATCTAAGGTGTGTGAGCTTGGATTGTTCAATTATAAAGCCAAGCATGTGTTTTATCCTTTAGAGGGAAGAAGATTTCGTTGCCGTTATGATTACTACTGGGCTTCAATTTTTAAGGTTACTTTAACAATCTTTCTTGGCATGCAGTTGTTTCTTTTAAGCAGTTTGTTGTATGCTAATTATAGGCAACTAATAATAGCAATTTCTAATTGCATAGATTTGCCTTCCACTCGTAATTTGTAGTCGGGGACTTGTGTTATTAGAGATTTGGATTCGAGTGCGTCTCTGTTAGTTTTTTCTTCATGTTTGAGGTAAAAGCAGTTCATCCGTGAACCAAAAGAGTACCATGAAAGATTCTATGTGGATGATAGAATGGCATTTGGCAAGTGGGTGTTGTAGTAAACTGGTAACGTCACTGTTTTTTAGTTTGAAGAAATTATGCTTTACGTTCATGCTATAATGTTTCCTGTAACCCTTGATAAACTTGACACGAGTCAAACCACAAAACATTAACACTAGTCATATTGGTTTCTAGCTAATTTCCTACCACATGAATTGAGAATGGTATGTTGTAGTATCTGTTTGGCATGTTCTGATCATTCAAATATTAATTCTTCTGTTTCCTGATTGCAGGTGGAATACAAAGATCAGTCTTCTGGTCAGACTCAGCTTGCATTGGCTGAGGCTCCAAATGAGGCCCTTCCTCTTAATTGCAGACCTAATTTTGGTGCTGCATGGTTGACCAAAGACAAATTCAAGGTATGTTGGAAGGCCTTTACATTTGCATACGCTGCGGTCAGCGTAATTATTATTGCATTTTTGGTTAAAATTAATGTGTATGAATTCCACATTTACTATGAAGATAACGTCATGGCTGAACGTTATGGTTCTCAACTCCTTGATGGAATTCTTTTTAATTTCTCATGTTTGTTAGGTCAATGAAACTTATGACTGCTGGTACACATATGGCATTTCCAAAGTAAGCTTATATCATGATGGTTTCTTCAGTTGCCAAGCTAAAGATCCGTCTACATTTGAGATGATTAGAAGATATTGCATTCTGTGAGCAAACTGACTTCCTTATTTCTTTGGACTTTTTTCTTATTCCTTTTTAGCTAATCAGTTTTGTTCTATTTTAGGGATATTGTTTCATGGGGCCAAATTAGTTCCAAAGAATGTTAGTTTTTCGATAACTTCACTTAATCAAATAAGTATATTAGGATAGCCTTTCTAGATAGATTGCTTATCTCATAAGCAAGGTAATACATCAGCATAGATGGATATATTGGTTCCAAAAACATGGAAATAACATCATAAGATTCAAAAAACGATACATGAAAATTCTGAATGAAACTCCAATCTACTATTTGATTAAAAAACTATAGAAAAACTTAGTTGCATAGTAGGTTTGCATTATTTAGTGTACATACAGAGCTTGCTGAGAGACATCATTACTGAAAATTTTTGTATGCTCAATTGAATTTGACTGCATGTATTTCAAAATCTTAATTTTATAATAATTTAAGACAATTGTTTGCACTGTATACTTTGCATGCTGAGTTTGACAAGCAATTAGTACTACTTAGAGTTCTTAGGGGTTTAAACATTTTATAATCAAAAAGGTATTCAAGCGAACTGGAATTTTGGAGCTTGCTTCTAGGTTGTCTATATTGAAGAATTCTAGTTTCTTTTCATGCTAGATCAGATGCTAGAAGGTAGTGGTTTTTTTTGTTCATGCATACTTAGAGAGTTACTTGTGTATGCATCTCTTCCCAGTTTTCTTGAAAGGCTATGATACCTCCTAAGGTGAACTTTTTGCTTGGATAATTCCCTGTGGGTGGGCTAATCCCTGTGCTTTGGCCCAAAGGAGAGACCTAATTCTTATTGTTCTTCCCAGTGGTGCATTATGTTTTAAAGGAAAGGGTGAAAGTAAAGATCATCTTTTCCTTACTATCCTCTAACTTCATATTTTTTGTTGAGGTTAGGCAGAGAAGCATCTCAGTTCGGTAATTCAGGGTGGTTCCTTTTCTCTCTATTGTGAAAGACATAAGGTGTTTGGTGGTGAAACAAAGGCAAAGGAATTTTAGGGTTCCAGTTAGCATTTTTTTCCGGTAATTTGGTTGGAGAGTTGTTGGAGGAAGTGTTATGGGATAGAGTATCATTTTTTACTTCCCTTTGGGTTGCGACTTGCCGTTTCATCTGCATTTTGAGATATGCCGCTTTCTTTTATATTGAAGATTGGCGAGCAGCTGTTTTTCTATTTTTATTCGATCAATAGTCTACACTAAATCAATCTAAACTACGGGGAGGGAAATTCAAACTTGGGTGCATAGCATACTACAGAGGGGGAAGCACGTTGCTCTAGCCTACTTGAGATAGAAAATCAATTTTTGATGGGGTTCTGTTTGTGGTGAATAGTCTTCTATTCTTTGTTTCTTATTTTTGTTGCTTTCTTGTAGATTGGTGGACTAGTTTTAACTGTGACAAATCAAAATAAAAAGCAGAATCCCTGTTGTAAGCAACAGAAAAACATTTGAAGATAAAGCTATAGAACCAAAGCTGGAAATGAAGACAATTTAGTTCTAGGAAAGAGACCTAAGAGGGTTCCAGGTGGGTGATGTATTGTTTCTGGTGGTAGTTATAGCAAGAATGTGGCACTGATTAACTTTGTCCATAACTGTAATCATCTGTTTTCACGAGTAAGTAGTTGGCTTCATCCCACAATACATTTGATTGTGGTCAGTGAGGTGGTTTAGGTGAAGGAAATAATGTATGCATATGATTACTTGGATTTTAAATACGTACAAGTCACAGCTTTCTATTCAAAAGAAGCGCTTGGAGCTGATGCTGCATACATGTAAACCATGGGCTTTGTACCAAAAGGTTCTGAAGGAATGGAGAGAGTATTTGTGTGCAAATCTGAGAAAGGACTCTCTCATCATGGTTCACTGCAAAAGAGTTTGTCTCAGCACCCTTTTTTTCCATGTCAACCTATTGCATGTGCATTTTTTTCTTCTACAGGCTGGCGGCCATCTGTTTTAGTGGTGTGTTTATTCCAGCCTTGTCTCTAGCATGTGCAGACGACAGTAGCATGTAAATTTAGATATAGCTTTATCCACGTTATTGTTCACTTCTCTTCCGCAACTTTTATATTTCTATCTAGTGTCGAACATACCAATTGAGAATTTTCATTTTGTTCAGGAAAAATTTCTCCTGATAATAAATAAGTGCAGTGTATATAGAGAATTAAGTGGAGCAGTTGTGAATTTACACTTGAATAAATTCTCTGTTCATGTATGTTTTGTGTTTTGTACTTGTATGGTCATACTTAGTAATGGTGTCTTATATTTCAGGGCGACGAAGATTTTACACGCCTGGATTTTCAGCCAGAAACGAAGCGTGTTTTGGAGGTGGGAAACCATGGCTGGAGTTATTAGTGGGTTTTCAACTTCTGTCATCTCCATATTCTTTGTTAGACTCCTGAAGCAAATGAAATTTCGGTTGCCTCAGATTTTGGCTGCAAGAGTGCTTACTATCGGTTTCAGGCGCACTTGGTTACTTGTGGCTTACATCTCTTTTGTGGGTTGGCTGGCTATCCAGTATGGGAAAAGGCTCGGCCTCCAGGAGATCATCGTTCTTCTTAAGAACTCTTGAGAAGTAGGCAGCACAGTTTATTGAGAAGTGCTAATTCCATTTTCGTCTGCAAGGTGTTCGGTACTAGATTCTACAAATTTGGAGTTGCAGCAACGGAGTTTTCATTCCCCTGTACAATGATATACGATTTGAGTGGGCACCGAATGTGCTTAATTATCGTCTTGTTGAATAGAATATATTGAGCTCAGATAGAGATTGTATAGGCAACTTACCTGGAGATAAAAGAGCGATAATCTTATATATGATTTGTGTATAAGTATCTCACTGAATTTCATCTATTTTTCTACACCGAAATTCGAATAATCTCGTCTAATGTTTTATTTGTGCTATATTGTGATGGATGTGGTTGATTTCGGGAATTCATTTCTCGACTTTGTTTTTATAGTATGAGCGATATTCTACGCTCGTCTACACTATGAGAAGGGTTTGAACCCCAGAACGCAGTGCGTTGAAGAGGGTAGGTCCTAACCACCAGGGAAATCCACTACTTTTGCTTATTTGGGTTAAAATGGTGCAACCAATTCAGAAAGAAGCAGGAAGCCATTGAAAATCATTCATATTCATGCATTGAAATCTTTTGTTTGGGTTAGCCTCCGTATGGTCGATAGGTTGGTACTCTGCATCAAATTGCATCCCTTGAATTAGTTTAGAATAACATATCGTCTTGTCATAAAAAGGAAAAAAATAAAATGACATCCTCTATATTCACAAAAATCGCCTGTAAATGAAGCACGAAGGCACATTCGAATTCAGTATTCTTAGTGTAACTGCTACAATCCATACATTTTGGTCCTAACCAAGAGTGGTTAAATAGACAAACAACAACCAAACGTTATCCCACTAAGTGAAGTCGGCTGAGATTGGGCTAAATAGAAGGAAAAGAAAATCCTTAAAAATCAATAACACAATAAACCTGTCTTCTTTAAACATTGCGAAATGTATTGCTCCTTTTACAGCTTTCGACACATATCTCATCCTCAGGCGTTTCGGTTTTTGAGCTTGATAACTGGGTTAAAATATGCCGTCAATAACCTTCAGATGATACCGTAATTGCAGCCAACCATTATGTTATGCAGCACGCCACACCATGCTTGAGCGAAAACCAGCATAACCATCGCAAACGCCACCACCAGGACTCATGTTTACTGTTGTGCCTCAATGATAGGGAGGATGCAGCCTGCAACTACCACCGCAACCAGCACCTTCACAATTTTTGGCCATTTTAGGGCCTACTGAGGTTTATGGATGACTGTCGAAAAGGTTTTGCAAGACTTCTTCTGTTGCTAGCAAGGTCCAACAGCTACTAGAGTGGCGGGAACCATGGAACATGGACATGCTACTATGGTTGCTCCCATTTCAGATATATTGCTGTTTCCCTACATTGCACTGGTCCAAGGACTCGTATATGGGCAACTAGGCCAAGGTACACCTAGTTTATTTAAACAGACAAAAAGTGAGACAGTTAATACGATCACAGAAGAAGTAACAAAAATAACAACTTCCAGCAAAACAAAATAACAAAAGACAACCACCAAGATGCAGAACAAAATTATTTATCATGATCGGGACTTGGAAAAATAACGATTCCCAGTTGAAATTTTGAACATTCGATACATATGCAAACCTTCATAATCAAATATATTACCAATTTCATATTCTATTCATGAAAAAAAAAAGAAAAAAGAATAATCAGTCCCAAATTATAATTATAATAAAAATACGTATTAACCCAAGTTGTTTACCAGCCCCAACCCTTGATGTTTTCTTCCAATAGAAGCCTAAAGCATATAATTTCAGCCCAAAATAAACGATCAAACACCACCAAAATTCTGGAGTGAACTGCATCTGTTCCACAATTGCAGCAACCAGTTTTTTTCAAGACCAGCCCCTCATTATCCCTATTAATTCAACTTTTTAAACACCTGCAAACTCCAATGCTGCTATTCTACAACAGGAAGTCTTTAAACCATAACACAAGTTTCTAAGATTTAAAAAGGCAATTGCCAACTTGTCCATCAGTATGACGAAAAGAGAATAACGAACTTCCAGAATAAACGGACAATAGTGATTAACTGTAGATGTTATATGGGATGGATTTACAAACCATCCAAGTTCCAACGCTTCTTCACAAGATGGACTTTGCTCTGAAACTAAATGCTCCAGGATTTTTTTCAAACTACGAATAAAAGTTTTGAATATTATAAAGTGTGACAGCAAGAAGTTGCCTGGGTGGGGAATATGTGCGTTTTCAAGATCGTTGGGAAGTGGTCAGGACATTTTGTTGAGGATTTTCCAGGGATTCTTCATCGATGGGAATTACCAATAAATGTTATTCTTCATCAATGGCCTGTTTAGATTATTTTTTGCCTTGTTGGGTAGGAAACGTTTCTGCAGAAGGTGGAGGTTGTGAATCAATGGCTGCCTGAGTTATCGGAGGCCATCAGAGAGATTTGGACTTCTATATGGAGGAGGCATAGCCAGAGGGATTCATGTCTTTTTTTCTACAAAAGTTAGTGGTTGATGTCCTAAGTATGGGTTGTTTGTGAGAGAGAGAAATAGGAACTTAATTAAGAGCTTTGCTATGGGAAGGTAAGGTAGCATATACAAGTATTTTACCCATACTCCATTTTTCCGCTACAAGGTTGGTAACTTCATATTTTTAGATGAATACAAACATGTTGCTACTAATCAAAACAAAATAAGATAGCAGTTGACTAGGAATCCAATTCAAAAGTGAAGCAAAAAAACAAACAAGAAATGGATACACAATAATTTATTCCGAGAACAAAATCCAACCCCTAACGAAACCAATTCCAACATATCTAGGGTTCTTCAGCCTTCCAATCTAAAAGAATAGGAGAAAGGCCATGAAGTTGTTACTTTATAAACATCAAAGCCTACAGCACGGACCAGAATCTGACCTTACCCAAAAGCTCATCCACCATTGCATGGCAATCTTAAAACATTTTTGTGTTTCTTTTCTTCCAAATAACTCAGAAAATAGCTAACGCAGTACACCCCATAAAACATTGACCTTTAGGCCCACCATTGGGTAGCAACTGTTTATCGAGACGTGTTGTTATGTGACTTCTGTATAGTTGGTGGATGGTAGACTTACTATTCATTTTGTGTACTACTCGTCCACTGCTGAATCATGATGTTGTACTTTACTTACTTTATTTTGATAAAGCTAATGATAAAAAGGTAAATAAAGTAAGACTTGTTAACACTTGTATCCTAATGATGCTGGATGCAACAAGAAAATTAGTATCAAATTTAAACGCTTTTGCATGTGTTACTCGAGCTATTTTCACTTATTTTCTTATTCTGTGAAAAACTTGCACGCTTTATTTCTCTTGCTTTTCATACCCTCATGCTAATTCCACTTTCATCAAAAGATACATGTAAAGTTCCAGATAAATGCACAAAATTTGTTTCATTGTCACCATTTTAAAAATTAGGAAATTACCTGAAAATGCTTCACCTTCTTCCTTTGTTCATTTTCAGTAGCTTTATAGTCTCTACTGTACGGGGGAAAAATGCTTCAGGCCGGACACAAAAAGGCTGGAAAACAGAAAACAATGCTTGCATATCTGTTTCGAACTGCTTGATCCTATTATCAAAAGGTTGAATACCACATCCGATACCACTGTATGATATGAAATGGTCAAGTCCCTCAGAAACACTTCTCCACAGATCTAAGAAGTCTTTGGGATTAAGACACATTCTCAAAAGCATGAGATGACTTCTCAAAACATCCAACGGTTCAACAAAATCAACTGATATAGTTAAATCTATGGCTACTGATGCTTCCACTGGAGTCAAGCCTTCTAGTTGTTGGTCATAATGTTTCACCCTTTGCACATATTCCCATGAAAGAGTTTCAAACTGACGAAGAAGAACAGAAATGATCTCCAACAACCAGTTAGTTGCAAGCTCTGACAAGCTTTTTATTTCTTCTCTGAAGAAACTGATATCGGTACTGCCATCTTTCTCCCGGTCACTAGTATCATTTTCAGCAACTTTCATCTCCAAGAAGTTCACATCATCACTCCACTGACGAAGTTTGGATTCGACATATTTGGCAGCATTAATTGATCCAGATAGTCTAACTAAGGCATCATCATCAAGATTGTCAGGAGAAATTTCAGTTTTCTTGCACCATAAAAGCAAAATTTTAAAAAAGTACCAGAGGAATCTGACAGCAGTTGACCTAACAAATTGTATATGTGCTAAAGTAGAAGGCATAGTTTGGCATTTTTCAACCATTTCCCAGGTGATTCTAAGGGCAGATTCTGCAATTAAAGGAGCTCTGTAGTCTTCTCTAGTTGAAAGAAGAAAGTGATCAAATTCTGTATCAAAGTGCAAGGCATCTTGATGTTTTTCATCAACTAACCAAGCTCTTTCAGATTTCAAATCTGTTTTGAGTTTCCTACAGGCATTTTTAAGCTCTATCTTTCCCCAAAGCTTCAGCCAATCCGGCCTTTTACAAAACATCATCAACACTGAAATGCTTCCAGAAAGACTTTCCACCCTTTCTGATTCTGTCAGAAACAGACTGATATCTGAACTTACAAGTGACTGCATTTGTTTATCAAATAAAACTATAAGGTCGATCAGATGAAGCCATACTTCCATAACTTCAGATTTCATTTGTTTGTCCTTGTATCTTTCAGAAAGATCAGCGAAAATTCTTTTCGCCAAAAATTCGGAGAGCAGTTGTACCATGGCAGAAACCCAAGCTTCTTTAGCACTATAGTTTACCAGTCTTGCTTTGTCAATCAGAGGCTGCAACACATCATCAACTCCTACAATAAACCCCCTTGTAGTTTTGTGTGCAAGAGCAAATATAAGCTCAGGCTGGTCAACCCACTTGGAAAAGTGGTACTCCAACCGTGAGGCAATAGGAGACACCAACTCATCAATAGCCCAAAGCTGTATCGTGCACACCTCTTGTCCTAAGAGACTGAGCTGTCGTTTTTCACGCTTTGTTTGTAGATGCTGTAAAGCACAGAGAGCTAAAAAGCTATTCGAATAACTCTTTCTTTTTTCTCCCTGCATTAAAACTAATGGGTTTGGGAGACCTGCAATTTTCTCACTTTCTATTTGTGATGTTGAAAGTTTTGGTGGCCATCCCAGAGAAGCAAGGAGAGATCTGTGATCGGCAAAAACTTGTGGACGAAGAATAGCCAAAGTTTTATCCACCCTCCCATCAACAGATGTCATAAGATGATGCCACTGTGGTTGAAGTTTCACAAGATCAACCAACACTTCCAAATCATTCAATGCTTTTATGGCTTGAAGCAACTTTTCGTGTTTTGTTCTAGCATCCTGCATTCCAAAGATACGGTATTGATCAACTGACCCTTGTCAATTAATCTACCATTCAACAATGCATTGAAAATTAACAAGAAGAAATGATAAAATTGTTCCAGTCAATACTGATGAATTTGAAAGCATTCCAGAGAACATTTTTCCACCATGGAAATTCACAAAACAGAAAACTGCATCTTCTAGATCTCCAACCAGAGCTTCTAACTGTAGAGTAGTCTCTGAAATATTAAGAGGGTAGTTTAGCTTGATACTTCTACAACACTGAAAGCAATATCAAGAATGAAATGCATGTCACATCGAGCAGTGAAATATAAGATGTTTGGATGTCAAGAGAAAATAAATTATACAAATAAAACACATTATTAAAAAAGATACAAAAGAGAAAATACTGCAGAGCATCACAATTTCGGATTTGGGAGCTCAATACCACAAGCATTTTGAAGAAAACACATGTTCAATAACAAGTTCAGCATTGTAACAAATGAGATTTGTGATTTACTCGATAACTTTTCCACCATAAAACACAACAATGTATTTGAGTTACAAGAATCAATCTAACAAGGTTTGTACATATTTTTTTATTCAAAGAAGTGTCGGATGTACCTAGATATTTGGAAATAAAGTAATTTCTATAAAGCAAAAGCTGGCAATATATAATATGGTACATAATGCATAACATGGTAATATGGTAAACTGCTTTTGAGTAATAATAGCTTCTGTAAAATGTAGATCTCAAAGACTACAGTATTATAAAACAATCACACCCTTTAGTGCTTCACTCTTTCCTCCTGATGTAGGTTGGTGCAAGCTAAATGTGGATGGATCTAGAAGGACAAACTCTAGTCGAACTGGGGCTGGTGGCGTACTAAGAGATCATAATGGCAACTGGTTAGGTGGCTTTGCTGTGAATTTGGGACAAGGGCAGGTTTGTGCTGCTGAATTATGGAGTTTATACTTTGGGTTACAGCTTGCTATTGATAAGGGTGTTACTGATATTCATATTGAGATGGACTCCAAAGCTATTGTTATGCTGTTGAAGCAAACCCAAGTTGATAATTTCCATCCTTTGGAGACAATTATGCATAGCTGCAGATTAATGATGAGACAATTGAGGAGGTGTGAATTGAGTCACATTTACAGAGAGAAGAATAGTGTGGCGGATCAGTTGGCTAACTGGAGTTATAATATGGATATTGGTGTTCTTGTTTTTGATGAGCCTCCCGTTTGGATAAGATCAGTTCTCATTGATGATGCAGCTGGAGTCCCTCGGACTCGTTTTGCCGTTGTTTTGTAGTTCTTTTTGGGTGTTAATCCCCGTTTCTTCACCAAAAAGTGAAAAGTTTTTGTGTTTAGGTTACCGGACAAAATTTGGCAGGGACATCTTATGCATCATACGTCCTACATTTAATCTATGAACGCTAAGCATTTTGAGCCCAAAAAGTAGTAAAATAGTACAGCGAAACTCGTAAAAATAAGGGCAAAGTGTACTCAACAAAACTACATAGTTTAAAAGAACAGAACATGAATGTGAGCAATTCAGAATCGATAGCTTTTAAACAACAGTCAAGTTAATTCAATAAAGCGGCACTGAGTTATTTAGAACTGCAAGGCTTCAATGGTGAATCGTATACACTAAATTACACAAATATCTGAAATTGAAGAATGCATAAAAAATGGTCACTCCCTAACTCACCAAGATAACTGCGAATGGTCTCAATTCGCAACACTTCCCTAGCAAGCTGAGGCAGTTCCGTACCCAAAACTCGCTGCAGCTTCTTCGAGCCACTCCCACCTGCGATGCCCAAAAGAGGAGATAAATTAAATGACCCAAATTTCGAAAACCCAGATGGAGATAAAAGAATGCACGTACACTGGGAAGTGAGGAGGCTGAGATTCTGAAGACTGATGTGAAGATTGTGGAGGGCGGTTTTCGCCGAAGACGAGAGGCGAATCCAGGACACGGTGCGTTGGGTGAGAGCTGTTTGGAGCGCTTGGAGGTGAGAATTCAAATCAGAGTAGTGAGAGCGAAGTGCTGCCAAAAGAGGAGGAGCTTTGTGAAGAACATCTTCCTGGGCTGGGAAATGGTGGTTCAAAAACCTCAATTGGTCAGAGGAGATGTCGATGGGTTTGGGCAGAGAGAGAGTGGAGGAAGGAGTAGCTTCCATCTGAGATTAGGAATCGAATCGACCGATCGGGAAGATGGAAAGGTCGCGTTTGGTTCTGGTTTTGGTTATGGTTCGGCAGGTTGCAGAGATAGAAGAAAGAAAGGGAGAGGGGAGAAAGAGAGGGGGAACAAGTTCGGCCGCCGTGGATGTTTGGACCGGCGGGATGAGGGTTGTACGCTGGGGTTTTGGAACAATGAAACTAGTACAGTATTATGAAAGGGCTGTTGCAGAAAGCACTTTTGAAACTTGAAAAATGCATCCGTAATATGCATAATATATTGTATCTTTACTTGTACAAAACATGCATCTGTATTATGAGGATTGTTGATATGTTATACTGGCTATAAAGTACTTTACACATTCGTATTATTTATGTTACCAGACTTGTGAGAGGTATATGTTCGGTACACATGCACTCAACTACGATTTGATGATTCAGTGGTAAATGACGGATTGCGAGACTTCTTTTAAATTAAAAATTGGAGGTCTCAGGTTCGAAACTCGCTGTTGGTGTGGAAGCCAGACTTATGGTCAGAAAAATGCTGAAATGCTTTCTTTTCAACCCTTGAAATGAGAAGTGACTCTCCACCATATTAGTAGATACGAGTGTTGTCTTTTATTCGAACAATGTCGGCTCTGTAATCTGACATTTGACAAAAATAAACAAATAAAAAAGCGAAAGCCCATTTTGTTCTATGTACCGTTTGGTAGACGGGACATAACAGAATAGATGTTCTACGGATAGTGTAAATATTGAAAAAGATAAGGAGTAATTTTATCTTAAAATATTAAAAATTTGTATTCCAACGATGTGGAACCAATCTTTCCAGGGGGAGACGGAACGAAAAATCAGCCAAATTTTGTTTCATGTGACAATTTGTTCCACGACTTTTAGGCGCAGGAAACATGGAACAGAACGCCTCCCACTACGTTCGATCACGTGCCAAACGGTACCTCAGTCCCGACAGCGTGTTTCCAACTCAGCATTGCAGCATTGCAGCATTGCAGCCGCTCCACTGCTCCTCCCTCCTCAGCTGTGAGTCCTTCTTCATCGATAAGCCCATTTCTCTTTTCTTCTTCTTATTCCAGTCTAATTTCTTCGGATTACTGTTTCTAAATTCTGATTTACGGATTTAGGAATTAGGGTTCTTTTAATTGGATGTCTAATCTAGGGATTTAGGGATTACTGAATTAATGCCCAATTTCTGATTTTCGTTTAGTTGAATTTTGGGATTGGATTGGAGCTCCAGCCGTTGGTCTTTGAATTTTAGTTGATTTTGCATAATTGTATTGTTGTTAGCTTATCATTTTGTTGGGAAATTCCATAAAAACAAATTAGACCATGCCCAAATTTAGAGAGGAACTTATGACTTAGGAAAGTTGGCTTAAAACTTCAGCCCAATCCAGTTTCAAATCCTGGGTTCGGGCTTGGTGCTCATCATTTGCGATTTTCGCTAATTAATATATTCTTGGAAACGGCTCTTTTCTTGTTGATTCTATTGCTGCTGCGGATTGAGTTTTTGAGCTTATATGTTGCCACGGATGACAGGTAGAAAATGCCAAAGGTAAAGACTAACCGAGTAAAATACCCAGAAGGATGGGAACTGATTGAGCCTACTCTTCGCGAGCTACAAGCTAAGATGAGAGAAGGTTTAATTTTTTCCGTGTTTTTATTACATTTTTCATTGAACTTTTTAAAAATCGATGCGTATAAGAATTCAAAAGTATACTAATGAATGTTTCCTTTATCTTTTGGACAGCGGAGAATGATACTCATGATGGTAAGAGAAAATGTGAGACCTTGTGGCCTATTTTCAAAATTGCACATCAAAAGAGCCGCTATATTTTTGACCTTTACCATCGAAGAAAGGAAATATCCAAGGAACTATATGAGTTCTGCCTGGACCAAGGCTATGCCGACCGCAATCTAATTGCAAAATGGAAAAAGGTTTGTCTCAGATCTCTTCTACCCTTATTTGCTATTAGTTGGTGTTTTCTTTCCTTTGTCTGGTTTGTATGTGTATGAAGTTGACTGCATGGTATATCGAACTTGGAAATAAGTTGCCTGGTTTTGAATTGGAAGTGGAGAGCCTTGTTGGCTTGGGGTCGCCCTTTTAATCATGAAAAATCAGTAAATAAAGTTGAAAGAACATAAGCATGAATATTTATTATAAGAAAAATGGAGTAAACTTAGCGTTGCTATAAAATTAGCGAATTCAGGGGGAAATACGTAGACATAAGACATGGGTAGTATGACATGGATATGCCCACCATGAAGGTCAAGTTATTTGTATTGGAATGCATAGACACAGGACATGGGTAGTATGACATGGATATGCTGACGATGAAGGTAAAGTAATATGCATTGGATTTTGCATTGTCAGCTGCATTAGTAAGTTAACAAGGAACTTCAGTACTTTAATTAGGATACCAAAAATGTTAAGGAAAATATAGCAGACTCATGTACCTTGCGTCCTTTAATCCACATCTAATATTTATGAATTAATATATTATTATAAGTCAACTGTGATGACAAATCATGCCATAAGGCTTCTGTTTGAATTGCAGCCCGGATACGAACGCCTCTGTTGTTTAAGATGCATGCAGCCTCGGGATCATAACTTTGCCACCACATGTGTTTGCCGAGTGCCCAAGCATCTGAGGGAGGAGAAGGTTATAGAGTGTGTGCATTGTGGCTGTGGGGGCTGCGCCAGTGGAGATTGATTAGTGGTATGTCGTTCAAATTGTAATACTAGTGAGGATGTTGAACCACATTATCCTTGGTAGCGTGGATTTTTCGGTATTTGTAACTTTCAGCTGATCTTAATTAATCTGGACCGTCCCCTTGTAAATGGTATTAGTAGTATGTGTTTCTTTGATTTGAACAGCAGTTCATTGTGCTTTCGACCAACTGCAGCTTGAAAGCTAAAAGATGAATGATTTTAATTCGTATTGCACTTGCAGCGTGTCATTTTGCTTAAACGCTTCAAGAAAAAGCTTCTCTCATTATATTATACACAAGAATTGTTATGTTTCAAATGCTCACTGGAATTTGCTGATTTTAGAGTGTGGCTTGCAGCAACCAAATGGATGTATTGCCCAGTCTTTCGAGTTCGAAGCTGTAGTTACCGAAACAGAGTATTCTGAAGATTCATAGCAAAATCCTATAAATATTGTCCATGTTGAAGCAGGGTTAGTTTATAGGCGACTTTGACACATCCAATATGGGTCCTCCCTAAATGCACCTGTTCTTTCCTTTAATCTTCGTG
The DNA here is from genome assembly GCA_036320875.1 of Cotoneaster glaucophyllus. Classification (NCBI taxonomy): domain Eukaryota; kingdom Viridiplantae; phylum Streptophyta; class Magnoliopsida; order Rosales; family Rosaceae; genus Cotoneaster; species Cotoneaster glaucophyllus. The sequence continues at coordinate 2,135,076 of CM070060.1, forward strand.
AGCAGTGTGTTTCACTCTCTTTATCCTAGTTCGAATTTTTCACCCTGTAATTTAGAAGAATTTATTATATTTATCTTATAGTTTGTCCAAAATAAAAAAATAAAAAAATCCGTGAGTTAAACAATTAGTATTATTGTATAGTGGTATTTTGTTTTATTTGTAAATTAGAGGTTTCATTTTCGACTCAAATAGGTGACAATAACGTACAATATTTATGTTTGGCAAATTGCCGTTTTAATTTGCGTCTTAAGCCTTCAAATTGATTAGCAAAAACAAAATTAAATTGGCTTGTTTTGGAGCCTATGATTTTTATAGTCCTATAAAAAATTCCCACTTGGTGGATATTAAATTTCTGAATCGACCATTACCAATTTACCATATTATATAAAGTCCACGAGTCAGATAGTACCTCCCCAACACTAATACAACGCCCTATCAACGGCTACCCTTTTTAAATAAACATGATCAAGCAAGTCCCTTTCTTGCTGCCATCATTGCTTAGCTGTTTCTACCCTAAGCAAATTGGTGTGATGAAAGCCGAACACAAACCTCGGGTACAGGAATAAACGCTCTTAACCTCTTAAGCTACGGGCCTCTTGCATATCTTACCGAGATTACATTGAACTTAATAAGGTTTGATTCATTTTTTAATCTGCCCGCGTTTGACAGACCGTTGAAGAATTGATGTAATTTACTGCTGCAAGAATGAAAGTTTCATGACCAAGAAGAGACAATGTTTGGTGTAGGGAATCTTTAGATAGCCTGAAATCAACGATACCGCAGTTTTGTTTATAATAATCATATGAAACTCTAGTCTTGGTACTTAAGACCTCTTCTTTGTCATATACTGGTTGGTTTTAATGTTTGAAGTCTTGCCCAGATGGTGCTAGTGTTGATCAGTTCAGACTTGAGACTGCAGAGAAAGAAACAGTTGCTGTGACAACTTGGTTCAAAGTCGTCTCGCGTAAGTAGCTGGTTTGAGAGGGATCAGAAGAGCATCATCTGCTTGAGTACATAGTTCCATTATAGCTCGCTCACAGGTGTATATAAGAGTTGACCCTTTTCGGGCGGCTTCTAATTTCTTGTTTGTGGGAAGAGTTTTTTAGTATGGTCAATGAAGGGATTAAGGGAACCTCAGTGAATGATTCTTTTGTGAAACCAGAAAGCAGTCGGCAGAAGTTGATAAACGCATTGGCGATTCCAAGAAGTGAGGGGCAGGAGATGGAAGGAAGAAGGCTTTCGGACTTGTATGGGAATACAAGTGAGGAGTTGATCCTGAGATCTTATATGGAGAGCCCAGTTGCAATGCCTCTACCAACCATGGAGATGCTTGGTTTTAAGAATTTGTCTCAAAACTTTCGTACTGATAGCGAGGAACTCTTCAAAAGCTGGCTCACAAATGGAGAGGCAAGCAGCCATGTTATCCTTACCCTATATACTCATTTACTTGTTTTTCTGTTTGAAAGTTTGATCATTCGTTGAATGTCCAATAGAACATCTATCTAGGTTTGAGTCAGCTAAAATGGCTCGTAATTCCCTACTAGTTATTACGATCTCTTTGATAACTCTACAATCTGATGCTCAAATAATTGTTTCACATAAGATACACAAAATCCATTAGAAGCTGGATGATGTATGGACTTGTGGATTCTGTGCTCCGTCCCTTTCCTGATCGTCTTTTTTGTTTGATTGACGTGTAACTTTTTCCAGACCAATTGCTATAATTCGTCAAGCACTGCACATCGTACCAGATCACGGATGTAAGTAGTCTGCAGTTCGAGCAACCCTTAAATGGAAATCATGTGCTACGCCTTAAAATCGTTGTTATTTTCCAGACTGCATAGTTTTTTTTACCTTCGGACTTCCGGATCTTTGATCTTCTTTGCTTTCTTGTTATAAGCTCGTAATTGCTTTGTGCATCACAGGATTTCTACTGAAATAGCTAGCTTGCCAGGTCAGCAACATGTCGGTATACTTCAAAAGAAAAGAAGCAATGATTGTTTGTATCCACCAATTAATACCATGCCTGATGAAATCTCGGGTGACAACAATCAAAGTTCAATCAGGTGGCTACTGCTCCCTTCTAATAAGCTGTCTTGTAGCATATACGAGTTTCTTTACACGGTGACGATAACAATTTGTCTAAGATAGTTACATTGATTTAATTTGGTCTCAATTTTTTCAGGCATGGTGTTGAACGTGGAATACAAGCTAGCGAGTTATACTTGGCGAAGGCATGTTAATATTGATTCCTTTCGCGATTCATTTCAAGGAAGCTTCATCTTGTATCTATCTGATATTTTCCTATCAATGCAGGCCTGGTTTCACAGTTCTCAACCAATGACAAGAAGCCGATCCTCTGAATTGCGGTAATTTTTATACACTTGTTAATAGATAATAACCGCGGAATTTCTGTTAAACTGTCCTGTGGATGCAGTCCTTAATGTAGTTCATTTATTTTTTCTTATTTACTTGTATGGAGGGCAAATGTCATCATCTCATTTCATTCAATGAGTATATATTAAAATGCAGGAGGAGGTATGTCGCTATGCAAAACGCTCAAATGCCAGCAGGTCTGGAAGTCATGCAGACTGCTTCAGGGAGTAGCAATCTAGCAAAACAGGATTTTGCGTTTTCAAATGGTTTCACTGACCCTTCTATTTGTGAGGTCAGCAACAAATTGGCGACCTTCATTTCTCCATCCAATTCATCATCGTCCACTTTCAACACCCCACAAATGAGTGAAATGGATAAAGTTTCATCTGTGGTGAGCATGCTAAAGGGTACCTTGGAGCGCAAAAAGCTTAGCAATCAGATCAAGAAACAAAGTGTGGATGGTGATAGATCCAATGGACGTTTCTCTGTTCAAGAAGTTATTGTCAACACCGGTTTTGGTCAAGGGGAAAGGGATCAACTTCATGGTATGGCAGCTGGAACATCTCAGGAAGTATTCACTATCCAAGTTAACGGTCATAGAATTACACAAAACGTTGAAGGTTCACTGGATCTTCAGATGGAAGGTTTTGTAAATATCACAAACCCAAACCCCGTAAGCAGGACTTCTCAAGAACGTTCCCAAAGTGAATCATCTGCTGCTGCACCAGTAGTTTCATCTGGTTTTGAAGCATGTGACGGTCCCAGCAATTCAGGTCAAACGCTGAGCATTTGTGAAAGTTCAATCAAACGAGCTGAAAGCTCTAGATCCAAAGGTGATCCTTTTTAAGTCACTGTTCCCTTCTTATGAAAATTGTATTGCAGACTCATATCGGCGACCCTTTAGCTTTTAGAAGCCTTTGAGTTATCTTATGCAAGTTTCGTTGACAGAGAACCAACATACAAAATAAATCGATTAGCCCAAGATACATAATTACCATCATGATGCATCTTAAAATTGTGAAAGAACTATGATCGGAATTATCTTTTTGTTTCCATTTACCAGAGTAAGTGAAAATTTGTGCAAAATTAAAAGACTATCAGCACAAAAGGTAACTGTATGCCTGTGCAGACGTTTCAGATGCACACCTTTATTTCCCCGTTGGTGATTAAAAATGTTTATGAAGACATATTAGCACTACTAATAAAAAGTTAATTCTGGTAAGCGTCTGTCAGCGTTTCATGTAACTAAATTATATATCTTGGCCTGGAACTGCAGATGTCAGAGAATGGATAATTGGAAATTTGAAAGATGATCAAAAGGTATACTCTACTATTGGATATTGAGTATAGCATGTTATTATGAAAACATCTAAAACATTGACCAAGTTTCATTTTTCTTTGTTCTTTAACTTGGCATATTTCACAGAGCGGGAAACGTTTAGACCGCTACGGATCAGTGACATCGGCTGTTTCAGGTATCCAATTATGACTAAAACTTCACCATAATGAGTTATGGATTTCGTGTCAATGTTACCTCTATGAATAAATTAAACCAGAAAGTTGTTGGTTCCTAAAGCATACTTATGAATTGAACTTTACGAGATTTTAGAATGGAATGTACTCTAGTTGATGGGAGAAGAAAAACCAAACTCTTTACTTATGATGTGCAACGCATATAACGGATGGTTCTTATGTTCGAGGTGAACTAGGAAGCCTTTGGACTTACCTGACATTTTTTTCCCTCATGGTATTCTCTCTAACCAAAACAAAATGTTATGCAGTGGACAAGGAGGATGCAACGAAAAAACGCAGGGTGGAGAGGTCACGGAAGTAAGTAGAGCAATACCTACAATCGGGGAAAAAACACTAGCATACATATCTCACATACTGTCTGACATCAAATTGATCGCATTGAAGAGTGAACTTCTCGTATTGAAGATGGTAACTTTTATTAGGAATTCTAGGAGGAGAAGTTGAGGAGGAATTTATGTTAAAATCAGTGAGCAGGTTCAAGTGATGCCAGAACATATCTTTGTAGGCAACATGAAGCAATAGAAATTATCTAGAAAGTGCTACATGTGTTTTAGAGATGAGAAGGTTATATTTACGTTAAGTTTCTTGTCGATGTAGAATGGCGGAGGCAAAGGGAAGGAACTCAACTCCAGTAATTCCATCTGATATGCAATCTGTCTTGAAGCGGTGCGAAAATCTTGAAAAGGAAGTGCGATCACTCAAACTGAACTTGTCCTTCATGAATAGGTAACGAAACAGATTAGCTTTCATTTCCTCAGAATTTTCTACTTTGATGTTTCCGCGTATGAAGCAACTTTTTTCTTCTTTCACTCAAGTCACATTATGCATACAACCGTTGAATATCCATATCTGAGATGGAATGGTGCAGTTGTTTGGCAAAGGACATAAACTTTCTAGTTGTATTATTCAAGATTTTTATGGTTCAGAAACTTGCTGTGCGTTAGAGCTTCTAACTAGCTTCTGTTAATAGGTTTTGTTGGTCCGAAACTTAGTTAAGCCTCTCGGTGAAGTGCTAGAGCTAGTAAATTGTCGAGCAAAGTCTTTGGAAAGTATTCCAGTTAGATCAAATCAACTGACATGGTCTTTTTGGGAGCACGAAAGCTTTTGGTTTCACTGCTAGAAACATGCCTTCGTGTTCTATCTGAAACTTTATTGATTATCTAAGTGTTACATTGTTTCAGGAAGGATTCTGAGCAGACTAAGCAGATAGAGGAGCTGCAGAAGCAAAATGAAGATCTAATGGATGAAAAAGAACGGCTTGTAGAGGAGATAGAGAGAGTCCTTTCAGAAACTGGCACGATTTGAAACTCATCAACTTCTGGTTTGCAGTTAACTTCAGGATCTTGAGAATTTATACAGGTTCAATGAGGAAGCCAAAGCAAACAGACAAATATGTCAATTCTCGATGCAGAGTAAATTTTATCTATATATAACCAAGCTACTATAGACGTCTCCCCGATCCTTACAAAACTGGGGAGCCTTATTGGCTTGGGATCGCCTTTTTATATAACTAAGCTCTGGTAAACGGTAAAACTTATTTGTAATTTTGGAAACTCGAGTAGGGAAGACCATGTTGCATGTGTTCCAATTTTTCTTCCACGTTACGTCGCATTAGGTGCGAAGGTCAATTTGAAATGTATACCGTATGAAATAATTTGGGCAATAGCAAATGGAGGTTACTTCTTATACAATGGTAAGGCGAGGGTGGATTTGGGCCAAGAGCCACACTGACCTAATTACAACTAAGTATCGAATTTAATATAAATGTTAAATCATTCTCGTTATTTATGTGAGTTGCATCTGAGACTCATTAAGTGTGGCACACATGCTTTTAATAACTTAGAACCCTTCTAGTTCTTCGTCAAGTTCGTCTTGGGTGCTTGAGTTGATTTCATCGAAAGCTACTTTTAAACCATAAAAAGTTGACGAAAAAAACTTAAATTAAACTCCATAATCCTATGTAATAAGTTAAATTAGTACAAATATGGGATAAGAAATGAAATTTCTCAAGCAATACATGCAAGACTTACAACTTGATTTGATTTTCTCAAAAAATGAAAAATGAAAAGAGGGAACACCAAACATCAAGGGGTAAAATAGAAAACTAGTGAATTGCAAGTAGTAAATTGTCTTAATGGATGGGGTCTTTTTCTTCAAAGTTAAAACTACTCCGTCTCGATTTCAAACACTTTAATTAAGTGTAGATTATTCTATTGTTTTTAAGGAAACAAAACAATAAATTAGTAATTGCTGAGAAAATTAGACATTTTGCATGCAGGAAAGACACTTGGTGTGGAAATATAAAGAGAGCGAGAGGTGGCAATTAATGGAGCGCATAGAGTGACCCTTGGCGATTAATCGAGGTTTGGGATGCATATCGAATCTCCAGAGTTGTGCTTTGGTTCCGAACCTAGTCTTATGTATAAATAAACATAATCTCATAATATCATTTCATAAAAGCTTAATTTGATCTCTACAGTTAGGAATTGATTTGCAAAACTCCTTAGTTGCTTTGTCTTCAAATATTCGGCAGTTCCCTCAATAACCTAAGTTGCTTCAGTGACACGCTCGGGATGGTTACGTGTTGGCCAACACCCAAGGGTGACGTAAGCCATTTAATAAATGCATATGCCAAGAACATGTGTAACATGCATATAAATTTCGCGTAGTAATATTCAAATATAAGTCTTATAAAAAAAAGGGATACTTTGGATGCGGTCCCTGTCAAATCCCGACCGGGGTCGACCACATCCCGGGCCCGCTCCACCACCGTAGCACGATATTGTCCGCTTTGGGCCCCGACTACGCCCTCACGGTTTTGTTTCTGAGAACTCACACGAGAACTTCCCAGTGGGTCACCCATCATGGGAGTGCTCTCGCGCGCTACTCGCTTAACTTCGGAGTTCCCATGGAACCCGAAGCCAGTGAGCTCCCAAAAGGCCTCGCGCTAGGTAGGGATGGGAATATACATATAAGGATCACTCCCCTGGGCGATGTGGGATCTCACAATCCACCCCCCTTAGGGGCCCGACGTCCTCGTCGGCACACCACGGCAAGGGTTAGGCTCTGATACCAAATTGTCAAATCCTGACCCGGGGTCGACCACATCCCGGGCCAACTCCACCACCGTAGCACGATATTGTCCGCTTTGGGCCCCGACTACGCCCTCACGGTTTTGTTTCTGAGTACTCACACGAGAACTTCCCAGTGGGTCACCCATCATGGGAGTGCTCTCGCGCGCTACTCGCTTAACTTCGGAGTTCCCATGGAACCCGAAGCCAGTGAGCTCCCAAAAGGCCTCGCGCTAGGTAGGGATGGGAATATACATATAAGGATCACTCCCCTGGGCGATGTGGGATCTCACAATCCACCCCCCTTAGGGGCCCGACGTCCTCGTCGGCACACCACGGCCAGGGTTAGGCTCTGATACCAAATTGTCAAATCCCGACCCGGGGTCGACCACATCCCGGGCCCGCTCCACCACCGTAGCACGATATTGTCCGCTTTGGGCCCCGACTACGCCCTCACGGTTTTGTTTCTGAGAACTCAGACGAGAACTTCCCAGTGGGTCACCCATCATGGGAGTGCTCTCGCGCGCTACTCGCTTAACTTCGGGGTTCCCATGGAACCCGAAGCCAGTGAGCTCCCAAAAGGCCTCGCGCTAGGTAGGGATGTGAATATACATATAAGGATCACTCCCCTGGGCGATGTGGGATCTCACAGTCCCTAATCCTTAACATTCTTTGATTAAAACCCTAATAGTATTCAAAGTTTGATCAAGGTCCCTTGACTTTGTACACCTCATTATATTACTATTAATATTTATATTTGTATAGTTTTGACATTAATTGTTTGATATTTTATGAGATTTATAATCATATAAATTTAAAATCCCTCATTATAATACTATTAGAAACGGTTACAGTAAAAAAAAAAATCAAACATTTTGATTGAATAAATGGATAAAAACTATGTAAAAATAAGAAATAATAAATGGCAAAAGAATGTATCCATAGTGTTAAAAAAATTGGTACATTTTACAAAAAAATTGGTACATTTCACATATAACAAAGTGGTACATTAATAAAGAAGAATGGGTACATTATAAATAAATTAGGGTACAGATAAAAGATTAAAAATTATGAGTACAAATGAATTTTTAAAAATATAGGCGCTAAAAGAAATTAATACATGGGTACAAAATAAAACTAAAAAGAAAATACTACAAATTAAAAAAAAAATGTTGCAAATTAAAAGTGGGTACAAACTAAAAATATAAATATATGATACAAAGTTTAGGCATAAAATATAAATATACCATATGTAATTTTTCTATCATTGATTAAATATACAATGTCACGTGACGGTATACACATGAGTACAAACACAAATAAAACTTTAAAAAATATGGGCACAAAAAGAAACTAATATATGGGTACAAATTAAAAATGAAAAGAAAATTGGTACAAATTAAAAAATATTTGCAAATTAAAAATAGGTACAAACTAAAAATAAAAATATATGATAAAAAATTTAGCTATAAATATAAATATACTAATTGTAACATTTTTAACACTAAAGGAATATATTTAAAAATAAAAATATTTTATTATTCAAATAGTTAATGATGTTATTAATACTCAAGGACCTTGATCAAAAATTGAAAATGAATAGGATTTTAATCAATAGAGTAACAAAAAGAAGGATGTGAACCTAATTTTCCCTAAAAAAAAACAATAATAATATTCAACTGCAACAATGAATATAATGATAATGCATGACATGTTCAGAGCATACAACTAATCCAAAGTAAAAGCGGAAGGTAAAATAAAGAGGTGCTATTACAATATATGTTAATGCAGAGAGGATGATATGCTATCACTGATAGGGGAATGCCTCGTAGCTCTGATTGTACGCCTCGTTCCTATGTCATGAGGGGGCTCAAAACAAACATGAGTGGACCAAGTTGATATATAAGTAATACGGAAACAGTTATTCAACAACATACTAACCCCCAAAGTTTATGAAAACTAATAGCATAATATGTGATAGGTTTTCCAAAAACCCTAACATGCCATAAAACCTTTCATAAAACATAATTCATGTATAGTGTGCTAACTAGTGGTATCATAATCACCCGTATGCAGGACCACCACGCACCCGTAGGTAGAACATACGCCCGTAGGCAGAAGACAATCGCCCGTAGGCAGAACAATCGCTCATAGGCAGGACATAAGCCCGTAGGAAGAACAATCGCTCGTAGGCAGGACATACGCCCGTAGGAAGGACAATGGCCACTAGATACGCACAAAACATTGAATATAATCTTTCCAACATAAGTACTTATATCTCAAAAACATCTTCATAGCATATAGTCATCCATCATATATACTACAAAGAAATGTAAAAACATGTTCATAAATAGTATATAGTCATCCATCAACTACAAAGAACATAAGTTTGATAAAGTACGGTATTCCAAAATATTCTCAGTAAAGCATAATAATCATAAAGTGTAAATCTAATTTACTCATAAAATGTGACAGCCCGTCCCTGATTTTAAGAATTTTTAAATTGTTATAAAGGATTTTACAAAAATGCCCTTTGAGGCACGTGCATTGTTCGAGGTTAATTGCTGCATTGTGCCATCTAAGATTTGTTTTCTTGGCATAACCTCGTAGTACTCGTCGCTACGGACGCGTGGGCGCAAGCGGTTCATGATTTGGAGTTATAACGAAAAAGATATTAAAGTTTGAAGTTTGGACATTTTATGAATGTTATTATAAAAATCTGGTGTGCCATTTGGATGGCCCAGATTAAAGGAAATCTGAAATGGATGGCTCAGATGGGAAAGGAAAGAAATTAAAAGAAGAAAGGAAGTTGTGTGTGTGCGTGTGTGGCTGCTGAAAACAGAAAAGAAGAAGAATGGGAATGGCTGCCAATCGGCACAGGAGAGAGAGAGAGGTCAGACGAATCAGAGTGGAGGAAGGAAGAGGTCAGCTAATCGGAATAGAGGAAAGGAGGAAAGGAGAGAGGGTGAGACGCGTGGGATGAAGGTCAGAAACGGGTTGGATACCCGTGACCCGCGCGGATCCGACCGGTGTTCTTCATCCATTTCCGTCGAAATTGCATCATTTTTCCGGTGAGTTACATCAAACCATATCTTGGAAAACCTTCTATGATCTTCCCTCTACCCATTCCATCTCAAATTTGGAGAGATTTAAGCTTGAAATCAAGGAAATCGCACAAAAGGGTGCGGTGGGTTTGTGTGTTCGATTCTCTTATTTTTGAATCAATTTCTTTCAATTACTAACAGCCATGGCATCTCCTTAGGACCTGGAACAAAGCCCAAGCATTAGTTGGAGCATCGGAGTGGTTTTGGAAGTCGAATTGAAAACACCTAATTCTAGGGTTCTTCACGGTTTTGGTGAAATTGGAGCATTTCCAAGCCAAATTGGACTTGGCCGAAGGTATGAAAGTTGTTCCTCTCTTCTAGATCTTCAATTCTGCAATTTTTGAGAATTTTTAAAAATAGTTGATTTTTCCGGCGAGTCGGGACGGCCGACCGCCACCCGCGGCGGCCCGTGCGGCGGCACATGGCCAGTGGGCCGCCAATGTTATTTTCATGCTATGTTTAATGCTCTAGGTTCAGTTTTGATAATTGTTGGACGTAAATTGAGTAATTGAACCTAAGTTCGTTACGATTCGTGGTTAGGTGAAAAATGTGAATCGACGATCCGACCGTTGGATCGTCACCAAACTTTGATACGTGTTAGTACGTAATATTTGAAGAATGTAGGAACTTACGGATTGGGAATCCGATGGACGGATCTTCCCAAATTGGATTTGTAAGTTCATAAAATAAAAGGTAAACCGCCACTCAGTTTTGAAAATTGGCGGAGATCCATCCGTCGGATCGTAACGAAATTGTAGTATGTTGTTCTACAAGGTTAATGTGCATCTTGAGAAGTTACGGATCAGAGATCGGAGTTACGGATCTTCCGGATCAAGTACGTGGGGCAGTGGACCCTACCGTCAATCGCTAATCGACGGTTGACTTTTGATTAAAGGTCTTGAATGATTCTAGAATATCCTTGAGGATATGTTTTACGTGAATTACATATTCTATGGTTAAGGGTTCTAAGTTGTAGTTTGGTATTTGTTTTAGGCGCCGAACGTTTTGGGACGCCTCGATGGTTACGTTAGAGAGCCGTAGCGCGGACTCCAGGTGAGTGGGCTTTTGTTTTCCGTATATACCTTATACATTGAGTTTTCCCAGAAAACATGTGAAATGGTTTATGAAATGAAATGCCATGCCATAATACCTTTGTTATATTTCTTGAGTATGCATGATGAAATAAGTGTGCATCATGATATTATTATGCATTATGGAGTGCCTATGCATCATGAAATTGTATGCGCATGATTGTTGGTGCTGTGGACGCTAAGGTAAGTTCAGGTAAGCCTCTGAGTGTTTAAATAAATGTTGAGATAACGAGATTGACGAGATGTTGAGATGCATCGATAGCTCATAAACCTGCACCCCCGGTGTTAGTGCTCCCGCCCAGGGCCAGGGCACAGTCTTTCACGTGTTGTTCACCTCTCCGCACCGCACGCTCGCCTTGGATCCAAGTTAGGTGCCAGTCCTGTCGTATAGACCACAATAGGTGGGTTCGACTCGTAGGTGACCTGCGATTAGCGCAGGATTCACGTGATTGTAGCACTAGAGCGTAGTAGATTACACCCAGTCTTGTCGTATAGACCACCTTGAGTGGGTTCGACATGTGTGCAGGATAGGTTGAGATGATGAGATTGATTATGAGCTATATTTCCAATCGTGCTGATCACACGGTGGACATGATATTATCGATGATGAGTTTACTTCATTTGATGTTATGATAAGACATATGCTTGATTCGTTGGCTTAGTTTGGCATATGTTGGATTGGTTGGCATACTCATGAATTGATGGTGTGATATGGCATATGTTTGATTCGTTGGTATGGTTTGGCATACATTTGGATTCGATGGCATATTATTGACTTGTTAGCATTTTTATGTTTCGAATCATATTGGCATGATGATTTTCAGATGAGTTGAGTATATGTATATACTATTATTTTTTTGGGAAAGTATACAGGTTTTACGGCGAGGGGTTAGAAAGTTAGTTTTGAAAAGGTTTTTGAAAGATTTGTTTTTGCCCACTCACGCTTTTGTTTTTCGCCCCTCCAGGTATTAGCTAGCGTTGTCGGTGGCATCTGAGGCAGCAGCAGTTATTCTGACAGACCTTCACTCATGTAGGACCCTTCGGGGATGTTATGTATAAATACTCTTTATGTTCGACTGCACCTAGACTTTATGCTCTGAATGTGTATTCACACTTATTCGGTTTTTATTTATTCGTATTTCTTCTTATTCTAACGCTTCCGCACTGTGCACATGGCTACGTCACCTCACGTGACGGCCAGCATGCCTCGATCTCGGTCGGGGTGTGTCATAAAATGTTTCATAAAATGTAACCATTAAATCATGCTTTTCATTTATGCATTTCTACTATTAAAACTTTAAAACATGCATTTTAGAAAGAGTCCACTCACAGATACTCCATTGTCGAAGAGCTATACGAAAAAGAAAGGATGAAAACGCCGTTAGTAATTGCACTTAAGCACATAAAGGGTCCACCACCTTCTGTGGAAATTGTTGATAATACACAGTATATAGCTAACCTAACAGAACCAATTAATTTGTGTATTGAATTACAAATCGAGAGGAATCGCGGATATCGTATAAAAACGCCAAATAACTTTCAAGACGGAAGTTATCCTATAGATGCTGTATTCATGCCTGTTCGAAATGCGAATCAATTAATAAAACTATACTAAACGATTGAATTTTAGGAAACGGACGTCATAAACGGATTCAGGACGTCGAAAAACATAAAGGGGGACATCGGGTACCCCCACGGGCTGCTGCACGCACCAAGAAAAATCGTCGACGCCGGCGGCACTTGTGCTCCACGCGCTGGCACCGGCTCAGCCTCACGCTCGCCCTAGGTTTTGGGTTGGACCGAGTTTGGGCTTGGGCCAAGGGTTTATGGGCTTAAAAGGTTTGGGCCTCATGAGCCTAGGGTCAACGGGCAAGGCCCAAGTTTGTTCGACCCAAAGGCCTGGGGTCCAAAGGGTTCTAAATGGTTTGGGTTTGGGGTTTCACAGGCCTTGGGCTTGGAAGCTCGACCCAAGGGTCCTTGGCCCAAAGGCTTGAGTTGGGTTCCTAAGGGTTTCGAGTTTGGGTCGTAAGACCCGTTTTTCGTCGGGAACGAAGGCTGGAGCCTCCCGAGCTCCGGTCGACGTTGATTTGCCCATTTAATCTACAATCTAACAACTGAAATGAAGATAGAGACAAGAGGGAATGATTTGTACCTTCGATACACCGTGGAAGGGCCGGAGGTGGCTGAATTTCGGGCTCGAACACCACGGCTCACCGGAGGTTCCCGGTGCTTCACAGAGATGATAGAGAGATAGGAGGTCCTCGCGAGGGTGGTGGTGGTGAGGTCACTGGGGTGTTTCGATTTGGGGAGTGGGGTGTCTTGAGTGTCGCCGGGAAAGGAGAGAGCAAGAGTGAGAGTGAGAGAGATCCGAGAGAGTGAGTGAGCTGAGAGAGAGTTCGGGGATAAGAGAGAGGATGAGGGGATGGGTTGGGGGGGCTGCCACTTGGCAGACAGAGAGAGGAGGAGAATCTAAAAAGAGGATCCGGATTGGGTAGAAAGTGAGGGGTAATAAAATGTAATTTCCTAAATTTTTAAGAAAATGTGAAATTACAAGCAATTTTGGGGGTGGGGGTTTCACATTCAGGGTGAGATCTCTAGATCTATTCCTTCTAAACTCATTTTCTTTGAGATCTCTAGATGTATTCCTTCTAAACTTATTTTCTTTGTTGTCCACTAACATTAAGTATCGCATGTCCAAATCTATCGGTGATATTTAGAAATGCAGCTTAGTCGAGCTCTGTAAGAATAGAAAATATGACATATGTAAATCCTACAAGAAATAGGTTTAGAAAATAAATTACTTGGTATTCAGCATGTAAACTTTTCGTGTGTAAGATCATGACTTGGTTCTTTTTCATTTCATCGATTTTGTCAATACCTTAGGTGTTTCTTCTTAAGAGTTTTGATATTCTCCTCAAAGGACCGAAGTTGTTTCATGGAGATATCCGCAGATCTATTTTTTCGAAACTTATTTTATTTGCCCCGTAACATCTTATTATGATTTGCATGTTAAGATCTATCTTTTGAATTAGGAAAAGTAGCTTAGTAGAAATTTACTAGATTACATGTTCAAATCCTATAAGAAACTAGGTTTAGAAAACAATTTACTTAGTTTTAAGCATGTAAACTTTTCGTTTGAGTTGGATCTATTTCATTTAATCACATTCTTTAATATTCTATTCCAAAAAAAGAGATATGGGGAAAGATAATCTTCGGTGCATCCCACCTGTTTAAATTAAGGAAATGGTAATAACTGATTAAAATAGAGGTATTTAGAAAATTTGCATGCATCAAGCACACTCGTACGAATATAAAGAGGGCGAGAAGTGGCAATTTATGGTGCCATTAGACTGATCTTTGGTAATTTGTGGAGATTTGAGATGTATGACACCATGTATTAAAATCAGTGTTCTAAAAAATGGCATAGGCGGGTTGGAACCTAGATGATTTTGTGCAAAACGGCAGGAAAAATCGGGTCGAGTTGGCTCTAGGCAGCGCTAGGCGGCTGGGCCTTTTTTTTATTATTTTTATTATATATATATAGGTGTGTTGTGTATCAACGTAAATTCCGGGATGCTAAAGATAAGTATCTTACATTACTATATTTCCTTATTTTCCTCCTATTTTCCATTTTATGTTGTTTTAAATTGTGAATTTACATGTGTGATGATATTCCTCACTATGGTTATATGGCATATATGTTTAATGTGTTTTTAAATTTTGGACTTGTTGGATAATTTTTTTTGCATTTTATCATACAAGTATAATTTTTGATAAGTGTCAATATGCACTTATTTACAAGATATATAAGAAATTTACTTAAATCCGCCTAGGCGCCCGTCTAGACGCTAGGCGCCAGCCGGACTAACGCCTAGCGTTTTTTAGAATCTTGATTAAAATAGCCAATCTGCATGCTTATCTTTGGTTTTAAATACTTAATCAATTTTGAATTTTGATTAATCGTTGTAAAGATGAACTTTTGATGAACACTTAAATAAAAATTGAATGTTTAGCTCTGTATTAACTACTAATTCGTATCTGAGCTCTACGGCATATTGAAGGTTCGATGCCTTCGAATATTTTCCAAAAGATAATTTCATAATTATTTATTTGCTTTTATAAAAAAAAAAATGTTAAATTATTTTTGAGTTTTAATTTTTTAAATTAATTTGAAGGACGGTCTGTTTGAGCGTCGAAGGATTTTAGGGTTTTGATAAATTCAGACACTGCAATTTACACCTTTTCCTCGTTGTTGTGTTTCAGTAGCTGAAGAGAGAAGAAGGGACATGGCGAGCGAAAATGTTCACGCAGCTGCACGGTCCGGTAATCTTCCTTCACTGCAGTCAATTCTCGCCTCCAACCCTCTCGCCGTCAATTCCAGAGACAAGCACTCCAGAACTCCGTATCCTTCTCTCTCTCTCTCCACACACTTCACTGCCTGTGAGAATGAATATATGAATGAATTTGCTTCAATTTTGAATGCCACGATGCTATGAATCGCATAAACCGAGCGCAGTGGCGTTGTAGGATAATAAATGGCCGAATCCGTTGCATCGATTATCCGAAAAAGATGTATTTAGTCACCGCATTGTTCATACGGATGTAAAGATTTGTTCTTCAGAAGTGTTCTTAGTTACTCGACTTGGTTTACTTTCCGGGCAACTTAGAAAGTAGCTGGCTCGGGTTTTTGTGCTGAGTAGTTATTCATCGGTAAATTTCCTAGTTTCCTGAAATCTTTTCGTTCTAAGTTTCTTGCCTTGTTCAAGTTTAATCTTCGTATTGTAGCGTCCAGTGTCCACAATGTAGAATTCAAATTATATTTCCTTGACAAGTGGTTTTGATCAAAGACTACATTTAGCGGCATGGTCTGGCCAAACGGAGGTGGTGAATTTTCTCTGTAGCCACAAGGCGGATGTTGGTGCTGCTGCTATGGACGATATGGGTGCCATACACTTTGCTGCCCAAAAGGGACATTTAGAGGTCGTTCGCTCTCTGCTTTCGTCTGGGGCTTCTATAAAAGCTTCCACTCGCAAAGGCCTCACTCCGCTGCACTATGCTGTTCAAGGGTCCCATGTGGAGCTTATCAAGTATCTGGTAAAGAAAGGTGCCAATCTGAGTGCCAAGACAAAAGCTGGGAAGACCCCTCTTGATCTTGCTAACAGCGATGATGTCCGCTCTTGTTTAGAAGAGTGTGAAAGGTCATCCAAGACAGAAGATATGGATGGTAAACAGAAAGATAAAGAATCTGATTCAAAGGCATCCGTGCAGGAAGAAGTGAAACCGGAAGGTGAAGCTGCAACTTCTGGGAACGATAAACAGGCCGAGGATGAAGGTCTGAAGCGGAAGGGAGACAAAAATGACGCTGAGGAAGCCGCAGGGGAACGTAAAAAGGCCAAAGTTGCACTGAATCATCTTCTAACTGCCGATGACATGCAAGACGAGGAGGAATGAAGCTGCTAGAAGAGACTAATGTGGTAGAACGACCTTAATCAAGCAGCTAACTGCTGTAGTCTAAGCAACATGTAGCTCTTTGTACTATGTTTATAGGGTATCATCGGTTAAAGACCTGTTAGAAAGTGTGTGTTCTTTTTTTCTCCGTCTTCCAAATAAAAACTTGTGTTTCAAAGTCGTTCTCTGTTGCCTTTTACTTTCGTCGTTGGGCAATGGCTCGAATCGGTTTAAGCTAGGCTAATACAGAGTTTACTCGGTCATGCATGCCTTCATGGTTGCAAAAGCTCTGTATGTCGAAGGTTGCATTTGGCAACTGTTTTCTTCTCTGCAGATAGCTTACTGTCTGGAATGCTCACTTATTTTTGCCACACTCAAAAATTGCAAGTTTGCAACTGAGACACTCCGTCGAAGAAAAGAAAGGTACGTTTCGGCGCCATTCTGTGCCTAGCAATGGACATGAGAGACCATGGATTCTTAAGGAAATTAAGATCTTAATATGTTAGGCTTTAATTTTGTGAGCTAATTAATTATTTAGGGCTCAACTCAATAGACACATTAGGCACAAAGCTAAGCACTGGTCTAAATTATTTACTAGCGTAACATTCAGCCACTCATGCACCCAATGACTTTGTGTTTCATCATGTAACCACAAATATACTTTGAAATGCAGTTTTCTGTTTAGTAATGAAACCGCAACAAGCTATGGTTTCAAATCCATTTTGATTCAATCAGTCGTTCTTGTTCAAGATCCGTTGAAGTCTCGATTGCTATCGTCACCACTATACATGCCTGAAAACACAAATCAACAATGTAAAAAACCTGCGTATGAAGGTACGAGGGCTATAAACTATGAACGGGCTCAGGGTATCATAATTCATATGAATACTTTTGCAGGTTATATTGAAAAAGAAACTGAATTCGATTCCCCCTCCCCAAATCGCTTGTTTCCGTCTAGTTTGGAGACACGCAAGTATTGTCATACTTCTTACTCAAATTTAGGCGGAGATATGCAAGTAATGTCGTCTTTCTCACTCAAACTTGGAGATATGCATTCTGCAGCTGTTTATTAAGTGTTATATTTGCTTATTAGGTCGACATTTACGAGTCTGAAGATTAATTGATCCAACAATGTTCCACCAAAATAGATGAATTAGCACAAGCATCTGAACTCCTTTGAATACATTAAAAGATGTCTCCCTTGTTCTAGCAATTTATTAACATCCCATCACGAGCATCCATCCGATACTCTACGACCGACAACCTACTTTTTCTCCTCTTTTTTTCTTTCTCAAATCTAGTACAGGTTGAATGAATGTAAATTTATGTATAGCATATGCAGTAAACCAAAAGAGGATAATCAGACGCTTAAAAACACATAAAACTGAATTATCCCACCAGCAGTAAACAGTATTAGAAAGTAGAACACTCACCTAAGGTTTTCAATAGATCATATTGCAAGGACAATTGATTGCTAATTTGTTGAAATGCCATAACGGCTGCGAAGAGCATCAACTTGTTTCTCAAAGGACTGCGAAAGCTCAGCAATCGATGTTTTGCAAGCTGAAAAGTATGAAATACAACCCAGAGAAAAAGTACTCAGAATGAATAACAGTAGTTTATACATTGTTGGCTCAAGTTAGATTGTTAGTTTGTTACCAAGCACTTACAAGTCTTATTAATGACTCATAGGAGGCAATTTATTATTTGTCACTCTTTTCTTGTTTGTTCAATCTTCGTTCTCTTCTCCACAGTTATACAATATCTTGTTTTTGATCAATGATTCACTTCTTAGAACAAAGGCAACTAGGCAAACAAGAAAATTCAAAAGGGACAGAGCCCAAAAACCCCACCTGAACAAGCTCCAGCATAGGGCCAGGAACTATTTAAAAGGGAGCAGCAAAGAGAACGAAAAAACAGACACAAAACGGAAAACAAAACAGCTAACAAACTGAAGAACCTAAGTTAGCACACTAAATAGTTAGCCATTATCGCCCCAATAGTTTTAATGGCAATGTGAAACTTAACAGATAAAGAAATGTTATCCAACCTGTATCACTTCAAACATGAGATTAAAAACGATTTCCACAGATGGACACAATAATCACTCGTCAAAGCCTCAAAATGAACGACGTCTCTCAAATGTTTTGATGGTAATTTAACATAGAATGTTGGTTAGTAGAGACGATTGAATCCAGACTCCATCAGTACGACATTATTACCAAGACATAACTTACAAAAAATCCACATATTTTAAGCATGTCAGAGAGGTTTTAAACTGAAGACATACCACGAGAAGCGGTGGTCTGTGCATCTGCCATGAACTCTGCATATGAAGCCTGATAAAAAAGCAGTAGGATGCACTTGATGAATAAGCACTACAAACATACAATCAGAAGTAAGTAAACGAAACAAAGAAAGACTAGATTAATATACCGCCATTGCTTCCCGACTTTCAGTAATCCTTTGGGTCATCTTCTTGTATTCCTTATCTGCTTCATCCAACACTTGTTGGCATGCCTGGCTCTGGATCTGACGGCACAAAGAGACGTATAATTAGGCGAAAAAATCATGCCCTAGACTGAATTCTAATGCACCTCTTCCCTAACTATTACTACCACTGAGTACACGTTCATCATACAGCAGACAAAATCTTATATTAAATAGACATTAAGTTTTAATTATAATGAAGAATTAATTAGATTTAAATTTATTTTGCTTTAGCAGACCTTATAACAGTAATGAGATTTAATTATGATATGAAAGTGAGATTAAATCAACATAATGTTATTATTTGGCGAAAATTCAAATTTCTGTTCTCTCAGGTATTTTCTCAGCAACCAAACAGACACTAATCCACCAACTCCGAGACTAAATAATGCAAAAGTACGACAACAGAGAATCAATATGAGAGAGAGAGAGAGAGACCTTGAATCGCTTGTGGAGGCGAGATTGAGAGGAATCAAAATCCTTGAGGATCTCAGAGTGGGATCTGTCGACGTGGAGCTTGAGATCGCGGAGACGAGAGGAGGCGAGGTGCTTGAGATCAGGAATCGAAGCTAAAGCGTTACTTTTGGGGGATTCCATGAGCGCCGCCGCAACAGAGGCTGAGGCTCCTCCTCCGGCAGCGACGGCCGCCCTCTTGCGCCTGCTGCTGGCATTGAAAATTGGCGACTTCGATGACGGTTGGTTTGGAGGGGAAGAAGCCACTGGAAATTGTAACCGTGTTTCCAGAAACTTTTCTGTTATGCATCTCCGGGTTCGACTTCCGCTTCCGCCGCTTTTCTTCATCTCTCCCGTCGCTTACTCGTCTTCTTTCAGTTTTTCCTCTCTCAGCTCTGTGTTTTAATTTTCAAATTTTCTAAGAATATGGAGTTGGCGCCTTGACAGGTGCAAATTTTGGATATCAATTGTTTACTCAAAGGTAGTGAGGTTGCGAAATTTACAATACAACGTTACGTTTTGATGCAAAGTAAAATGTACAGGTGAGATTTAACGAAACAAATATTTTATCTTCAACAACCTCATTATTATCTCGGTGCATCATGGATATTGTAACTAACCCTAAAATGTTGTGTGTGGTATATTGTTTTAGTAACGGTTAAGGTACTTGAAACACCTTAATGATGTGTTTTGTGCATATCACTCAATTTGTCCGCCTCCTTACGCCTAAGTTCGAATTTCTCGTACATTAGGAATATCGCTTTGTCAAAAAGAAATAGGGTTTATATCACAAATGATCCTTGAAATTGACCCCATCAATCATGATGGTCCCTGAAATTGAAAATCGATCAATGTAGTCCCTGAATTTTAACCCGCGAATCAATGTCGTCCTTCTGTTAGTGTTCCGTCCAAATTAACACTAAAAAAAGGCTAGAGAACCAATTTTTCATGGTAAAATGACCAAAAATAACCTTGTTACTTATAATTTTACTTGAAAAAAAAGGTGGTACCCTATTTCTTTTACAAGATAAATGATCAAAGGTGGACTTTGGCAGTAGCTTTTGGAGCTAACCCAATTTCTTTTTAAAAAAAAGAATGGAGCTAACCTAGTTAGAATTATTTTTTACTTGATATTAAAAAAAATTGAAATTTCCCACTTTTTTTGTTTTTATTTTAGTTTTAGCACCAAATCCATGAAAAAATGGAGAGAAAAGTGAAGATGGAAAAAGGAAAAGAGAGGTAGTAAGTAAAATTATAAGTAACAGGGTTATTTTTGATCATTTTACCATGAAAAATTGGTTCTCTAACCTTTTTTTAAAGTTAATTTGGACGGAACACTAACAGAAGGACGACATTGATTCGCGGGTTAAAATTCAGGGACTACATTGATCGATTTTCAATTTCAGGGACCATCATGATTGATGGGGTCAATTTCAGGGACCATTTGTGATATAAACCCAAAAGAAAAATGTGTTGCAAATTGAACGTTTCAATTGCAAGAAAGATTAAAAATTCAAGTTTTTAATCTCTTTGGCAATTCTGAATTCAATGTAATTTAAAGATCTTTGAATCGAATGATGGAATTATAAAACTAGAACTCAGAAGTTATAGGAGACTAGGAGTTGGTGAAATTTCTTATTTTTGTATGTCACCTCCAGGGAGGGACATGCAATATACATGCCTCCAACAAGTCACAACATGCATCCTACATTTCAAAGTTTCTGCAAATGTCCTCTCCGGATCTCTGTGTTCGAGCAATGCAATTGTATACGGTAGCGAGCAGTCATCGCTTCAACACCAACGTCCTACAGTAGTGAGTATACAACGGTTTTGCATATTTTGAGGACTTACTAATGTCTTATGGAGCCATCACTTCCCTGATTAGCACCGTGAAGATCTGGGAGGTTGGCGCTGACGGAGAACTTCATCCACCTCTTTCTCTCAACGTAAGTGAGACAGGGCTGCATCACAAGGCCGATCAATATAGCGACAAGGCTCACAACCACAATCTTAAGTGTCGAAAGAGCCAAAACTACACAAATCAGTATGGTTGGAGGAATACACATAAGAATGGCTCCAACTGTTCCAACGGGTATCTTGTAAGGACGAGATGTAGCTGGGTACTTAATCCTTAATCGTATGAATGATATGAACTCCAAAATCATTCCAAAACAGTATAAGAAGTTTTCTGCAGCTACAATCTCTTGAAAGCTCAACCAAGATAGCAAAAGAACACCAGAAGCTGAGAACAAAATGCCAATCACTGGGGTTCCATGACGAGACCGCTTACCAAAAAACTTAGGTAGCATCCCTCGTTCTGCCATCCCAAGAAGTTGGAAGGAGTCGCTGCTCATTTCAGCAACAAACATCCCCATATTCGACACTGCTGCAGCCCCTTGGATCCACCATCTCAACCAAACTCCCCCAACTATTTTGGCGATATCTGAGAAATAACCATCTGTCCACAACTCACGGTCAAGTGGAACAGCCCCAGTACCCATTAAGAGTGGGAAGAGATATCCAAGAACAACTAATATCAAAGCATAAAACAGAGCCTTTGGGAGAGTTTTCTTTGGGTTTTCTACCTCTCCGGCAAGTGTACTTATCGAGTCCCAATAGTTGAGATTCCAAAAGAGAGTGTTCAGATACAAATTCCAGTCCACATTGTGTAGATTTACAACTAGCCATCTCGAGGGCTTCACCTTGGGGATTGCCACAAGTCCCATAACCACAAAAGGAACGATTGAGAAAATTCCTAAAAGAACAGCAACCCAACCCACAATGGTGAGACCCCTATAGTTCATGTAAGTGAGCAACAATGTCAAAACTAAGACCGCTGCAACTCTTGGAACGCCACCTTCCAACGCTGGGATTGCCGACTTCAGATAGTCCAGAAACAGAACCGGATACAAAGCATTGTCAATAACCCCGCTTAGCCATTTCATCCAACCCTGCTGAAACCCCCAGTAGGGACCCAAAGCCGATGAAACCCAAACGACATAGCCCCCAGCCTCAGGGAACATGGTACCCATCTCCGCGGTAATTAATGCCTCGGGAACACTCCAAATGAGTGGAAAGACCAAGAACCCGACAAGGGCTAGAAGCGGACCAGCGGCCTGGACGCTATCCTCAACCCCAAATGGACCCCCAGATACCTCATAGAAGATGATGAAGACAAGAGGCAGAAGTGAGAGTTTTTGGAAGTTGTCTACCCTAGGCCTAGGGGAATGTACTTCACCAACTGAAACATATTCAGCACCATTGCCGTTGCTGTTGCCGTTGGACTCTCCCATTTCAATGGAAGATTGCCTATTTTCTTCTGTGGTCCTCAGTTTCTGCATTTACCATAATTTTTCAACATAACAATATTTATTCGGTTTTCACTGGCATCAACTTTGAAGGTGTTTACATATACAAGAGCAAGTACATTAATTAACTATCCTCATCAATCAAAACCAAAGTTCCAATTTTGAAAAGTGATATTCTACAGTAATGTATATAACAGTAACTACGAGGACGGGGTTCAAAATCTGGTGACACTAACTGAAGGAACTTGAGGTTCACCGTAAAACTAATTGGCAATATGAAGAGTACGTCCCGATAATTCATGGGATTCATTCTCTCAACACTAGCTTCTGCCTAATCTACCAAGTTGAACTCACAGATTAATCAACTCCGGAGTTGTTTTCAATTTAAAGAAATTAATTAGCAACATAAATCAAAATAATAAAATAAAAAAAAAGGGTAATTACAGTAACATGAAAATACACAACCAAGTTGGAAGAGTCGCTTAAAAACTGCAACAAAATTAGATGTTTGAACAGAAAAAAATAATTATACATGATCATAAGAAAGAAAAATAAACAAACCAGGAATAGGAAAACAAGGCAACGATTTCAGGTGGGTTGGGGTAGACAATCTCCGCCATTGAAGAAGAAAGAAAGCTCCAGGTTTTACGCATCAGCGGCCCAGGGAGGAGAGACAGCCGATAAGTCAGCAGTGGCGGTAGGCTTCGAGCGAAGGCATATAAATTATTGTGCGTGCAACTCAAGGTCTTAAATTTTAGTCCTTATTAAATTCATGAGAAAAGGGGGGACAGAAGAGAAAATGCAACCTTTTAATGCTTTTCCACGTGCTAGTTTCAGTTACCAAAAAGTTTCTTTCACTCGAAAGTTAATGATTTTTTATTGAGTAAATTCTAGTTATGGTTTCTGAACTTTAAAAATTTATATCATTGGTCCTTCAACTCATCAAAACATGCAGCTATGGTCCTTCAACTAAAAATTCATTACCATTAGTCCCTCAACTTTAATTCAACTGGAGAAATGATCTCTTAACTTTAACCCAATTGTCGCAATGGTCCTTCCAATATAACTCGTTTTGACAAAAAATTTGGCACAGTTAACGAAAATGATCATAATTACATACTTTGATGAGTTGAGGGACCCTAATTATATAAATGGTTATTCCAACATAACTTATTTTGACAAAATTTTGACTAAATTGATGAAAATGACTATAGCTACACATTTTAATAAGTTGAGGGACCAATGGTAATAGATTTTTAGTTGATGAACCATTTCTACATTTTATTCTTTTTTATTTGATTCTAATTAGTAATTAATGAGGAGTTCAATACACATTATTGTGGCAGATTCGGGATTGGTTTGAGATTGCTCAAATCTTTTTAAAAAGAAAATTGTTTGGTAGATGGAAAAAAAAAACTCTTTTTATTTCAAAATCATGGGGGTAGAGTCTAACTGTTATTTAATAGTCACAGATGTTATATATTTCTAAAAAATCTCAAAAGAGGAAGTGATTTTTACACATACTTTTTAACTTCTTACACACACATCTTTATATATTGTAATCGTGTGAATCAATCAAACAAAATTAACAGCCAAAATTGAACAAGAATGTACAAGAGGCTAAAATAGACGTGAAAATCAATTTCCATCTCAAAAATAGATGCCCAATTCAGCATGTGTTTGCCGAACAGCATAAATCTTTATGAATTAGCGTATGCCCTAGTTTGTACGCGGAATCTGATGCATCCAAACCACTATGCTCTTACAATAGTCATTAGGGTAGGACACGTACTTTCATCTCACATAAATGCATAATAGAGGAAATATGCTCTTACAAAGTCACTTGTCTATTATGCATATATATACCTATTACCTATAGTATATCACCTAATTATCATATTTCCTCTATGAGAGAGAGAGAAAATATGGAACAAACAAGTGACTTTGTTGGGTGTTCGATATTTGGCTGTGAGATCTTTGTTTAAAAATGAAAAAAAATCAAAATCTAACGATTAAAAATTTAGAATACCGGGTTAAAACAGCTACTGGTGCTTCATAGGCTCATAGCACACGAATTTTTGCACAAACAAAACAAAAGAAAGAGACCTAGCTACCATGACCAAGATGCTTTTAAGATGCACGCAACGTAACCAAACAAACCCCTGCCTGCCTGTTTCCCAAAAAAAAAAAAAAAAAAAAAAAAACCACTGCCAAAATTAA
Source organism: Cotoneaster glaucophyllus (assembly GCA_036320875.1). Taxonomy (NCBI): domain Eukaryota; kingdom Viridiplantae; phylum Streptophyta; class Magnoliopsida; order Rosales; family Rosaceae; genus Cotoneaster; species Cotoneaster glaucophyllus. Next base: position 2,160,170 of record CM070060.1, read on the forward strand.
AATATGCTTTTAATTATAATTAAAAAGAAAAGAGAGAATTGTTTTGTAAACAGAAAAGTTAATGACAATATTTTGAGAATTAAATTAAGAATTACCTGGTCATGAGTGGCGTCAGAGTTATGATGGTCGGTAGTCTGAGTGTGTGAAGGAGGAGCAGCTTCTTGTTCTTCTTCAACACCACCATCGCCGCCGCCGCCGCCGGCAGCAGCAGCACGACGATGAGTAGTTGACTTAGTGCTAGGGGGAGGAGGAGGAGGAAGACCTTGACTTTCTGAACCACCACCATCCATCCCCACACCGCCCACTTTGATTAATTATCTGCTGCTGGATTCACATATTTCCATAACAGAAAAGAAATCCAGAGGGAAAGAGGAATTTAAGCCCGGAACCGAGCTGCTGCTACACTCTCTCTCTTGTTTTGCTTTATCTGTTATTTTGTTATTGCACTCCGAAGTCCCACGTATAAGGACAAGAAGGAAGAACTCTCGATAATAACGCATCCACAAAATGGGCATGCAGTTGAAGAGTGGTTTTTTAGTAGGTCTGGCAAACGGGTCGTGTTTGTCGTGTTCGTGTCGTTTTCGTGTAACACCTGTTATCCTAACGGGTCGTGTCGTGTCACACCCGTTATCTTAACGGGTCCTTAACAGGGTCGGGTCACTTTACCCAACGGGTAAAGTGACCCGACCCGTTATGACCCGTTAAGAAAAATATTTTTTTTTCCTTAAATTTGCACATATCACACATTGCCACATAAATATTACTTCAAAACATTAAAACACATTTTTCGTTTAAGTACTACATCTACACTCGAAAATAAAAGCCTAATAAAAAAAAATCCTTACACTACTAATCTATTACAAATATTAAATGTGCAAGGATATTACAAATATTACTTCAAAATTATATATATAATTATATTATATAGTTATTATAGTTTTTAGGGATATATTGTTAAATTATTATAGTTTATTCATACTTTCATTAAGTATAACATAAGATTTTGATGTATCCACTATTGTAAATATTTTAAATTGAAGATCGAGTTCATTCATTGTATTCATATAGGGTCAAGGAGTGTAGCTGTAAAAAATCATCAAAATCGGAGTTAAAATAACCGTTAAATCGTGATTTTTCGTTCATAACCGTCGAAAAGTTTTGTCCCGTTACTTGATCTCTTAATGTTTTTTTTTTCAATTTTTGGCGTATGTGATCTCCAAGTATATACAAACATGTTTGACGGTTGGATCGTTGAAACTAGTTTCATAGAATGCGTATCCCATCAAAACAATAGATTCACTAATACTTCAGAGTTTATTCATACTTTCATTAAGTATAACATAAAATTTTGTGGTATCCACTATTGTAAATATTTTAAATTGAAGATCGAGTTCATTCATTGTATTCATATAGGGTCAAGGAGTGTAGCTGTAAAAAATCATCAAAATCGGAGTTAAAATAACCGTTAAATCGTGATTTTTCGTTTATAACCGTCGAAAAGTTTTGTCCCGTTGCTTGATCTCTTAATGTTTGTTTTTTTCAATTTTTGGCGTATGTGATCTCGAAGTATATAAAAACATGTTTGACGGTTGGATCGTTGAAACTAGTTTCGTAGAATGCGTATCCCATCAAAACAATAGATTCACTAATACTTAAGAGTTTATTCATACTTTCATTAAGTATAACATAAGAGTTTGTGGTATCCACTATTGTAAATATTTTAAATTGAAGATCGAGTTCATTCATTGTATTCATATAGGGTCAAGGAGTGTAGCTGTAAAAAATCATCAAAATCGGAGTTAAAATAACCGTTAAATCGTGATTTTTCGTTTATAACCGTCGAAAAGTTTTGTCCCGTTACTTGATCTCTTAATATTTGTTTTTTTCAATTTTTGGTGTATGTGATCTCGAAGTATATACAAACAAGTTTGACGGTTGGATCGTTGAAACTAGTTTCGTAGAATGCGTATCCCATCAAAACAATAGATTCACTAATACTTAAGAGTTTATTCATACTTTCATTAAGTATAACATAAGATTTTGTGGTATCCACTATTGTAAATAGTTTAAATTGAAGATCGAGTTCATTCATTGTATTCATATAGGGTCAAGGAGTGTAGCTGTAAAAAATCATCAAAATTGAAGTTAAAATAACCGTTAAATCATGATTTTTTCGTTTATAACCGTCGAAAAGTTTTGTCCCGTTACTTGATCTCTTAATGTTTGTTTTTTTCAATTTTTGGCGTATGTGATCTCGAAGTATATACAAACATGTTTGACGGTTGGATCGTTGAAAATAGTTTTGTAGAATGTGTATCCCATCAAAACAATAGATTCACTAATACTTAAGAGTTTATTCATACTTTCATTAAGTATAACATAAGATTTTGTGGTATCCACAATTGTAAATATTTTAAATTGAAGATCGAGTTCATTCATTGTATTCATATAGGGTCAAGGAGTGTAGCTGTAAAAAATCATCAAAATCGGAGTTAAAGTAACCGTTAAATCGTGATTTTTCGTTTATAACCGTCGAAAAGTTTTATCCCGTTACTTGATCTGTTAATATTTGTTTTTTTCAATTTTTGGTGTATGTGATCTCGAAGTATATACAAACATGTTTGACGGTTGGATTGTTGAAACTAGTTTCGTAGAATGCGTATCCCATCAAAACAATAGATTCACTAATACTTGAGAGTTTATTCATACTTTCATTAAGTATAACATAAGATTTTGTGGTATCCACTATTGTAAATATTTTAAATTGAAGATCGAGTTTATTCATTGTATTCATATAGGGTCAAGGAGTGTAGCTGTAAAAAAATCATCAAAATTGAAGTTAAAATAACCGTTAAATCGTGATTTTTTCGTTTATAACCGTCGAAAAGTTTTGTCCCGTTACTTGATCTCTTAATGTTTGTTTTTTTCAATTTTTGGAGTATGTGATCTCGAAGTATATACAAACATGTTTGACGGTTGGATCGTTGAAACAAGTTTCGTAGAATGCGTATCCCATCAAAACAATAGATTCACTAATACTTAAGAGTTTATTTATACTTTCATTAAGTATAACATAAGATTTTGTGGTATCCACTATTGTAAATATTTAAAATTGAAGATCGAGTTCATTCATTGTATTTATATAGGGTTAAGGAGTGTAGCTGTAAAAAATCATCAAAATCGGAGTTAAAATAACCGTTAAATCGTGATTTTTCGTTTATAACCGTCGAAAAGTTTTATCCCGTTACTTGATCTCTTAATGTTTGTTTTTTTCAATTTTTGGCGTATGTGATCTCGAAGTCTATACAAATATGTTTGACGGTTGGATCGTTGAAACTAGTTTCGTAGAATGCGTATCCCATCAAAACAATAGATTCACTAATACTTGAGAATTTATTTATACTTTCATTAAGTATAACATAAGATTTTGTGGTATCCACTAATGTAAATATTTAAAATTGAAGGTCGAGTTTATTCATTGTATTCATATAGGGTCAAGGAGTGTAGCTGTAAAAAATTATCAAAATCGGAGTTAAAATAACCGTTAAATCGTGATTTTTCGTTTATAACCGTCGAAAAGTTTTGTCCCGTTACTTGATCTCTGAATGTTTTTTTTTTGCAATTTTTGGCGTATGCGATCTCGAAACATATACAAACATGTTTGACGGTTGGATCGTTGAAATTAGTTTCGTAGGATGAGTATCCCATCTTTCCCTCTCTTTTTTGTTTCCTTTTCTTATCATTTTCTTTTTTCCCTCCCTTTTTTTTTTTTTTTTTTTGAAAACTTTTTCCCTCCCTTTTTCTTCAAAGGGCGGATGCTACACCTACACTACATGGTACACCCATCTTTCCCTCTCTTTTTTGTTTCCTTTTCTTATCATTTTCTTTTTTCCCTCCCTTTTTTTTTTTGAAAACTTTTTCCCTCCCTTTTTCTTCAAAGGGAGGATGCATATTAAATATTATAGTTTTTAGGGGTATAAAATTTAATATATATATATATATAAATATAATTATTATAGTTAATATTTTGGGGGTATAATTATTATAGTATATATAATTAGTATAGTTTTTAGGTGTATAAAATTGTTAAATTAATATATATATATATATATATATAATTATTATAGTATTTTTTTAGGGTTATAAAATTATTAAATTAATATTCTGCTTATCGTGTATCGTGTTACCCACGTGTATACCCGAACCAACCCGTTATCTTAACAGGTGCTCATCGGGTTACCCGATAACGACCCGATTCGTTATCGTGTCGACCCGAATACCTGTTAATTTCGTGTCGTGTCGTGTCGGGTTATCGGGTCGTGTCAGGAATTGCCAGGCCTATTTTTTAGTATGACCAGTACACAAATGGTACAGTTAAATGGTACAGTTACTATATAAATGGTGAGATATGTGCGCTAAAAAGTTAATAACTTAAAAAATAAAAAATTTCACCACTTCTATTAAAACACGTGATGTACCACTTGTGTTCTCGTCATAATTAAAAATTTCTCACAATGAAAGGTTTTTCCTTTTTCATTATTATTTTTTTAAATACCCTCTATAACTGACCATTTATTGGACGAACCATTAACTTGATTCAAAAAGACAAATTTCTGGTCAACTCATTAATGCTTCGGTTGTTATTAGGTTACATGTTACAAATTCGTTAACAAGTCGGATCGTTCGTTAAAAATCCAATATGATATCGTTTGCCAGTTCTAAACATCAGACATGGCAATTTCTTGTATGACATATTAAACGACACAAAATGACACAGCACATCGTTGAATCAGGCAAGATTTTTATGTAGACAAGATATGCCTTATTTGCAAGATGGAAGACCTTTCATATGTTAAGAATCCATTATGATAACATATTTGACACGACACGACACGACACGTTAAGATAACGAATATGACACAAACACGACAAATATAACCCGTTGCCAGATCTATTTTCTATTAGGCTGTCAAGAGGAGTACTAATGCTACTTAGATACATACTTATCAATATGGATGTGTTCGTGTTCCACATGTAATGACAGAAACTCACATCCATTAAAGAGACAGTCAACAAATGCGTTAACTTTGTTTATGTACGCAACATTATTGACGTTCACTTGATGTCTATGTAGTTAGAAACTTGAAAGGCATTTTTATTTGGGAAATTTTATTTGAACACATCTAATCTCTTTCTACATTCAATTTATTCTCTTCACCCATATTGTTTTTTATTAAAGAATTAATATATCTTTAAACTCAAATTTATTACCTAAACTACCCTCTCAAACCCGATTCAAAATGTAAAATTATCTTTACAGTCATATGCTAATTAGCTTATAATAATGCATGATTGGATTGGGATCAAGATTGGGGTTGAGAATGAGATTGAGATTGAGAGGTGTCGGCTCACTGTAGGCGTTTTTTCCTGTATCTCCATGCTACTTGAATGCATCTTTCTGCAAGGCCTCTCCAGTAAGGTGACTCATGTGCCATAAAAACCAAACTTCAACATCAATGTTCTGTCATAAACCATTCCCACATGCATTCTAGACGATTTCTTGTAGACCACGTATGCATATCTCACCAGTCTTCAATCGTGTATGCATACATGAGATATGAATAGCTTCAATAAAATAAACCTTATGGCTCCTTGAACACGTGGTTTGCGCAAGAATCTGGAGAAAACACTGGTGACTTCTTCAATGTCAGCTGCAACAATCAATGGAAGAGACCTACATGGAGTTGAATCCCACATCGGCCATACAAAAAGAAAAGTAATAATTTAAATATTCTAACCCCACTCTAACTAACACCGAGGCCATTTGTGATAAAACCTCACACCTGACGGATTGTGCAGGTGGTAATTACCAAGTTGGGGACAGTATCGGTGTTGTTGGAAGTGGGCCGTATGGCCCGTCTCTCTGATAATTCTACATGGTATCAAAGCCAGGGAGCGGGCCCGCACTGTACTGCCACGTGATGGGTGGGTCCCCTTGGCCCTGCACGATGATGGTGGGTCCCTTGGCCCCGTGTGTAGGGTGAGTCCCCTTGGCTCCACGTGGTTGTTGATGTGTGGATCTCCCACGTGTGACCCACTAATTGGGTCTCACGTGAGGGGGCGTGTTGAATCCCACATCGGCCATACAAAAAGAAAAGTAATAGTTTAAATATCCTAACCCCACTCTAACTAACACCGAGGCCTTTTGTGATAAAACCCCACACCTGACGGATTGTGCAGGTGGTAATTACCAAGTTGGGGACAATATCGGTGTTGTTGGAAGTGGGCCGTATGGCCCGTCTCTCTGATAATTCTACACATGGGTGGACTGCTCTCCATAGAGCCTGTTTCAAAGGGAAGATAAAAGTCATTTGAACGCTGCTTGAAAAGGGTGTGGATATGGATGCTAAAGATGAGGATGGATACACCGTGTTGCACTGTGCAGCGTAGTTGGGATATTAGGATGTGATTGAGATGTTGGTAAAGAAAGGAGCTGATGCTAAAGCTCGAACTAACAAAAGCTGTGATTGAGATGTTGGTAAAGAAATGAGCCGATGCTGAAGCTCGAACTAACAAAGGTGTGACTGCACTACAAATTGTTGAGTCTTTGCACTACGTTGGGATTACTAGGATACTTATTCATAGAGGTGCAACAAAAGACAATAGTAATATGGCACATATCTTGACCCAGGCCTCAGTTTCATTTGGGAAAAAATCAATGGGACTAGAGGAGGAGATCATCAAAGGAGGAATGAAGAAGAAATCGAGTCGAGCTAGAGCTCTTCGTGGGAGCTTCGATCGTTCGATGTCATTGGCTGTTGTTTAGCTTGTAAAGATGGAACTAATATTGGTGCATTGGTATTTTGATAAAAGTATGATAAATTGGAGGATTCAAAACTTCAAAATCACCATCCATCAATAAAAAAAGTTTGTTTTTCTCTATGAGAGCTATTAGGGTTTTAGCCTGAATGAACGTAGGATAAACAAAGAATGATCCTAGGGTTAATTATAGTGTTTGAGTTTATTGATAAATTTGAGTTTTATTATTAATTTCATTTTGTACTTAATAGTAATTATGCAATAGGATAACATAGACAATTAATATTTAAAATTTAAATTTGGTGTAAAAAAAAGGTTACATGAGTTTAAATAAAATTTCATTTTTCATTTTACTCTCGCATTTAGATGCCGAAGTCCTCAACAAATCCGGCCCAAGCGCAAGACGAGCATGGAGGCCTTGGTCCAAACTTTAAGAAAAGGCCTCACTTTAGAAAACCCAAAGTGATGTCAACCGAACCTAGAGACGGTCAAAGGGGACTCAGTTAGCTAATTGAATGGCTCATTTAAGTGTTAGGCCTTCCACAATGGTGTATGTGTAAGAATTAGGTCATGCGAGTTTCTTACATTATTGCTACAATGATGTGAGTTTGATTATTATTTTATTTTTAGTTTTTATAATAAGGGAATCAGTTGGTGGCTTCGCCACTGTAATTTACTTTTTTGGAGATCGGAAAAACCACATAGGCATTAAATGTAGGATTCATCTACTTTTTCTTTTTCTCTATTTTATGAGTATATTGAATTAAAATAATAAAAATCACTCTTCTAGGATTCAGATTTTCCAGCCTACCGTAGGAGTTTGATCCCTATGTTATTAGCATCATACTTAATTTTCTGATCTACTGTGGAATGCCTTAGGAATGTGTTAGATGTGGTTGTGAGGGGTGGTGTTGCTTGTGTTGGTGAGGCGATAATGATGATGATAGAGCATCCATGGGCACTCAGTATTCTTGCAATATCGTTTGAGTCTTCCAGCAGTTGGGTTTGTTGGTTTTGCCTTGGCCTTTATTTCAGAGTTGATTTCATGACCCAAAAAAAATCTCTCTAATAACTAAATCTGACGATTCCATCTTTTGCATCAGTTTCTTTTGCACACTTTTTACCATAACAAAATTAACACCTCATCAGTTTTCAATTCACCTTCGCATAAAAACTAATGAAAAATGTTTGAAAATTTTGAGTTTTAATGAAAATGACAAAATAAAGGGTAAAGTAAATGGTACTATGATTGACTTTTTAGTGTAAAAATATGGTTTTTCGTTAAAGTAAACAATACCGGGAGTTTTTCGTTAAAGTTCATTTTTTTATAAAGAGTGCCACTTTGCCCAAAATTTATCGTAAGATTAGTTTGATTCAATTGGTTTAAGACATGAATTTCAAATTTTAAACTAAAAAAAACCAATGCCCCTTGCACAAAAAAATGATTAGGTGCTAGTGAATACAGTGAACTATCCACGTGGCTGAGAGCTCTCACCCTTAGAACCGCACTTAAGAGTTTCCGACCTCATACTTATGTAGAATTGTTGATAATGCACAACATATAGCTAACCTAACATAACCAATCACCCTCACTTGGGGTAAGCAAAAATGCACCTTTTTTAAAAGTTTTATATAAATTTTGATTTCATTTTCTGTACATTTATAACAGTTTATTTTTAAGTAGTTAATTATAGGAGTAAACTTATCTTAAATGAAGTTAAGTGAATTAAAGCCTAAAGGGTATATAGCGTAATCTATTAACCATGAGTGAATTTTGTGAAAACACGTCAAACCTCAATAGAGTTAGTGTAATTAGCCCCCCTTAGCTTGTTAACGGCTGTTTCCTTTTCTTGCAGGTTTCTTACGATCATTCTTCCAGAAATTTAGATCCAACAAAACACGAATGCAAAAACTTGTCAAACATGCAATACCTTTTTGTTTTATTTTTTAATTAAATTTAAAAAATGTGCAATATCTTTGGTAGATGGATCAGCATTTAGAGGTAGTAGTTAGTAGTTACAACTAAAAACGTAACTTTGATCAACCTACTTATATTAAATATGGGGGGCCTTATCTGTGGTGACCTTACTGTGATCCCAAATCTTTTTCTTTTTCTCAAACGAAATTACTTACTTAAAAAACTATCACAAGCAAGAGATAGACCAAAAGACTTCTCATAAACAACCGATAAAGTAAAGGACCAAAGCAAAAGGAGAATTGCAACTCTAAATACAATAGGAATCCCACACATAGGCACGAAGGTAGTAAAAATAAACATAAAAAAGAACTTAATTTGAAGCAGTATAAACCAAACATCTGTCGCCGCAACATCTCAAAAAATGCCAAACTCTGAACCGAGAAGGTAGACAACAATTCCCAAACCCATTCATGAGAGTAGATTTTCTGCACCCAAATACTTCTTTTATTTTCCTTTCTATTATTGCTTTAGAAAACTGAAGACAGAGCCACTTACAGAATTTGAACCCACACTGTTATTGAAGGGTTTAACACGTTTCCACCAATATAGTAAATGACCACTTGCATTGCTTAAGTGACGTGCTTATTCTATTAATACCATATCATTTAATTTACAAATTTATTTTAAAAATTTAATCTACTTAGTTTTACGCATAATTAAATAGTAAGAGAACGTGAAGGGAGAATCTGAATGCTTATATATTACAGCTTACCACCTCCTTCCCGATCACACAAGCCACTCACACTCCCTACGTTTATCCAAGCGAACCAGAATCCGTCTTGCAGATCAACCAAATGGGTTTGAAGGTATGCTCTCATTCTCTCCCCTCCCCATAAACATCGATTCAATCTCATATTATCAATGAAAGATCATCCATTTGTCGTTAAATTTGCTACTTTTCTTGGGTTTCAGTGGTGTGATTAGTTCAGATCTGTGTTCTGCTTTGTTTGTTTTGAATTTGATGAATTGGTCGAGTTAAAGCAGCCAGAATTATAGTTAATTATTGTGGGTTCTCTTTAATTTATGTATTTTACTTGTTTCGCGTTTATTTGGGATCAAGATTTTGATCCTGGTATAGTGGATCAGAGCTTTTGTAAGTTGTAACTAGTGTTTATCACTGTGACACCAATTAGCTCAAATCTGGATGTTATTAACGTACAGATCGCCTTCTAATGAGGGTTTTCGATTATTTCGCTCCTTACTGCTTGCTTGATTTCTTGAACTGAATGTGAAATGAGGCAGTGTCTAAGATTTGTGATAAGCAGGTTGAAATCTAAAGTCCGATATACTAGTTTCCAATGAGCTTCCCAAACGATATTTATCAAAAACCATCATTTGATAAGTGTTTTAAAAAACGAGCCTTGAGGCGCGCCTGGGCGGCCTTCGAGGCGGGGCGGTGAGGAAAACGCATCTGCCCAGCGGGAGTAGGCTTAAACTCGCCTTGGCTTGGTCGAGGCGTGCCTAGGCCCCTGAGGCGCCTGAATTTTCAGCTGGTTTTTTGCTTGTTTGTTAGGTTTCTCACCTACAGTGAATAAATTTTTTATTTGATTGTTTATTATTGTTCTATAATGTTTGATTTCGACTCTATTGTTGATTATAATATATATTAATATCTTTAGGTCGCCTCACGCCTCAATGCTTTCACCTGGGCAGGGCTATCCATGAAACTCCTTGGCTTCGCCTTCACCTTTTAAAACATTAAACCTATAACTTTATTATTCATAATTCCATACACTTCGTGTTGCATTAGCATGTCTGTGACTTTCAAAATTATCGTAATGAAGGGGGTTTGCATATCCCAAATTGCTTGAGTAAGCCGAGCAAGTTTTAGTGTCAAATGTAGGCAGCTTCGACTTTGAAACACTCTTAAGGCTAGAGAGTAAAGAAGCTCGGTATATGGTCTGGTCCTTTTACGTTTATTGATTTCGGAATTGTGAGTTAGTTATACCTGTCTAAATCTGGAACACTGTCTAAATTTATCGTGGAAGTAAAGCGTATTGTGTTCAGTTAAACATGTCCAGTTATAGATTTGGCTAGTATTACATTGACAGTAAAGTTGAACACAATGTGTACATGTGGAATGCATATCTACCTTCTAGGTGATAAAATCTCCACTTGTTGAATGCATGGCGTTTATTTTCATTTGCTCATCCTCCGATTTCTTTTGTCAATGGTAGATGGTTACTAGTTAGTCAACTGAAGTTCCACAGTTTTTGGCGTTGTTAGCATCCGTGTTTATAAAGTTTTCTCTATGACTTTGTTCTATATGCTTTTAATCGGAACAACGATGAAAGTTTTTGTTTTTATGACATTTGATGATTTGGGGGGTCATGCAGGAGGAGTTTGATGAACATGCTGCGAAAGCCAAGACCCTTCCAGAGTCAACAAGCAATGAGAACAAGCTCATCCTCTATGGGCTATACAAGCAAGCCACTGTTGGAGCAGTGAACACCAGTTAGTACAATGCTCCCTTAAATTTTTTGAGAATCCGCTATTTTTCATTCTCTCACTTGCAATACAAAATTTTCATTCATGAGATTCTCAACTGCCTCTAAATTTTCCTTTCGTGTTGTTTCTTTGTGGCTGATTTGCAGGCCGCCCGGGAATGTTCAATATGAGGGACAGAGTAAAGTGGGATGCATGGAAGGCTGCTGAAGGTGATGCTTCTGAGCATATCGTTTTCTATTATATGTAAATCTTCGTCGTATAATCTAGCATAATTCTAAGGTATAATTTTCCGTATGCTCTAGATAATTATAAGGAAAACTAATGAAAAAGGCTTGAAAACTTTGACTTTTAACGATAAGGACAAAATAAAGGGTAAAGTGAATAGTATCAGGATTGACTTTTTAGTGTAAAAATATGATTTTTCGTTAAAATGAATAGTACCGGGAGTTTTTCGTTAAAGTTCCCATAATTATAATGTATAATTTTTCGTTTTGGCAGGGAAATCCAAGGAGGAAGCTATGGGCGACTACATCACGAAGGTGAAGCAGCTGCTTGAAGCAGCTTCTACTTGATGCTTTCGTAAGGTGGTGTTTGAATCAAAATAAACATTGTACTCTGTACTCTTTCGTACTGGTACTCTCTTATATCTAAATGTGTGTGAATGTTAAATCTACGAGATACTTTCGGTAGAATGGTTTTACTTATAGTTGGTTTACATTGCTTGAAGGAGTTTGCAGTGTTAGTGAATTTTAGTTGCCCAAATTGCTTTTACTAATGCTTTTTTTTTTTTTTTTTTTTTTTTTGTCAAACGATAAATTAGTCACCGACGAGGTTTGAACCCACGCCGTTGCTCAACACCTTTCCACCACTGTGGTAAAGGCCACTCGCCTTTTACTAATGCTTCTAAGTATGCTTAGTTTTGTAACGGACTAGCTTTTGGACTCTCATACTTTCTCTTCCCAGTTTTGGAAGAGATAAGTTCGAATCTCCGCTCAGTATTTGATTAAACAGAAAAAAAGCTGTCTTTTAGGTTTATACACTTAATTACATTAACCTGCACATCCATCAATATAGCTGCATCTTTGTAACTAGGGTGAAATTCTATCATGTTGTTGGTAGTGTTTAAACCATCCACGAAATTGTCGATATTTTCATCGAAATTGTCAATATTTTTGTCAAAATATCCAAAAAAGCAAGGATTGGTATGGAAAGGGGGAAGTGTACAAACTTCATCCTATATCGGCAAAATATAGAAAAATAAATGAAAATTGACGATATTTACCGATTCACTACAGAAACTTTGCCAAATCCATTGCAAATTTCGAACTTCAGATTTTTTATTTTTTTATAAAAAATTTTCTTCTAATTTCGATTAAATTTGAATGAGTTGATATACCCGTTCAATTGCAAATTTTTCTAATTTCCATCAAAAGCAACCGATATCCATTGATATTTTCATAAATTTGCATATCGATATTTTCACTTATTACATCGGTATTTTAAACAAGGTAGCTTCCAAGTTCTAAAATATCAAGATTGCTCTTACGTTGGGTTGATGAGGGCAACTATTCAGAGCGAATAGTAGCTGACATTGTTCTTCCCTTGCTTATTGCATTGGCAAAACGGGTGAAAGTACTCTAATACAAAACGAACTTTACTTTGATGCTTCCTTATAACAAGTCATTTCTTCCCTCTTACATATTTTTTATGTAAATCGTAGTTTGATACGTATAAAAACCACAAATGACATGTTAAGGGTAAGGAGAAATGAAAGGTTTCACTCTCCATAGTCCAGAGGATATTTGTATTTTTGGTCAAATTTTTTCTGAGGATATTTTTTTTTTTTTTTTGAACAAATAATATTTTTTACTTTTAAGAATGAGAAATAGATTAAGTCTCTCAATTAGCTAGCAATAATATGGTTCAAATTCGTCTTTGGCAAGAATCTAACCTAAGACCTCTTACTTACAAGTGAAGAGAAATATTATTAGATCGTAGTACTAAGTGATCCGCATGGGATAATGTTAAGCACGGTTAAAATTGCTACGCAGCTACCAAAAAGATAACAGAGGTTGAACTGGAAGAAGGTAACGACTAGTCAATTCCCAAAGGAAAGATCGGATTGACGGGTCAACATCCATCCAACCGATACATAACTGTTTCGAAATGAACGAAAACTGGGAAACAGGGTAGTGGTCCACATTTCCTATTGGGTAAATTGAACGAGAAGAGTCATCTTCACGTTTCGTGATTGGTTAACAGTGTTTATAAATTGTTAATTTTGTATATCATCTTATAAAATTCATTTTTTTCTAAAAATTAATTAAAACAAATGTTTTTTTTTAATTAATGACTGATAAATAGATAGATGGATAATGTTATGAATGATGTTTTGCTAAGGATGAGGAGTTCCTCCTCAAAACGCTTTTCCTCCTCAAAACACTTTGTAACTTATTCACAAAACTTCGTGTTTGTGATCAGACTTGTTACCATTGTATATCATTTCGAAAATATTATGGAAAATTTTATTTAAATCCATGTAACCTCTTTTTATACCCAACTTAAATTTTAAATGTTAATTGTCTATTTTACCGTATTGCATAATTACTATTAATAAACTCAAACACTATAATTAAACCCTAGGATCACTCTTTGCTTATCCTACGTTCATTCCGGCTAAAACCCTAAGGGCCCGTTTGTTTGACAGGATTAGGAAGGACTGGACTGGACTAGACTGTAGTCCCTTGTTTGGTCTGCACCAGGATTAAGTTTAATGACACTAAGTCGGACTCGCACCGACTAACAGCTTCACTAGCTGTTCTTAGTGAGACCCCCCAAAAACTGGAGGATTGCTAGTCCCGTCTCTAGTGCGTGCGTCGTCTGCAAGCATGCGATGCCGATCTCCATCATCCCTTGAACCCAGTCACAAAATCTTGCCTTCTCCTTTGTACATGAGCTACAACCCCTTCTCCAGTCATCAAATCAGAAACTCGCCGATCTCTGTCCCACGAACCCAACCCCCTCTTTACTTCAGGGATGAATTTGTCTAGTTAAGCTTCCAATAAGTTTAATCCACCATAAACAACAATTCAATTCAAAGATTAAAGCTTATAAATCCCAATTACACAAAATATCAAAATCTGTGATAAACCCAGAAATCTATTACCTTGGGTTGCAGTGCACTTCTCCATAAATTTGTAGGAAAAAACGAAATCAAATTTGGAGTTGTAAAACATAAATTATAGTAGAAATTTGATATGTGATTTCCAATTTGCAATGCTCTCTCTGCTTTGAGGAACAAGAAAAAAGACCTCCTTTGAGGAAGAAAATGCACAGATCCTCCTTTTTAATACACAGATCCTCCGTTGAGGAAGAAAACTGGGAGAAATGGGGGAGAAAAAAGAGAGAGAGGAGGGAGATGGTCGACCGAAGAAAAAAAAGGGAAGAAAATGAGGGAGAGGGGAGTGAGAGAGCGGGAAGGAAGAAGAAAACAGTGGGCCAGAGAAAAAAAAGGGCAGAAAATGAGGGAGAGGAGAGTGAGAGAGTGGGAAGGAAGAAAAAAAAAAGGTAGAAGTTTAGAAGGAAAATGATAAATTAATAATATAATATAATATTTATGAATTAAACAAATATAATATTAAAATTTATTAATTATTTTGTTTCTTAATCCAACACTACATCAAACGTTTCACTAAGTCAGTCCAGCTTAGTCTAGTCTAAGCCAGTCCAGCTTAATCCCTGAAGCTAATCCAGTCCGAGATAGTCTGGTGCAACAAACGCACTCATAGAGAAAAACCAATTTTTTTTATTGATGGATGGTGATTTTGAAGTTTTGAATCCTCCACTTTATCCTATGTTTATCAAACTACCAATGCACCAATATTAGTTCCAGCTTTACTAGCTAAACAACAGCCAATGACATCGAATGATTGAAGCTCCCACGAAGAGCTCTAGCTCGACTCGATTTCTTCTTCATTCCTCCTTTGATGATCTCCTCCTCTAGTCCCATAGATTTTTTCCCAAATGAAACTGAGGCCTGGGTCAAGATATGTGCCATATTACTATTGTCTTCTGTTGCACCTCTATGAACAAGTATCCTAGTAATCCCAACGTAGTGCAAATACTCAGCAATCTGTAGTGCAGTCACACCTTTGTTAGTTCGAGCTTCAGCATCAGCTCCTTTCTTTACCAACATCTCAATCACATCCGCATGTCCCGACTCCGCTGCACAGTGCAACGCTGTGTATCCATCCTCATCTTTAGCATCCATATCCACACCCTTTTCAAGCAGCGTTCGAATGACTTCTATCTTCCCTTTGAAACAGGCTCTATGGAGAGCAGTCCACCCATGTAGGTCTCTTCCATTGATTGCCGCAGCTGACATTGAAGAAGTCACTAGTGCTTTCTCCATATTCTTGCGTAAACCACGTGTTCAAGGAGCCATAAGGTTTATTTTATTAAAGCCATATATCTCATGTATGCATACAGGATTGAAGATTGGTGACATATACATACGTGGTCTGCAAGAAATCGTCTAGGATGCATGTGGGAATGGTTTATGACAGAACATTGATGTTGAAGTTTGGTTTTTATGGCAGGTATGAGTCACCTTACTGGAGAGGCCTTGCAGAAAGATGCATTCAAGTAGCATGGAGATACAGGAAAAAACACCTACAGCGAGCCGACACCTCTCGGTCTCAATCTCATTCTCAACGCCAATCTTGATCCCAATCTAATCATGCATTGTTATATGCTAATTAGCATATGGGTGTAAAGATAATTTTACATTTTGAATTGGGTTTGAGATGGTAGTTTAGGTAATAAATTTGGGTTTAAAAATATATTAATTCTTTAATAAAAAAAATATGGGTGAAGAGAGTAAGTTGGGTGTCTAAAGAGGTTAGATGAGTTCAAATAAAATTTCCCAAATATTATCTCTACAAATAAATAAATAAATAAACAAATGTCGTTTAGAATCAACTATAATAATAGATATGTGGTTCGTTATACTTTTACCGATTTTGACGTGTTTTTATACTATCCAAAGACTAAAAGATCTCATATTTTATTGATTTTTTGCAAAAACGATATCATCGAGTGATTTATAATAAGGAATTTCAAATATTGAAGTTATTTTTTTTAAGAATTTGTGAAGTTTCTTATTAAGCTAACTCGAAAATGTAAAGGAGCTAATACAAAGTATAATGCGTATTTAGATTCATCCATCTATAAATGAATTATGGTAATTGGCTTTCATGCTAGTGGAAGTGGAGGTGGTGGCAGTCATGATGGCAACAGTGGTGACCACACTGATGGTTGTTGGGTGGTGGCGGTTGCGACGAGAATGATGGTGGTGCTCATGGTCATAGCTAGGTGACGATGACGACGAGGACAATGGTGTCACTGTCTTGGCCATGTGATGGTGACGGCGGAGATGATGGTGGTAGGTAGGGTTGGTGGCAACAGTAATAGTGGTAGCGGCGCTTTGGACGTGGGCATGCAAGAAGAAATATACAGACGCTACCATAAACAAAGTGGAATTATTTCACTGGCACCAGGAACCAGGCTAATTACAAAAAGTGTAAAACACTTTGGGAGAAATATTTAAGTTCATATCCACAGATCTACTGAACAAAGGGATATCTAGAGATACAGTATTCCCCAATTTCCCCTACACGAGAAGTGCCATCTCTAGCCAGAATACCTTCAAGATCTCCGATGATTCGGGCCAGCCATATCTCCAAATTTCTTTGGATTTCTTTCAAGTTGTTTCTGATCGAATCCAAAGACCTTCGTGTGTTGTGTTTGGCCTGGTTCCCCAGCTCGTCCCCATAAGAACTCTTCCCAATCTCCGTCTGTACTGCCATCAGCTTCTGTCCAGTTTCCGTTGCGCGTTGTTGAAGTCTAAATGATTCAAGTAAAAATTCCGTTTGTCTTTGCGTACGAAACTCTGGACTGAGTGTAGGTTCGGAGGGATCACTACCTTGCTGTAAAAACAAGAAAATTTAGCGAGCAACACAACCCAAATTGTAGCCTGTCAAGTATCCCCGGAGACAAGTAATGAAAATGCCACAGTTCAAAACAGGTATAAAGAAAATGTAGAATACGGGGCGACTGCAGAACTTGTACTTGCCCAACGAAGAATTAGTTCATCCTACAAACGGGGTGCAGCGATAACTAAGTGACATCAACTAAAAGATGTCTATGGTTAACTAATTCTTCCGTTAATTCTCATTAGCAGACGTAAAATAGCATGGAAAAAGTAAAACAAGGAGCATAAAACACTACCATTCTTCTGCACAGATCGTCTATCTTCCCCGCAAGCGCTTGATACCTCTTGGTCTGCTTCCTCATCAATGAAGGTACCTTGGAAAGATCACTCTTTCCAATAGTTTCCAAATTCAGTAATTCCTGTTCAAGTAATTTTAGCTTCGAGGATATTCTGGTCGACTCACCATCCAGCTTCCAAGGCGACTCCCTATGAAATAAAGACGCGTTGATCTTTAATTAGCTGCAGAACATTAACTAGACGCCTCAGAACTGATCAGCAAATAGGCTGTCAAATACATACCTTGGCACAAATTGCTTCATGTGATACGACGGTTCAATGGATTCATACTGTACATCCTGCATAAGGAGGACAAAAGATAAAATCAAGCTACATACCTTTCCAATTTGATAAATTCGGAGAAGAGAACATACGCCAACATAATGGTTAACGTTCCTTAATAAGAAAAACTTCAAAGAACTAAACCAGCAACGCGGTGAAAGAAGACCACACTGGATTGCGTTTTAATAGTTTCCAATTACGTTTGACGTTTGATTGCTCAGATGGAAACTCTTAAAAAGCAATTTTAAGTTAAACTTTCACTTCAGAAAACAGGAAGTACGAACAAAGAAACAAATTTGAGGAGACCTGAGGGAAAAGAAAAGGACAAGCTTTCTTCTCTTTTTTCTTTCATTTTTCCATAAAGTTAGAACGGTTGATCAAATCATTGCAGAGAATATTGGTGTTGGAACTTCACTACAGCGATGAGTGCCAAAAAAGGGGTGAACTTGAGATACCAAGTTACATAATTTCGGGATAACTATTCGATTTCCATATAGAAGCAAACACATGCCTTCCAAATATCCAAAATTGCAACTTGTTTGCTAGTGACGAAGGAGACAATGCAACTCCAAATTGCAACTTGTTTGGTAGTGATGAAGGAGACAATGCACCTCCAAATTGTAACTTGTTTGCTAATATAAGATGCTCATAATAATAAGGCTTATTTTTAGCTATGCCCCGGAACTCCATTTTTACTCTGTAACTTAAAAGTCACCATTTTACTCTCTGAAACACGCAAAATTCATTCCACTTTGACTCCTGAACACTTTTCTCCCTGAAACTAATAGGTCGCCTCTTAAAGCATATGTGGGACCTAACACCCAACAAAACTATGCCACATGTATAATAAATTTAATTATAAATCTTCATTATGCATCAACATTCAATTAAGTTTAAAAGAAATTAAAAAGATGAAAAAATAAAAAATAAATTGATTAGCTTGCTCACTCAAGTCAAACCCACATAAGAAATTAGCAGATCTAAAGCAATGTGGAGCGAATTTTGAGTTTTATAGAGACGACTTTTAAGTTTCAGGTGGCAAACAAGGATCAAAATCAAGTTTCAAGGGCAAAGTGAAGTTAATTTAAAGTGATGACTTTTGAGTTACAAGAAATAAAGTGAGATTAAAATCGAGTTTGAGTGTCATGGCTAAAAAATAATAAGGGCTAAGAGTTGGTCAACAGCTGTCTTTGTTCATGCAAATGCTAAATTAACAACATAATAATCAAACTGTTAAAAGTCTTAATCCATACGAAATCGAAGCCCCAGTGTGTGCAAGTAATGAAGGCAAACCTGCCACAGCTTGGAAGCATCGGCTACCAAGTGGGAGTCGAAGCCGAAGGCGACGGCATTGTCGTAGACATTGACTTCCTCCTTGCCTTGGTGGCGGTGACAGTGGTGGTCGGCGTCAACAGCCTCAGCGTCAGCTCCTCCTCCGCCTCTGGTGGCCATGAAGCCAATCATGTCGTCCCTCTCCCCAACCTCCCTCTCCAAATCCCGAATCCTGGCGCTGGAATCGTCCTGGGTTTTCTCCAGCTCCAGAATCCTGGCATGGAGGTGGCCAATTTCTTGATGGGCGGCATCGATCTGGTGTAGCAGCCGCTTCTCCTCGGCTTGCCAAGCGTTGCGGTGGCTGGCGAAGATCTCGACGACCCTGGCGTTGGCTTTGGAGTCCTCTTTCCGGCGGGAAGTCATGAGCCTGACTCGCTCTTCCGCCTGCCACAGCCGGGCAGAGAGCTCGCCCACTTGGGTCTGGAGCTCCTGGAAGTTGTCGGGAGCTAAAGCCAGGAAAATGCCCAGGCTCAGGCCAAGGTAGGAGCACAATAGCTTCTTCGTGTCATCTTCTTCTTCTGGCTGCTGTTGTTGTAGTTTGTGCCCGTTTTCAGCCATGACTGACTGGAGAGAGAGAGAGAGAGAAAGCTTTTGGGTTTTGGGATTGTGTTGGACTGGTAAGTGAGTCGCTTTTGGGTGTCCGTGCGTGTTTGTGACTGAGAGGAAGACTCTGGTAATGTGGGTAACAGAGGAGAGAGCAAAGGAGGGAGAGGGAACAAAAAAAAAGCAGCTTTTGGGGTCTGGGTTTGTGTGAGCTTGGAAGAGAGGAAGCTTTTTGCTTTTGTCACTACTCAGCTGTTCTGGGATTGGGCATAGCTGCATAGGACATGTCATGTAATTTCTTTACTTTTCTTAACTTTTTATTTTCAAAATTGAACAACATTACTGTTAGTTCATTATGAATTTTAGTTTATTTTTTCAAGTCTAGTCAACATTACGGTTAATTCAGGTATGTTATCGGTCTTACCTTTAGTAGAATACTTTTCTTAACTTTTTATTTTCGAAATTGAACAACATTAGTTTATTTTTTCAAGTCTAGTCAACATTACTGTTAATTCACGTATGTTATCGATCTTACCTTTATTAGAAAAGTGGTATAAAAGAGGTATAAAAAATGTGGTAAATGTACATAGCTTTATTCTTTCAGCTTTACTCTTTCATCTTTTCATGTTGGAAAAACCACCTGCTTAAAAGAGAGCTGTCTCCTTGTTGACATATTTTTGCTTCTCTCAGCCTATTTTTGACTTATCTTATAACCAAAACAAAGATTAGGTGCTTTTGCTTGACATCACTAATTTTTATTAGACTGGATTATCTATTAGTGTAGTCTCATGTTTGTTATGTGCATGAACTTAGTTCAACGAGATTAAAGAGAATGTCTTAACGAGATTCTTAAAAAACAAAGGACGGCTAATCCCTTCTTCTCCTCCATTTTTGGCCTACCCTGATTCTAATTTTTGACAACCATAAGTTTTGAGTGGGACATGTAAAAACAAGTGTATTTGCAGAGAGGATGATATAAGTAGCAAATGAGGGGAATTAAAACAAGCTTCAAAGTTGGATATAACACATTGTTAAGCAAAATAGAAAGAAATAAGCATTGACCTCGCCAAAAAAGAGGAAAAAAAGAAGAAGGAAAGAGCCCAGCCATATTCCCAATCTTAGGCCATCTCCAACCGATGGCTGGCCAGAGGGCTCGTTTGAGCCCTCTGGCCCTCCAAGATTCTCCAAGATATTAATATTTTAATGAACAGTACAGGGCTATATTTGCCTCCGTCTCCAACCGAGGGCCAGAGGGCTCGTTTTAGCCCTGTCACAAAAAACCGTCTCCAACCGAGGGCCAAAGGGCCATAGGGCCAAACATAATTTATTATTTTAAAACTACAACTTTTGTGAAATAGAAGTTATAGGAAAAAAATAGAATTTAAAAAAAAATTGAAACAAATTTTGTGAAATAGAAGTTATAGGAAAAAAATGGAAGTTAAAAAATGACACACCCCGACCGAGATCGAGGTATGTTGGCCGTCACGTGAGGGTGACGTAGCCATGTGCACAGTGCGGAAGCATTAGAATAAGAAGAATTACGAATAGTCGAAAACCGAATTCAAGAGTGTTAACACACATTCAGAGCATAAAGTCTAGGTGCAGTCGAACATAAAGAGTATTTATACATAACATCCCCGAAGATTTCTGACAGAGGGATGTGGTGGACCCCGGGCCGGGATGTGACAAAAAAAATATGAAACAAATTTTGTAAAATAGAAGTTATAGGAAAAAAAAATAGAATTTAAAAAAAATATGAAACAAAATTTGATTCATATGAAAAGGAAAAAAAAGGGGAAAAAAAAAGTTTAAATTCATATAAAAAATAAAAATAAAAATTAATACAACGGCTACTAGTCGTTATATTAAAAAAAATTCAAACTATTAGTGTCGGTTATAACCGACACTAATAGTAAATTAAAAAAAAACTTGCTTATGGATATCTATTACTGTCGGTTATAACCGACAGTATTAAGAAGACCTTCATTAATGCTGTCGGTTATAACCGACAGCAATAGAAAAATTATAAAAAAAAAAATAGCCAACCCTTTGGCCCTTTGGCCCTTTGGCCCTTTGAAATTCCGTGGGGCCCTCCAAGATTCCCGAGCCCTCTGGCCTAGCCCTCGGTTGGAGACGGTTTTAGGGCCATTTTCGGCCCTCTGGCCCTCTGGACCCTTCGGTTGGAGATGGCCTTACTTTCTTCCAAACAACAGATTTGCATGATTACACACCAAACTCATAAATCCGACGCTAAACATTTTTGGGCGAACCTTCTGGAGAAAACCGCGCTGAATTTTTTTAATATTTTGAGTTTCAATGAGTCGAGATACTTTTCATTTGTGCGAGTCTAAGAATTTACTTCTGCGACTACTTGACTTTTGTAAGTTTTTATCCAGACAAAATCTCCTTAACTTAAAAGCTTCATCTATTTGTCACTTTACTACGATTTAGTTTTAGGTTCGAATCTCGTCAAAAGCAAATTTAAATTACATTATTACTAGTCTATTTTGAGGTTAAGCCCACCCATCCCCTTAATGTAGATAATATCGTTTGGTAAAAAAAAAATGTCGAGTAGTTACAGAGATAGACTACGAGATAGAGCACGTTTCAGTTAAAGAAATTTTGTCGGAATAATAACTCACAAAAGTCGAATAGTCGCAAAAGTAAGTTCTCAAACTCAGACAATTAAAAAGTATCTCGAGATTTTACCGCTTGGAAACAAAATATTTCAAAATATCAAAAACTCCGGAAGGTTCATCAGAAACTTTTTAGTGTAAGATTTAACTGTTTGGTCTTTGGAAGGAAGCATAATCATGAAAACATTACGCTTGGAACTTTGGAAGCAAGTTTAATTATGCAAACATGATTTTTGGAAAAAATATTAATCACCTACCCACTCCCTTACTCCCTCGATCTCACCTGCTCTTTTAGCAACCTAACCCTCAACCCTTCTAGTTATTCAACAACACACACCAAGTCTGTGCAGCGGGGAAGCTTGTGCTGCTGTTGGAGTGCATGTGGTTGTTGGAATATGATTACGATGACATGATTTTTACAGTATGTGTAATCATACGTGAAAGTTCACCAAATCTCTTCGTTGTCAGAGCATTCAATTCCAACGTATAAATATTCTCACTCTCTGATTCATATCCTCATATCATACTAATTTTCCAAGGAAGTCTCAACTTCGTCAAGTGACGAATCCAACAACGTTATTACTGATTTTTACCTTGAAAAGAAATTAGGGTGGATAAGGAGAATATTGAACCAACATTTTGATCAAAAGTTGGGAGTCGGAATCTCAGAACTTTCCTGCATAACCCAAAACTAATGCGAACACCAAATTGTTCAAACATTACAGACTATTTGAAATCTCATCCTACAATCCGTGTGAACTCAGCTGAATTAACCCATTTTGAAACTCGTTCCCTCGTTTGCACTGGTTCAATTGCCAGAGAACAAAGAACCGTCTGAAATTTGCGCCAATTCATCGTTCCAATTCGTCCTGAGTCGCTTCCTAAATTCAATTTTCAAAATTAAAAAAGTAAATCAAATTGCAGTCCAATACAAGAAACGTTTGACGGCACTGCACCCTCACCGTCGACCAATTGGGTCCCCAGAGTTGCCCCATTTTCTTCAATTTGGTCGCCGGATCCGAAATATCTACCATCGCCAACCCAACTAGTTCACAATTCTTCACTCACTAATCTACACCCACGCATTCGAAACCTACTGAAAAATACCCAGAAAACCGATTCATAACTGAAAATTCAATTCAAAATTAGAATCTGCAGCATCAAGCTCACCAGAATCGCCGTCTGCATCCTCCTCTGTGGTTTCGTCGTCCGCATCCTACGCCGGTGTTTCGCCTCTCACATCTTCTGCCGTGGTCTCACCGTAGCATCCCGCCGAGTCATCGCAGACAACAGTCTTACCCTCGCGAATTGTTTTTAAGCCGTCTGTGACATTCCACCAAGCAACAGACCAATTTCTCAGAGGAAGGAAAGTGGCAAACGGGAATCAAAATTGTTCATATTTTTTTTATTTTGGGTAGTTTTGATGAGGAAGTTAGAATAGTGATTTTATGAAATTTTGGTTGATAAACAGAGTTTTATGAAAATAAGTTATTTTGGCTGAAAATTAACCTCCTTAATACAATTATTTATTTCAAGAAAAAACTTAATCAAATTTAATAATTGAGTAAATTGTAGCAATGATCCCTCAACTTTAATCAAATTGGAACAATGGTCCCTCAACTAAAAATCTATTACCATTGGTCCCTCAATTTATCAAAATATGTAGTTATAGTTTTTTTTTATCAATTTAGTCAAAATTTTGTCAAAATAAGTTATGTTGGAATAACCATTTATATAATTAGGATCCCTCAACTCATCAAAGTGTGTAATTATTATCTTTTTCGTCAACTACGTAAATTTTTTTGTCAAAACGAGTTATGTTGGAATGATCATTGCTACAATTGAGTTAAAGTTAAGGGACCATTTCTCCAGTTGAATTAAAATTAAGGGACCAATGATAATGAATTTTTAGTTGAGGGACCATAGTTGCATGTTTTGATGAGTTGATGGACCAATATAGTAATAGATTTTTAGTTGATGATCATTGCTCCAATTGAGTTAAAATTCAGGACCATAACTATAATTTACTCTTAATAATTCAGCGTGTGGGAGCTAGTCAATAATGGATAGTTGGATACTTGGTTACTTACCCACATATGTGAGATGCGATCTTGTTGGAAACATTACAGAAACTGGCTCTGCTCCTAACTCTTGTGATCATCACCTTTGTTTCACCACCGCCACCGCCGCCACTAGACGGAGGCAGCTCCAAGGATCTCGCGCACATGGGTTTGGATTCTGCGATGCTGCCGCAGTTCCTCGGCTTTCCTGGAGCTTCCTCCTACTGGAATGGAACCGAGGCGGAGGTTTGTAGCGGCGGAGTTAGCATCCACGGCGGCCCCAGCGGCTGGGAAGGAAGCGAGAACAGCGACAATGCTGGTGTTCTGCTTGGTTCCGACGCCATTGATACCTCTTATCGATTCTCTCTCAGAAAATATTCTCAAAATCTGTTTCGAAAAACAGAGATAGAGGATTGTCCAAAACTCGGTTTCCAAAAACTGAGCGAGCTTCGTTTTCTTTTCAATTCAGACTGAGATGTGATGCGTGAGTTTCTTTAGAGACGAGTTTGGAGGCGGTGGTGGAAGGTGGCTGTTGGTGCCTCTTCTTCACGAGAAATGAGGGGGGAGAGAGAGAGAGGGGAGTTATTGGAGGCGGTGGTGGAAGATGAACTGTTTTGAAGGGTAGAGCAAACGCACATGGCGCTTCTTCTTCACGAGAAAATGCCAGTTTCCATAGTTTTTCTTGCATGATGTTCGAAAAGACCTAAATACCCTTTTGTTAGTGCGCACCGGCAAATTTTCAGTCTAACACGGTACCGTATACTAAGTGCTAAGTGATGAGCCTTGTTATCTTGAAATCATCTTTTTATTTTTTGTTACACTTAATTCATCAAGCCGTTTCTTGATAGACTAAAAAATCTCTCAATCAACTGTCATTTGTCAATTGCGTTTATAAGAAATATCATAGTTAATGTTTAAATTACAACTTATACCATTGATTTTTATAAATTAAGCACATTTCATTCATTTTAAGTAAGTAAATACGTCAGTGCATGAACTCGGATGCGAAATAGCTAAACAGCAACAATTAGGGATATGATCCTAATGTCAAGAAGTTTGTGCACGAAACATTATCTCGTAGGCTAATTGTACCTTTGGTTGTTGCAGCCAGACTCTCGCCGAGTGTTCTACCACGTTAGGGCTGCATAAATTTAGGCGCCCTAGGTTAGCCTTCGTAGTGGGGCTTCAGAGTTCTCTGACCCTCAACCCTCTGTACATTGATATGTATAAAAATTACTTCGTTAAATACATGAAAAAGTCTATTTTTACATCAAATGTTACTAAAAAGTAATATCAAAAGAAGAAAGATATTCAAACATTAAACTTTGTAGCTATCCCTTTTCCCTAACACAAAAATTAATTCTTAAAAATGATGTGAAAAGTCCCATACTCGGGTTTTGTTTGGACCAAATCTGTGGCGTGACATTATAGCTTGTGATGGGTGTAGATATAAATGCTATCCTAGCTTCCAAACAATTTGTCCTAACACAAAAAAAAAAATCTAACAATTTGTTCTGAAAGTCATTTTACACAACAAAAAAGGTTATAAAACTTCATGTTAAATGCTTCATGTTAAATGGTGGGTCAAACCAGATAAGAGTGATGTGTAGTTAGAAAAATTAGAGATCAAATCTTCTGCATCTAAAATGTGTGCGACATCTCTACAGTTCCAATCAATGATTAACACTTGTTTATAAACTTAATTTTTTTTAACTTTGTTATCAAAAAATTAATATATTTCAGTCGCTGATTGGAGCCATAAAGAAGTCGCACTCATTTTAGGTGCATAAGATTTGATTTTGAAAATTATAAAGATGCATTGCGATAACCAATAAGAAAATGACACGACTAAGAAAAAATAATGACATGATAAATTAGATTTGATCAGTTTAAAGGAGCTGAAGTCTGATATTTGAACGGATGGGATGGAAATTAAGGGGTCCCATTCCAATCTTCTGGATGAGAAATGACTTACAATTAATTCCAAAGAGTTTTGGATTATTAACATCCGTTTCAATTTCGAAAATTTCAAAATTTTTAAACTTTTCGAGCAATTTCATGGAACTCCATATTTCAAATTGTAAGATCCCACATCGTTCAGGGGTGTGGATCCTGTAAGCCTTATATGTATGTTTCCATCTCTACCTAGCACGAGGCCTTTAGGGAGCTCACCGGCTTCGGGTTCTGTAGGAACTCTGAAGTTAAGCGAGTTCGCGCGAGAGCAATCCTATGATGGGTGACCCACCGGGAAGTTCTCGTGTGAGTTCCTAGAAACAAAACCGTGAGGGCGTGGCCGGGGCCCAAAGCGGACAATATCGTGCTACGGCGGAGTCGAGCCTGAGATGTGGTATCAGAGCCAATCCCTGGCCGGAAGTGTGCCGACGAGGACTTCGGGCCGCTTAGGGGGGTGGATTGTAAAATCCCACATCGCTCAAGGGTGTGGATCATGTAAGCCTTATATGTATATTCTCATCTCTACCTAGCACGAGGTCTTTTGAGAGCTCACAGGCTTCGGGTTTCGTAGAAACTCTGAAGTTAAGCGAGTTCGTGCAAGAGCAATCCCATGATGGGTGACCCACTGGGAAGTTCTCGTGTGAGTTCCCAAAAACAAAACCGTGAGGGCGTGGCCGGGCCCCAAAGCGGACAATATCGTGATACGGCGGAGTCGAGCCCGGGATGTGGTGGGGGTCCGGGCCGAGATGTGACACAAATTCTTTTAAAATGACTAGAAATGTTTAAAAAAAATAAAAAAGATTAACTAGAATGTTTAATATGTCTACCAAATTACCAATAACAAGGTTGAGATTGATATACACACTAGAAACATAAATAAACCATCATATGCGAACATGCAAACACCTAAGAAAAGATCGCTTGGATTTAAGAAAGAATCATTTGAATTTATCCATGATTAGTTTATTGGGAGTTTTAACGAAACACTCTCCGTACTGTTCACTTTTAACGAAAACCACATTTTTACCTTTTCCTGGTACTATTCACTACACCTTTATTTATCATTTTTCATTAAAACTAAAGTTTTTTTTTTTTTTTTTTTTTTTTTTTTTTTTTTTTGTACTTTTTGTTAGTTTTCCTTAGTTTAGAGATTCCCTATCTTGAAAATTCTAGTCCTATTTGTTAATTCTACGTCTAATGTAGAGCCTAAAATAATTCCAAAAATTCTAGAGGCGACACGTAGACTTTTGTTCAAGAAAGACAAGATTACTCTCAGTAACTAGGCAGACCCCTCAGATATTCCCACGCGCAGCTCACACCCCTGAAGGTCTCAGCAGCTGAATATGACTACCCACAACTCACCTACCCTTGGCAAGGAAAAGTCAAAGCATTAAAGATAAGAATTAATTACCCAAATCCTATTTTTAATACATTCTCAATTGAAGATTGACTCCAATCAAGTAACTAATCCCAATTTAAATGAATTAGGGATAATTACTCTATTATCTCAAAATATTATTTTCTATTTAATATCTTGAAAATATTTCTCCATAAACCTTGACCAATAGGATGCCGCCATGTGTAGGGTAAAACCCTAACACTATGGTCGACCCTCTCCCCTGTATATACCCCATATTCTACCAAATCTCAGAAGCTTTTGCTACCCTTAAAAAGCCATAAACACTTTATTCTCTCAAAGAAACTGACTTAGGCATAGCATCAGAGATTCATTGGCCTAAACCTCCCCTCCACCTCGTGGGCGCGTAAGGCTCAGATCGAAACCTAAATATATTCTTCACATTGTACATAAACACACAACAAATAATATGATTATGTTAATTGAATGCCAACATAAGTATGTATCGACCATATCAGAATTACGAATTAGCTCTTACCAAAAAACCAGCATAAGTATGTTATCAGAAAAAATCATTGAAAGATTTATTTCAACATCAAAATCAATGAATTCACACAAACTTTTATGCTTCAAAGATTCATATCAGCATCATATCAGGAAAAAAAACCTTCAAATATCAAAGAAACAAATGACAAGATGGAAATTTCCCAAATCTGAAGGAAATTCACTGAAATTCAACACGAAAAAACGGAAACGGAAGATATTCCTAAAATCCAATCCCAATTAGAGTTGTAAATTTCAAATGAAGCAAATCTAAATTACACAAACTAAGATGACAATCCAATCCATTAACCCAACAAATGAAAATTAAGAAATCAATATTATGTAGAAAAGGTATTTAGAGTTCAAACACCTCTGAGTCCGTCAAGCATCTCTACCCTACTACAATTCAACAGAGATCGACATAAAAGACCAGAAAATCCAAACGAATTGAGAAATCGGAAAACTAGGGCACCCAAATCCAACATAGACTTGTTTGTCTTTTTTTCCTTATGCTGATGGGACTCCGATTTCACGACGCAGCAAAAAACACCAAACGAAGACCATCGCCAGTGATACAGGTCCATCGTCAATTGTTTATATGTTGGACGGCTACGAGGTGATGCGACAAGGAAGGAGAAGGGAAAGGGCGAAGGTGCGAAGGGGATGAGGGAGATGATGAGATTAAAGGGTGGCTTAGCAGCCCTTTCCGAATCGAGGGGTTTTGTTAAGACCTGTTAGCGAGGGACTCAGTCGAGGCAAGTCCCTGCTAATCCCACTAAACTTAGTCCGGGTAGGGAACAAACATCAGACAGGACTAAAACTTAGTCCAGCGAAAGACAGTGAGTCCAAACAAACATCTCTTGATGCAAAAATACATAAGGAAAATATCATAATAAAATTTAATTTCTGATTTTTTTGGGTCCCCGTTGGGGGAAAATATGAGGTATGCAAAAAAACCACTTGCTTTTTAAAGTTTGAAACTTTGGCGAGAAAAAGGAATTCAAAATTGAAATTGAAGGGTCTCATCCGCCCGAACTCTCATTATTCATAACAGCCAGTAAGTGGGGGGAACTGGTTCGACTTCCACCGCCCGAATCGCCGCTCTCCGGTTCGCGCTTTTGTTATCTCAGGTTAGCTCGTTGGTTCCGACGTCTTGCTTTTTATCTGGGTTTGCACCGATACCGCGTAAAGTTCACTCCTTGTTTGGTTGCTGAGAAAATGATGAATTTTCGGGCAAAGGGTTTCTGTAATTAGGGTTATATTAGCTTGACTGATGGAATTTCTTGAGTTAATGCGGAAAGTTTCCAAATTTTTAACTCAATTCAATCAATTTTCCTTTTACCAATCGGTGATTTGATATATTTGTTGTGTTTTGTTTAATATATCAGTGATTAGTGCCTTTTTTCTGTATAATTTTGGTTTTTCAGGTTTAGCTAATTGGCAAATTCACACATGCATTTCTGTTGGGAAAATTAAAGAAAATAAGAGGAAAATGTCACTTCTGAGTAGATTCTTTTACAAAAGACCCCCAGATGGGTTGCTCGAATTCGTAGAGAGAGTATACGGTACCATTCTTTTTTCGTTCTTTAATCTTTTGTTGCTATTCTTTCTATGGCATTGTGTGTTACTTGGCTGAATTCGGTATTTTTCTTTTCATGAAAATACGTGCAGTATTTGATTCCTGTTTTTCCACTGAAGTCTTGCCTGATGAAATGTACCAAATATATCTACACGAAATCATTACTGAGTTACATGAAGAATTCCCCGACTCGTCCTTCCTTGCATTCAACTTTCGGGAGGGTGAGAAACGTAGCCAATTTGCTGAGATATTATGCGAATATGATGTTACAGTTATGGATTATCCGCGACAGTACGAGGGTTGTCCACTGCTCCCATTATCTCTTATTCAACATTTTCTTCGTGTTTGTGAGAGTTGGCTCTTGAATGACAAGCAACAAAATGTTATTCTTCTCCATTGTGAGAGGGGAGGTTGGCCACTCTTGGCTTTCCTTTTAGCTAGCTTTCTCATTTTCAGAAAATTGCATAGTGGGGAACGTAAGACGCTTGAAATTGTACATCGAGAAGCTCCTAAAGGTTTATTGCAGCTTTTGTCGCCTTTAAATCCTCTCCCATCTCAGCTGCGGTACCTTCAGTACGTGGCAAGGAGAAATATAGCTCCAGAGTGGCCACCTCCTGAGCGGGCACTTTCTTTAGACTGTGTTATACTTAGAGCCATTCCAAACTTTGATACCCAAAAAGGCTGCACTCCAGTTATCAGAATTTTTGGTCGGAATCTCCTTAGTAAGGGCGGGCTTTCAACCCAGATGATATTTTCCATGCCTAGGAAGAAGACACTTCGGAACTACCGTCAAGTAAGATTTGTACTGTAACTACTGTTCTCAGCATAATCCCACTTGATTTTTGTTACCCTACATTTTCGCATTAGTCAATACTCCTTATAAGTTATATCAACTACTTCTGTTATGAGTGTTCCTTCTTTGCAGGCAGACTGTGATGTCATCAAAATTGACATTCAGTGTTTAGTGCAAGGAGATGTTGTATTGGAGTGTGTCCACTTGGATTTGGATCCAGAGAGGGAAGTTATGATGTTCCGTATTATGTTCAACACTGCATTTATTCGTTCCAACATACTGATGCTGAATTCTGATAACTTGGACATTCTATGGGATGCAAAGGAGTGCTATCCAAAAGGCTTCCGAGCTGAGGTGACCATTATTGAGTCCTTTGTTTTAGCTTATTAGAAATAAGATTAAACGTGCCTGAGACGTTAGGTTTGTCAAGAAACTAAGTGCACTTCATTTTAGTTTTCTCTCTAAGTTACAAGTAGTGGCTGATGCTTTGGTCTGACTTGAGGGTGCTAGACTTGTACTCGTATTTGCTAGCAAATGCTTAGCAACAATCATCCTAATCAATGGTCTAGATACTTAGAATGGCAAGAAAACATTACTCCTTATTTTTTTGTATGTATACTCATATCAGTTATCCTTCCATCTGACCATAAATGAACATCCATTCAGGTATTGTTTGGGGAGTTTGAGAGCATTTCTCCTCCTAGAGCTCCAACTACAACTTTGAATGGTGAGGAAAAAGGTGGATTGCCCCATGATACTTTTTCTAGGGTTCAAGAACTTTTCAATGGAGTTGAGTGGATTGATAGCAATGATGATGCGGCCTTGTGGTTTCTTAAACAGCTCTCTGTCCTAAGTGATGCGAAAGAATTGTCAAGGTTTCAAAACAAAATGAGTTTATATTCATCACCTGCTGACTCTGAAGAAGAAAATAATGCATCTAGCACTGCTGACAGTGCTGATGAAGCATTTGACACTGTTTCCAAGGCTTCAGCAGATTCAACAAAAGCATTGATGCTGGACAGTTTTGATTCTGTCCCCTTATCATATGAGAATGATGGCCCACCTGATGCGAACTTTACTTCAGAGCCTCCTGATCAAGAGTCATTTGGACCCGTCCTGGATTCTCTTCATCAGCAATCATTAGATACAAGTAAAGGACCTCCACCTTGTTCATTCCCTGAATCATTGGCACCAAAATCCCTATTAACAGAACCATTACGTCCTACTCTTCACACTCTACCATCACCTCCAGCGCCCCCGCCACCACCACCACCACCTCCTTTTATTGGTGTTAGTAGAGGGTCTTCACCATCCCCACCACTTCCACCCCTTAGCATATCCAGTAAAGATTCTGTGAACCTCTTACATTTGACTACTACTAGAGGTCCACCACCGCCGCCGCCGCCACCACCACCACCACCACCACCACCCCTTGTTCCATCTCATTCTGTCTCTAGCAAAAGCCCACTGCCACCTCCTCCCCCACCTCCACCAACTTCTTCTACAGTGCCACCGCCGACCCCACCGACTCCTCCCTTTAAGTCTAGTCAGCAGTTCTTGCCGCCACCACCACCACCACCACCTCCACCTCCTCCGTTTTTGGGAAGTACAACTAACAAGCTACCGCCACCACCGCCTCCCCCTCCTCCTGTAAGTAACAATCTACAATCAATAGTGGCACCTCGGCCACCTCCTCCTCCACTGTCTACTTCTAGTTCTGTTTTTAGAGCACCTCCAGCTCCACCACCTCCTCCTATGAGTGGTAGCCTTAGTAATAATAATAGGGCACCACCCCCGCCTCCTCCTCCTCCACCATCCACTTCTAGTTCTGTTTTTGGAGCACCACCAGCTCCACCACCTCCTCCTATGAGTGGTAGCCTTGGTACTAATAGTAGGGCACCACCCCCACCTCCTCCTCCTCCACCGTCCATTTCTAGTTCTGGGGTTGGAGCACCCCCACCTCCACCTCCTCCTCCTATGAGTGGTAGCGTTGGTAATTATACTAGGCCACCACCCCCACCTCCACCTCCTTCAGGACCTACAAGGCCAACCCCACCTCCTCCACCACCAGCACCGACGCCGCCAAGTCGCGGTGCAACATCTGTGCCTCCACCTCCTGGAGCAAAGGGCTCTAGTGCACCACCACCGCCGCCACCATCAGTTGGAAGGGGAAAAGCGTCTTCTGGGCTGGGGATTGTTGGAAAAGGCCGTGCTACTTCTATTGCCCCAAAGAAAACTTCCTTAAAGCCCTTACACTGGGTGAAAGTTAATCGAGCAATGAAAGAGAGTTTATGGGAAGATTTTCAGAAACAAGGCAATCAACCCAGGTGCATTCTTATAGAAATTGTTCTAGACGATTAACTTTCACTGAATGAAAAAGAACACTAGCACTAAGAAAAGTCACTTTAGTCAAATGAATGGTTTTGCAGGAACATGATATTAATTGTGATGAATTAAGTGGAGTCATTGTAAAGTGTCACAGTATTTTTCATTTTATTTCACACGTGGTGCTAATTTGACTTGTGTTGGTTTTTGCTTCTGTGTATGTTTTTTCTCCTCATGGCTTTCTTTCTCTATTTTTGCCCAATTTGTTTTCTCCGTTTTGTCTTCTGATGTAACATTATGGAAGTTCTTCTCAGGGCTCCTG
The DNA here is from genome assembly GCA_036320875.1 of Cotoneaster glaucophyllus. Taxonomy (NCBI): domain Eukaryota; kingdom Viridiplantae; phylum Streptophyta; class Magnoliopsida; order Rosales; family Rosaceae; genus Cotoneaster; species Cotoneaster glaucophyllus. The sequence goes on from CM070060.1 coordinate 2,193,468, forward strand.
AAATAGATATATCAGAACTTGAAAGTCTGTTCTCAGCAGCCGCTGCTTCAGATGTGCATGGCAGTAAGACAGCTGGTCGACGTGGTTCTAACATTACCAAACCTGAGAAAGTGCAACTGGTTAGCTTTCTTTCTTTGTCCATGTAGTAGGTTATGGTCTCCTTTAGAATGTTACCGTGCTCAATGCTTTGTCATTGGCATTCATAATTATAATTTGTTTCAGTGATATATATGTACGTGATAAATTGATAAATTGATAAATTGATTCGTGATTATAATTTGTTTCAGTGATATATATTTACTTTGTAAAAGCACCAAGTTATAGGAGGATAGGGAAATGGGATCTTCTAGTTTTTCATTTGAACGCACATGTTCTGTATGCCAATTTTCAATCATATGTAAGCACTGAAGTAGTGGGAGGATGGGGTGCTGTAGGCATTTATTTGCATGCTAAAACTTGCCTAAGCAATGGGAGTTGATAACCTAAGCTAAGATCAAGTGTTACTTGTTCTTGTTTGTCGATTTGAAAAACCTAGTAAAAGATAGAGTTCTTCAAATTATGATTCCTGATTCAACAATTATAAGTTTGCAAAGCTGAAACTTGTGTAGACTTTGAGAAAAGATGAATATAATGCTTCATAGGGTCCTTATGCTTTATGGTTTCTCTAGACATAAAGATGTATGAGACTAAATTTGTTGCTTTGTCTCTCTCTTTTGTCTACTCTTGAGCAGACCAATGCTTTCAATAGAGATGTATGAGACCAAATTTGTGCAGATTTTGAGTAAACTTATGCTTTATGCTCCATGGAGATGTATGAAACTAAATTTATTGCTATGTTTCTCTCTATTTATCAGATTGACTTGCGACGAGCGTATAACTGTGAAATTATGCTTTCAAAAGTAAAGATCCCCTTGCCAGATATGATTGTAAGTTCTTCCTCCTACTCATGTACATTTCATATATATCACCAGAAAAATCTGTTTCCCTCTGGTTTTGTGGGCCTCCTTTTGCATGCCTTGGGGGAATGTGGATAGGCAAATAAACTCTCTAGATCTAGTCTTTGTTTACTGTTGAGCACATCAATGCTTTTAATGCTTTAGCATTGATGTCCTCATGTCTGGTGACATTTCTCTCATTCAGGTGTGGAAACCATTCTGTTGTTCTGATGTAATATGACATTTTAGAATTGGATTGATGATGGAATTCTGGACGTGTAACTGTAGAATCAAGCCACAATTGCTATATTGTAGATTGTAAGACAATCAATTGTCATTCGTCTTACATAACCAGAAGGCACATGTATTGTTGTTTAAACTAGTTTTGCGTATCCGATTAACAAGTGCATTGTAAAAGCGAGGCTAGAAATATCATGCTTGGATGGAATATCAACGTGCATGGTCCGTGCTTTACATTCTTTAACCAGAGTCTTTGCAGAGTCAGGCTTCACAAACACCTCCTGTGACTACGGTCACCAGTATGTCCAGCCCCACTTCGTCCTTTATTATCACCATAACAACATTAAGTAGATCTGCCAGAAACTGTATGACCTTGTATGAAAGTAGTAGGGCATTTTGTTATGCTAAATAGGCTGGATATCCTTCCTCAAATATTATGTAGCTTTTACTTGTTTTCTTTCATAACTAAAAAAGGGGCAACCCCAAGCAACAAAGCTCCCCACTTTGCGACGGTTTTGTGGGTGGTGGTGGTGGTGGATTTTTTTTTGTGGGGGGGGGGGGGGAACATCTATCAACGCAGCCTTACCCTTGCTTTGCAAAGAGGCTGTTTCCACGGCTACTAGATGCTATTTGTTTATTGGAGTATGGTGCTGAAACTAGATATGTGTGCTTCCAGAATGCAGTTCTAGCTCTGGATTCTTCTGTTCTTGACATTGATCAGGTTGAGAATCTCATTAAATTTTGTCCTACCAAAGAAGAAATGGAAACTTTGAAGGTAAGTCACACTTCCTTTCCACTCTTCTTCACAAAAATGCATGCTTCTACATGTTGGTCACGTGCTTGCCTTTTTGATAGATCTTACTGTTATTCTTGCTCCATGTAACTCGATCCTTATCATGCTTTGTTCATATATTAAATGAACTAATAATTTTTCCTTTCTCTTAAAAGTATGCAGTAACTTGGTATTCTGGATAATGGGCTCCGGTGTCTTTCATTTTCTGTGATTTTTTAGATTGGGGACCTGCTGTAGGATATTTTTTAGAGTTTATTTTGAGGGTTGAATCATTTCGTTTGTGGACGTCTAGTTCACTAAGTTTCGTATCACTATTTTATCTGTTAAATAGAATTTTCTTTTCTCAGAAAAAATAATAATAGAAATTAAAAAGAAAAAAAGAAAAAAAAAGGATTGCAGTGTCATGGCTGATAGTTTTTTCTTCTTGCTGTCCTAATTAGTAATGCATATAAGATTAATTGGTTAAATTTTGTTTCTAAGAAGAATAAAGAGTTATGCCCAAATTATATACTTTTTGTTTTTCCAGAGGTTTGTCTAGTTTAGAGGGTTAATTCTTTAAGAGTGCTGATTTTGCTTTTTTTGACTCCCAGAACTATGCAGGCGACAAGGAAATGCTAGGGAAGTGTGAACAGGTTCTTTCTCATGCCGTCATCTTAGATGTATGTGTGCTCTCTTGGATTTCCTACTAACAGTGTGTTTATCTTCAGTTTTTCGTAGAGCTAATGAAGGTTCCACGAGTAGAATCCAAGTTGCGAGTATTTGCTTTCAAAATTACCTTCTCTAGTCAGGTAAGTTCTAGCTTGTTTTCTTTATTTGATTTTTCGTGGTACAAGCTTAACAGCATTTTGGTGCTTGAATTTGATCAGGTGAATGATTTAAGATCTAATCTGAATACAATCAATGGTGCTGCTAACGAGGTATCACGATAATTAATGGTTATTAAACTAGTGTATATGAGCATATTTTTACGCTCATCTAAAGCCACTTGTATGTACAGGTGAAGGAATCTGTGAAATTGCGACAGATAATGCAGACAATCCTTACTTTGGGAAATGCCTTGAATCAAGGCACTGCTCGAGGTACCACTGTCTAATGCTTGTTTTATTTCTTCTTATGATTTATTTTGCCGTTTTATTTCTTGGTATTAATATTATTACCATTATGTTTTTAAGCCTACAATTTGTTTTTTATTTTGCAGGATCTGCTGTAGGATTCAAATTGGACAGCCTTCTTAAATTGTCTGATACCCGTGCAAGAAACAATAAAATGACTTTAATGCATTATTTGTGTAAGGTACAATATTTGAAATTTAAACCCTACTCAAACTAAAAAGAAAAAGAAAGGACAATAATGCTAGGACTGACTGTTACTTCTTTTATGAGATCCTCACATATAAATAAAAGGGTGTTATATAGATAGATACTAAAATATCATCTGAACTCTTTTGTGGTCTTTCCTTAAACATCAACTCGTGTCAGTGTTATTTATTGTTTCTTAAGTTTGTTCCATCTACAACATTCTCAGAGTTGTTGATGTTAATATCCATCTGCACAAATGTCTTGCTTTATCTTTCACATTCTGTAGTTGGTGTTAGTTTTAGGATATTTTGTAGTCTTAATAAACTTTTTTCTCCATTAGCTCCTTGCTGAGAAAATGCCAGAGTTGCTGGATTTTGATAAAGATCTGATTCATTTAGAAGCTGCTTCTAAGGTAAGCTGATTATGTTGCTAGAATTGGTTCTTTCTGATGTTACTGTAACTTCTGTTCGTAACCAATTCAGAGCTCATTCAATTTGATCATAACGTCAAATAACCAGATTCAATTGAAAGCTTTGGCTGAAGAAATGCAAGCTGTGAGTAAAGGTCTGGAAAAGGTTGAGCAAGAACTTGCTGCTTCAGAAAACGATGGAGCAGTCTCTGCTGGTTTCCAAAAAGTGAGAAATACTGATGATATTTGGTTCCTTAACTAAACGATATATACTACTTTCCACTTATAAGGATAACATTAATTAATTAATTGCAGTTTGCAATTTCCTCTTGAAAACTAGTCACACTTCTTAAATGTTTCAGTTATATCATATTTTTGTGTTTGAAACTTTGAAGTGAAAAAAGAATGTCGTGAGACAAAATGTTTCACAATCTACAAAAGATGTTCTGTTGGTAGATGTTATAATCTGAGCACACAGTAGTGATGTAGAGGTCCTAACTAGTTTGGGCCCGAGCATTATCCTTATGCGTAGGAGGGATCTTGTTGATTTTCCTTTAAGACCTCTTTCTGGTGCTTGAAAATGCATGTTCTATGAAGTACTATTAGCAAACATAATGAATTTCTTTATGCCCATGCTTTTTCATTCACGCCTGCTTCTTTGAAGAGATATTTTTTAATTAGTATATTTTGCAGATAAAGAAACATGGGTGATGATTAAGATGTGGTTCTGCATTTACATAAAAAAAAAACTTCCTCCTCTGCAGGTGCTGAAGAATTTTCTTGATACTGCTGAAGCTGACGTAAGGTCGTTAATCTCCTTGTACTCTGAAGTGGTGAGTGCAGTGCTTATCACAGTTTTTATCTTCTTGGTAGATATCTTTGTAGTTTGTACTGTGTAGCTTACAGGTCTAATGGCTTAATTCTTCTTCTTGCAGGGAAGAAATGCAGATTCTTTGTCTCAATACTTCGGGGAGGATCCAGCTCGGTGTCCTTTTGAACAAGGTCTGCTACTTTCTTTACCTCATGAATACATCAGTCTCCATTTTGTCAGAGGAGGCCATGTGTTCAAATCTTATGGACAACGATTTTTGAATGAAAGAATTAGAAATAAAAACTTATGTGCATTCTTGAATCTTGAATCGTGGACGAAGAGGTCATTATTGGCCCACCTCAACTTATGGGAATTCGTCTCACTTTTCTTAACCTATTATTTGGAAAAGCTGAAAGCCCGTTGAGACCAGAGTGACTAGGGATCAAGTTATTGAAAACCCCCCTCTTCTTTTATTTTTTTATTTTTTTTATCTATAGTAATTTGACATGTCCAACCTATTAAAGACTTATCTTCCATTTGTATGAACCTAGTCTTTTTGCAGTCATAGTTTACAAAATAATTAGATAATTATAGAAGGCTAGAAAATGAGTTTGGTACAACGAGAAACTGTATTCGTTTGCTTCCATGTGTTTTATTTCTCTAGATGGAATATAAATGCCAATTATGTGTGAGGTAGCTATGAGACGGTAATGAAAGAGTGAGACCAAAGTTGAAAAAGTTTCCCATTTGTATGATTGGAGTCTTCACAGACTAATTTAGTTACTTCACATCTTATTTTTATGTTTCTTGGTTTCAGCTAGCTTTTCAATTATTTTCTTGCTCCCAATTTTACTGCTATGATTCTGTCACTTATTCTCTTAACATCTAGAAACTGTTCTCTTGAATCTTTATCTACGATTATCCGTACTTCATATGTTTTTGTCCTCTCAGATATCAAAGCCTAACCTTCATAGTGGGCCGAAAATTTTGAGTGATGCCCATAAATTGGAATCAAACTCACATGCTGGGCCGGTAAATTCTAATGGGGGGAGTTCAATTGTTGAGTGTAATATACGGGTCTCATGAGTTTGATTTCTATATATGCGAATCAAACTCACATAAACCATGTGGAAGACCTTATAAGTATTTCAATTTCCGTAAACTTTTGTTCCACCTCTTTAGTTTTTCTTTTCCGAGTACAAACTTAAATATTCAAGGCGAAGCAAATTACAGATATACTGGTTATAATTCTTTTTTTATTTTTATTGTTGATTTATGTTTTAACTATTTAATTTTCATGTAGAATCAAATAACATTTTGATGTTTTGTATATAACGTTTCTTGGCCTTCCAGTGACACAGGTCTTGTTCGTTTTTGTCAAGATGTTCAAAAAGTCACGAGAAGAAAATGAAAGACTTGCTGAGGCCGAAAAAAAGAAGCTTGAAAGGGAAGCCATTAAAGACCGGACAGTAACCAATTCATCTGCAAGGAAAGATGATGTTAAATAGAGCACCATGAAATCTACATCATGCAGTTGATGTTTTGGTGGGTCATTTGTTGCCAGAAACTGGTGGTCGATTTAAGAATCATTTTCTACTTCACGCCCTAATTCGACCAAGTTAACGCCAATTACCCCTGCTTCGAACTCAAAACCTTATGCCCGCAATTCTTTTTGAGGCAGGTTTTACTTTCTCAGAAGCTGCCGTACAGGTCAAGATCTGTCTACCCTTAAGCTCTGTTTTTGAAGAAACCGGAAGCTCGACAGCAACTTGACATTTTCTTGTTCAGGTACATCCTCTTCAGAGGGATAAATTATGCGTATGGTTAAATACAACTTGCTCGATTGTATTCGAGCTGTAAATATTATAACTAGATATGCAAGCACTGTAATCTTTTCGTCACTAATGTCGAAATGTTTTGTACCATCTCATCGAAAAGGGTTACGTTTTGTGAATATTTCTTTTTGGCTTGTGACCTTTGTATGTTAGATGATATTTGATGAATTATCCATCAAACATCTTTACTTGAGTTACCTGAGCAAAAGCTACTGAGCTATTTCATATCTTAGGTTTGATCACTTGGGCAACATGTTTTGGTTTGAACTCTACTCAAGAATTATTGAAGACCATACGATATATTAACACTAAGAGGTGTATAGGGCACTTGGAGTTGGACTATACAATGACCCAACTATAGTAGAGTTTGGTCTCTAGTTTTGAACTCATCATCGACGTGAATCAAACTTACCCACCATGTAATTCAACGACCCCAAGATCAACATTTTCTCCGTTGAACTCTCTATTCGATAGGAAGAATTGGAATTTCGGATCTAAGATGCATTTTTTCAACGATATATATTTACACTAAAGAGGTTGGGGATCATAGTAAGCCACACAACAGATTTGATATAATAATTTGGTTTGAACTCTTCATCAACTAGAATCGAACTTAATATCTTTCATTTACAAGTGTCGAGGAATACCTCGATCTTATCATTAAGCTGAAACAAAGGTAGATCTGTCATGTGGTGTTGACCGTGACTGTAATTCCTAGTAGGTGGCTTTTAGCTGTGTCCTACACTCTGTTAAAGAAAGACAGTAGCTGTTATCCTCGACCAGTTCCCGGTTGAATTGGGCTGCCTTCTCGTTCTTTTTACGTGTAAAAAGATTCTACGTATAATAAATTACCTTGAATCATCCAATCAAATGCAAATATGTTGAGAACACAGACGTTATACAATTCTTGAGTAGCGTTTGATTACACGTCAGGAAACGATATTTGTACACCCTTTTTCACCTCCTGCACAAACCTCTCTTTTCTGAGCCATTCGATTGAAACAAATCAAAGGAAATTAAGGGCCATGATTAAGAGGGGTGTGCAACCCAATTCTCAGTTTCTCATGGTTGTCCCACAGCAGAAAGAGAGTGGCTTCCTTGCTCCATTGCTTCTTTCTTTTTAGCCTTCTCCTTCTCAAGCAAGTAAATCTTCTCCGATTCCGGTATGGCCAACATGATTGTGTGCAGCTTCAGATTCATTTCTTCAACCTTCTCCATGAGCCTGTCATTTGTAAACATTCCCAGAATTACGCTCTGGATCGTTTCCCAGCTTTCTATCACCGGTAAAGCGATGATTGCAACTGAACCGATTGTGCCCCATGCTATTGCAATGACCGCCCAGAATGTGAAGTACCCTATACTGAAATCACCTGCATTGCATTCACACACCAAACATGAGATAAGCAACAAGAAAGGTTCATCTTCCTACCGACGTTTAAGTTCGCTAAGTTGCTGGATTTACCTGCTGGAAGAGAGAGAAGAGGCCACAGTAAAACGATCACAACAGTAAAGCCAACACCCCATTTCACTATCCATGCCTTTGCTCTCAGTAATTTTTCTTCCTTGTACTCTTCTGCCGGAAGATCACTCGTTGCCTTCTCAACCACGGTGATCTTCTTAGTGGTACCCCAGTCGTAGTTTTGTGGTGACAAGAAGCTGCAGATAGCATGTATGGCTCCACCACTAAGTATTGAGACGAGGTTTCCTGCAAGCATTGGTGCATTTCGACCTGTTGTGTCCAGATTTATGCGGCCATACTCAATTTTCGTGACTGATAGCCATGTGATGATCCCAAGAACACAGCCAACAGTTGCTCCTAGGATTGCACCTATCGCATTTGCCTTTCTCCATAGAAGCATAAATGCAATGGGAATAACTGCTGAACCGATGAGCACTCCCATTGCCAGATACATCCAACCCAATGAAACTCCAGCTTTATTTAGTATCACTGCTAGCAGCCCCATAAAACAACCGAAAGCAAGGATCACACCCCTTGATACCTTGAGGATTTTCTTTCCATCTGCGTTTGGATCTACGTACGTGCGGTAGATATCATACGTGCATAATGAAGATACTGCTATAAGCTCTGATGAACCAGCAGAAGTCACTGCCCTGCTCAATATATAACAAAGTTGAATGATCGAAAAAGCACGTTAAATGTTGTTTTGCACCAAAACATATAGGCTAGAACTTACATGAAAAGCATGGTAAGAAGAAGAACAGATCCTCCTTTTCCCATCAAAGCTATAGCGGTGGCAGGAGGAACAAGTCCCCGACTTGCTTCACTTTCGGTTAATGGTAGATCAAGGGCCAGTGCTCCCAGTCCCAATGATGTCGCCAAAGAAAATGGGACTGCAAACCAGACAAGCCCCCCTAACAAGTAGCCCTTATGAGTTGACGAAGGCCGTGCAGCTATGGCGCTTACCCAGTATCCCTGAAGTTTTCAATGTTAATTTGTCAAATGTGACAAAGTTCTGAATTGAAACATATAAAAGATGTCCGCTAATAAGTTGCAATTCGAGTCTGTTGATCATCTTACATTATCAACAAAAACAGTGCCAAAGTTTCCGACGATGTTGATAATCCCAAAGACTAGTCCTCCAGAGCTCAACATTGTTAGGTACGACCCTTTGTAATTCCCACTCGCAGGACCACAAGATTGGCCGTGATGAGAAAGTGGCTCCTGACAAATCCTTGATTTACTTGCTACCTCTACAAGGCGGTTGTACACGATGCTAGGGCTACCAAGCTCACTGCTTGCCGTATACACAAGGTATACAAATATGACTAGTACCACATGAACTGAAACCAAATACGCGAAGAACAAAACGTATCTCAGGCTGTCATGAAAAGACGAAAACATAATAAATAGCATCAAGGGAAAATGTGAAAGAAGTTCAAGTGACTACCTATAACAGAATGTATGTAGCTTGCCAAGAACGTCGCTTTTAGTCCTCCAGCTAATGTGTAGACGATTACTCCAAGAGGGATAAGGAAGCTAGCAGCATAGATGTTTACTCCTGTAAGTGCATTTACGACAGCAGAACCTCCGAGCAGCAGCATTGCAGTTACAATAATATTTGTCAAAAAGCAGAAACTGAGGAAGACAATGTGTGCCGCTGTGCCCCAGCTGAAGAAGAGGAACATTATTCTATTCAGTAGTAAACTATGAACTTTAGGAAACCAATCCTAGTAAAGGATAGAACTCAATGAATCATATATTTTAGTTTATCGAACTATACACATACCGAGCTTTCACGATTTCACACACAGTGTGAGCATGAGGAGCCTTTCTCTTGATCTCTATGGCTATTATACCAAACAAGAGTACCTATGTTTAGAAACATTAAATTGTTAATCTGGCATGCCTTAGTTTTCCCAGATATAATTAGACTGAAAGTACTGTAGCAATTGACAGAAAGGAAACAGCTTCGACATGCCTGAACAGTAGCGCCGCTAGCATACCAGAAAGGTCCACTTACTCCATACTCCCAAGCAACATTTGAACTTTGCAAGATTGTAGCAGCCCAAGTCCACTGCAAAAGTTTTCGCAAAAGGAAGAGCAACGATTCCATCAAAATTACCTCAGTAAATACAGAATTTTCCCCGAAGAATTTGTGAACGGTTGCATCTGATTCTAGTTAAGGACTATAGTGTACCTGGGATACAATCACACTGGCAATGAGTCCTGTTTTAACACTTCTTCCTGCAGTGTTGAACCATTCAGATGTGTGCTTGGAACCAACATATCGCTTCTCCAGCCATACCTGACCGGAAGATAAACATACAATCAGCAACTGTTAATGCAAACAATTATATGAATCAATAGACTGCAGGGTTACTAAATGGCATTAGACAAGTAATTAACCGTCTAGTTATCTAGTTCCTTACAAAATACAAATATATAACGCTTTCTCATTCTTCCCCTTGAACAGAACCACAATAAACTAGTGTCAGCATTGGAGCAACACATCTGGAAATATATCAAGCATTTACTTGCAATCTGGAACTGTGATAACAAATATAGATCACGGGTACTTTCATCGACTTTCAAATTCTTTCAACCGCCTTTGTACATCTCTTCAGATAGCAGTCATTGCCAATTTGCCAAATTTATAAGAAAATAAGAAAGGTAAAAGTTAACACCAGAAATGCAAATATTCCTGCTCTAATTAAGCTCATATTTGGGGTGCTTCAAAACGGGATTACTAGATTAATCTGAGAACTGTGCAGTATAGCAGCTAATCCCTCTAAAAGATCGAGAAATATTGTAGTGTGAGCCCAAACGAGCGCTTACCATAGTAAACAAATTTAGATGCGACAACTAATTACAGTAATTAATTAGAGTAAATGGATTAAACAGAAAAAAGGAAAGGGTAACCAATGAAAAATTTATACTCATCCAAAAAAGATGAGAATAATAAGGTAAAGAAAACAAACCAAGAAAGATGTGAAGACAGCAAAGAAGGCTCCAAAGCCAAGAATAACAGAATACCCTACGCCTTGATTAAGCACTGGTTTGCCTCCAAAGAAGCTGCTTTGCCTCACACAGCCACCTCCGTCTCTGGCCACGTGATAGTACTTGCTCGAAAACTCGAAAGGCGGACACTGTGACCAAGAGCTAGCCATGAAGATGGTCAGAAGGCCGGTGGTGGCGTACCAGGGATGCAGGAAATTAGTCCTCCTCCCACTCCAGACTCCAGCTACTACTTAATCACTTGTTTGGTTGCTGCCCGTTTATCCTTTGTTCGTCATCAAAGACAAAACCTACGGACTAGAAACTAACAAACAACGGATATGTAGAGAGGCTGAGATATTGCTTTCTTCTTGTCCTGAGTTCTAAGCAATGCAAGTGTGTGTGAAGTGTGAGTCAAACAAGGAAGCTGTCTGTCCAATGGCGTTATAGTTTTTCCCAATCACAATTCACAACTGTTCCAAGTCTTTGTTTGGATATCATTGAGTAGATGTAATTTGTCCTGGAGCATGAGGAGATTCATGTAATTTTGTTAATGTTGATAGGATAGCTAGACAAGTTAACAAGCATGAAATGCTATAGAAAGAATCAAATAATTATTATTTTTTAAGTTTCATTGAATATTGAAAGAATCATCGTTCGACCAATGATTGCTTATTCCGTTGACTTTGGATCTCCTAACTCGGTAATATTCATTGGTAAAACTACCAAAACCCATGGTAACTTTTAGGAAAGAAAGTTTTATATGTTGTAACGTGTGAATGCCATGTAAATGTGAGCAACTAAGTATGAACATTTTTTTACAAAATTTTCAAAAAAAGTGGCTTTGTAGGTTTGCTAGATTGAAAGGCACAAGCAACCAAGTATGACCAAGAAAGAACGAAAACCTCTATATAAAGAGGTATATTTGTATCGAGCACAACACAAAATAAAGAAATTCATGTAAGTTATGCCAAGCCTAGAAAGATAGAGAGAGAAATTGTCACCCCGGCCTGAGCCCCCACCACATCCCGGGCTCGACTTCGCCGTAGCATGATATTATCCACTTTGGCCCCCGACCAAGCCCTCACGGTTTTGTTTCTAGGAACTCACGCGTGCAAAACTTCCCAGTGGGTCACTCATCATGGGATTGCTCCCTCGAGAACTCGCTTAACTTCGGAGTTCCGATGGAATCCGAAGTCAGTGAGCTCCCAAAAGGCCTCGTGCTAGGTAAAGATGAGAATATACATTTAAGGCTTACAGGATCCACACCTTTGGGCGATGTGGGACCTTACAAAAATAGTGACATATATCTTTGTACTCTTATTAATTCAAATAATAGGATAAACAACTACTGTTCCCCCGAGGATGTAGGCATACTTGCCGAACCTCGTAAATATTGTGTTTTATTTACTTTATATTTCACTGCACACACATTGTTGATTTCGCAACATTATACTCCAAGCTTGAATGACTAGCGAAGGAAAGTAGCTGGTATAAGGTCAGTGAAACACAGTCGAGCTTCCTCTATTTTGGAGTTGAAGCTTGACGAGCTGAGGAAGGAGCTCTCGTCAGATCATGGAGGAATATTTCAGCATTCTGGTCTGCCTACTCAACAAATCAGCATGATAAGTGCCCAGAAGCCAAATTCAATGGAACTGGTTAGTTTTGTCAACACTACTCTTCCATTCAAGATAACAAAAATTTTCAGCTTCATTACATTAACGCTTCAGCTTCTTAGTGGGAGCTTGTTCCTGACGTAGTTGTCTGTCAAAGAAATGTATTCATATTCCTATGTTGCTATTTCAAATTTTGTGCAATATCTATGTCTAATTTGAAAAATCTAGAAAGGGACGTGGGGGATCTCTTGTAACAATTAAAGGAGATCTTCTGTTCGATGAAAACTTGTACTGCGGGCCTGAACAAGAGCGCTGAACAACTCAGTGCAGTGTATTATATGCTATAACTCTTATGTTGTTGCTATGCAAACAAGGGTAGGTGTCAGCCTGAATTTATGCATAAAACATAATTTCTTTGCGGTGGGAGAATATATTTGGAAAAGTGAAGACGGAGAAATACTGAAGTAGAATCCTTGAACAAGCGACAATGTATGCAGATTCGGGCGCAGCCTGATGAGGTTAAAGAAGAAGAAGAAGAAACTGAAACTAGAGCCTTAGAAAGGCTAAAGAGCAAAACGCACCTTATCCTTGTTGAGAGTATACTATGTAGATGGAAGTAATACGTAGCGATGAAGAATCATGATACGATCAGTTCTAACTAACTTTGTTGCCCACGACATAGACACTATCTGGGTAAGGAGCTCATTTGAGTGCATAATATGTAGATGGAAATAGGGATGGAAAAATATATTTTTGTAGAAAGTTTAAACTGGATGATTTCATTGATAGGTGTATAGTAAATATATACTAGTCATTGACCTGAAGCACAAGTAACATTTCTTTTTGATACAAGAATTATAAATACAAAATCAGGAAATTTAAACACAAAATAATTCCTAAAGGGAAACATCCCCTCAAACTTGGCGGTCTCGGAAAGACAGGTCTCGGAACTGAGAAGATAGAAGCGAGCCTTAGAGAGACCTTTGGTAAGGACATCAGCGGGTTGATGATATAAATTGGACCTTGTGAGGCCCAACTGAACACGCTCATGAACAAAATGATAATCTAACTCAATATGTTTAATGCGAGCATGAAAAATTGGATTGACAGCCATAGAAGTAGTGCTTAAGTTATCACAAAAGAGAAGAATAGGTCTAGGAGCCGGACTATGCAGTTCGCGAAGAACACAAGCCAACCAAATTGATTCAGAAGAGAATGCTTTGAATGATATGTTTATTCTTCTCAGGAAGAGGTATAATATACAATCTTAATCCTAACCAAATAGGGAAGAATAATTACAGGAAATTACAAATAGATTTCTCCCAGATTACTCGAGATTCATCATAAACTAGGAAATCCTAAATTACAGGAAACTATACAAGTCAACACTCCCCCTCAAGTTGGTGCATATATGTTACACATGCCCAACTTGTCTAGAAACTTAGAGAACTTTTCACTAGAAACTGCTTTGGTGAGAATGTTAGCTATTTGATCTTCTGTTCTGATTGGAGGCACTTTAATTATTTTACCTTCTAGCTTTTATTTAATAAAGAACCTGTCGACCTCTACATGTTTAGTTCTATCATGTTGCACCGGACAATGAGCAATACCGCGAGCAGCCTTATTATCACAAAACAACTTCTCGGTTGACTATGTTTGACACCCAAATCTTGTAATAGTAGTTTAAGCCATAAAATCTCACAAATACCAAGGGCCATACTTTTGTATTCCGCTTCTACACTCGACCTTGCTACCACTCCCTACTTCTTGCTTCTCTAAGTAACTAGATTTCCACCAATAAAGGTGAAGTAACCTGATGTTGAGCGCCTATCATCACTCGAACCGGCCCAGTCAGCATCCGTATAACCTTCGATACTAAAATGACCATTCTTCTTAAATAAAATCCCTTTCCCCGGACTTCCTTTCAAATAACTCAATATTCTCATAATTGCATTCATGTGTTGTTATCTTGGATCATGCATGTATTGACTAACGACACTCAAGGCATGAGCAAGGTTTGGTCTAGTATGTGCCAAATACATTAATCTTCCCACTAACTCTTGATGCCTCCCCTTATCAACCGGTACTTGGTTTAGATCAATGCTCAACTTCATTCCTTCTACTAATGGAGTAGTCACGGGTTTGCATGCTGACATTCCAGTTTCTTTTAATAGGTCAAGAATATACTTTCTCTGTGACAGGACGATTCCTGACTTGCTCCTTGATACCTCAATCCCGAGAAAATATTTCAGAGACCCAAGATCCTTCATCTCGAATTCTGTACTTAAATATTTATGCAAGGCTGCATGCTCATCCGGATCATTACTGGTAACTACCATGTCATCCACATTTACAATGAGTGTTGTATGCTTTCCATTCCGACGTTTCAAGAATAGCGTGTGATCACAGTTACTTTGCTTATATCCAAATGCTCTCACAGACTTGGTAAATCCACCGAACCATGCTATTGGGGACTGCTTCAACCCATACAATGATTTTCGAAGCCTGCACACCTTTTGTCTATGCATATCTAGAACGTTATTCCCTGGTGGGAGTTCCATGTAAATCTCTTATGTTAAATCTCCATGCAAGAAGGCATTCTTTACATCAAACTGCTGTAACGACCAATTAAGATTTGCAGCCAAGGACAACAAAACACGAACTGTATTGATCTTGGCCACAAGGGCAAATGTATCTATATAGTCAATTCCATATTTTTGAGTGTATCCTTTTGCTACTAGTATTGCCTTGAAGCGATCCACCGTTCCATCAGTTTTGTACTTCACCTTATAGACCCATTTGTATCCCACAGGTTTACCTAGTTTTGCATTTAGGGTTGGCTTCATAAGTAAGTTTAGGAATACCTCGGTTGACGCGATCAGGCAGACGACGTCGTGATGGCGCATCCGGGATCGAAGACGATTGATTATGGTTATTGGGACTCAAGATCGACTGTGAGGTAGTTGGCGACACAGGATTGTCCGGTGGTGAGGAAACTGGTAGTGAGCTATCAGGCAGTGAGTTATCTGGCGATGTCCCTTTCAAGATTTTCAACATTGTTTTCATGTGAATGATCACCACTTGTCTCCAAGAAATTACCACTTAGTTCCAATTCATTCACATCATTGTTTTCGTGTGAATGATCACCACTTATTTCCAAGACATCACCACTTAAATCCAAATCATTCACATTATCTATATTTGGAATGGTATAATCAAGAGTTTGAACTTCTATCTGATTCTCCCCTGAAGTGAAGACTCGGGATTGGAAAAGTACATATCATTCTCATGTAACGCAACATCCACAGTGGCAAACGATTTTTTCGTCGGAGGATGATAACAACGATACCCCTTTTGATTTAAGGCATACCCCACAAACACACGCTGTAAGGCCCGAGGTTCAAGCTTACTTCTCTGTTGTTTATGAAGATGAACGAAGGCCACACAGCCAAACACGTGAGGTGGAAGGTTAAGAACTGTAGAAGCATCAACATATGAAGAGAGAGTCTGGAGCGGTGTTTGAAAGTCGACAGATTGAGATGGAACATGATTCATGAGGTACGCAACTAAGGTAAGAGCTTCCCCCCAAAGGATAACAGGAGACGCTCATTGAGCAAAGAAGCATGAACAACCTCTAGAAGCTGATGATTTTTGTGTTCTGCAAACACCATTTTATTATGGAGTATATGGACATGTAGTTTGATGAACAATACCATGATGATCAAGAAAGGCACGAAGTTCAAAGTTTGCATATTCGCCGCCATTGTCACTCCTAATAACCTGTATTTGTGAGTTATATTGTACTTGTACCATTTTGTAAAACTGCTGAAACAAAGAAGTAACTTCACTTTTGGACTTCATCAAACAAACTTAAGTCATACGTGTGCAGTCATCAATAAAAGTAACAAACTAATGGGCACCACCAAGTGTAGCAGTTTTAGATGGTCCCCAAACATCAAAATGAATTATCATAAATGGGATATAACTTTGATTCAAACTAGGCGGAAACGAAGTACGATGACTTTTAGCCATTTCACAAACACCACATTTAAAGTTAGAAATATCATGCTTAACAAATAGGCTAGGAAACAATCTCGCAAATAGTCGGACGAAGCATGTCCAAGTCGACGATGCCACAACCAAATCTTCGAAGCTTTATTCCTATCCCCCTGATGTCCTTCCACTACAAGAGCTTGAGTCAACAGTCGGGAACTGTTCGATGTCAACTCCAAGTAGTAGAGGTTTCCCTTCCTTATACCAGAACCAATCGTCTTGCGAGTCCGAATGTCCTTAAAAACACAAAAAGAAGGCCAAAAAATCACAAAACAATTTAGGGCGACAGTTATTTGAGCAACATATAATAAATTATAGTCAAGAGAAGGCACAACGAGTACAGAATCAAGATTCAAGGTATCAGAAAGTGAGACATCGCCTTCCCCGGTAATGGGGGCAACATTACCATTGGTAACACTCACAACAGTTTTGGGGGATGGTTTTAGGGTTTGTACCTGTCTAGAATCACAAGTCATATGTTCAGTAGCACCAGAATCAATTATCCATGTATTATTCGTAATAGATGCAGAAACCTTTAGGGTGCGTTTGTTGCACCGGACTAATTCGGACTGGACTAGCTTTAGGGACTAAGCTGGATTAGCTTAGACTAGACTAAACTGGACTGATTTAGTGAAGCGTTTGGTAGAGTGCCGGACTAAAAAAAAGAATAGTTAACAACTATAATTTTATATCATTAAATACACATTTAATAATATTTTATTATTAACTCAATAATATTTTATTTTTTATTCAAGCTTTTTCTTTGTGTTTGTGTCTGGAACTCTCCTCCATCTGGACTTTCTCCCTAGGAGTTCATTCTTTTCTTCCTCGTTAGTGCCTTCACCCAACACTCATTTTTTCCTGCAAAACAATATCCTTCAAAGTGATTTTTCCTGCAAAATGGTCCCTATAGCTACTATTTCCTCCGTCTCTCCATTTTTCTTTGTACCAAAGCTACTCTCTCCCTTTCTCTATCCATTTCTCGGGAATTTTCTGGGGAAATAATTTTTTTTTTTGGAATTTTCTGGGAATTATTAGGAATAAGGAAGAATTTTTATATGGGGATTGTTGTTGTTTTTGTTTTGAAATTTTTTTTTTCAAATTTTGGTGTTGAGATTTAGGCAGTAGGTGGGCTGGGTTTCAAATCTGGGAAAGAGAGAAGCAGATAGATGGGCAAGGGAGAGAGAAGCAGATGAAGCAAAGCAAGGGAGAGAAGCGGACGAAGAGAAGCAGATGGAGTGAAGCAGCGAAGGTCTTAGCAATCCGATGCCTTTCGATGGGGCCCGCTAAGACCGTCTAGCGATGTCCTTTGTCGAGGCGAGTCCCGGCTAGTCTCACTAAAGGTTGTCCTGCTGGGTAACAAACACGGTATTGCTCTAAGTTTTAGTCCAGTCCAGTCCAGTCCCACTTAGTGAGCGCAAACAAACGCCCCCTTAAAGCCTTACCATTGTTAAGTGTATGTTCAGAAGGTACCTTAGTTTCAACAATGAATGCACGTTACTTATTACACTGGGGATCACGAGTCTTGTCCTAAGTAACAGGATAACCAATAAGTTTGAAACAACAATCTTTTGAATGCCCTTTCAAACTACAGTGAGAGCACTTGTTGGGTGGACGGTAGAACAAACCAAGAGTCGGAATATCTTCCTTTGGTTGAATCTCATCGCAGGCCATTAAATTGTAGCGTAAAGAAAGGTGAATGGCGTGGCTTCAAGTGAAAGATGGGACAACCTTCCACGTTGCAAAAGAAAAAAAACTTTGCCAGAAACTTGGAGAAAGTCTCGAATACAAACCATGGGCGGTGGGCCTAAAAAAACTCAAAGCTCAAAATAAAAAACCAATCGTTACTTTTTGTTTTCTATCTTTTTCTATTTCTTTTTTTCCTTTTTTTTCCTTCCTCCTGGGGGCTTTCAAAACAAGCGCAAGTGCAGATGAAAAGCAGTAGTGGGTTCAACTTCAATTTCAGATTGCAGCGGTAGATGCGGATTTAGATCAAGATGGTGACTTGGGTCAAATTGATTTCAGTCAGGTTGGTTTGTGCAACAATGATTTAAGGCGAGCTGCTCCCGTCGATTCAGTAGTAGAAGCAGCGGATCGACAACTAGGTTGGTGTTGGTATTGCAGTAGAGGTGATTTAATGTCGGTTCGTGAGCTACGGGGCATGCGAGCCTCAATCTAGGCGTGATGCAACAGTGGATCGTGATGGATACGAGATCGGCGCGGTGGACTCGGGTCAGCAAAGACGACGTCGCTCGCTGGTCGGACGGCCCAGCATAACTGGTGCGCGACTAGGAGTTCTGTTCTGCTCACAGTGCGCATCTTCTTGTTTTTTTTTTTCCTTAACCTAGGCTCTGGTGCCAAGAAGAGAATGCTTTGAATGATATGTTTATTCTTCTCAGGAAGAGGTATAATATACAATCTTAATCCTAACCAAATAGGGAAGAATAATTACAGGAAATTACAAAGAGATTTCTCCCAGATTACACGAGATTCATCCTAAACTAGGAAATCCTAAATTATAGGAAGTCAACAGATTCCACACAAGCATGAGCAAGAGCCTTGTATTCTGATTCCGCACTCAAACGAGAAACTGTTGTTGTTTCGACGAGCTCCAAGTTATAAGATTAGAACCATGAAAAATTAAGTACCCAGATGTAGAACGACGTGTATCAAGACATCCAGCCCAATCAGCATTAGAGAACCACCGTGAAAGACCAGAGGAAGGCCGAAACTGAATCCCAAGTTCAAGAATGCCCTTAATATAATGATGAATACGCTTAGCAGCAACGACATGTAATGCACAAGGATTAGCCATGAATTAACCGCAAAATCAGCATCAGAGCGTGTCTAAGGGAGATACTGATGGGAACTAACCAGTTGACAAAACTCTTAGGGAGTTACCCTGATTGGAAAGCTGGGCACAGCTAGCAATACGTGTGGAGCTCGGATTGCAATCAACGATGTTTGTCCACTTGAGAATATCAACGACATATTTGGTCTTAGATAAATGAAGGCCATAAGAAGCATGTGGGAGCACCTCAAGGCCAAGAAAATAGTGGTGGAGCGGCCCAAGATCCTTTATATCAAATGCCTTGGCCAACAAAGCAATAAACCGAGTAAGAGGATCCTTATTATCACCAGTCAAAACTATATCATCAACATAAATATCAAGGTACATGTAGATCGATGAAAAATGAACAAGGAAGGATCAACTTGACTCTGAACAAACCCTTGACGAAAAACAAAGGAATTGAATTGTTGAAACCAGGCGCTTGCATGAGACCATAAATAGCTTTGTGAAGTTTGCAGACATGGTGTGGCCTTTTTGGATTAACAAAACCTGGTGGCTGCACCATATAGACATCCTCAAGCAGAAAGCCTTGCATAAAGGCATTTTTGACATCCAATTGACGAAGGGGACCAACCATGAGTGACAACTAGGCTAAGAACTATACAGATTGTAGCAGGTTTCTAAAGGTCTCATCATAGTCGAACCCACTGCTGCTGATGAAAGCCCTTGACCACTAGACAGGCTTTGTACTGTTCAATGGAATCATCGACAAGGCGTTTGATCTCGAAGACTCATTTACAACCAACAACATTTTGATGAGGAGAAGGTGACACAAGTGTCCAAGTCTGATTTTTAAGTAAGGCATTGAATTCCTCCGTCATAGCAACACTCCACTCAGGAATACGAACAGCCAGCGTATGACAAGTAGGCTTTATTGGAGCAAACAGTAAGAGCATGAGGTAAAGGGTAGCACGGGCCCAGAGTCTGGTAATCTGGAAGATTGGGCAATAGCAATGGTCCAGGAGCTAGGGATGGTGCACTATGCACTGGTGTAGATTCCAAGGCATGGTTTGGGGTCTAAATTTCCTCAGGAATCGTGGCTGGAACAGTGCCAGACGGAGGAGGCCGAACATAGGAAAAAGTGCTTTCGTCAAATACCACATGACAATAGATGTATCCACGAATAGTATCAGCAGCATGACACCTGTAGCCTTCGTACTGCAAGCTGTAGCCTACAAAAACACAGTTTTTGGAACGGGATGCCAACTTGTTAGCGGTATAAGCCTCTAGATATGGATAACACACACACCCAAATGTACAAAGAGACATAATAGTAGGAAGACGACCATAAAGACGAGTATTAAGCTGTAGCCTACAAAAACACATTCCTTGGCCCGTCTTGTTAAACTTTTGTTTATAGTTTTCGTTACAAAAGCTTTGTTATGATTATAAGCTACACTAAAGGAAGCGGCTGATTTAAACCGGAATGCAATTGGTTGATTGAAGATAGTACTTCACTCGCAAAGGCAATCCACTTGTATTCGGGTATTTTGGGAGAAGAATGGGATGTATGGTGCTCTCTTCCTTTTAATTCCACTTTTTGTTAATAAAACGATATTGAGGCTGTATCCCCACTCTCATATGTGACAAGAGTAGGATGTTGTATTGTAATTGGGCACTATACATGTCATTCATCCGGTTATGTAGCCGGGAAATACCAATAAAGTTTTTTTTTCTGAGTTTATATAGAGCAATGAATATATATATATATATATATATATATATATATATATATATCTATATAGAGAGAGAGAGAGAGAGAGAGAGTAGGATTCGGGGATCCACGTTTTGATACGCAATAATTAAAACAAAGAATCATAAGTGTTGAAAGAAGATGATAAACGCACAATCGGAATTGGCTAGATTTCGATGAGTTTCGTCCACGAGATTAGGGCTTGCCTCCATTGCCGGATCGTGAAAACCTACGATAAGTTTATAGAAAATGGATGCGAGAGCTGCCCTCTATTTGAGATGGCCACAACCCGCATGTATGGTCAGAATTTTTAGGTCTGACATAAATAGGGGATGAAGGTATATCTTCCACCCATATCGGTGATTTCGCACCATTAAATTGAAATTGGAAATATCGATCGGAATGTCCTTGATTCTAGATGTATAAGTTATTTAATCAGAAATTATGGCGCTATGGATGCCATTTGGGTTGTAGTGGCGTCTAATCAATGCGTGCCTAAGATGAGGAGTTACCCATAGAAACGACGTCGTTGAACCCCTCACACCAAAAAAGCTGAATTTTTTTTTTGTACTTTAGTCTATTTGCATAAACTGCAAATTGGGACAATTTTTAAATTTTTTTACCACATGGAACAAATTTGAATTCTAAATCAGCAAATGGTAGGTTTCGCGCTTGCCAGGTTACCACTTAACGATTGACTTAACATATTTTCTAATGGTTGTATGAAATTGAAATGAAATAGTAACTAAATATATGAGATTGAAATGTTATAAAAATATTGTATAAGGTTACGACTGAACACAAACTTTATGGGGCAAAATGTTATTTACATTTTATAATATGAACCGTTTTAATCATAGATATCATAGTATCTTGAGAAGGACTTCTTTCTCATTTCTTGATGGTTAAGTCTTTCTCAAATAAAATTGCTAAATTAGTCATACTCTTAAAGAGTTGAAACAAATACATGTTGGGTGATTCGAGTATACCTGTTAATTAATAGATTACTAACGGGTTCACTTGTTAAGTTTCAACTTAAACACTTAATTTTTTCGTGTTATTTTGTATTGTGTAATTGTGCCTTGTTAAATTTTGGGAGACGTAGTGAGACCTATTAATTAAAGATCGTACATCATTTGATTTAGATATTTGATCTGCGTTATCCTAATAATTAGGCGTTTTAGGGTTTTGCTATTTTCTGTGGACCAAGTAAACACACACAAAAAGTAGCGCATTGTCATACTCTCATCCGCTTTTGTCTTTTATTATCATATCGGGTACTGACACTATTATGACTCCCCACTTCCTCTTTTGTTGCCGACCACAACTAGGTCAGTTAAGTTTGACAAGACTTTTCTTTCTTTTTGCATCCTTCACTCAAACAAACTAGAGCGAAGTTGTAATTTGGAAAAGGCAGAAAAAAGGATAACTTTCTTTCCTTTTGGTACAAAAATGGCAATGGCGGAGGCAGAGACATCCAGATCTCCCTCAAAACGCACAAAACAGAGCCGAAAAGACGACCAACATCAGCCCCTCCTGCCTGGTCTGCCGGACCACATAGCTCAAGTATGCCTCTCCCTCGTCCACCCTTCCGTTTTGTTCTCCGTTTGCACCTCATGGCGCCGCCTTATCTACTCCTCCTCCTTCCCTCCTTTTTTCTCTCTCTACGCCCTCTTCTCCTCCTCCTCCTCCTCCTCCACTTCCGCCTCCGCCTCCGCCTCCGCTTCCTCTAATTCCATTAATTTCTACAACTTTGACCCGATCTCCTCCAACTGGCATCCCCTCCCCTCAACCCCTCCCGACCCGCCTCTCCGCCTCTTCCGAAGCCACCCCTCTTTCATCTCCCGCAACCTACCCATCCAATCCGTCTCCGCGTCCGGAAACCTAATCCTCCTCGCCGCCACTACCCACAACTTTTTCCCCGCTCTCCCTCGCCCTCTGGTCTTCGACCCAGCTGCCAGAGACTGGGCCTTCGGTCCTCCACTCACCACCCCACGCCGCTGGTGTGCAGTCGGAGCGCTGAGCGGCGTTGTCTACATGGCGAGTGGGATCGGGTCCCACTTCTCGATCGATGTTGCGCGTTCAGTTGAGAAGTGGGACTTAAGCAAATGGAAAAAGTATCAAGTTAATTCGAATGGTTGGGAAAAAGTGTGCGGGCTTCGAGATGGGAGATTCAGCAGAGATGCAATCGACGCAGTGGGATGGAGAGGAATGCTCTGCATGGTCAATGTTAAGGGAGGCACTGCAAAAGAGGGAGCTGTCTACGATGTGGAGAAGGATACGTGGCAAGACATGCCGGAAGGGATGATTGCAGGGTGGAGAGGACCGGTGGCAGCCATGGACGAGGACGTGATGTACGTGGTGGACGAGGCCAAGGGTGCCTTGAGAAGATACGATCCCAACAAGGATGTGTGGGAAGAGGTTTTCGAGTCAGAGAGGCTGAGAGGAGCTGATCAGATCGCTGCCGGAGGCGGAAGAGTTTGCGTTGTTTGTGGTGGTGGGATATTTGTGGTTGACGTGTCGGCGGCGACGCCGAGGCTTTGGGCTGTGGAAACGCCTCCGGGACTAGAGGTGGTGGCGATCCATATCTTGCCCAGAATGAGCCACGCGGATTGATTATTTTATTTATTTATTTTACCTTTTTATTTCGTTGTTTTGTTCTGTAACTTTTGTGAGGCTACGAATCTTCTTGGTTGAGGAAAGGAGAGATATGTTCCAATTGAATATTTAATTAATTAATTTATTGTTCTTTAAAAGGTGAAAGTTAGAATTTGTCTACTTTTGAAAATAAGTGGTTGGAATAGAACTGGATACAGTTCATTGAATCGCCATTATTTCTGGCCCTTCCAATTTTGATAATGTCACGTGGGAGATGTTAGCCAACTTGTGAGGTGGCTTTTCATAATAATGGTATTAAAAGAGAAATGTAACCACAATACTTTGCTATTCAAAGATCGAAGAATTCAAAATTGTTCATCATCGATTTATAGAGTTTTGTGTTTATGGTTAGAATCAGTTATATTATACATTACTCTATAAAGATCAATTCTGCAAAATATCAAATAAAATAAAGGTCGTTTAGTCACGGAACTGTATAAAAACAGATGAATATAATTAGTAAAAGCACTACGAACTGTCCTATGAATATTGTGCTATAATAGATGGACCAAACGATCTTAGTTTTAGTTCATTTTTGTTACAGAGATGGTATTTACATAGTGATTCATAATATGTACGGTTTTGATCATAAGCACAAAGCTCTATGATTGGAACGTAGAGAATTTTAAGTATAAGCTCCTACTCATCCTTAAGTAACCAAGTATTGTTCATTTTTTTAGTATATTCAGAACTTAGGCCGGTATACTATGTGTCATAACACAAGTGAAAGGACACTGGCTTGTGTTTCAAGTGCGTGAAAAAATTTCTCAATATAGTGTCATCATTTTAAGAAGCTGCTTTCTTTGGATGATGACTGCATTCTAGTACTATATTATACTCTTGCAAAATCATAAAACAATTTGATAACATAACATGAACATGCTCGAAAAATTAAGTGTTCGAGCTAAGATTTAGTAGGTTGTGCGGACCTTTAAAAAAACGTAAGTTTCATCACTGGGAAGTACTCCTTTGTAGACAAATATTCTTCAATACTCGAAAAATAAACGATAAAAGATTGACTCTAAATAATCGTACGGTAATTTTTAATTTTAATTTTTTAAAAGTGGGAGTACTTGATAAGTTTAACTACCGAAGGCAAACTCGTGGACAAGACCAAAACTTATAGACTGAATCAGGTTGTTCGCATGGAACCCATTAGTTGTATCTAGCCCTGGCATTCGTGTCGTGTTTTTCGTGTTCGTGTCGTTTTCGTGTCATACCCGATATCTTAACGGGTCGTGTCGTGTAACACCCGTTAAAATAAACAGGGTAAAATGACCCGACCCGAAATCGACCCCATAATATTAACGGGTAATATGACCCGACCCGTTACCCGTTAAGGAAAATATATTTTAAACCAATAAATAATTAAATAAAAAACATAATACTTTTTTTTGAGTTAAAACGCATTTTTCTTTTTAAGTATTGTCACATCCAAAACATAAAAACAGATTTTTCTTTTAATTGTATATTTACATATCTAAAATAAGAGCATAATAAAAAAACATTAGAACATTACAAAATATCAAATGTTCAAAAGATTTGTAAAATTAAGGACATTGGAACATTAGAACATCTTGCACATTTTCTTCCAATCAAACCCTTCAATGTAGAAGTATAAAAAAATATAGAAAAAATATATAAACGCTCGTAATAACAAGCTTTACAACTTTCGTGAAGAGCTTAACTTCGAAATTCGTCACTATAATCATATAAATCATAGATCAAAATTTAACCGTTGATTATTGTTTCCATTTATGCTTCATTTTTCTCATCAAATTTTGTTTTTTTTTTCAGATTTTGTTTTTTGAAAACATGATCTATTAGAGGATGCAAGAAGATGAACGGTTTGGATCGTTGATATTATGTTCAGAGTTTTACGATTAGTGAAAATATTGCTTGATGTTTATAAAGTTTCTACAAACTATATGACATCGACTCATATTTCAGTTAACCGTAAATATCGAAACGTGATATCAAAGATCTGAACCGTTCAACTTCTTACATCCGCCAGATGATCATGTTTTCAAAAAAGAAAATTTAAAAAATGAAATTCAGTAACAAGAATAAAGCGTAAATGACAATCGATGGTTAAATATAAATTTAAGGTTTATGAATTGTAGTGTTGGATTTCGAAGCTGACCCCTGCATAAAAGTTGTAAAGCTTGTCATTATGAGTGATTGGATATTTTTTTTTACATTTTTTACACTTCTATAATAATTATTATTAATTTTATTAATTTTGCCCTCAAATAAAAAACTTTATTTATGAGGGTTTGGAAGATTTTAAAAATCTAAACAATAATGTAAGTGTAACCATTATCTACTCGTAGATGAATAATGATGAATCACAAGTGTTTATATATTCTTTCACATTTTTCATACTTGTATGTATGCCTTCTTAGTTCTTGCCTATACACATACTATACTAGTTTATTTTAATTTTGGATAAAAACATGTTAAGTAAAATTTATTATCCTAGTAATGATAATAAAGAACTCTCACAATAAAAATAAATAATGACTACATTTTTATTTTTATTTTTAACTTATATAGAATAATAATACAAAACTATATATTTAATATAGAATATATTGTATATATTAATATGGCTATTGTATTTTATAATAATTTTTTTAGTAATTAAACTTTAAAATTATCAAAATAATTTTTTTCTTAACAGGTCGAAACGGGTCACCCACGTGTTACCCACGTGTATACCTGTTAACGGGTCACCCGATAATGACCCGATAAGTTATCGTGTTGACTCGAAACCTGTTATTTTCGTGTCGTATCAGAAATTGCCGGGTCTAGTTGTATCCTTGAGTTGTGAGCATGAGACTATCTACTTTCCACCTCGTAAGAACATAAAGTCGCAAGTTGGTCTTTGGAGCATGATGGAGCAATTATTAATGCAAGAGAACAAAACAGCATTCCTTTAACAATCCAATCCAACTGGTCAATTCCCCACCGCACCCGCGCCCCCCCCCCCCCCCACAAAAAAAACCCCCAATCCTTGAATTAAAAAAAATAGTTAGGACCCAAATTTCTTTTGAAAAAAAATATATATATTAACCTTAGCGATGTATTTATAGGAAATTTGGTTAACAAAGTCAATTTTTTTTATTATTATTTTTATAACATATGACAGTATCTACACTAAGGTCATCTCTAACCAACCTGGCCAAAGTGCTATATGGTTAAAAATAGCTCGAAATGACATAAAAGCCGTCTCTAACCGAGGGCTAGGCCAACACCGGGCCAAAAATTGGAAAACAGGCCAACCAGCCAGCTAGCCAGCCCCGGACAGGCCCAAAAGCAACGACTATTTGGCATCAGCATGACGCCAAGTTAACGTTGCATTTGAATTTTTTTTTATGTTTTTTTTTTGGGACAAATTTTGTTATAAAACAATTCTATTTTTTTCCTATAACTACCTAAGCCATTAAATAACATTAAACAACACAATCTCCACCCTAGTACTACTTGGGGGAGTTATTCAAACTTAAACAATATGAAACTTAAACAACATTAAAAAACATTTAACGACATAAAACTTAAACGCCTACTCCATAGTTCTTTTGGCCCAAAGATGTGCAACAAGATCTTGTTGTAGGTACTTATTTGTGGCAAGCGAACGTATCATCCTATGACGCCTTATGTACTCATTTAAAGAGATATTACCAGTTCTTGGATCCAAAGGGAAATTAGGCCCATCTTATATTTTCACATGAGCCCTCCTTGACCTATTTGGATCATCTTGGTCGTCATCAAACTCTCCATCAATATAGCCATCTCGCTCATCCTCCATAATCATGTTGTGTAATATGATGCGCGACATCATGATGGAGTTCAATTTATCTCGACTCCACCCTCTTGCCGGTTCCTTAATGATCTTCCACCGTGCTTGTAGAAGCGACGTCTGAAATCTTCTTTTGTGTACACCGAGTTGGAGTTGAAGTAGTTGTTCATCATAGTCTTATGCCAATTTATAAGAGCGCAGCAATAGAGCCACCCCATTGAGGTTGTTCTTCAGTTGCCATACACTCCATGACCCTAGCAATTTGCTGCCATATATGTTGTGTTGCGTCATACTTCATCTTCTTCATCGGACTCCTCTTCTTCTTGTCTCATCTGTGCCCATTTATCATCCAATTCGGAATTGGATGAGGACTACCAGTTGGACTGCGAAGAGGATCCAAAGTTGGAGAGGGCAAAGATGAAGGTGTGTGAATTATACCCCAATATCCAGCCTATTTATGGACATTGGAAGCTGAAGATAAGAAGTGCCACGTAGATAAGAATCCTATCTAAAATTTGCACAACCAATTACATCTCGACACGTGGCACTCGAAATCCTATCGGAAAAATGATTGAGATTACATATCGACAAGAAATCTGGAGAGTTACTCACTTTAGCGACACGTGTCACTCGAAATCCTATCCACAAAATTATTGTGATTACATATCGACAAGAAATCTAGAGAGTTACTCACTTTAGCGACACGTGTGACTCGAAAATCCTATTTGAAAAATTATTGAGATTACATCTCGACAAGAAATCCTATTCGAAAAACCATATTAATTCAATTAAAATAATAAATTATGTTTGGCCTATGGCCCATTAGCCTCCTCGGTTGGAGATCGTTTTTTGTCACAGGGCTATGTTTGGCCTATGACTCTTTGGCCTCCTGGGTTGGAGATGGTATGAAATATGGCCTGACACTGTTCATTAAAATATAATTTCTTGGAGTGTTATAGGGCTAAAGGGAGCGTTTGACCCTCATTCGGCTGGAGATGGCCTAAGGGTGTGGGAGAGAAGGCCAAGCCTCACAATGGGCCTGCCAGAATAATGTGGTTTAATTTTGTCTTTGACGAGAATCGAACCTAAGACCTCTCACTTACAAATGAAGAGGAATACCACTAGGTGTAGTACAAAGTCAACCTATTAACAAACTAATAAAATCATATAATCCTTAATATAAATCGGTGAAATAAAAATCGGAGAATGTTAAGGAGATTTTCTCAAAATGGGACTTTTCATGGTCCTTTGCCACCTCCCGTCTTTGGTACAATATTTTATAATGTTGGCACGATAATTTATGTTAAACTGTGAGGTGGCAGAGAATTCATGGAGAGTCTAACTTTTGAAAAAGTCTCCTAGTTAGCATTTCTCATAGAAATCGAGATTTGGACAATGACTTGGTATGAATGTCTTATGGGAAGTAATCTTAACTGCTAAAGACATTTTACAACCTCTAGGTTTGAGGTGGTTTTCAAATGAGTCATGAAGTTCCAATTTTATCACATTGCACCCTGGGGTTTTGAAATTGCATAAATTAATTTTTTTTTTTGTCTCTTTGAATGTCTAATCCTCCATTAAATTGATGAGGATTTTTTTTTTTCTTTTCTCAATATAGTGCAATATAACACAAAAGGGTACACTTTAATGAATGATCATACAGTCAATCACATCGAATGCATAAATTTGTATAATCTCAATATCTAAGGGTGTATTATGATAAAGTTAAACCTCATTGTCTATTTTTTATTTCATCCCAAGCTTTGAGGGTGTAAAACTTAGTAAGCCCTAATCTTAACTACATACATAATTAGCTGCAACTTTCTTGGAAATAACCATTTAGCCATAGTCAAAATTAAGGAACTTTTCGTACGTTAAGTGGATTAAAAAAATTGGATTAGAAGTCGAAGAGATTAGGAGCAGGGAAAACAAAACCCAATATCGTCGAGTAATTTGGAGATCCAAGTGAGTTGAGGAGTAGTGGTGGCAAGGGATCTATACTTTGCTTATGTTGAAGATGGAGCAAAAATGGAAGTCTTTTACTACTCCAATTGATCAAGAAGGGGCCTGTTTGGTAAGCCGGATGGGACATGCTATGAATCAATAAAATGATTCAAGTCCCAAGTCATTGTTTGATGCAATTAAATAGCATCATGGATTGATTTTTTTATTTCGAATTCAACTCCAGAATAACAAAGGTTTCATAACTTGTTGATTGACATTACTTATGAGTCCAAAACACGTTCGTTGTCTTCGCTCGCACGGTCGCACCTCCTCACAACTTGAAAATGAGGTTCCCCGTAGAATGCATGATCTGACAAACCAAATTAACACCAAAAGATAGGTCTTCTTTTGTCCAAGTCACGCACTGAAGAGTGTTCGAGGTAATGATAGAATTGTCCCTTCGCACAGCTCCCCGGGGGTGAATGGCACTTGGCGTGTTGTTGGGCTTACTTTTGTTGGTGTGTTGCAAAATAAGTTAGTAGTTAGCTTGAAAGGTGCCTTTGTGGGGTCTTAGGTATAGGCCTTGAGGCTCGCAATCAAGGCTAACAAGGATATTGGCGTACGTGCCACTGTTATCTCAATATAATAGATGTTGAATAGATTTGATTTAAGTCGATTACTTGCGCCCCAAGATACTTAAACTTCTTGTTATCAAAGGATTGTCACAAATGAGTTAAGTCTGCATTAAGTTCTTTTTTCTTGCCTTGTGACCAATGACTCAAAATGAAGGGAGTCCAGAGCCCTCTTAATCATTTGATTGGTTATAGTTTAAACGCTTAAAGAAGTGAAGTTAACTTGCTTAGCCAGATTTGATCATAAATGGGTCTTAAAGAGAGAAACAATTGCAAGTGAGTTAAAACATAATAGAATATGCATTTAAACAATAGGTCTACAAAATGTAAGTACAAACACAAGGAAGTTAGGCATGGTTTCACCTTGTCGGGCAAGGTTCAAACCTCTTGCAACCACTTCTCTTTGAGTTTGTAGAAGGTTCATGGGTACTGGGAAATGGAAATGTAAGCAGGAAATACAAACAAGGTTTCCTAAAGGGAATCGATACTACGAATCTAGGATAAGGTAGTAGAGCTTCTAATCTTGCCAAAAGATGGCTTTCTACGGGGAATCTATGGCTAAAAGGTGCATAATCTAGACGAAGTGCAACTTTCTAGGTATTTGCTTGTCTGAGAGGCAAGTTTGTATGTCTTTTGTTTGATTGGTTGAGTGTCCTTGTTTCTGATGCTTACTTCCCCTTTTATAGGCATCTTGCCCGACTGTTTTTAGCTTTGCTCTTGGCTGAGGGCTTCCAGGGGTAGTGAGTCATCCTCTTTTTACTTGTAATGCCACTAGAAAGTGCTTTTTGGTTGATAGTGGGTTGGTCTCCATCACTTGTCACTTCAATCCTAGTCATGTGGTCTATGTCTTAATGGAGGAGGCGCCAATTTGTTCTGGGTTTGTCAACTGGGCTTTCGGCAAAACTCCACTCATTTTGACGTCTCTGGGCCTTAGTCACTTACAAAACCCATTGTCAAATATTAGCCCAAACAAAGAGCACTCGCAATTGATCTATACTGTGTTGGGTTTTCAAGTTAAGAACTCTCATAACCCAATTTAAAAGAATGACTTTGATGACTTATGTAACAATTTAACATTCTCTAAAAAAAAAATACCGGATGTACTTCACCCTATCTACTCGAATCCAAATCTTTTCTGCAATTTAGACGGCAGAATATCGGCTAGAGGAGGAGGTGGCGATCCATATCTTGGCCTGAATGAGCAACGAGGATTGATTATTTATTTATGTATTTTTAATTTTTAATATTGTTGTTTTGTTTTTTAACCTTTGTGAGGCAACGAATCCTTTTGGTGGAGAAAAGGAGAGAGACGTTTCAATTGCTCTTAAACGCTGAAAGCACGAATTGTCTACTTTTGAAAAAACTAGTGCTTGGAAATTGGAATAACACTCGATACAAATTTTGGCCCTTCCAATTTTGATAGTGTCAAGTGGGAGATGTTCAGATATCAATGCGAGTTATGCAACTATAGCCAACCTGTAAGAGCAATTCCAACGAGTTGTCAAATTCTAAATAGAGTGCCACAAGATTAAATTTGAAGGTAATAAAAGAGATTCATATCCTCTTTGGATCTTTTGAACCGGAGCCCTAGAAAATCACCATCTGGACCGTTGATTTAGATCTTTTTCACATTCCTGATTACGTTGTAGAAGACGATGAAATCCACGAAGAAGACTAAGAAGATGAAATTAACAACCGCTCGGAGTCGCCGTCGAATCAAATCGAGGAATGAGTTCTCTCCCCTCCCTCTTCTCCTCTCACAGTTTGTTTTACCTCTTTCTCTTTCTACTTTTTTCCCTTTTTTTTTCTCTACAAAGATGAAATCTTGATCAGGAGGACAGGAAATGGGAGGGAAAAAAATGGGGAGAGAGAATCCTTGTCCCTTCGTGATATCAGATGGCTATCTTGAATTTATTGTAGATTGGGATCTCTATTTTGTTCATTTTTCTGACAAATACCTTTGCTTCCATGACATCTAGCTACCTTGCATCTCGTGACTCCACAAAAGAATAAAATAAAAGGCATGTAAGTTTATCAAACCGTTTAACGGATCCATTCATAGAAATTCGGATCGTGATTCCACAACAGGCGCCTTGCTATTGTCAACGCTAGTCAAGCTTGCACCTGTAATTAACACCTTTAGTAACTTTTCCAAGTAAATTTAAGATTTCCTAAGTCGCACGTGAGAAAGACTCCAAATTAGTGAAAACGGAGGACACCACATGATTTGGGACGTCGAATGACCTTAGAGTACATCTCAGGCCTTCACACGCCGTTGTACGACAATCACTCGCCGCGGCGCTCTGCCGTACGCGTCACCCCCACCTGGTCGCCGGTAAATGCGCCACCATTGTCGTCATTACCGCCACCACCCCCAGCAAACATGATAACCAGAACAAGAACAAGGTCAGTTGAGTTTGACAGGTCCTTTCTTTCTTTATGTATCCTTCACATAAACAAACCAAAATAAAGTTGTTAAAGCCAAAGTGAACTTTCTTTGCTTTTAGAACAAAAGTAATAATTTTTCAACAAAATTATTCATCATAAATGTCATTCATCCGGTTTAGCATGGAAATAGTTGCAAGGTTTGTTTTCTTTGCTCTTATATAGCAACGAAATATATATATATATATATATATATATAAAGGATAGGATTTGGGGCCCACACATTTTTGACACACGTTTTTGCAAAGCTTACTTCAAAGATTATGTCTACTAAAATAACCCAAATTCCGACTGTTGGATTAAATTTAATGCTTCTTAGTAAACCATATTCGTCCATTTTCTTCATTACAAATGTCACGCCCCGATCCCAACGTACGTCCAGGATCGAAACGTGACGTCACCAAGTACCCGTATATCTAACATACCCCTTCCTCCAGGATAAGGACAAAGCACAACTCAAGATTCGAATTGCATAGTAATTTTTTGTTTACTCTAAGGCTGCATCTAATCTCTTTGTTAGACTGTCTACGTACCTTCCGACAGGATCAAGCCATTCGTAGTTCACCATTTGTTAAACACTGAACTTTTTGTAAAACACTTCCTAGCAAAAAACATAGAGTACCACACTACACATCAACCATAAGCCAAATAAAAGTTGTCATCTTGCCATTCACACACACATGTTTTCCAACACCATTCCACAAACACGTCAATTAATAACTCATACAATACACCAAAATGCAGGGCCAGAGCGACATAGTTCAGCCGAAGTCTACGTCTTTGAAGAATGTATTTCGGACCACTCAACGAAATCCAACAACATCGGGTTCCGGACCACTCAATGGAATCTAAACCGGGATACGATTCCTGACCACTTAACGGAATCGCGAAGTAGAAGTGATTCTGGACCTCTCAACGGAATCTGAGTGCATACGATTCTAGACCACTCAACGTAAACGCATAGTATAATGGATATCGGACCACTCAACGAAATCCAAAGCAGGATACGATTACAGACCACTCAACAGAGTTGCAGAGCACGAGGGATTTCAGACCACTTAACGGATTCCAGACGGAGTAGGGAACCAGACCACTCAATGAAACCCCAGCTGACACGCCTCGATTCTGATGTCCGGAGGACAGCGGGATGGCCACGTGTTGGCCGACATCCGAGGGTGACTCAAGCCATTTAATGAATGCATTGCCGAGAACATGAGAAAACATGCATATAAACTTCGCTAGAACTACATGGGTGAGAGCCCATCACTGACTTCCATCAGTATCTTGCATTACCCTGAAGGAAGTAATCAACGGTATTCACCCGACGTTGGGCATCTCATGTTCTATAAGGTGTCCTCCTTCTTTTCCAACCAATCCTCATCCTCCTCACAAGCTGTAACTACATTAAGTTCTGTAACGCCATGGCTATGAGCAATCTCCATATATGTACGACTCGGCCTGTTACTACCAGGAAAGGCATTTCGTAGCGTGGAGGTCAACTGCTGAATTCCTCCCATTAGACCAGAATGAGGTCGCCGATGTACATTCCCACCAGTAGGATCTATGATTCTGATAAAAAGCAAACAAGATTTAGAAGGACGAAAGATCATGGACACAAGAAAGCTTATGATTACCAAATGGAAATATGAAGTCCTAAGTATGCTCTGATACCAATCTGACAAGCCTCGATCCTGATTTCCGGAGGACAGCAAGATAGCCATGTGATGGCCGACATTCGAGGGTGACACAGGAGATTTAATGAACGCATATGCAGAGAACATGAGAAAACATGCATATAAATTTCGCTCGAACTACATAATAAAATATTAAAATGCAAACTTTACCAAAAATAATATCATAGTATTCAGTCGTCAATAAAATGATAGTGATAATGCATGACATGTTCAGAACATATATCTAATTCAAAATACAAGCGGAAGGTGCTATTACAAGTGAAGTCAAAGCAGAGAGGATGACGTGGTATCACTGGTAGGGGAATGCCTCGTAGCTCGGATCGTATGCCTCGTTCCTATGTCCTAAGGGGGCGCAAAACAAACATGAGTAGACCAAGTTGATATATATGTGTGTGTGTGTGTGTGTGTGTGTGTGTGTGTGTGTGTATTATATAATACTGAAGTAGTTATTCAACAACGTACTAAGCCCCAAAGTTTTATGGAAACTCAATAGTATAATATGTAATAGGTTTTTTTTCGAAAACCCTAGCATGCCATAAAACCTTCGTAAAACATATATCGTATATAGTGTGCTAAATAGTTGTATCATAATTGACTGAAGCCACTACATCACCCGACCCGTAGGCCAAATATATGAATATCTTCTGACCCGTAGGCCATTACATCACCTAACCCGTAGGCCAAAATAAATATCTTTCGACCCGTAGGCCACTACATCACCCGACCCGTAGGCCAAATAAATATCTTCCGATCCATAGGCCACTACATCACCCGACCGAAGCCAATATAAGTATCATCGCCCGTAGGCAGAACAATGACCACTATATAAGCACAAAAACATTGAATATAATCTTTCCAACATAAGTACATCATATCTCAAAACATCTTCATAGTATAGAGTCATCCATCATATATACTACAAAGAGTGTAAAAACATGTTCATAAATAGTATATAGTCATCCATCAGATATACTACAAAGAACATAATTTCGATAAGGTACGGTATTCCAAAATATTCTCAGTAAAGCATGATAATCATAAAGTGTAAATCTAATTTACTCATAAAACGTTTCATAAAATGTAACCATTAAATCATGCTTTTCATGTATGCATTTCTACTATTAAAATCATGCATTTTAGAAGGGGTCCACTCACAGATACTTTGTCGTTGATGAGTCATGCGAAATAGGAAGGACGAAATCGCCGCTAATAATTGCACCTAAGCACATAAAGAATCCAATTAATAAAACTCTATCATAACGATTGAATTTCAGAAAACGGACATCATAAACGGATTCAGGACGTCAAAAAACATAAAGGGGACCTCGGGTACTACCACGTGCTTTGGGCTTGGGTCCAAAGGGTTTGGGCCGAGGGTTTAATGGGCCACACGGCCCAAAGGCCTGGGTTCTTTTGTGTTTTGGACTAAGGGTTTCATGGGTTGGGTTTGAGGTTCAATGAACCGAAGGCAGTGTGCTTGACTTAGTGGGCTGGGCTCGGCCTATTTGGGTCTGGGTTTCAGGGTATACGGGTCGTTTAGACCCGGTTTCGCTGAGGAAGAAGGTCGGTTTATGGACAGATTTTCCAACGACTATAACTTCTTCGATATTCAACCAAATCAAGTGATTCAAAAACCAAAGTTGTAGTACTCAACGAGATGAAGAGAATGGTACCTTGCACGATGGATAACTCGTCGTGGTTTGGTCAGAAAACACCTCGATAGTGGCGGTACTTGCCAGAAAATTTGGAAAAGCTACTCCGAGCTATTTTCTGCGATTACACGTATGTACAACTTAAAACAAGTTTCGATCTACTATTAAAACACATCCCAAAGGTTTTTAGAGGCTTACCAATGTCTAAAAGTTTCGAAAACCATTGGGGTTCGTCAGTGGAGGTTGTATCGTGGCTTTCTCGGTGGAGTTCTAAACTTGGTCTGGGATTTCGAGGTTCCAACGTCCATGCCTTGAGTCTTGGGGTCGGTGTTGGGTGTGATTTTTCAGAGATGAGGGGGAGAGTTATAGAGGGAGAGGGCACTGGGAGAGTGGAGAGAGTTAGAGAGAAAAGGGAAAGTGAGATAGAAAGGGAGAGAGAGATAAGGGAAAAATCCCAAAAAGAGAGGGGGGGATTTGTGTTGGGAAAAACGATAGGGGAAAAAAATCCCCAAGTGGGTCCCTTTTTTTGTGTGGTTTAATAACGTACAAGACGAAATACAAAATATCTGAAAATGTTCAACGTTCGAACGTAAAATCTTCATTATACATCTGAATTCGAATTTGTTCGTGCCTACGCGTTTGTGGAGATAAGTACGTTAAGAATAAATTAACAAAATTAAAACTACGCGTTTAGACGAGACTGTCAAACAAGGTCAACTCAAGGGCAAAATGGTAATTTCATTAGTTCGTAAATATGAATTTACACTAAATTTGGGAAGGGGTTTCACAATCTACCCCCATTAAAAGAATTTCATCCCGAAATTACAATCTCAAACAAATAAATACGGATACTGGCTCCTTATCAGTTCTTCCGTTTCCCACGTCGCTTCCTCGACTGCGTGGTTCCTCCACAACACCGTCACTAATGGAATGATTTTGTTCCTTAGAGTTTTATCCTGTCGGTCAATGATTGCCACTGGTTCCTTAACATAGCTTGCGTCCTGACTCACCTGTAACGGTTTTGGCTGAATAATGTGAGAGGGATCCTATATGTATTTCAGTAGCATGAAAACATGGAAAACGTCGTGGATCTGCGACAACTCTGGTGGTAGCTCCAACCTATAAGAAACTGCACCAATTCTCTACGTGATCTGGTAAGGACCAACATATCGAGGGCTCAACTTCCCTCACTGACCAAAACGAACCACACCCTTCCAGGGGGACAACTTCGGAAAGGCAAAGTCACTGATCTCATATTCACGATCCCTGGAATGTCGGTCCGTGATGCTCTTCTATCGATCTTGTGTCGCCTTCAGATTTCTCTTTATCAACTAGATGTTAGTATTAGTGGTGTCGACAATTTCTGGTCCCACTAACACCCGTTCACCAACCTCAGTCTAACACAACGGTGTCTGGCATGCTTTCCCAAACAGTGCCTCGAACGGTGCCATACCGATACTGGAGTGATAGCTGTTGTTGTTGGCAAACTCGATTAGAGGCAAATAGCTATCCCAACTACCCTTCCACTGGAGAACAGACACTCGCAACATGTTCTCCAAAGTCTGAATCGTCCTCTTAGATTGACCATCGGTCTGTGGATGATAGGCATTGTTGTACAACAGCTGAGTATCCATGGCGTCATTGAAATCTCTCCAAAACCTGGAGGTGAATCTTGGATCTCTGTTCGAAACAATGGTGACGGGTACACCATGAAGTTTGATGATGTTGTCAATGAATAACCGTGCCAACTTCTCCAGTGTGTAGGTCTGTTGAACAGGTAAGAAATGAGTAGTCTTGGTGAGTCGATCCACAATCACTCAAACACCGTCAAACCTCGACCACGTGCTCGGCAAACCATACACAAAATCCATGGTGATGTATTCCTACTTCCACGCTAGTATAAGAAGATTCTACATTGGCCCTTTAGGTCTCTGTCTATTCGTCTTCACCTGTTGGCAAATAATACACTTTTTCACGTACTCTGCCACATCCCGTTTCATCCCATACCAATAGTAGAACAGATGGATAATGTGATACAGTTTGGTACTCCCCAGAAGCATGGCATACGCCTAGATGTGAGCCTCATCAAGGATTTCCTTCTTCACCACTTCGTTGTCCTTAGGCACAAACATCTTATTTCCCATCACCAAGGCTCCATCTCTCTGGATTTTCAAATCTCGCCTTGAACCATTCCGCATTTGTTCCTTTAGGTCTGAACAATGTTGGTCGAGCTCCTAAGCTTCCCGAACCAAATCCACCAAAACATGCCTAACTTGAAGTGTGATAACAAGGCTCCTTGTGAATCTGACGTCATTGCAATGTCGGTTTCTCGAAGAGAAAACAGTAGAGGAACATGGATAGCTTGAAGGGAGGCAAGCTGTCCATCGAATTTCAGGCTAAGTGCATCCATTTGTGTGACCCAGATGATACTCAATAGTGTAGTCGTAGTCACTAATGAGTTTATCCACATTCTCTGCCTCAAATTCAACTCTTTCTAGGTAAAGACATACTTCAAACTTTTATGATCGATGAAGATGCATCACTTTTCACCGTACAAGTAATGTCGCCAGATTTTTAGAGAAAAAATCACTGCTCCGAGTTCCAGATCATGAGTAGGGTAATTTATCTCGTGATTCATGAGCTGCTTGGAAGCATAGGCGATGACTTTCCCATGCTGCATCAGAACACAACCCAATTTTGACAAGGATGCATCTTTGTAAATTTCAAACTCACCGTCATCGTCTGGAAGAGCAAGGATGAGGGCATGAGTAAGACGCTGTTTAAGCCCCTAAAAACTCCATTCACAACTTTTATCCTACTCGAATTTGACCCGCTTTCGGGTCAACTTAGTAAGAGGAAGGGACATTGCTGAGAAATCCTACATAAAATATCGGTAATAGCCAGCCAGTCCCAAAAAACTCCTCACTTCAGTAACGTTCCTCGACTGTTCCCACATAGATATTGTAGAAATATTCTGGGGCTCCACACTAATTCCCTCAACAGAAACCACATGCCAGAGGAAACTGATCTGGTCTAGCCAACACTGACACTTACTGAACTTCCCATACAACTAATGTTTCCTCAATCTCTCTAACACCAACTTCGAATGCTTCATGTGCTCGACATTACTCTTGGAGTAGATCAAGATGTCATCAATGAACACAATCATAAATCGATCAAGATACGATCTGAAGACTCTGTTAGTCAAATCTATGAAAGCTGCGGGTGTATTTGTTAACCCAAAAGGCATGACACGAAACTTATATTGTCCATACCTTGTGCAAAAGACAGTCTTTGGTACATCTTCGTTTCGGATCAGCAGCTGATGGTAACCCGAATGAAGATCGATCTTAGAGAACACCTGAGCACCCCTCAGTTGGCCAAACAGATCATCAATCCGAGGAAGGGGATAACTGTTCTTCACTGTTACCCGGTTAAGCTGCTTGTAGTCGATGCAGAATCTTATCAACCCATCATTCTTTCTGACAAACAATACAGGAGCGCCCCAAATAGACATGCTGGGATGGATGTAACCTTTATCCATAAGCTCCTAAAGTTGAATCTTCAATTCTCTCAACTCAGCTGGTGCCATTCGGTATGGTGCCAAGGAATTGGGGTTGGTACCTGGAAGTAAATCAATGGTGAATTCGATTTCCCTCGCAGGTGGTAACCCTAGCAAATCCTCGGGAAATACGTCGGTGAATTCATTCACCACTGGCACATCTCCAGCACACAGAGAAGGTTCATCCTGAATGACTACGTGGGCTAAGAATCCCACACAACCCTTTTGTAATAACTTCGTCGTCTGGATGGCAAAAATGATACTATTATAAAGGATTCATCGCTCACCCTAAAACGTGATCGCTGGTCGTCCAGGCCGATCAAAGGTCACAAATTTCTTCCTATATTTGACATAAGCATTATGCCTAGATAGCCAATCCATTCCCAGAATGACATCAAACTCCACAAGTTTGATGGGAATCAAATTGGCCTCCAAGATTTCCTCTTCGACAGTAACTGGGCAATCCTTAGACTCCCACTGTGCACATAATAGATCTCCAGGTGGCAATTGAATGAACATATCAAATTCGAGCGATGTAGGTTACGGGTTTACAACCCGTGCAAATGGTGAGGATATAAATGAATAAGTGGCACTCGAATCAATCAGAACACGAGCCCAGTTACCACAAACAAGTAACGTACCAGTAATAACTCTGGGGTTCTGCTTCGCCTCCTGCTGAGTCATGGTGTTCATATGCCCATGGACCTGACGTCCCGAACCACTGTTACGGTCGCCTAGTGTCCTAGGACCCTGGTTTTAGCGGCCTGCTCGGTTTTCCTGAGTACAACTACTTGAAGCTACTCCAGAAACTGATGTTGCCTTTAGGCAGAGATCTGATTACTTTGATTGTTACTCCTACCCACTGTTCTAAAAATCGGCCTAAGCACTGGGCAGTGGAGCCCTGCCCTAATTTTGGCAAGGCGTTTGGAAAAATCGGCTGGAAGCTAGGTGGGCCTAGACGGTTCCTAGGCGGTTTTATATATATATTTATTAATTGTATGCTTTTTTCTTTTTTGGTTTCATGGTGGTATACTTATGGAAATGGTGTACCTAATTTGCAAATGATGGGTTTACTACAAGTTCATCCAATAATGAAACGAATTGGAGCACTTTTGAGGGGATACATATAAAGAAAAGAAATAAACTAGATACAACAAGGTTAAATAATTTAGTCTATGTCTAGTCCAATGCAAGGATTATGATTCATGAACAAGAAGAATTTAGTTTATCATCAAAATCCTCCTCATTATGATTATATGCTTACTGTTTTTTAAACATTGAACTGTTTGGATGTATATAATTTGTGTATTCTTCTACTTCTATTTTTGCATTTTATCATTATTTTATTATCCATACAAGTATAGTTTTTTTTTTTAATTAATTAATTAATTTATTTATTTTTTTAGGTGTAAATAGGCACTTATGTACAAGATATATAATAAATTTACATAAATCTGCCTAGGCGTTCATCTAGCCACCTAGGCGCTAAGCTCGTTGCCCATTGCCCGACTAGCGCCTAGCAATTTTTAGAACCTTGCTCCCACCATAACTCTGAGTAGTCGAATAATTACCCCCACCGTAACTCGAAGTACTCGAATTATTACTCATACTGTAACCCGAACCGGAAGCAAAACCATCAGATGAACATGGAGTAGTGCAATCATGGGCTATGTGTCCAAAGCCACCACACCTGTAACACTTGGCCGGATTTGTCGCACTTGGATTAAAGTGGCTGTAAGATCACCTCGCTGACTCACTGCCTGAGCCCTTACTGGATGATCCCGAACCCTGACCCTGTCATTTGAACGACTGAGAGCGCATAGGGTCAAAGGAATTAGAAGAAATAAAAGGCTCCCTCATACTCTGGGTTCAGAATCCCCGATCCCACTGATTCTGGTTCCGAGTCTGGTTCTGACTCCAAGGCTAGTTCTGGCTTCGAGGCTGATCCTGGTTAAGTCTGTTCCATTTGGACTATTCGATCCTCAAGGACACCTCAATCATCTC
Organism: Cotoneaster glaucophyllus; assembly: GCA_036320875.1. Taxonomy (NCBI): domain Eukaryota; kingdom Viridiplantae; phylum Streptophyta; class Magnoliopsida; order Rosales; family Rosaceae; genus Cotoneaster; species Cotoneaster glaucophyllus. The sequence goes on from CM070060.1 coordinate 2,234,851, forward strand.
CTCGTAGGATGCATGCCTCTGTGGTGCCAGAAGCTCACGATTGTCCTCATTCATAGCAATATGTAGCTGAATCATCATTTCCCGCTGGTTCCCATAGATTCCCTCTTGGTGTCTCGACATGCGCCGAAAAATGCTATCAAACTCTGTAATACTCAGATTGCCCTGGCGAAACTCTAGGAACTCATGTCTCTTCCTCAGCTGATAATCGGGGCTCAAAAAGTGTTCACTGAACAGTCTCCTAAACGTAGCCGAAGTCATCAAAGAGTTACGTGGGTGAGAGCCCATCACTGACTTCCATCAGTATCTTGCATTACCCTGAAGGAAGTAATCAACGGTATTCACCCGACGTTGGGCATCTCATGCTTTATAAGGTGTCCTCATTCTTGTCCAAGCAATCCTCATCCTCCTCACAGGCTGTAACTACATTAAGTTCTGTAACGCCATGGCTATGAGCAATCTCCATATATGTACGACTCGGCCTGTTACTACCAGGAAAGGCATTTCGTAGCGTGGAGGTCAACTGCTGAATTCCTCCCATTAGACCAGAATGAGGTCGCCGATGTACATTCCCACCAGTAGGATCTATGATTCTGATAAAAAGCAAACAAGATTTAGAAGGACGAAAGATCATGGACACAAGAAAGCTTATGATTACCAAATGGAAATATGAAGTCCTAAGTATGCTCTGATACCAATCTGACATGCCTCGATCCTGATGTCTGGAGGACAGCAGGATGGCCATGTGATGGCCGACATTCGAGGGTGACACAAGCGATTTAATGAACGCATATGCCGAGAACATGAGAAAACATGCATATAAATTTCGCTCAAACTACATAATAAAATATTAAAATGCAAACTTTACCAAAATAATATAATAGTATTCAACCATCAATAAAATGATAGTGATAAGGCATGACATGTTCAGAGCATATATCTAATTCAGACTACAAGAGGAATGTGTTATTACAAGTGAGGATGACGCGGTATCACTGGTAAGGGAATGTCTCGTAGCTTGGATCATATGCCTCGTTCTTATATCATGAGGGAGCGCAAAACAAACATGAGTATACCAAGTTGATATATATAATACTGAAACAGTTATTCAACAATGTACTAACCCCCAAAGTTTTATGGAAACTCAATAGTATAATATGTAATCGGCTTTTCCAAAAATCCTAGCATGCCATAAAACCTTCGTAAAACATATATCGTATATAGTGTGCTAAATACTGGTATCATAATCGACTGAAGCCACTACATCACCCGACTCGTAAGCCAAATATATGAATATCTTCCGACCCGTAGGCCACTACATCACCTAACCCGTAGGCCAAAATAAATATCTTCTGGCCCGTAGGCCACTACATCACCCGACCCCTAGGCCAAATAAATATCTTCTGACTCGTAAGGCACTACATCACCCGACCGAAGCCAATATAAGTATCATCGCCCGTAGGCAGAACAATGACCACTAGATAAGCACAAAAACATTGAATATAATCTTTCCAACATAAGTACATATATCTCAAAACATCTTCATAGTATATAGTCATCCATCATATATGCTACAAAGAGTGTAAAAAACATGTTTATAAATAGTATATAGTCATCCATCATATATACTACAAAGAACATAAATTCGATAAGGTAAGGTATTCCAAAATATTCTCAATAAAACATGATAGTCATAAAGTGTAAATCTAATTTACTCATAAAACGTAACAATTAAATCATGTTTTTCATGTATGCATTTCTACTATTAAAATCATGCATTTTAGAAGGGGTCCACTCACAGATACTCTGTCGTCAATAAGTCGTGTGAAATAGGAAGGATGGAATCGCCGCTAATAATTGCATCTAAGCACATAAGGGGTCCAATTAATAAAACTCTCTCATAACGATTGAATTTCAGAAAATGGACATCATAAACGGATTCAGGACGTCGAAAAATATTAGGGGGACCGTTGGGTAAAGTGACCCGACCCGTTATGACCCGTTAAAAAAAATATTTTTTTCTTAAATTTGCACATACCACACGTTGCCACATAAATATTACTTCAAAACATTAAAACACATTTGTCGTTTAAGTACTACATCTACACTCGAAAATAAGAACCTAATAAACAAACATCCATACACTACTAGTCTATTACAAAATATTAAATGTGCAAGGATATGCAAAATGAAAGAGTTTTTGTTTTCAAGGTTGTGAAGCCTTTCTCAAACGTTTAAACCTTGCCAATGGAACTCAAAGCTTGCATGTTTTTCCTTTTATAAAATCCTCAATTTTCATCGATCATCATGACATAAGATTTTGTGGTATCCACTTGTGTAAATAGTTTAAATTGACGATCAAATTAGTTCATTGTATTCATATAGGATCAAGGAGTGTGGTTGTAAAAGATCATCAAAATTGGAGAATAACCGTTAAATCGTGATTTTTCGTTTATAACCGTTGAAAAGTTTTGTCCCGTTACTTGATCTCTGAATGTTTATTTTTTTGCAATTTTTGGTGTATGCGATCTCGAAGTACATAAAAACACGTTTGAAGGTTGGATTGTTGAAATTAGTTTCGTAGAATGCGTATCCCATCAAAACGATAGATTCACTAACACTTAGAGTTTATTTATACTTTCATTAAGTATAACTTTTGTGGTTTCCACTAGTGTAAATATTTTAAATTGAAGATTGAATTCATTCATTGTATTCATATAGGATCAAGGTGTGTAGCTATAAAAAATAATCAAAATCGGAGTTAAAATAACCGTTAAATCGTGAATTTTCGTTTTATAACCGTCGAAAAGTTTTGTCCCGTTACTTGATCTCTGAATGTTTGTTTTTTGCAATTTTTGGCATATATGATCTCGAAGTATATACAAACATGTTTGACGGTTGGATCGTTGAAACTAGTTTCGTAGAATGCGTATCCCATCAAAACAATAGATTCACTAACACTTAAAGAGTTTATTCATACTTTCGTTAACTATGACATAAGATTTTATGGTATCCACTTGTGTAAATATTTTAAATTGACGATCAAATTAGTTCATTGTATTCATATAGGATCAAGGAGTTTAGCTGTAAAAAATCATCAAAATCGGAGTTAAAATAACCGTTAAATCGTGATTTTTCGTCTATAATCGTCGAAAAGTTTTGTGCCGTTACTTGATCTCTGAATATTTGTTTTTTTTCGATTTTTGGCATATGCGATGTCGAAGCATATAGAAAAAGGTTTAATGGTTGGATCGTTGAAATTAGTTTCGTAGGATGCGTATCCCATCAAAACGATAGATTCACTAACACTTTAAGAGTTTATTTATACTTTCATTAAGTATAACATAAGATTTTGTGGTATCCACTAGTGTAAATATTTTAAATTGAAGATCGAATTCATTCATTGTATTCATATAGGATCAAAGAGTGTAGCTATAAAAAATAATCAAAATTGGAGTTAAAATAAGTGTTAAATCGTGATTTTTCGTTTTATAACCGTCGAAATTTTTTGTCCCGTTACTTGATCTCTGAATGTTTGTTTTTTTTGCTATTTTTGGCTTATGCGATCTCGAAGTACATACAAACATGTTTGACCGTTGGATTGTTGAAACTAGTTTCGTAGAATGCGTATCCCATCAAAACAATAGATTCACTAATACTTAAGAGTTTATTCATACTTTCATTAAGTATAACATAAGATTTTGTGGTATCCACTAGTGCAAATATTTTAAAATTGAAGATCGAGTCATTCATTGTATTCATATAGGGTCATTGTATTCATATTGATGATTATGCCATACCTAATTTGAATGATCAGATACTTGACAATGAAAATTTTCATACAAGGATTGGCGTGGAAGAGACTCATTTTCATGAATCATTACCGTATGTGATGATATTAATTAGACTATGTATTAATTAGATTAAATATATTAATTATTTTATGTATTAATTAGACTATGTTTCAATTCGTATGTGATGATATTTTATCATAAAATTATATTTTTCTTTTTTATTACGTATTTTATTTATTAAAATCTTAAAATATTATATAAGATAACATTAAAAAAAAGCACTGGTTAATTTTTTTCTTTGGGTTAAACATTTTTTTTTCTTTTCAAAATAGTTTTCTGTCACTTTTATTCGATGCCATTGGTCGGATTATTTGAAATACTTAGGCGGGAATTTTCTCGCTTGTATCTCTTAATTTGACGTCATGTGAGTAGTGTCGGTTAAAAGTGACGTAAAGTGACTTGGGAAAGGTACCGTCAATCCTAGTCAGTGTGTCAGATGTGTTGTCATTTTTAACCGACGCTGAATCCATTTAAACCGACGCTACGTGTATTTCAATAAAGTGTGTCAGAATCTAGTGTCGGTTATAACCGACACCAATTTTCATTAAACCGACGCTGCCTGAACTTCAATAAAGTTTGTCAGGCTTCATTTAATTCGACATGCATATCAGTAAAGTCTGTCAGAAGTTGGTGTCGGTTTTAATCGACACCAAGCTTAATTTATTTCGATGCTAGTGACTTTTATTTCTATGTCATCCAGTCAATGTCGGTTTTAACTGACGCCAACTCAGTATTCATATTTAAACCCCTTCTTCCCTATTTCATCAGTGCCTTCATTTCTGTCTTTCTCCTTCTCCATCCCCATTTCATCCGTGCTCCATCTTCCCCGTGCATCCTTTTCTTCCCCTGTTTCAGTTTTTCTCCTTCTCCTTTCAAAAACTTGTGCTATGGATCAACATTATGAGGAACTCCAATTCGAAGAGGAAGAGTTAGAGGGTGGTTCATTTTTAAATTATTATGATTACTAATTTCTGTTTCTGCTTTGTAGTCTAACTAGTATTATGCTTAAATAGAAAATTTATTTTTTGTTTCTTGGGTTTTAACTGTTTTTTCTGTATTTGTAAGGATTAACTCAACGGAGACGCGGACCCTCAATTCCCAGTTGGAAAGAACAACCTTGTTCATTTGACTCATTTGGAGAATGCATTAGTGATAATTCTAGTGCGTTTTCTAGACATGTAGCGGCAGAGGTTAGAGATTACATAAATATTCCAATGGTGAGAGATTGGCGTTTGATCAAGGAAGAAGACAAGGAAGTGTTCTGGAATAGAATAAAAGTATAAATATTTTTTTTTTACTTGAAGATTGTAGAATAAGTCAATGATTATAATAATAATTAATTAGCTTGGATTTTTTTGATGAATTTAGGACAATGTTATTTTTCAAGAAGAAGATATAGTAAAAATGCCGATGATCCGCCACATGACGCTTAAGATTGCGGAGCATGCACATAAAGAGTATAGCAATAAATTAAAAAAGACGTATTATACTGATAAACCAGTCGAGTTTGATATGGCGGATGAGTTTTTGTATGTTATGTGTGATATAAAATGTTTGTTATGGTAGATAATTGTTATTAATGTTTGCTTTGGCCTAAAATATGTTGGGAATTATTTTTATATAAATTTTTTTATTATTATTATTAATTAATTTAATTTTTTTTTATCATTAAAATATTTGGTGTCGCTTATGGACGACAGCACAAGAAATATTTTATGTATCGAGATGTTAGGTAATGTCGGTTCGAACCGACAGTAGGTTTGATTAATTTATTATTTTAACTGTTGATGTCGGTTAGGATCGACAGTAGGTTTGATATTTTAATTCTTTAATTGTTGCTTGACGTCGCTTAGAACAGCCATCATATCAGAACTTAACGTCGCTTCTAACCAACGTAATGTTGGATGTCGCTTTTAAGCGATGTTATTGTTCTTTTTTATTTTATATTACTTTACTTCTTGGTGGCGGATTAAAGGGACTAACCGACGTCAATACCCTTTTGGTGACGGTAGCAATGGTGTTGCTTCACTTATCCGACATTGCACGACTTTATGGGATTTTTACCAAAAATCCAAAAGTAATTGGGTTTTATTGTCGGTTTTTACACCGCCAGTGATAGCCTCTTTTGTAGTAATGAAATATGTAAATAAAAGTGACAAAACATATAGAAATTAAATACGTCCTAAAAAAGTCAGTTTAGTTCATTAAGTGTGTTTTCATCCTTTTACTTATCGAAAAAAAAAACTATACGCTGTAATTATAAACGCGTCGAAACTAAGAATACGAAATACGTAATTTTAAATAGTGAAATCCAGGAATGAGATTTCACAACAAATGAATGTCTTAATTATTTTAGATTTGTTTACCTTTTTGCATAGGTAGAGGCACTATAAGCCTAGCATGCATACCCTCACGCTTTCATCCTTTATAAAGAATTTAGTATTATATTATTCTTTTTTTTCTTTTTTTGTAAATTTAGTATTATATTATTTTTAGTTTAAACAGAATTCTTAAATTATATTCACTAATAACTAAAACATGAGGTTTGTTTTTCTTTTCAATTCCAGCATCACTCATCTTAAAACTATTTTTAACATCTTATTTTATAAACAAATTAGTAACTCTTAAAATTAAAATGTAAAGTTTGATTTATTTTTATCAAAAGATATTCTTTAACATTATCCAAATGAAGATAATAAACTTTGAATTTTTCTTCCCCTCCTTCTTAAAATTTCATGTATTTTTTCCTCAAAATTTCAGCCACAACAATATTAAACTTACAAATCTCTCTGTTCTACTTTTTACTAAATTTATAACATTTCATATATTTTTTTTTCTCTGTCCATTTTTTTTAATTTGTTGTTCAAAAATTCCAAATCCATTCTATCTGGTTATAATCATTGAGTGTGTGTGTGTGTGTATTTTTTCCCATCACATTAATTTATTTATGTTACGAATGATATAAAACATTTTTTTGGGGGTTCCTCTTGATCGGGTCTTCCACTGCCTCTTCTGACCTCTCGTGTCTTGCTTCCTTAGTTGCTTTAATGCAATTTTCTTTTCTCGGGAGCAAGTAATTTACCATTGTATATGAGTAAATTTTGTTTTAGTTGACTATGAGTACAACTCTATTTACTTCAAATTCGGTTCATGTTAACTTCGTGTACACTTCAAATATTGCGTGCGATGGTTGTGATGAGTGATGAAATATAGGGAGGGAGGATGAAAAGAAGATGGGTGGTGAATTCATGTTAACTTCTTGTAGGTATGTAAAATGAGAAGAGCTCGACTCCTTAAGGTTGAGGAGGAGTTCCTCATCAAAGTACTTCGTGATCTATTTACAAAACTTTATTTTTATGAGCATATATTGTTCATATAATAAATCATTCAACAAGAAATCAAATAAAACTAAAATTACTTGGTCAATCAATGGAAGCAAATGAATATATACTATTTGCAATGCTTTTACCTAATAAGTCTATCTGTTTTTATACAATTCGATGACTAAATGATTTTAGTTTTAATTTATTTATTGTAGTGTGATCTTTACAGAGTAATTTATAATATAAATGGTTCCAATCATAAATATGAGACCATCTCCAACCGAAGGGTTCAGAGAGCTAGACGTCCGAAAATAGCCCGAAAACCGTCTCCAACTGAGGGCTAGGCCAGAGGGTTCGTGGAATCTGAAAGGGCCCCACGAAATCTGAAAGGACCAAAGGGCTGGAGGGCTGGCCAGAAAAAAACATTAATTCTGTTGGTTATAACCGACATGAATGCTTAAGCTAAAATTCAAATGCAACCGTTGCATTTGATTTTTTTTTTTTTTTTTTTTTTACAATTTTATTATTATTTTTTATTTACAAAATATTTCCTATAACTTCTATTTTTCATATATATTTTTTTTAAATTCTATTTTTTTTCCTATAACTTTTATTTTACAAAATTTGTTTCATATTTTTTTTTAAATTCCATTTTTTCCTATAACTTCTATTTCACAAAATTTGTTTCATTTTATTTTAAATTCTATTTTTTTCCTATAACTTCTATTTCACAAAATTTGTTTCATATTTTTTGTAAATTATATTTTTTTTCCTAAAACTTATATTTTACAAAATTTGTTTCATATATATATTTTTTTAAGATATATTTTTTCTTATAACTTCGTAAGCCATTATACAACATTAAATTAAATTAAGTAACATGAAACAACATTAAACAATATGAAACAACATTAAATAACATTAACCAATATACAAATTATACAACATAAAAAAAAATTAACAACATGAAACTTAAACAACATTTTTAAAAACATTTAACGACATAAAACTTAACCGCCTACTCCATGCTTATTTTGGCCCAAAGATGTACAACAAGATCCTGTTGTAGGTACTTGTTTGTGGCACGAGAACGTATCATTCTATAACCCCTCATGTACTCATTTATAGAGATATTACCAGTTATTGGATTGAAAGGCAAATTAGGCCCATCATATATTTTTTTCACGAGCCCTTCTTGACCTATTTGGATCTTCTTGGTTGTCATCGAACTCTCCATTAATATACCTATCTCCCTCATCCTCCACTATCATATTCTGTAATATGATGCAAGACATCATGATGAAGTCCAAATTTTCTCGACTCCACCCTCTTGCCGGTTCGTTGATGATCTTCCATCGTGCTTGTAGAATACCGAAAGCTCTCTTAACATCTTTCCGGTATGCCTCTTGGTGTAAGGTAAACAACTTTTGTGCGTCATTCCTAGGGTTTGGAATTGTTTGGACAAGTGTCGCCCAATTTGGGTAGATGCCATCTGCCAAGTAATACCCCCTATTGTATTGACGGCTGTTGATGTAGTAGTCAAGTTGAGGTGCTTTACCTTCTGTCAAGTTATTGAAGAGGGGTCAACGCCTAAGAACTGTAATGTCATTTTGGGATCCAGGGACTCCAAAGAAAGCATGCCAGATCCATGTGTCATATGAGGCAACCGCCTCTAACACAACAGTTGGCTTTCTCAACCTTCCGCTAAACCCTCATTGCCATCCGGTGGGACAGTTCTTCCAATCCCAATGCATGCAGTCTAATGACCTTATCATGCCCGAAAACCCACAGTATTCAGCTTTGCAAATGAGCCAATTCAGATCTTCTTGATTTGGCTCGCAGAGGTACTCGTCTTTGTAAACCTGAACAATTGTGTCACAGAATTGTTCAAGAGTATCAAGGCATGTAGACTCAGACATACCATGGGTTTCATCCATCGAATCAGCTGAGGAGCCATAGGCCATCATTCGGAGAGCAACAGTAACCTTCTGATGAGGTGAGAAACCAAGATGGCCTGCTCTATCCTGCTTCTGTTGAAAGTATGGATTGACTTGCTGGACATCACGAAGTAAACGCTTGAAGACATGACGCCTCATCCGGAAACGACGTCTGAAATCCTCTTATGTGTACACCGAGTTGGGGTTGAAATAGTTATTCATCAGATTGGCATGCGTCATCGCTCTGTTTCGTGGTTTGTAAGAGCAACCAGCAACAGAGCCACCCCATTAAGGTTTTTCCTCAGTTGGCTGACACACTATGGCCGCAGCCATGGCTGCTGCTCTGTTTTGTTTGTTGTGCCTTACTTAAACTTCTTCATCAGACTCCTCATCTTCTCGTCTCATTTGCGCCCATTTTGCTTCCAATTTGGAATTGGATGAGGACCCCCAGTTGGAATCCGAAGAGGATCCAAAGTTGGAATTCATTGCAAACTTGAATTGAAAAAGATTGAATTGAAAGAGATTGAATTGAAATAGATTGAATTCAAAGTTGTGTGAATTATAGCCCAATATCCACCCTATTTATAGCAAAAACAAATTCAAATCCAACGGCTAGCTGGCGTCACTTAGCTGTTGGATTTGAATTTAAGTTGTAGTTTTTAAATAATAAATTATGTTTGGCCCTATGGCCCTCAGTTGGAGACAGTTTTTTGTGACAGGGCTAAAACGAGTCATATGGCCCTTTGGTCCTCGGTTGGAGACGGAGGCAAATATGATCATGTACTATTCATTAAAATAGTAATATCTTGGTGGACCAGATGGCTAAAACGAGTACTCTGGCCAGCTCTCGGTTGGAGATGGCATGAAGTTCTATGAATAGCTCAAGAAGGATCTTGAGGAGGATTTCCTCCTCAATCCTTGAGCGACCAAGTCGGGTTGAAACAAATAGGTAGAAAATAGGTACCTGTTGGGCAATTCAAGTGTACGTGTGAATTAACAGGCTACTAACGTGTTCACCTATTACATGTTGAATTTCAACCTAAACACTTAATTATTTCGTGTTATTTTGTATTGTGTTATTGTATCGTGTATAATTTTGCCGGACGTAATGGGATCCATTAATATAAGATGGTACCTATTATGCCCTTAAAGCTTTTGCTATTTTCGGTGGACCAAGCAAACACACAAAAAGTAGCGCATCGTCATATTCTCACTCGCTTTTGTCTTTTATTATTATCACGTTACCGGGTGCTGACATTATTTTGACTGCCCACTTTCTCCCGTGTCTGTCTGCCAACCAGAACAAGAACGAGGTCAGTTGAGTTCGACAACTCCTTTCTTTATTTATATATCTTCGCTTCTCACACAAACAAACCAAATCAAGGTTCTAAAGGCGAAAAGGATAACTTTCTTTGCTTTCACTACAAGAGTAATACATTTTTCGACAAAATTATTCGTCATAATTTTTCCTATGGCAATGTCGGAGGCAGAGACTTCCATATCTCCCTCTGAACTAGACCCGGCAATTTCTGACACGACACGAAAATAACGGGTTTCGGGTCAACATGATAACTTATCGGGTCATTATCGGGTGACCCGTTAAGAACCAATTAATAACGGGTTCTTACCAGGTATACACGTGGGTGACCCGTTTCGACGCGTTAAGAAAAAAATTATTTTGATAATTTTAAAGTTTATTTACTAAAAAAATTATTATAAAATACAATAGCCATATTAATATATACAATATATTCTATATTAAATATATAGTTTTGTATTATTATTCTATATAAGTTTTAAAAAAAAATTTAGTCATTATTTATTTTTATTGTGAGAGTTCTTTATTATCATTACTAGGATAATAAATTTTACTTAACATGTTCTTGTCCAAAATTAAAATAAACTAGTATAGTATTTGTATAAGCAAGAACTAAGAAGACATACATACAAGTATGAAAAATGTGAAAGAATATATAAACACTTGTGATTCATCATTATTCCTCTACGAGTAGATAATGGTTACACTTACATTATTGTTTAGATTTTTAAAATCCTCCAAACCCTCATAAATAATGTTTTTTATTTGAGGGAAAAATTAATAAAATTAATAATAATTATTATAGAAGTGTAAAAAATGTAAAAAAAATATCCAATCACTCATAATGACAAGCTTTACAACTTTTATGAAGAGGTCAGCTTTTAAATCCAACACTATAATCCATAAACCTTAAATTTATATTTAACCGTCGATTGTCATTTACGCTTTATTCTTGTTACTGAATTTCATTTTTTAAATTTTCTTTTTTGAAAACATGATCATCTGGCGGATGTAAGAAGCTGAACGGTTCAGATCTTTGATATCATGTTTCGATATTTACGGTTAACTGAAATATGAGTCGATATCATATAGTTTGTAACTTTATAAACATCAAGCAATATTTTCATTAATCGTAAAACTCTGAACATAATATCAACGATCCAAACCGTTCATCTTCTTGCATCCTCTAATAGATCATGTTTTCAAAAAAGAAAATATGAAAAAACAAAATTTGATGAGAAAATGAAGCGTAAAAGTAAACAATAATCAACGGTTAAATTTTGATCTATGATTTATATGATTATAGTGACGAATTTCGAAGTTAAGCTCTTCACGAAAGTTGTAAAGCTTGTTATTACGAGCGTTTATATATTTTTTCTATATTTTTTTATACTTCTTCATTGAAGGGTTTGATTGGAAGAAAATGTGCAAGATGTTCTAATGTTCCAATGTCCTTAATTTTACAAATATTTTGAACATTTGATATTTTGTAATGTTCTAATGTTTTTTTTATTATGCTCTTATTTTGGATATGTAAATATACACTTCAAAGAAAAATCCATTTTTATGTTTTGGATGTGACAATACTTAAAAAGAAAAATGCGTTTTCACTCAAAAAAAGTATTATATTTTTTATTTAATTATTTATTGGTTTAAAATATATTTTCCTTAACGGGTAATGGGTCGGGTCATATTACCTGTTAATATTATCGGGTTGATTTCGGGTCGGGTCATTTTACCCGTTTATTTTAACGGGTGTTACACGACACGACCCGTTAAGATATCGGGTATGACACGAAAACGACACGAACACGAGAAAGACGACACGAATACCAGGTCTACTCTGAACGCACGAAACAGAGTCAAAACGACGACCAACATCAGCCCTTCCTGCCTGGTCTGCCGGACAGCATAGCCCTACTCTGCCTCTCATTTGTCCATCCTTCTGTTTTGTTCTCGGTTTGCACCTCATGGCGCCGCCTTACCTACTCCTCCTCCTTCCCTACTTTTCTCTCTCTCTCTCTCTCTACGCCCTCTTCCCCTCCTCAGCCTCCGCCTCATCTAATTCCATTCATTTCTACAGCTTTGACCCAATCTCCTCCGACTGGCATCCCCTCCCCCCAACCCCTCCCGACCGGCCTCTCCGCCTCGTCCTCCGCCACCCCTCTTTCATATCCCGCAACTTCCCCATCCAATCCGTCTCCGCATCCGGCAACCTAATCCTCCTCGCTGCCACCACCCACAACTTTCTCCCCGCTCTCCCTCGCCCTCTGGTCTTCGACCCAGTTATCAGAAACTGGACCTTCGGTCCCCCACTCACCACGCCACGCCGCTGGTGTGTGGTAGGAGTGCTAAGTGACGTGGTCTACGTGGCGAGTGGGATCGGGTTCCACCTCTCTATGGATGTTGCGAGTTCAGTGGAGAAGTGGGACTTAAGCAAAAGGGAAAAGTACCAAGTTAATTCGAATGGTTGGGAGAAAGTGAGCGGACTTCGAGATGGGAGATTCAGCAGAGATGCGATCGACGCTGTGGCATGGAGAGGAAAGCTCTGCATGATCAATGCTAAGGGACACGCTGCAAAAGAGGGAGCTGTCTACGATGTGGAGAAGGACACGTGGCAAGACATGCCGGAAGGGATGCTTATTGGGTGGAGAGGACCTGTGGCATGGCAGCCATGGATGAGGACGTGATGTACGTGGTGGACGAGACCAACGGTGCCTTGAGAAGATACGATCCCAACAAGGATGTGTGGGAAAAGATTTTCGAGTCCGAGAGGCTGAGAGGAGCTGATCAGATCGCTGCCGGAGGTGGAAGAGTTTGCGTTGTTTGTGGTGGTGAGATATTTGTGGTGGACGTGTCGGCGGCGACGCCGAGGCTTTGGGCTGTGGAAACGCCTCCGGGGCTCATATCTTGCCGAGAATGAGCAATGCGGATTGATTATTTATTTACTCATCTTTCAATAAACGTTGTTTTTACCACATATATTTATAATCATTTTCTAATATTATGAAAACCACATGTATTGGTGGACTCTACATCTATAAAAAAGATGATACAAATAAGAGTAATGTTGCACTTATTAGTTATTACATATTTGTACTAGGAACATTTTGGATACGGTCCCTAACTCCCAATGTTCTTTGACTGAAACCTTGGTGTTTTTTAGTTTTTTATCGAAGTCCCTGATATTAATGTAATAATGTATTTCTATGTAGGTTATTATATTTTGAAATGAAAAATAAAATTTATAGTTATTTATATTAATGAGATTTTAACTAAAATCCATATTTTGTGGGATTAAAAATATTAAAGATGAATTATACTCTCCAATATATTGTGTGTGTGTGTGTGTGTGTGTGTGTGTGTGTGTATACATGGGTACGTTCATCAAAACTAACCAAAAAATTATTGTACCAAAGCATGAGTACATTTTTCAAAAGCACAATATATATATATTAGCCTTAATAACATTATTAAATTTCTTCTATTAAACTTGACATGGATACATTCTCAAATCAACGAAATAGAATGTACCCATATAAGTTTTAAAAATGGATTAGAGAAAAGATTGAATGAAATTTTATATAAAAAATGGGTACATTTTAAATTAAAAAAGGTACATTTTTAACAAATTGGTAAATTTAAGAATGGATACATATAAGATTAAAAAATTAAAATTTTTTAATAAAAATTCAATGGGTACAAACTTATTCTAATTTTATTTGGGAAATGTTTAAATTGAAAATTAATTTAGGAGTTTAATAAAGGTGTGAGTATTAAAACTCTAAATCAAATACTAATTTTTTTTATAATAAAAATTATGTAACTTACATGTTATTCATTAATATATTAATGCTAGGGACTTTGATCAAAATCTAAAAACTAATAAGGTCTTAGTCAATGAACATTAGAAACTAAAGACCAGAAACTAATTTTTCCTTTGTACAGTCCACATCAGAAACTAGGGACCAGAAACTATTCATACCATGTTTTTGTACCACATTTTCATACCACCTTAGGTGGCATTTGATGTGGACAGCCACATCATTTGAATTAATCAGATTTTTAAATTTAGTTAATTATTTAATAAACTAATAATTAAGAAAAATTAGTGAAGTAAATGATGATTGTGGTATACGAGGAGTCTTTCTCCTTCATTTCCTTGGCTTTTGCAAATTTTTCAAATGATGTGGCTGTCCACATCAGATGTCACCTAAGGTGGTATAGAAATGTTGTATAAAAACATGATATGAATATCATTATTCTTTGAACTATCTCTCTAATAGAGTTAGGCCTCGTCAACATATGTAAGTCATGTCTCTATTAGAGATGGTACAAATATGTGGTAAGATTAACATTTTTGTACAAATAATAATACAAATAAATGCTAAATTTATAACTTTTTTTTTAAATTTTTTATTTTGTTGTTTTATTTATTTAATTGTGAGAGCAAGTCCACCCCTAAAAAAATGCGCTAGCACCCAGCCCATTTAATCCACTCAGTGAACAATGATAGACCCCAATAAACAGTAATAGGCAAAATGCATCTCCACCCCTAAAAAATGCACAAGCACAAAGTCTAAAAAATGCGCTGGCACAAACGATCTCCACCCCTACAAAATAGGATGGCACCCAGCCCATTTAAAATATAATTAATTTTTTTTATAAAATAATAAATAAATAAAATAGTTTTAATTTCGGATAGAATTTTTAACCAATCTCGTACGCCACGTGTCATTATCCGAACGTACTATTTTGTGAATAGATTTCCGCTAAGATTTTCAACCAATCCCGACGCGTCCGTAACACAAAATACCATTGAGATATTCAAATCCCGCTCCGCTGCGCGCAGTTTAAATTAGTTTAAAGTAGAATAGCAAAATGAGAATTGTAACATGTGGTTGTTATAAAAATACCTGCATATTCACAAACAAACTGACCATTTGGAATGAACTAATCAGCATACAAGCTCCACCCTTTTCTCCTATCCTTCACAATCTTCAACCTCACCTCAATCCCTCTCTGACTCACCCTGATTCCCACAATCCAATCCACACCCACAACCCAGCCCACACTACGAAACGACGCCGTCGAACCCACCAAACTCTGAACACGGACACCCACCACCCTCTTCCCCATCACACCCAGCCGCGCCCTCCCCCGACTCATCCACCAAACGCATTGTTTCGACACCAATTTCACCCACCGAGTTCGGTCCCTGCATGAAGCAACCGGAGCCCTAGGATTGGCGGAGTGGAAATCAGGAAGAGAAATGGGGGATTTGAGATTAGGTGTAGATGAAGAAGGTGTACGGGTGTCGATCAACAGAGTTATGGAACAGGATCAGATGGGGTTCCAGGGATCGGGAGGCGTCAGAGGCATTGCGCGGAGGGTGGTGCAGGTGAGAGAGACGGTGGCAAGTTCTTGTGGAGTTAGCCATGGTGTCAGCATGGCGTCAGATGGGTCGTCCCATGGGTCTGTCTTTTCTGAGCCAGCCTATGGCTTGGCTTGGGTTGGGTGCCAGCCTATGGCCTGGCTTGGGTTGGGTGCCAGCTTATTAGGCTGGGGTGGAGCAAAAAAGAGGGGAGGCCAGTCCATTTTTCAAGCTGGGTGCCAGCCTATTAGGCTGGGGTGGAATTGCTCTGATAATAGAGTGGTCAGGTTATTTTGTGAGAAAAATATCCTCTGGGGGAAAAGGAGAGACATATTTCAAATGAATTATTTAATTAATTACTGAAAGTTAGAATTTGTCTACTTTTGAAAAAATAAGTGGTTGGAAATTGGAATGAAAAATACTAAGAACATTTTCTCAAAATGAAATTATCTATATATTTTTTGTCATCTACAGTTTAACATTAATATCTGTGTCAATATTATAAATATTGTATAAAAAAATTGGAGAAATTCCACAAAAAATCTCACTTTAAGAAAGTCGCATTAGCATTCCTCAATTGGAATAGCACTAGATACAAAAAAAAATTTCTATCACTTCATGCTTTTAACATAATATTTATGTTATTAGAATAAATATTAACGTTAAACTGTGAATGACAAAAAATATCACCTTAAAAAGAGTTTCATTATCACTCCTCAATTGGAATAGCACTGGATACAATTTTTGGCCTTACAATTTGATAATGTTCACGTGTGAGATGTTCAGATATGTTTAGATATCAATGCAACTATAGCCAACTCGGCTTTTCAGAATAATAATATTAATAGAGAAATGTAAAATTCAACGGATTTGGATGGATTGTAATGCAACATAGTTGGAGAGATTTTTTAGCGTATCCAAAACATAAATTGGTATATTACTTATCAAATTTCTCTTCACTTATAGCATTACAATTGATGTACCGACTCGTGTTTGATTCACATGAAGAAATCTCTCAATACAATGCCATTATTTAAAAAAGTTGCTTTCTTTGAATGATGACTCGATTCCAGTACTACATTATACTTTGGCAAAGTCATGAACAATTTGATAATATAACAAGAACATGGTTAAAAATTCTAGTGTTTGAGCAACAATGGAAGCCTTTTATCACTCTAATTGATCAAGAAACGATCAAGAAAGGTCCGTTTGGTAGGGTGGAAGAAACGATCAAGAAAGGCCCTTTGGTAGGGTGGATGGAATATAGTATGAGCTATGAATCATTAAAATGGATTCAAGTCCCATGTCATTGTTTAATGCTATTAAATAGCATTATGGACTGGATTTTCATTTTGGATTCAAGTCCAGAATAGCACGGGTTTTATAAATTGTCAGTTAACATAAGTTATCAGTCCAACACACAGCAGCTGAGCCAAGTACAAGGTTGAGGTGGGCTTTAGTATAAGGAGAGTTTTAGTTCTTTAAGCATAAAAATACTAATTGTTCTATTTTATGCTTTTTAATGGTCATAGCCTATCTAGCAAATGAAAAGTCTGAATGTGAAATCTCGTTCTTGGATTTCACTGTTATAATCTACGTATTTGTATTATTGAGATTTTATATTATTTTTCGAGAATTTATATTAAATTATTTGAATTTAAATTTTAATAAAACTAGTTACGAAGTTTGGAAATTAATTATTTAAAATCCATAGACCTTTTAAGGTCACAATTTATATTTTGAAATGGAGTTATAACGGAAGAGTTATTAACGTTTAAAGTTAGGGATATGTTTGTAATTTTGGCCTCATCTATAAGACTCTAGATTTTTTGGAGCAATGAGATGTGCCACGTGTGTGTGGCTGGGATGAAATTTTTTGGAGCAATGAGATGTGCCACGTGTGTGTGGCTGGGATGAAAGGAAAATAAGAGAAAGGAGAGAGATGGACGGCTGAGATGAAAAAAAAGAGGAGACAAAAGGAGGGATGGGGGGAACAGATAGGCCAATCAGAAAAAAAAAAGGGTGAAGGGGGAAGTGGACCAATAGGAGTGAGAAGAAATGAGGGGAAATGAGGGAAAGGAGAAGGATGAGATTATCCTCAACCCGTTTCCCTCTTTTGTCGACCTGACCCGATCGACGGGGAAATACCCCACAACCTTCCCTCTACCAATTCCACCCCAAAAATGAGGAGAATTGGCCTCGAATTGGTGAAACCCGCACCGGTGGGTGCGGTGGTAACTTGTCGAAGATCCACCATTTCTGAAATGATTTCTTTCGATCACCACCACCTTTAGCATCCTCTTGAGCCCAGGAACAAAGCCCAAACAAGTTTGGGGGCGGTGGAGGTGTTATAGAGTCGAATCAAGAACACCTCATTCAAGGGTTTTTGGCGGATCGAGGGCAATTTCAGGTGTTTCCCAGACTTTGGCCCATGTATGAAAGTTGTTCCTCTCATTGAACTCTATTTGCCTATAAAATTTGGTAATTTTTAGAGTTAGTCGAAAAATCGGGTTTCCGCTCTCTAGAAACCACCATTGGTGGCGACGCGTGCGGTGGCGCGCGGCCAGTGGGCCACTGTTGCTATTTACGCTAAATTGATGTCTTGATCTCAGATTTGATATCTGTATGACGTGGTTTGATTGTTTGAACCTAATTTCTGATCAACATATGAATCGACGATCCGACCTTTGGATCGTCACCAAACTTTAATGCGTTCTAGAACCTAATATTTGAGGATATTAGGAACTGACAGATCGGGAATCCGATGTGCGGATCTTCCAGATCGAATTACGTAGGGTTGTGGATCCTACCGTTGACTGAGAATAGACTTTTGGTCAACATGTCTCGAAACGTTCTAAATACTAAAATTAGTACTACGGGGCACTTAATGAAGTCTAGTGGGCCTACATTGGTTAGAGAGTGACTTGAGTATACGTGATATGGTTATTACCTTGATTTCTTACACTAATATCATTTGTGAATATGAATTGGTATTATAAATGTGATTTCTATTTAATTGTGATTTTTATATATTTAGCCATTGACCTATGCTTATTAAACGTGATTTGACTTGTGTACTAATGATATTTGTGAAATGTGATTGATGTGCATATTTGAAATGTGGTTGGATTTGCATGATTGGTACGATGTGGTGAAATGTGATGGCTAATAGTGGACCATTAACCCATTGCTATGGGGTTTGTTGCTTCGAAGCTTGTTTCATATCTCCTTTCATTGAGCCGTTCTAATTATGTACCTTATGCTTTGTTGTATTTCTTGTTTCGTTGAGCTTTTGTATTATGAGTACTTGTTTCATGTATTGTTCTTTGAGCGTTGCTATATTCCTTGGACTTCCGCTCGGTTACGCTGAGTGATCCGAAACTGGGCATCCGCTGAGGTACCGTTCAGTGGTCCAGTTCTCTGCTCCGTCTGGATTTAGTTGAGTGGTCCGGAATCCTTCATGATCTGCGATTCCGTTGAGTGGTTCGATATGCATTGTACTCCGCGATTCCGTTAGTGGTCCAGAATCATATCCACTCGGATTTCGTTTATAGGTCTGGAATCCCTTCTACTTCGTCATTCCATTGAGTGGTCATGATATCTTGGTTTGGATTCCGTTGAGTGGTCCGGAATCCCCTTTGGTGTCTTGGTTCTGTTGAGTGGTCCGAAATCGCATCATTTGACTTGTCGGTTCCTCGGATTCGATTTCAACTTCAGAGATGTAGGCTTCGGCCGAACTATGTCACTCTAGCCCTGCATTTCAGTGTATTGTATGTATTATTGGATGGTGTTGGAATGCATATGTGTGGGTGAATGGCAAGATGACTAGAGAATATTATTGTGCTTCGTTGAATGTTCCTTGAGGTGCTACATGCTTGAATTGTGGTATTATGTTGAGACGTAGTGAGATATGCGATAAATGTTCGAGTGTAGTGAATGGTAAACTACGAATGGCTTGATCCCTAATGAAGGTACGTAGGCAGTTTAACGAGGAGGTTAAATGTAGCCATAAAGTATACGAAAAATTACTACGCTTTTGGATCGTGAGTTGTGTTTGGCCCATATCCCGGAGGCGGGGTATGATAGATGTACGGATATTTGGTGACGTTACGTGTCCATCCTGGACGAATGTCGGGATCGGGGCGTGACACTGATTCTTAAAGCTGCTTTTATGGAATATAAGAGTTAATGAATGTTAAATAGACTCATCATTTTAACTAATACTAAAATTTTATAGTATTAAATTAAAACTTTCATACCACACACGGTTCTTAGAGAATAAAGGCTGTTTATATTATTCATTTTGAAGTTTTGAAGTCTAGAAAACATACTAAATTTCTTACTTCAAATTTTTACTTTCAGAACCAGGTGAAGGACCCTCGTGACTTAATTTGGAGGAGTAATGGATGTTGTTAGCAAATTCATGTAGGATTTGCCGACTGAATTGGAATAATTCTCCTATCCCTTTATTTTCAGGTGATCATTTAACAAAAGGAAAACTAATGAAAAGTTCCAAAAAAACTTTTCTTTTAACGAAAAGTCTTTTTTTACCTTTAACTGACACTATTCACTATACCTTTAAAAAGGACTTTTCATTAAAAGTGAACAGTACCGGGACCTTTTTATTAAACCTCCCTTTAACAAATGGGATGGAGATGCTCCGAAGTGTGAAGAGGCCCCGTTGCGGTGATGTTGGGCCGATGTCCTTCAGAAATTTTTTTAGGAAGTTTTAACGAAAAGCTCGCGGTACTGTTCATTTTAACGAAAAACCACATTTTTACACTAAAAAGTCAAACCTGCTACTATTCACTTTACCCTTTATTTTGTCCTTATCGTTAAAACTCAAAGTTTTCAAGCCCTTTTCATTAATTTTTCTATTTTTTTAGTGTGCTGGAAATATGACTTAATTTACCAAATGTCATAATACAATTGGTTATAAATTTTTGTTTAAATTTCTAATCAATTATATTATTACATTTAATGTACCGAACCGTGTGTCCGATACATCGAAAAATCTCTCTAAAAGAAGGCTGACAAATCTGTTAATGTGTAAAACAAATGCAGTCCAAGACCAAGAGTATAGGACGTGTGTGGTGTGCGGTGTGGGGTGTGGTGTGAGAGCAATAAATAGGAGTAGGATTCTCTTTCCTCTTTTTTTCCCTCCCCTCCTATTTGAATGGTCACAGTTAAACTACGTCAACATCTTATATTAATTTTTTTATTGAATGAGAAAGACAAAATAGAAAATGTGAGAGGAAGGGATGAAAGAGGATGGAAAGAGGAGAGAAGAGAATCCTAGTTCCAATAAATAATCATGGTAAATTCAAAAGTGAAAAGGGAGATAGGGTAGCAATAAGTGTGAAGAGGTTTTTCAATGTTCTCAGAACACGGAACGGTACGCACATGTAATTATATAAGTGGAGCAAGTTTTTTTTGAACTGTCCTCCCACTTATATAATGATATATAGCGTATGTGCTCGTATTTTGGGCACACTAAAAAATAATTATGTGTTGTATTTGAGAATACTTAATCGATTTTCAATTTCAATGACTACACTGAGAAGTCCTAATTTCAAAGACCATTTGTTGATAAAAACTATAATAAACCTCGTGGAGTTGGTTTAGTAGAAAGCAAGCAAATGTTTGGAATACTCAATTTGACTTCAAACTCCCACATAAGCATATTGTGGGGCCATGGACTTTGATTTGACTCGATGTCTGCATAGGGAGAAGAATTAGTCTATCATTAATGTGTGATGAAATGCCATTAAAAACAGAAACATTTTCATGAACATGTACATATTGGATTGCTATAACATTTTGACATTGCAGATTAGTAGGAAGGAGCAAAGTTCTTGATTAGTTTTTAGTCGGGCACTATCATGCTTTATGTATTGTCTACCGTCTTCATGGGTATTCTTAAGAGGAATAGGATCCTCTTCTGATCCTCTTTATGGGGATCATGATGATCAATTAATTGTGTTCGTTCATGGTACATCGGACGGTTATAAATTATTTTAAATTTTAAATTAAATATAAATAGTACGAAAAGTAACTGCACGACATACGATGAACCGATACGATTAATTGATTCTTAGATCTTCACAAAGAGGATTCGGAGAGGATCCTTGCCCTTCTTAAGGAATGTGATTGCACACTATATTTTTATCTTTTCTCACCTTTCTCTTTATTTTTTATCGTCAAATTGAATATAGTACACGAACATAATTAAATAGAAGTGTGAGAAAGTTAAAAAAGTGTGTATCATTCTCCTATTCCTAATACCATGGCTGCAGTAATGATTTTGCAACAACAATGGGAAAGTTTGAAGATATGAAACCAAGGCAAGAGGTTCGGGTGGATGAAGTGCGGCGTCCAATTCAGGTTGAAGCGTCTAGCCCTATCTGTTGAGACAGCGACCACCTTTTCGCACAATCAAGGTGAACTGCGATGGCGTGGCAAAAGGCGACTAGGAAAGGTGGTTTTGGATGGGTGTCAAGGGATTTTGCAGGCATCTTTAAGGGGGCTGGTGCCTTTGGTAACTTCCCCTGCAAATCAAGTATAACGGCGGAGGCTGAAGCGGTTAGGGCGACTCATTTGGTTTCAGTAGAGAAAGGTTTTTTTAGAGGTTCAGGTGGAATCAGATTCTGAAATATTCTGTGGGCATGATCAATGGTCCAAAATCAACATGACGCTTTGCTTGAAGGTCTCTTATTTAACATTCAGTATTTGTAAAAGCAATTGAGGTCAGTAGGAATTCTTTTTGCTCCAAGTATCTCTAATAAAACAGCACATCTACTGACTTCTGTTGTTTTGAGGATAGCCTCATAGGTGGAATAATAAACTTTGGCGAATATTTCTATTTGAATTTAATGAAATTTCTATCGTTAGAAAGAAGAAAAAGAACTAACAATGCTTTCGTAAGCATGTGCCACTGCCACTTAGAGTTACAGTAAGTGAGAGGTTTTAGATTCGATTATTGCCAAAGGCGAATTTGAACCACATTATGCTATCTCATTGTGAGGCTTAGCCTGCTCTTTATTAAATATAGGCAAAAGTTAGCTCTTAATTTCAAAAATGTCACTTTTTATAAAAACTTTCAAATATATCCAAAATTTCACTTAAATAAACACAAATACTCTCAAATTTAACAATTAAATCAATTAAAGGCTTTTTAGCTAATGTCGTCTCAAGCTCCGGTCTAACTTCACCTTCGCTTCTACACTCCACCACCACAACCCTATCCCTTTCGACCCCCTCATCACCAACATTGAGCGCCACTGCGGTTACCGCAAGTGGGAGCAGCATAATTTCAATCATGACTTCAACGCTTTTTTTCTTACCAATATCATTTTTAGTTTTAAATATAAAAATAGTTTTTAAAGTTAATCCACATGTCGTTATATGATTGTATTTGTGAGACCCATGTGGCACCACATCATCACACTAACAAAGCAATTGACAGATTTTTTATGAAAAAACTACATTGATCACGATGGACAAATTCAAAGAAAGACTAAAATGATTCACGATAGATAAATTCAAGAACACTTCTATTGATTATCATTAATTGTTAAGGACCAGATTAAGGATTTATGTCAATGTCACGAATCATTTTGGCTAAAAAGCCTTTAATTTATTGATTGTTAAATTTGAGAGTATTTGTATCTATTTAGGAGGAATTTTGGATATATTTGAAAGATTGTATAAAAAGTGACATTTTTGAAATTAAGAATTAATTTTTTTTGCTATATTTGATAAATACTCACTTCCCCACCTTAATGTAAATAATATTGTTTGTCAAAAAAAAAAAAAAAAACACTGAATCAGCATGTACCTCCGTTACTAAGTTATTTAGACCAGTTGAATCAAACAAAAAGCAGAACCATCCGCAAAATGAACCGAAAATATTTTTTGCTCACCGCCTCAATAATTACCGTTAAATGAGTTTAAATTAATCTATCTTCACACAAATCTCAAAATTTACTAACAATAATTAATAGGATAGTGAGCAATGAACATCATTACCACTTTTAAGAGGTGAGCAAAAATGAACCTAAATGAACCTGCACTCAGGGCAGCTCATTGATGAAGTCATATCCCGGTCAATAGACCAGAAGTACTAATCTGATTTCATTATCTACAAAGTCCAACAAATATACGCGCATCATAGTTTCAAAGAAAGAAGAAAGGTACAAGTAGGCATCATCATCATCATCATCATATTAACAGTATTGTTAAAGGTACCAATCATACGATACACGCGAACATCTAGGATACAAGACATGAGGAACCAAACATACATAAAATGGTGACACAGAAGCCACAAACCGACTGCGACAAGTCCAAACGATCACTAGCTTCCAGAGCTACAGGAGCACTCCCCTGACGAACATAATAGTAGCCACAGTAAGTTCGAAAACACAAACTTTTATAAGAACCATCATAACAAAGTATCCGAACATCCTTACAAAATACAGCAGCAACCAAACAAACACAAGATGGTGTCACAGAGGCATATTGCATCTTATTTATCTCTGTGTGCTATATATTTATATAGATATAACAAGACCAATCACCGAACCAACTGGGACAAAACCGCAGCAACACTTAGCTTTCAGAGCTGCATGAGCTCTCCCCCGACGATGCACTTTCTAGCTGAAGACGCTTCATCTCCTCATAAGCCCACTCAAGACCAGGGCAGTAATGGAGTGGAGGGTTAAACCTACAATCATACATGTCATCTGGCAAGAATGCTCCATTTTCTACCAGAAATTTCACTGCTTCCCTCCTCCTCTCTTTGGCTGCACTGTGAAGCGGAGTCCCTGTTTCAACAAATAAAGGAAGCAGAACGCATCAGTGAATATCTTAACTATTTATATTTCTTCATCTTCTCAACCAAAACATAAAAAAACTTTAAAATAAATAAAATCAAGAGGAAAAGAAAGGGAGAGTGACACTGTAAAACGCTACTTACAGCCACAAGCACCCTTAGTTCTGGCATCAATGTTAGCTCCACGCTCAAGTAATTCATCCATAACATCTAAATGGCCACCCTCAGCAGCTAGGTGGAGAGGGGTAACCCCTTTTGATTTGCGACCCCAAGCAGCAGCATTCACATCCATTCCCTCGTCAAGAAGCCGCCTCACCTTCCAAAAGAAAGAAAATATAGAAAAAATTTCAAATGATTAGTGACTAATTTTTTTAAAGTAACAAAATAGTTGGGGCACAACATGTGACAAAAAGTACAAGAAAACGCAAAGCTTGTATTTCATATTAATTTAAAAATAGACAGTACTTTTTGACCAGGGTGCTAATTTTCATTTCCTTGTAGCCACTTAAAGTTACCATTGAGTCATATTTTTTGTCAACAAAGTCCCCAGAAGAGACCTGTACTTTCTCTCCTAAGTAATCGGGATTAGAAGGTTTTTTGGAAAAAAAAAAAAAACCCAATAGCACAAAACAAGTAGATTTTGTACTCGTTATATAAGTAAAAGCCAAAGCAATATATAAAAACACTGTAAGAAGATGAAAGGTTGAACAAAGAGGTGACGCACTTTACAGGGACTAGGGAGTTAATTTACAGTTATTTTATCAATGTCATGATTTTTTTTTTTTTTTGAAATAATCAATGTCATGATTTAGAGTAGCAATCTGAAAGTCAATTTACAGTTCCACTAATTTCATAAACTGGAAGTCAATTTAAAGTAGCAGTCTAGAACTCTAAGACAATTTAGAGTCGCAATCTAAAGACAATTATGCAATTTATACTCAAAATTCAAATCCAGAAACTCATTTGAAATACCCTAATGGACCCTTCACAAATAAATTACAAGTACTCAGTCTAAAAACAGAACACATTCGCGCTCCAGCTATCATAGCACACACATAAATATTTAATTAGTAGTAACACACAAGTAATGCAGCTAAGGTCCATGTCCAATTAGATTGTGCAAAGCATGTAAAAATCCTTGATTGTCACGAATTTTCTGAGACCTACTTTATCATCCAGACAAATAATTTAGAACAGAAAAAAAAAAATATGCGAAATCAGACTTTATCATCCCTTCCTTTTGTATAGAAGATTAGTTTTGGCAGGTTCTGTTCAATAACGCATTAAACTCGATTCGCAGGGCTAATGAAAGTTTTGAGTTTTAACCAGATTTTACACCATCCAAACCTAACCGATTTCACCGGATGTTATTCTATCTTTATAACCAAGCATTTGGCAACATTCAACAACGACAACATGAATAATACAATGAGACCAAGAACATACCTGTCCAAGATCACCCTTTCGACAACCAATGTGCAGCATAGTCCATCCTCTATCATCCATATCCACACCGGACCTAAATGACCGCGGCCGCGACAAGCTCCGCCTGAGCGTACCCATTACCTCCGCCTCTCGGGGCAAGGTTTCAATTTCTTCCACAACCCAAAAACGCAGGATTTGATACCAACAAAGAAAACCCTAGCCCACTTTTACGCAACTACTACAACAACAACTCTCACCCCAGAATTCAACTCCCAGAACCCAAGATTTACATGAACTGTAGGAAAGATCACAGCGGAAAAAAGTAGGGGAAAAAAAAAGTACCGGAAGAACAATATTTAGGAAGAAAAGGGCGAGAGAAAGAGAAAGAGAGACTTAGCGAGAATGATTGGCCATGCAGTAGTTTGGAGCCAAAGGATTCAAGCCGGGACCGAGGACGCGAAGATTCTCAATCTCAAAGATGACGACGACGGAGACGACGGAAGCCGATGAGATTATATTCATAGTTGACGCAAAACAACGATACTTTGTGATGGTTTTGGGGGCAAAGAGAGAGGATTCTCTATGGTGTGGGATTCCCAATTGGTGGCCAGAGGAGAAGGAATTCCGGTTGGATTGGGACAGAGCTTGCCGGAGGAGGAGGAAACCTGAAGAAAACCAAACCCTAAAAGGAAAGAGGGGCCAGAGGAGGAAGGAATAGGGGTATTTAGCGAAAATACTCGATATTTGGAAGTCTAAATAAAAAAAATAAAACGAAAAGTTCACAAAAACTTCTCTTTTAACGGAAAAGTCATTTTTAATGGTATAGTAAATAGTGTCAGGTAAAGCTAAAATGTGATTTTTCGTTAAAAGTGTTTCGTTAAAACTCTCATAAAAAAAACCCTCACACTTTCAAATTTAACAAAAAGTACCCACTTTGTCTTGTACATTTACAAACCTGCCCTTCTTTGACTCTCTAATTTAGGGTGGGTTCGGTTTCATTCGATTCGGTTTTTTGCCAAAATCGAAACCTGACTGAAATTTCGGTTTGGTTTGGTTTGATTTTCTTTTGATTTTGCTTCTTTGTATGACATGTTTACCTCATCATTCAATTCCTTTAATTGCGTATCAAGGACCTGAAAATAGAGGTCCACACGATAGTTATGGAAGTTTATGAGTCTTGGAGTTTTACGCCTTGATTTTCCGGGTACAAAATGCAAATCCTCTATGTTAGGAATGACAATATCATGCTCTTGACAAAACTTTTGTACATCATCAAGCAAGTCCCCAAAGTCATCATCTCTCAAGGATTGTAGTTTTTGCTTGCATACTTCCACTAACGCCATCGCATTCACAATATCTTGATCTTTCTTTTGTAATACTTGTGATAACTCATTTGTAATTCCCAATATGAGTCTCATAAAAAAAAAAAGGTGAAACACTAAATCAAAAGTTTGTATGTCATGGAATAACTTACTTACTTCACCGAAATTGTCTTAGTTGGTATCATCTTTAATCTATTCAAGCATCTCTACCATGGCTTCAAACATGACAATAATACTAACTATAATATCATAATGTGAGTTCCAACGTGTATCACAAGGACGCATGTGTCACGCCCCGATCCCGACATACGTCCAAGATCGACACGTGACATTACCAAAAACACGTATCTCAACATACCCCCGCCTCCGGGATATGGTAATTCACAACTCGGGAATCGAATCACATAGTAATTTTTTTGTATACTTTATGGCTGCATCTAACCTCCTCGTTAGACTGCCTACGTACCCTTAAAAGGGATCAAGCCATTCGTAGTTCAACATTTCACTACTCTCGAACATTCATCACATTTACCACTAGGTCTCAACATAATACCACAATTCAATTATGTAGCACCTCAAGGAACATTTAACAAAGCACAATAATAATCTCTAGTCATAACGCCATTCATCCTCACATATGCATTCCAACACCATCCAATTATCACATCAATCAATAACACATACAATTCATCGGAATGCCGGGCTAGAGCTACACAATTCAGTCTAAGCCTACATTTCTGAAGCTGTCTCAAATAAGTCAAGTGATGCAATTTTGGACCACTCAACGAAATCCATCAACATCGGGTTCCAAACCTCTTAACGGAACCATCTAAAATATGATCGCCTATTAATTGTACCAAGTACAACTAATCCTCCTCACTTCTAGAATGCATATGGCCCCCTAACGCGGATATACCAAGTAGAACCATATGCATAGTTTAATATCATAGGCAGTGATCACCCAATGCGAATATACCAAGCATGATCACTCCTAAGCATACATGGCCATAAGGATCGCCCAACGCGGATTAACCAAGCGCGATCCAAATATAGTATGGTCCCCCAATGCGGATTAACCAAGCAGGGTCAAGATAATCAGGTAGGTAGTGATCACCCAATGCGGATTAACCAAGCATGATCACCCCTAACAGTCCCCCAACGCGGATATACCAAGCAGGACTGTATTCGATAGCTCTAGGTAGTGATCACCCAATGCTGATTAACCAAGCATGATCATTCCTAGAATATGTATGGTCCCCCAACACTATCAACTTCTCTTACTACTATCTTGTCATACAAGTATAAAAGTTCTACATAACACTTCTAATAAGATTCTAGGTTCACATCGTCATAAAAATAATCATGCATATCATTCATATTAACAAAAAAGATAATTTAACTCACATATGTCACAACCATCATCAATACCAAGCCAAATCATGTTAATAAACATATGTCTATGGATAAATATATAAAAAACACATTTCAATAGGAATCACATATATAAAACCAATTCATATTCACAAATGATATTAACATAAGAAATTAAGGTAATAACCATGTCACATAAATTCAAGTCACTCTCTAACCAATGTAGACTCTCTAGATTTCAATTAATCTTCCGTAGTACTAATTTTAGTATTTAGGATGTTTCATGACATGTTGACCAAAAGTAAACTCTCAATCAACAATAGGGTCCACAACTTACGTAATTTGATTCGGAAGATCTGCACCTCGGATTTCCAATCCGTAACTTTCTAAGATCCATATTATGCTCAAATAACAACCTACTAAAATCTCATCACGATCCGACGGTCGGATCTCCGCCAATTCCAAATTCAAGTGTAGGTCGACATTTAATTTTTACAAATTTAGAAATCCAATTAGAGAAGATCCGTACCTTGGATTCCCGATCCGTAAGTTTATATGATTCTCAAAAATTATATTCTATCACGCATTAAGGTTTGGTGACGATCCAACGGTCGGATCGTCGATTCATATTTTGACCAATTAAGGTATCGTAATGAAACTAAGTCCAAACAATCAAATTATGTCATATAGATAACAATTATGAAATCAAGGAATCTATTTGAATTTAAAAGGACATCATCGGCCCACTGGCCAGGCCGCCGCGGCACGTGCCGCCGCGGGTGGTGGTCGGCCGTCCCGACTTGCCGGAAAATTTCAACTATTTTTAAAAATTACCAAAAATTACAGAAATGAAGATCTCGAAGTGTAGAACAAACTTTATACCTGTGGCCAAGTCCAATTTGGCCGGGAAGTGGCCTGAAAACTCCTCGATTTGCCGAAACCCTAGAAATTGGGTGCAGTTCAATTCAATATCAAACTCAACTCCACCGCCTCCAGTGCTGATTGGGGTTTGTTCCTGGACTCCAAAGACACCTGAGGGTGGTGATGATTGACGGAAATCCCTTCGGAAATGGACGGATTACTGCCATGCCTTTGGGATACCCACCTCGGTTTCTCACCAAATTACCTCCAAATTCCTTCGAAATTTGGATAAATATGGAAGAGAGTGACGATTTGATGCTTGGGCATGTTAAACTGACCCAATTCGATGGAAATCCGATGGAAAACCATTAGAAATTATGAAGAAACGGGTCGGGTTGCGCGGGCAAGGGAAACTCGATTTCCCCCTCATTATCTTATTCCCTCATTTCCCTCCTTTTTTTCTTTCCTGATTGGCCACCTCAATTCTTCTCTCCTCTCCCCAGTCGCCGAGACCCCTTCTTCCTCTCTCCTGAAACTCTTCCCTTCTTTCCCTCGCTGCTCACCCGCAGCTTTCTTTCTTTTTTTTTTCTTTTTTTTTTCTTGTTGCCATCTGGCAGCCCTCCTCCTCTTTCTTTTCCATTTTTTTTCCCCTCACTAAATCATCCACTCCCATAAAAAGAGAGGAAATTATAGATTTATGCATGGTTGCCAACTATATATATAATTCTTTTAAAAGAAAATTCTTGAAATTAATAATACGAAAATACGTAATTTAAATAGTGAAATTCGGGGACGGGATTTCACAGCATGAGACTACTCTTTTGATTTAAATCTCTACCCATTTCAAGATCACCAATATCAAGAGCTTTCTTAATTTGTTCTAGTTGTTTCTCTCTAAATGTGTCACGACGCGTACACGATGATCCAATAGTATTGACTAAAATACTAGCATTGTTGAAGAAAATGGCAACACCCTCAATTCCCTTTGCAACGGCTACAAGAGCTAGTTGAAGTTGGTGTGTAAAACAATGAACATAAAATGCTTGAGGATACTTGTTCAAAATCTTTGCTTAAAGGCAATTTAGTTCTCCTTTCATATTACTAACTCCATCATAGCCTTGTCCCCGTAACTTGGACATACTCAAATTTGTTGAAGCAAATAATCTCTCAATGGCCTCTTCAAGTGAGCTACTAGTTGTAGAAGAGACATGTTGCACACCCAAAAACCTTTCAATTACTTCTCATTCTTTGTTCACATAACGAAATACCACCGCCATTTGCTCTTTAATTGAAGAATCACTTAATCCATCAATCAAAAGAGAGAAAAATGTATCTTCCATATCTTTAGTACTTGCACCAATAGTTTCAATGGCACAAGCACGAACAAGATCTTTTTGAATATTGGAATAAGTATACTTGAGATTCTTGGGAGCATTCTCAAACACAACCTTCCTAACTTTATCATTATGATCGGCAAGAAATTACATAAGCTCCAAATAATTGCCCCAGTTGCTTGATTTGAATGATTCATCATGGCCATGAAAAGGCAAACCTTGTTGCAACAACCATCTTGTGCAACCAAGTGCGCCACGCAATAAAGTGTGATAATTAATGCGAGCTTCATCGGTTTGCTTAATCACAAATGTTTCAATATGTTGCTTTTGAGTCATCAAATCTCTAGCTTGTTGTAAAGCTTTATTATGAAGACTTCCAACACCTTCTTCATGATCTCGAAATTTTCGAGTCCTTTCCTCCAATTTGTAAACCCAATCTCAATGAAGACATCACTTCCGGCATTTCCCTCTTTATCAAAATCACACTTGAATAGATAGCAATAACGGCAAAATGAGGCATCTTTTACTATATTATACTCCAAACACTTAAAATTATCAAACCAATGGGTGACAAAACATCGATTGTTGCTAACTTTTCTGGGCATGATGTGGTCTTTAGGTTGACAAAGATTATTTTGGAGATAGTATCGACGAATTGCTTCACGATAATTAGGTGGATAATCAAGCATTCGACGTCTATGTCCAGGATCTGGAGGAAGATTAGCTAGTATTTCATCCAACTCAGTGACCTTACTTTGTTGGGAACTACCCAGAATACTCGAAGAAGGAATATTTGGAATATTCGAAAGAGGACTACTCGGAATATTCGAAGAAGGACTAGTCGGAATATTTGAAGGAGGACTTTAGCACTATTTCTTATAATATCATTCCATTATGTAACTGTATATGGAAAAGAAAAAAAAAGTCTTTGACTCTTAATCCTAGAGTAAACTATACTATAGTCAATATGAGTACTAACTAACTAAACCAACAATTTAATTAACAAATACCAATATTCATATAAATTATTTAATACACAAAAATTCAATTCATAAATTAATATCAATAATCAATTAATCAATAATCAAGAATTCAATTTTTACTCTGGACAATAATTTAATTCATCAATCATTCATAGGATTCATATTTATACGCAAAAACAATAACTATATTAGTGTATTACTCTACGATTCTATATTAACTAAAATTTTGTATTAACTAATCAATTAGGGTTAGGGATAATGTAAATTATAAAGTTAAAAAATTTACCTAAAATTGAGAAACAAGTGAACAACCAACCAACAGGTTAGCTACTAGAGGCTGGTAGCTGGCTCGGCTTGAAGGAGAAATAAGGGACAACGGAACAGGACAGAGGGAGAAGGGTGTTGAAATGTGGGATTTGGAGGGCATAGGTCTTCTGATTGGTTTTAAAAAAGGGGATTGGTTTTCAAAAAGGGAAGGGCTCATTTGAATAATGGAAGGCACGGGGACAGTGGTCCCCTTTAAATTTTTTATTTTTTAATCAATTAAACGAAACGGCGTTGTTTGATTAAAGAGTTTTTTATTTTATTTTATTTTTAATACTAATTGAAATGACGTCGTTTCATTTAAGGGAATTAAAAAAAAAATAACATAAGTTGCTGCTGTGCAGTAGCAGGAGAAATTTTTGGAAGTGACGGGAACACACACCTCAGCAAGACAGGTGGTGTTCCCAACCTATTAAATTTTGACAGCTAGATTTTGTCATTTGCTTACTTAAAAATACTTGGAGAAGCTAAAAAGTCAAAAACCAAAAGATTCCTGTTAACTCTGTTAACATCGTCCGTTTCTTCTTGCTTTGAGGGAAGTTGCAGAAACTCAATTCCCTCTTTTCTTTCTTTGAAAAATAACAAGAATTCCCTCCATTTCTCACAGACTCAAACCCAGACCAAGGAATTATGGATGGAGACTTAAACCCAGACGAAGACGGAGGTATTTGATTTTTCCTTTTAATAAGTTGTATGTGTGAGCTCTTAAACATTTTTTTTGGGGTTTTTGGGGTGGAGGAGGGCAGAGTAAAAAAAATTGCACCGCAGCTCTTAAACATTTTGCATGATTATAGGACATTGCTTTTTTGCTCTTGGCCATGATATATATATATATATATTTTTTTTTTATAAAATCTAATTATTGTTAGTCGATATTCTATGAATTTTTTGGCTTATAATATGGTAAAAATGATCTCTCAATGAATAATGTAGTCATTGATGTCGAAAGCGAGTAGAAAATATTGAATGCAATGCTAGAAAAAAAAAAGCTCTACCTATTGTAAATCTTAAAGAGAGTTATGCTGAAGATTTGTATGGAAAGATGAGCAAGAAGCTTATGATCTCTATAATAAGTATGCGGCACGCATTGCCTTCAGCGTTCGAAAGAGACAAAGAAGATTTGACAAAAATGAAGATCTTACATCACTTAATTTTTGTTGTCAAAAGAAGGTTTTCGACAAGATAGTGACCCTTGTGAAGAGAAAAATACTCAGAGATTGGACGAGAGAACAGGCTGCTAAGCCAAAATTCGATTTTTACTAGAAGATGGTGTGTGGAAAGTCTTTACCTTTGATCCTAAACACAATCATGAACTTGCAATGCTAAAGGAAAGACAACTTTTAAGATGAAATTGTAAAATTTCATAAGCTCATATGGGTGTGATTAAAACCATGGTGAATGCAGGTATAAGCACTACAAATACGTACTCATATTTAGCAGAAGAATTCGGCGAGTCTCAAAATGTTGGGTTTACAAAAACATATTGCTACAATTTTGTTAGTAGGGAAAAAAGAATTATGCTTGAAGCAGGGGATGCTCAAAGCTTGATCAATCATTTAAAGAGCAAGCAAGCTAAAGATCCAATGTTCTTCTACACGGTGCAAGTTGATCAAGAAAACCGAATGACTAACATTTTTTGGAGGGATGGAAGGTTCCGAATTGATTATGAGTGCTTCGGGGACATAGTAATATTTGATACTACATATCGAACCAATAAGTACAACATGATTTGTGCTCCTTTCGTTGGAGTTAACCATCACTGGAGCAATGTGTTGTTGGGTTTTGCCTTTTTGTTAGATGAGAAGACTGCTACATTTGAATAGTTGTTTGAGGCATTCTTAGAATCAATAGGGAATCGAAAGCCTACAACCATTTTCATTGACCAGTGTCAAGCTATGGCAAATGCCATTATGGTGGTGTTTCCTGGGACATGCCATCGTTTATGCACATGGCATATATCAACGAACGCTACAGGAAATATACCAACACTTTATGGAATCCCCGAGTTCAAGAGGCTATTCAACAAGTGTCTTGACGGATGTCAAACAGAGTTAAAATTTCAGCATACTTGGGATGAAATGATTGAGGAATTTAACGTTGCGCAAAACAAATGGCTTAAAGGTCTTTATGTCATTCGTGATAAGTGGTGTCCAGTGTTTAGCCAAGATACTTTCTCTGTGAGGATAAAATCCACACAAAGAAGTGAGAGCATGAATAATGTTTTCCATTGTATGTCTACTAAAACGATGACTCTTACTGAATTTGTTCTTCATTATGAAAAACAAGCAAATGGGATGCATTCAAAAGAATTAGAAGAAACCTTTCGTTGCAAGCAAGGTTTGCCTTCTACAGCAGCTAAAACAGTGGTTTTCTTAAACATGCTGCTAGTGTCTACATGAGAAAACTTTATAAATTTCTTGAGTATGAGTTTGTTGGCAGTTTGGCGGTAAAAATGCGTGAAATTGGAAGTGATGGAACCCTCCAAACCTTTGAACTTAATGAGGAGGGTAACAGAACATTTTATGCTGTCAAATTCAACGCCTCAACTTTCAACATCTCATGTAGTTGCAAGAGGTTTGAATTCATGGGTTTGTTATGTCGTCATGCTCTACAGGTAATAAATGTAAAAGAAATTTCTCAAATACCAAATCAATACATATTGAAGCGGTGGACGAAAGACGCAAAGAAAGAATGGAATGAAAAGAGCATGGAGAATCTTTACATGTAAGTGAATTCGTCAGTGACATTGCGTCGGAATACTTTGATGTGGGTTGCTTATGGTATATTGAGGAAGGGAGCTGAGACAGAAAGTTGTCATAGAATTGCAACGAAAAAATTGAAAGAAATGGCACAATTAATTGACAAAGAAATGAAGTCAAATGGGGAAGAAATTGCTAATAAATAAAACAATGACGTTTTGAATGATGCTACTGTTGGTGATATTGATGGAGTCAATAACTCATCTAATGAGGCACCGGTGTTGAATCCTCTGAGTGTGAGGCCAAAGGGAATAAGTAATGCTAGATTGAAAAGTCATATGGAGAAACGTAAAAAGAAGACATCAAATGTTCCTGGCTCATCTAGTAAGAAACTTGTACATTTTAAATGTTTACATCTGTGTTATTCTTCTGATATATATTAATAGTAGTTATTGTTATTTACTTGTTCAGAGAAAACCAAACCACCAAGTAGTGGGGGTCCTTCACATACCGCCAATGCCAATGCTCGTTTCCCTTCAGTTAATCAGGTAACTAATTTGTATGTTTGATTAGATTTTTCTATATACATTTTGTTTAATTATTCATATTCTTCGATATCGTTCAATTTTTTGTAGTTCTATCTAACTATAAGCATGCCAACTGCCAATTCCCATGCTTGTTTCCCTTCACCTAATCAGGTAAACTAGTTTATATTTATGAGCAAGATTTTGATAGATTTTGTTCGATTATTCATGTTCCGTATCGTATCAATGTTTGTAGCTCTATCCAACATTGAGTTTGCTAACCACCAATTACCATGCTTGTTTCCCTTCATCTAATCAGGTAAACCTAGTTCTATGTTTGATTAAGTATAATTTATATATTTTATTTAATTATTTATGTTTGGACTCGTATCAATGTTTGTAGTTCTATCCAACCACGAGATTGTCAACCACCAATGTCCAGACTAGTTTGCCTTTATCTAATCAGGTAAACAAGTTTAGGTTTGAAATTTGTGTTGGTGTTCTCAATATTTATATATTACAATTTTCTTTTTTCTTGTAGAGTCCTAACTACAATCGGTCATGTTCCCCACCAAACTTTACCTTCACCAATATGCTCCAAAGTCAAAACTGTATAACACATTTGAATCAGGTATTGTGTTTTTCCTTCTACCCTTTGCTTTGAATTAGGTATTTGTGTAAATTCATTGTTGAAGTTAAGTTCTATGTAATGCATGATGCCTTTCCTTGTGGCTTTGAGGAACATCAAGATGCTTGTAACTCCTAATTCTGATTATTTTAGACTTCACATCAAGATTTTAGTGGTTTTGACAAACATCAAGTTCATGAGAGAAGTTGTAACTTGGAAGCTCCATAATTTGACATTAGAATATGTAGCTTGGAAGTTTGGAATTTGACATTAGAATACATGTGACTTGAAAGTGGTTAAATTTGATTTTGGATTAAAATGTGATGGTACAAGAAGTTTGGATTAAAAATGTGATTGAGATATTTATCCAAATACCAACAGTGCACTACTACTTTTTCTTTTTCCTTTTATTTTACAATTGAAATTTAGACCAAATTTACATAATCTATAGCTCTATAGCATATATCATTTAGCAGGCAACCAATATTTTCTTTGAACCAAATTTATATATGCTTCAGAACTCCATTACCTCACACAAACTCAATTAAAGACCAAGATAATGACAACTCCCAAACAAAGCATTTTAACAAAAAACCCAAAACATTTCAAATCATCCGGAAATAGAAATTACTTCATCAATGAAATCTATTATTGCACAGTTCCTCCATACACTGCATCCCTTGTAAATTGTAATACAAATATACAAAAGAGTTAACATCATCATCCCCTGCTACAACCTCCCAACGCCACTCAAGCGGCACGAAAAATCGGAGCTGGCTTTCAGATCAAACCCATAAAACCAAAAGCTTCAAAACGCTAAATTTCACAAAATTTGCACAAAACCCATTCTTGTACACAGATTTACGTAGTATTTCACCATTCATTATAGCACATTCCCAGTTCGTAATATTTCCCTTTCCAGTAGGGCAATTTTCCTCATTTTTCTCTCCTTCATACGATAAGGATGAGGAAGAAGATGGATTTCAGATTGCTGGTAGCCCTGTTGTGATGAGGCTAAGTCTTCATCTAGAATTTGGAAAAGCCCTAAACTGGAAAAGCAAAAAATTTTGGCAGTAGCCTTGTTGTGATCGCCCGACGGCGCGAGAGCTTTTCAATTGAAATCTGGGTTTAAGTCTGTGAGAAAACAACTTCAACATTTAAGGTTTTTACTTTTAAGGTTTTCAGACCATTTATTGTACCCATAAAGATCTAACAAAATTAAAAATCATACCTGCAGAAAGCTACCTTGGGTTTAGGACAGCTCTACTACCGCTTCCACCGCCACAACAGAAATAACCAATAACAACAACATAAAGTGCAAGGGACAAGAAGGCCCTGACAACAAGAAGTTCAGGTACCATGGCGTGCGCAAGTGGAGCTAGGGCAAATGGGTGGCTGAGATCCGTGAGCCGCGTAAGCGCACACGCAAGAGGCTCGGGACCTTCGCCACTGCCGAGGATGCTGCCCGCGCCTACGACTGGGCCACCATCATCCTTTACAGTTCTAGGGCCCAGCTCAACCTCCAGCCCTCCGGTTCCTCTTCCCAGAACTTCACGCGGGGCTTCTCTTCTTCCTCTTCCTCCTCCACCTCCTTCACCCAAACCCTAAGACCGCTTCTCCCCCGTCCCTCCGGCTTTGGCCTTACTCTGCCCTACACCTCTTCTGCTCACCCGGTCCCGCTCATGGCTTCGAGGTTCGTTTCTTTCTTTTCAATTGAAAGAAAGAAAGGGAGGATGTTGACAGAGTTAACAGGAATATTTTGATTTTTGAGTTTTCAGCTTCTCCAAGTATTTTTAAGTGAGTAAATGACAAAATCTAGCTGTCAAAATTTAATAGGTTGGGAACACCACCTGTCTTGCTGAGGTGTGTGTTTCCGTCACTCCCAAAAATTTCTCCAGCAGCAGAAACCCAGAAACCGATCTGTAGTGCAACCATTAATTCCGACGAGACCAGAGGGGTGGAACCACACTCCTGGCCTTAATTTCCGACGAGTAGAGGGGCGGCCGCCCCTCAAAGTCCCTCTGTAACTTCGCCACTGCTCTGTGGTTCAGGAGTTGAAAAATATATGAATACAAACACTCCTAATAAATACAGAAAATTAAAGCAAACCCAAATCCTTCACATGAAATTCTAATTCTTGCCGAACAAGAAAACCCATAAGGTAATAATTATAAACGAAAAAACTAACTTTCCAACATCAGATCTCTCAACCTTTATCTCCAACGAACGATTATTTTACACACTCATATAAAAGGAAAATCACACATTAGCCTTTGCATCTTATTTATTTACTTCCTCCAGGACAGGCTTCAAAGATTAAAGTCAGCCTC
Source organism: Cotoneaster glaucophyllus (assembly GCA_036320875.1). Lineage (NCBI taxonomy): Eukaryota > Viridiplantae > Streptophyta > Magnoliopsida > Rosales > Rosaceae > Cotoneaster > Cotoneaster glaucophyllus. The sequence continues at coordinate 2,273,288 of CM070060.1, forward strand.
TTGGACTCCTTAAACGCCTCCATTTATTTCCTCCAGGACAGGCTCCAAAGTAATCCTCTTGAACTCTTTCTCAAACGCCTCCATGCACGAGAATGGCAAACATATCGGTACTACAACTCCATATTCCTCTTTTAGGCTGTTGTCCTGAACATAGAAGGTAATTAGATTGACAGACTTGGCGATTCCGGCAAATATTGGCTTTCCCCAGCCGAAGTTTACCTCCCCAAAACCAGTACGAGTGTTATCAGAAACTATAAGGACATTCCATGCCATTGGAAGTGGAGGTCGTCCTTTTATTACTAAAAGATCTGCCAATGATTTCATGTACTCTTCACTCATTTTAGATTTCGATTTCTTCACCAACTCCACGGCATATCCCAACGGATTTTCACATAAAAGTCCCGCCGTTGAAACGACAGTTGGAATTGCAAATGCATTACCATAGTATCCCAAAGGAAGACATAAAGTGTTGTGCTTCCCACGGGCATTGACCGCGCATGAAAGGCGGACAATCTCTTCTGGATTCAATCTCAGTGAAAGTGTGCGACACTTCCAAACACAAGCTGTTATCAGCTCAAATCTGGAGGAAGTGGAAAGGTGTGCCGGAAGTTGTTCCCTAATTGCTTTTATCTCCTGTGAACCAAAATAGAAAGATCGTTGGACCAACAAGTCCTCGTCTTTGGTTAAAAGAAATGAGCTTTCAGGATTGCTTATGTGCTCATATTCATAATGTGTGCATGTAATTAGCGGTGAATGTCGGGCATCCAAGAGCTCTCGTTCCCACACCGGCGGGATAGAGGGTGAATGTGCGCCTTGAGCCATCTCTCCAACTGCGTTCAAGAATTGGGCCAACCCCATGGCGTCAAATATTGTGTGGTTTACGCGCGATGCAAATATGAAGCCTCCACACTTCAGGCGAGTCACCTGCATTATTTACAGCAAATACGTTGTGAATTAATCTTTAGACTTTCCCTTCATTTGAACTGACAGGAGCACCCACATCCTATATCTTAAAATGTTAATATAAAAATTTTACCAAACAAAACAAACGATGAACATATGAATGTAAAGAAGAAAAAAAATTGAATATGTGCTTCACAACACGTTACACTTATACGTGATTAGCTACACAAAATAAAATAAAAAGCGTACGCTTGCTTGATAGATAGATTATATATGTTGGCCCACAAGTAATGCAAATTAGCATACTTTTAGTTGTATGTTCATTTATTTGCTAAAATTTTCCTCACAATGAAGTTGATTGAACTGAACTAAAAAACGAAAAAAGAAAATAACAAAAACTATAAGAGTAATGCTAGATAGATTAAATTTATAAACTAAATAATGTGTCACCACTAAAAATGAGCATGTTTATCAACGGTTAAGTGATAATTCAATCATCAACTTTCATGTCATTTAGTTTACAAATTTAGTCTCCCTAGCATTACTTTTACCCAAACTATAAACCTTATCTTTTAAGATTGCAAACTGAAAAAGGAAATGCAAAAACTAAAACCAATATAACACGCAAATAATGTACAAGATGGATCTCGAACTTCAACATTTAGCTATTTTCCATCCGGAAAAAAGACTTCTGCATTTAGCCATTATGCACTTATACACACATTTTGTTATCTGTAGATCATTTTAACAATCTAACGAGTTAAAATATGACACATCTAGCATTAAATTTAATTAGTTTCATCTTATTTTCTATTGTTTTAACAGAGGTTAACCTAGTTACTTCTGCCGTTAGCTTATTCGATTGATTGTCCTCTTGATTCCCAATAATGCAAACTATTAAAACAAAAGAAATGGTTTCACACACCTTTTCTAGTTTCTCACATGTCCCTCTTTATTTTTGGTCACAAATTGAACAAATTCAATGGAATCAACGGCTATGAAGCAATTTTCACACTTTTTTTAGCTTTTCACACACCCTGTTTTATTTACGGTCATTGAATTAAACAAATTCGATGGAATCAACGCCCATGATTAAACAGGGTGTGTAATAGGCTAAAATAGGTGTGTGAAAATCAATTCCCAATAAGAATAGCAACCTTAGTCAAAGAAAGAAAAACGTATGGTTGCCAAGTATCACATAGAGTGGTGCTATTTGAAGAAAGTTGGGGTTCCACCATAAAATCAATTGGTAATATGGGGAGTAGACCAACCTCTTATAAGCCCTTACATGGTTTGGTCCCTTGCTGACGTGGGACTTTGTCCTCACATTCTCACACGCTATTACGTGGAGAATTTTCAAGCATAAGCCGTAGACAAAACAAACTGGGTGGCGTGGAACACGTGTGGCCATTGGGCTTCACAGTATGTCATCCTGCTCTGATACCGTGAAGAAAGTTGGGGTTCCCCTATAAAATCAATTGGTAATATGAGGACTAGCCCAAACTCTTATAAGCCCTTGCATGGTTTGATTACTCAACGATGTGGGACTTTGTCCTCACATTCTCAAACTATACACACACCCCTTTTTACCTTCAACACACCCATCTGAATTTCCGGCCATAGGATCAAATGAACTAAAGATCAAAGAACATAAATAAGAAGGGGTATGTGGAGGTAAAAACTGGTATGTGAATAGCACCACTGCGTCACATAAACTGATCCGGTGAAACCTCAAACAAATAAAATCAATTTTTATGGGATTTGTGAGACGTTTGCTAAAATATTGAATATCTTTTATTCTCATACTAAGAACATAAATAACAAGGGGTATGTGGAGGTAAAAACTGGTATGTGAATAGCACCACTGCGTCACATAAACTGATCCGGTGAAACCTCAAACAAATAAAATCAATTTTTATGGGATTTGTGAGACGTTTCGCTAAAATATCGAATATCTTTTATTCTCATACTAAGCTTTTATTGGATCTGTTGGATATGGCAACCATGTTTTTGATGGATCTGCAGAATTAGGAGAGAGAGAGAGAGAGAGAGAGCGAGAGAGAGAGAGAGAGAGAGAGAGAGAGAGAGAGAGAGAGAGAGAGAAGTAAGTTAATGTCGGAAAAGAATTCAAAGTTAAAAAGTATAATAAATTATTTAAATTCAGTATTAACTCACGTTGTTGTTCTTACCTGAACTAACAAGACAGGGCAACCAAGAATACCATCAGAGCCTGGGACATTAAAAAGGAGCTCATCTAAGAGTGGACAAGGAGGTCGAATGGTATCCCCGAGTTCCTCAAGCGTGAAATCAGCATCGGCTTCTATGAACAAGACACCTTCTCCATTACAATCTACCATAAGCTTTTTGTTTGGCCCTTCCCACAGCCTACCAGCTATAGGGTAGTAATACTCTAATGCCCTGCTTAATGCGTCCCTAATCACCGTAACGGGATCACCCTTATTTTCTTTGTTCCTGTAAGACAATATGAGTGGAAAATGAAACCTAGTGCCTTGCTGGTCGTCTACATCTGACAGCCGCTTAGTTTCGCGAGGAGTTGGCTTTGCCGGCTTTATTAGTTGTGGCTCCGACCGGTTCACCTGAAATGCTAGGGAGCTACACAGTGGCGCCATCTCATATAGTCGACCCTTTTAGATACTAAATATACACTAGAGCTGCCTAGGCTTGACTACATATATTGTGAGAGCGAGTGGAGTAGCATTTATGTTTTTGGCCACCCAATCTCCGCCCGATCACTATCAAACTTATCGTCATTATTGTTTCTTGATTTTATTTTATTTCATTTCTATCTTCTAGTATATAGGTTATCCACATGCATAATGTATGGTGAAGAAGCCATCCATGTTGAGGGAGCATTTTTGCTTTAAGTAATGATAGTGACACCAAATTTTTAAATCAAATTTTATAAGCTAAATGATGTGGTTGTTGATAATTAGATTGTAAGTATTTATTAACGTGTTCATTTTTAATTGGTGATGCATTATTTGGTTTGCAAAATGGGTTTCCCTAGCATTATCCTTTTTGCTCACCACTATTAACCTCGTTGGAGGCTCACCTCTCTCTTAGTAGCTTGCCATATGTCCCACACACTAGCCAACCAAAGTTAACTTTAATATTAAATTAAAAAAAAAATTAAAGAAAATAAAACATATCTAAAAATAAAAATAAGAAAACCTAACAGACCCAACTCTGAGAACCGTCCTCTTCTTCCTCTCCTTTCGACCCTACAACCACCACCAACGATCTAAAACTCTTATTCATTCAACGGTTTCGATTGCACAGACCAACAATGTAATATTAAGTCCAAACAACTCGAACTGTATAATTTATTTACGTGTTGTGAATTTGTCATAATTAAGGCAAGCGCAGTATTGTGTGGTGAAGAAGCGTTGAGATAAATCAATAATTGAATTTCGACAAAAAAAAAAAAAAAAACAATAATACGATGGTTTCTTTGTGTGTATAATGGTTGGAGTAAGACAACTGGTCCTACCGATCTTATTTTCATTAATTATCTCACTAATTGACAATTTCAACTTTTGCAATGAGCGTAAGCGCTTTACGGTCACAGTGGCGCCTCCCTAACAAATTTTAACAAGGAGCGAAAGCGCATTGCCCACAAGCTTACTCATGATATCCTATCCTCCACCCGATTGGACACTTCGGTCTTAGAGGCTCATCTTTCACTATATCAAACCTTTCTTGGAGAAATTTTTCAATATAACCGGAACACGGATGGTATATCACGTGTTTTTATATAAATGGTGAGAAATTTAATTTTTTAAATTATTAACTTTTTAACACACATATCCCACCATTTCTATAGTGACACGTGGTGTACCACTCCGTGTACCGATCACACTGAAAAATCGCTCCTACTTAAGGCTTCCCTAATCGCCTTAACGGGATTACGATTTTTATTAAGTGAAGGGTTGTCTTTGTAACACATTATGACTGGAACCCGAAACCTCAAGCTTTCTTGGTCGTCAATATTTGAGAGAAACTTTGTTTCTCGAGGCGTTGGCTTGGGCGGAGTTATAAGTTCCGGTTGCAATCGTTTCACCTGAAGTACTGAGGGTGGCATCATTCCAGTAACGAGCTTAAGGACTAACAAAAGATCAAAATATTTGGAACTTTTATTTTGTGGTATGCATGCTGACTAAAAGTTGACAATTAGTACTTATCTATATATAAAGCCAACAATAAAGTGAACAGTACTTTTTGGTATCACAAGTTTTTTTAAAATTATTTGGACAAATATGCCCTCAAACAAAAAACTTCAAAAGCAGCCTAATATAATACATCAAATAATGTAGGGGTATTTTTGTCATTTTATCAGTGTTTTTTAATAATTAACTTTTTGTATAGTTTTTTTTTTAATTTTTAAAATTAGTACCTTACAATAAGCTAGCAATAAGGTGATTCAATCATCTGTTCATTAAATAAGTGAATAGTACTTTTTGGTGTCACAAGCTTCAACAAAAATATTTGGACAAAAGTGTTTCTCAAACAAAAAAATTCAAAAGCAGCCTAATATAATACATCAAATAATGCATGAGTATTTTCGTCATTTTAACAGGGTTTTTTAATAATTAATTTTTTGTATAGTTTTTTTATTTTATTTTTAAAATTAGTACCTTACAATGGGCTAGCAATAAGGTGATTCAATCATCTGTTCATTAAATATTATTTTCTCTATTTTTAAATACGTTCAAAACATTTTAAGAGGCGTGTAATGCCGGTTATAAAAAGGGTCTTTCGCACGCAGATAATAATGTGATTCAATTAGTTGTCAAATGATTGTTTTTTATTTTTAACAAACGATATTATCTATACTAAGGAGGAAGGGGTGTGTGACAGCCCGTCCCAAATTCGTACATGTTTTTATCCTCGAGTTTGTGAATGTATGTTTTTACCCTTGAGCAGTGGGTTGCGTTTTTATTTTTGGAAGTGGACCAATCCTCTCATTCCCTAAGTTTTGGGAACCCTAACTTTGTAAGTAGAGAAGTTTAGGGTTTATTTGGTTAGTTGGTTAGTTGTGGACCAATTAGGAACTAAAATTAGATTGTAGTGTGTGATGATTGGTGTTGAGGACCACACCCACACATTTTTGGACCACACACTCTCTCTCTCCTTCCCGTACTCTCTCTCTCACATACACTCTCTCTCTCTCTCTCTCTCTTCGAACTTGTACGGACCTCACCCACAGAACCCCCAAACATTGCAGATCGAGCATGCCAAGGTCACCATTGTGATCCTTGAAGAGTCACGAGCACAACCATACCCATTATCAACAAGGAAACCTTCGAGAAACCCTAGTTCGAAAGTGAGCCGTGGGTGTACAGTACACCCAACTAGTTCGTGGAGGTTTCAAGCTATTCTAAGACTCAAAAGGTAATCTCCTAGCTCTCTTGTTCATTTTGGCATAAATTGGAAAGACTTGGGACGTCGAAAAACCCCGGAAAGTGGACTTCCGATTTGGGTACTATTCACCAAGTTTTTTAGGTTGATTTTAATTAAATTCTAGGACCACAACGAGCTCAAGGAGGTCCTCACGATGCTCGGAGTGCATCGTTGGTAGGATTTGGTGCACGGGAAGCTCGGGAACGGAGAGTTGCAGGTTTTGGTCGGAGTTCGAGGTAAGTTCCGACGTGATTTCGTGCATTTCAAGGCTTAAAACCTATGTATCGTGATTCTAGGGGTTTTAAGCTTTAATTTGGCTTTGGTTTCTTGAGTTTTGGTTAAGAAACGAGAGAGAATAAGAGAAAAGAAAATCTCCCAGTTTTCCGGCGACGGCGACGGTCGCCGGAGCTGGAGGTAGGAGATGGAGGAATATTCCGTCAAGTATGACGGAATATTCTGACGCCGTTAGTTAAGTTTAACAGATACCGTTAGTTTCTAACGGAATATTCTTGGAATATTCCTGACGGCGTTGACTGGCACCGTCAGTGTGCCTGTCACGTGGCCGCGCATGGGGACGCGTAGGGCCGTGCACTCGCCGGCGCGTGGCGGTGCGTGGAGCTTCGAAAAATTATTTTAAAAATATGGGGATGATCCTGAGGTTGTGTAGATCACGTTGGTATATTCACACACCTCATTTGAGCATTGTATGAGAAGTTATTAGCTAGTTTTGTCTATGTGCTTTAGAATAACGTATTTATAGTTGTTTCTCACATAGGCGAGACCCATCCGGAGGACGAGCGTAGCCAGGCTATGCACGGGGGCTACGACCCTTCTACTTACCAGTGAGTGGGCTTTTGTTTTTCGTATATACCTATATACCATGCGTTTTCCCAGAAATTGTTTTATATGATTGATGAGAAGAAATGCCATGTTAAGTATACTTATGTTTAAGTATTCTTTGAAATGCTTTTTAAAGGAAAATATGCTTTTATAAAAGAAATGCCATGCCAACACAATTATACATCGATTTATGCATCGTGAAATGGTATGCATCGTGAAATGGTATGCATTGTGAAATGGCATGCATCATGAAATGGTTATGCATTATGAGATGTGATTGGATTATGAATTGTATGCGCATGATTGTTGGTGCTGAGGACGCTCAGGTAAGTTCAGGTAAGACTCTGCGTGTTTAAATACAAGTTGAGTTAAGAAGAGTATGATGAGATTGTTGAGATGCATCGAAAGCTCATAAACCTGCACCCCGGTGTTAGTGCTCCCGCCCAGAGTTAGGGGCCAGTCTTTCACGTGATGTTCACCTCCCGCACCATACGCTCATCTTGGATCCAATCTATGTGCATAGTCCTGTCGTATAGACCACTTACAGTGGGTTCGACTCGTAGGTGACCCGCGATCATAGAAGTGGGTTTGACTCAGACCCATGATCTTTCGCACAGTCTTCACGTGATTGTAGCACTAGAGCGTACTATATTACACCCAGTCTTGTCGTATAGACCCCCTTGAGTGGGTTCGACTTGTGTGCAGGATATACATTATGATGAGATATGTTGAGATTGATTATGAGCTATAGTTCCAACCGTGCTGATCACACGGTGGACATATTATGATATATGATGAGTTTATTTCACTTGATGCACTTACCTGATGAATTAGTGGCATGGCATGGCTTATATTTGATTCGTTGGCATTTATATTTTGAGGATGATTTCAGATGAGTTTTAGTATATGTATATACTATTTTCTGGAAAAGTATACAGGTTTTACGGCGAGGGGTTATAAATGTGATTTTTGAAATGATTTTCGAAAAGACTTTGTTTTTGCCCACTCACGTTTTTGTTTTGCGCCCCTCCAGGTATTAGCTAGCGTTGTTGGTGGTACCCGAGGCAGCAACAGTGATTCTGACAGACCTTCACTCAAGTAGGATCCTCGTTGGGATGTTTTGTATAAATACTCTTTATGTTCGATTGCACCTAGACTTATATGCTCTGAATGTGTAATCACACTTATTCGGTTTTTATTTATTCGTATTTCTTCTTATTCTAATGCTTCCGCACTGTGCACATGGCTACGTCACCTTCACGTGACGGCCAGCATGCCTCGATCTCGGTCGGGGTGTGTCAGGGTGGGCTTAGCCTCACAATAAGCTAGCAATAATGTCATTCAATCAGTTGTTTATCAAATATTATTTTCTCTATTCTTGATGTAAATTCTATAGAGACCGATTTTATTATGTGGATTCAGCTGCTTTAATTGTTTATGAGGGGTTTCTTCTAGCATGATCTAAGATTATTCATTTACTTCAAATATTTGATTATCCTTTTGTCAATTTACACATATAAATACATTTAAAACATGTAAATCGCGTGTAGCACGTCGTGATTCAAAAAATACATTCTGCATACGCGTGAGCGCATGCATAAAGGCTAGTCTATATATAAAGAGGCCATAACAGATGAATAGTGTTTTGGTGTCACCAAGCTTCAACAAAAATATTTGGACAAAAAAGCTCCCAAGACAAAAAAACTTTAAAGGCATCCCGAAATAATGCATCAAATAAGGTAAAGGCATTTTCGTCATTTTAACAGTGTGTTTTTTTAATAATTAATTTTTTTAATTAGTGGCTCACAATAGGCTAGCAATAATGTGATTCAATTTCTTTATTTTTAAGCACGTTCAAAACATCTTAAGAGGCGTGTAATGCCGGTTATAAAAAAGTTCTTTCGCACGTAGATAATATTGTATTAAATTAGTTGTCAAATGATTTTTATTTTTTTATTTTTATAGCAAACAATATTATCTACACTAAGGGGAGAGGGTTGGCTTAGCCTCACAATGAGCTAGAAATAATGTGATTCAATTAGTTGTTTATTAAATATTATTTTCTCTATTTTTAAACACGTTCAAAACATCTTAAGATGCGTGTAATGTGACAACCCGTCCCTAAAAATTATGATTTTTATAATTTTTATAAGTGAATTAACAAAATACCCTTCGAGGCAAATGCTTTGACCTTTGTTGACTGTCGTGTTGTGTCACATAAGAATTGTTTTCTTGGCATATCTTTGTAGTACTCGTCGATGCGGACGCGTGGGCGCAAACGGATCGCGATTTGGAGTTATAACGAATGAGATATTAACGTTTAAAATCAAGGGCATTTTAGTACATTGATTATTTTAGAAAAATCTGGAGTTTTTTTTTTATGAAATCTGGTGTGCCACGTGTGTGGCCCAGATTAAAGGAAGAGGAGATGTACGGCGGTGATGCAAAGAAAAGAAGAGAGAATGGAGATAAGTGGAGCAATGAGGAGATGAGAGAGGAAGGGTGGACCAATCACAAAGGAGAGAAATGAGAGCAATGAGAGAAGAAGAAGATGAGGGGAACGGCCGGGTTCACCATGAACCGTGACCCGACCCGGTTATATCTTCCAACTCTGGCCACCATGGATGGCGAGGTTGGTGCCAAAATGATCCTTACCTTGAGGCCAATCGATCCCTCTATCTATTCCACCCCAAAAAGTGATGAAAATGACCTTGAAATCATGAAACCCGCACCGGTGGGTGCGAGAGTTCCTTGCTTTCGATCGAGCAAATCTGAAACAAATTCCTTCGATCACCACCACCCATAGCATCTTCTTGAGGCCTGGAGTCAAGCCCAAACAAGTTTGGGGGCGGCGAAGTTGTTTTGGAGTTGGATTGAAGACACCCAAAAACAAGGGTTCCGTACGGTTCGAGTTAAATTGGGGCTTTTCTTGGCCAAATTGATCTTAGTCACAGGTATGAAAGTTGTTCCTCTCATTGAGATCTTCATTTCTGCAAATTTTGGTAGTTTTTAGAAATAGTTGAATTTTCCGACGAGTCGAGGCGGCCGACCGCCACCCACGACGACGCGTGGCCAGTGGGCTGCCAATGCTATTCTCAGGCTAAATTAAATGCTCTAAATTCAGTCTTGATATTCGAATGATGTAGGTTGATCGTTTGAACCTAATTTCATTACGATACGTGGTTTGGTTAATATATGAATTGATGATCCGACCGTTGGATCGTCACCAAACTTTGATACATTATAATACGTAATATTTGAGTATCATAAGAACTTATGAATCAGGAATCCGATTTATGGATCTTCCCGAATTGGATTTGTAAATTCATAAAATAAAACGTTAGTCGCCACTTGGTTTTGGCAATTGGCGGAGATCCAACCGTTGGATTGTAACGAAACTTTAGTATGTTATTTTAGAAGTATAATGTGAATTTTTAAAAGTTACGGATCGGAAATCTGGGATGCAGATCTTCCGGATCGAGTTATGTAGGGTTGTGCCGTTGAACTTTGATTGACGGTTGACTTTTGGTCAATGGGTCTCAAACCATTCTAAAATGTCCTTGAGGATGAATTTTATGTGAGTTACGTATTCTATTGATAAGAATTCTGAGATGTAATTTGATAATTGTTCTAAGCGCCGATCGTTCGGAAAGCCTCGGTACTGGTATTAGGGAGTCGTAGCGCGGACTCCAGGTGAGCGGGCTTTTGCTTTTATATATATATATATATATATATATATGCATTACGTTTTTCCCATAAATGGTTTTAAATGGTTTTTACATTTTAAAATGTCGTGTCATAGTTGAGTTATATTATAGCATATGATTTAGTATAGCTTTGCATAATGCTGCATGCTATTGTGGAGGCTAAGGTAAGTTCAAGTGAGTACATATTGTTGGTATGGTTGCTTAGTAGCTAGTTGTGAATCGATGTGTGTAGAATTTATTATCCTGCACCTTAGTGTTAGTGCTCATCCCGAGGCCAGGGCCTAGCCTTTATGTGATCATTCACCTCTCGCACCACACGCTCACTTTGGATCCAAGGAAGGTACCAGCTTGTCGTACAAACCACATTAGGTGGTTTCGACTCGTAGGTGACTTGCAATATTTTTCACAGCCTTCACGTGATCGTAGCACTTGAGCGTAACTATTTACACCTAGCCTGTCGTACAGACCACCTTAGGTGGTTCCGACTCGTGTGCAGGAATTGATTTGTGAGATATAGGCTCAACCGTATAGGTCACGTTAGGTGACTTCGGCTAGCACACCATTTTATATTGATTTATTCTACTTGGATTACCTATTGCATTTCTGTGACACTTGACATGGCATATACTTTGTTTTCCCTACTATTGGGTATGATTTTCGTAAATATACGTATTACTATTTTCTGGGAAATTATACGGGTTTTACGGTGCGGGGTTACTATTTTTGGAAAGAGAAATTATTTTTGGAAAAGCTTTGTTTTTGCCCATTCACATTTTCTTGTTTTGCACACCTCCAGGTTTTAATTGCTAAAGGTTCGTACCGACGAGGATTCTCGGCGAATCTCAGTATAGGTGGCTGCCTCTGAGGGTATGATTCTTACCCACACTACTGTACTTTACTTATGCTCTGACGTCGCGCGTGAATTGGGTCCATTCCCGCTCACCACACACTTCTGCCTTTAGACACTTTTAGGTTTAAATTTATTCACATTTTCCACATCATCATACTTTATGGCTTCGTCACCTTCCAGGTGTCGGCCAACACAGCTCGATTCGGAGTCCTAGTGGACGTTCCGAGTCGGGGTTTGTCATGTAATGCTGGCTATAAAAAAAGTCTTTCGCACTCGGGTAATAATGTGATTAAATTAGTTGTCAAATGATTGTTTTTTTTTTTTTTAATTTTTTATAATTTTTTTTTTCAAATGATATTATATACACTAAGGGGTGGGGGTGGGCTTAGCCTCACAATGAGCTAGCAATAATGTGATTCAATCAATTGTTTATTAAATATTATTTTCTCTATTCTTAATGTAAATTTTATAGAAACCGATTTTATTATGTGAATTCAACTGCTTTAATTGGTTTACGAGGGGTTTCTTCTAGCATAATTTAAGATTATTCATTTACTTCAAATATTTGACTTTCCTTTTACCAATTTACCCACATAAATATATTTAAAATGTGTAAATTGCGTGTAGTATGTTGTGATTCAAAAAATACATTTTGTATGTGCTTGAGCGTGTGCATGAAGGCTAATGTCACGCGCGTACATAAAGACTAATATAACGTTATGCAGATTTAGGGTTCCCGAATTTTCCGTCCAAGTTTCCACCCGTTGTGAATGTGATTCTTTTCTTTTTCATTAAATGTTGATAGAAAGAAGCGTTTAATGTCTATCCAAAAATAAAAAATAAAAAATAAAAGAAAAGAAGCTTTTAATGACGCAGTCAACATGGAATGCAAAGAAAAGTATGTATGTTGTTGAGAGCTACGTGCATGGGACCATTTCACAGTTCACACCACAGATTCGTACATATACATTAATACTGAATTTCATTTTCAACATCAGAAAACTGAATACAAACAGGGATACGAGGACAGGTGTTCGGTTAAAAACCCTTGATAGGAATGGAAGGTAAAAGGCCAACATCGTACGTACCCTTTCACTATTAATCATCGATCAGACGTCTGCTATAAAGGAGAATGTTGTTTTATAATGACTGGCATATTAGCACGGGATAACGGATTATCTTTGTAGGGATATTTATACTCTAATCGTTTATCGTATATCGTGCAGTTAATTTTTATTAGATATTATTTATGTTTAATTTTAATTAAAAAATTTAAAATAATTTTTGACCTGCACGATGTACAATGAACGGTTAGGATGTGAGGATCTCTAGGATTCTCATAATTTCGATCCGGATAGGATCCAAATCCGGGAGAATATTGTTTCACATTATTATTAATTTTGACTGATTTTGTATGTTGACTACTTGTTTATCTCATAATAAAAGTTCAATATGATGAAGAACGATGAGGCTCTGTAAAATTAATCGACAATATAGGGAGCAACTTAATAACTTATAAGCACATGCAAGGTCATCTTTTATCCAATGTGAAATTCATACTCCCAGTACGCACCTTCATGTGCGATGAATTTTCAAGCTTAGCATGTGAACAACACAAACCAGGTGGCGTGGATCACGTGCAAGTGTTAAGCATCACACATGAAACAATCTTCTCTGATACCATGACGAAAAATGAGGTTCCATCGCCACTTAATACTACGGTCTAGTGATATTCCTCTTCACTTGTAAGTGAGAAGTCTTAAGTTCAATTCTCGCCAAAGGCAAATTTGATACACATTATTGCTAGCCTATTGTGAGGCTAATCTCATCTCATTTTTCTTAGTGTAGATAATGTCGTTTGTTTTAAAAAAAAAAAGTAATTGAGGTTATATCATAAAACTCATTGATCATATAAGGAATGACTCAATTACTTATAAGCATCTTTATCTAATATGAGATATATACTCTCAACATGTCACTGTTAAGCAAATATGTACAAAAACAAAATGGAACAAATAATTCGATCACTTGACAAAATAGAACTCACTGAAAATAATATTATGTTTGTTAAAGATAGGACTCACTAAAGACAATATTATGTTTGTTAAAAGGGAAATGGAGCTTCTGACTCACTAAAGACAATATTATGTTTGTTTAAAAGATAGGACTCACCTAGGGGTGGAAAAAATTCCCAAAATTCCCAAACCAAACCAAAAAAATACCGATCCCAAACCGATTTTCCCAAAATTTCGGTATTCCCAAACCGAAAAAATACCGAAATTTCGGTATGGGAATCGGGATTACCTTTCCAATATTTCGGTATTCCCATACCGAACCAAAAATATATATTTTTAATTATTATATATATTATTTTTTAATTATAATTAGAATTAATTTGAACCGTCGGATTGTTTCAAATTAATCTATGCCGTCCATCTATTCCTTGTTAGGCTTTCAGGTTTCAGCTTTGTTTGTCCCCGTCGAGGACTGAACTGACTCCACTCCAGTTTCTAACTTTCAAAGTTTAAGCAAGATCAAATTTTTTGATTACTTGGGGTATTAGGCAGACAGCATTACTGAAGATATTTCAAATGTTGTTTTGTTGGTGTGTTATTGTTAACAGAGAAGGTGTACAAACCAATGCCACAAGGACATCAAGGACAAGGTAATTCTGTTTGCCTCAACCGAGTAGGATTCATCTCCTTTCTAGCCTTGTCCAGCTTCTCCATATTTACCGTTATGAATGACTGTATAAACATCCTATATGGATTAAATCCAAGATGTAATGTACATGTACTGTCAATTTGCTGTGTCAACTTGGCCCATCACAATTTCTTGTTTGTGTGGTGAGCATGCTCGACAAGATTCTTCAAACTTGAAAGGTAAAATGCATAGTTGAACAAATTCTATCTCCGTCTGCTTTGTAGCGTTTCTTTTACTTTTTGTTGTATATATTCTCGTTTAAGCTTACCATCAAGAACTTAAAGGGTAAAATGCATAGTTTATCGCCCCTTTTGAATTTAGTTGAGACGATTGGTTGAATGCATTTTTAAGCGGGAACGGATCAAAGTTTAAGCAAGCTATTTCTAGACGAGCCACATATAGATATGTTATGTCAGTTCATGTTTTCTTTTATACTTTTGCAGGCTATTTCTAGACGAGCCACATATAGATATAGTATAATTCTTTATATATACTTGCCACTCCATTACCTACTTGAATTGAAGCTTAAGGAGATCGGTTTGAATTGAGGCTTTTTTAGGTTAGTACTATATCTTCATTTTGCATTCAAATGTTTGTGTTGTTTATGTCGTATGAACATTAGTTAGATATGAATAAATATGAATTCTCTTTATAAATAGATATGACTCTTTAATTGTGTTTCCTCTTTATGAATAAATACGAATTCTCTTTAATTCTGTTTAATTGTTTCCTCTTACTTTGCACATATTGAATATGTTAATGTTATTGCACTTGAATTGGATCCTCTTAGTTTAGTCCAAAAGCCCAAAAGCCCAAAACCGTTTCGGGATTCCCGATTTGTCCCGAAATCCCGAAATTATTTCGGGATTCCCGAAAATTTGGTTTGGGATCGGTATTGAAATTGGGATTCCCGAAAATTTCGGTTTGGGAATCGGGACAAGGGTTTCGGTATGGGATCCCATATCGAACCACCCCTAGACTCACCCATCAGACTCTTTATACTGTACAAGATTTCAAAAACTTATCTATACTCTGCACTCACCAAATCTTCCAAAATTACCCCTTCCTAATCCTTCTCTATCTTGCACAATATATCTTCTCATCCAACAACACCCTTTCCTAATCCTTCTCTATCTTTTTTTTTTTTTTTTTTTTTGTCGAAAAGTAAATTGTTATTACCAACATAACTTTCACACAGAACTGGAGGCCCAAACACACAAAAGATACAAAGCAACATATGAGCCTCCAAAACAACAACAAAAGAAAACCCCAACCCGAAAGTTGAGTCCAATACAGAAAAACACACAAGAAGACCCTCCTGGATCCTCTTCCTCCGCCGAAGTGCTTGCCGACGTCGACGATTCAGTCCCCTTGCAAATCGTCAGAGATAAGAACCAGCCAAGATCTGAAATAGAAAAAAGAAACAAATTTCATCATCCCCAAGCAACCTCCGCACAATTTCATATTGCAACCACCAAGAGAACGAATGGAAAGAAAAGAAACAAAGTTCATCGTCCTCGAGCAACCTCCCCACAATCCGTCTCTATCTTACACGACATATCTTCTCATCCAACAACCTCCCCTTCAATATGGGGCTGCCTAACCCACTTTCCTTCATCAATATTCGGTTCTTCATCAAGCTATGCACACTCTTTTAAGAATTCAACTTAATTATAAGGAATATGAAACCAGCAGCTCTTTGCAGCTACTTGTGAATTATGTCTTTATTTGCGTTCATTTAAGTTGTTGGTTAGCCATCAAATTGTTCTTCCCCTTCAATTTTTAGAAGAAATCAAACCAAACTAGACTCGAGTGTTCATATATTCATTGGAGTTGAATATAACAATACGTAAAATTCCATCATTAAGAAGCCAAATTGTATCAAGACTTTGTAACAGCAGCACGAAGGTCAGGAGTCAACTTGGAGGAGAAGATCGTGAGCGGGTTCGGCTAGCACTGGTTAACCGAACCCCTGATCCCATGTTCATGGATATCGGCTAATCCTCAACTCTTATGTTCGGTGCTTAACTTCCGAACGTTGAACTTTTTGTCAAATTTTGTGTTCGGCATGTTCAAATACATGATTCAATCTAGTTGTATTTTATTTAAGAAAATAGAAACAAACCCAAGAGGATTATAGAGAAACACTACTAGGAATAACTTCTTGGGCGACGAAGGGGAAAACGTCGCGCAAAGGCCAAACCCGTCACCGGAAACATTGGGCGGCGAAGAGAGCGTCGTGCAAAGCTCATGACGTCAGGCATTGCACGATGGAGGAAAACTCTTCGTCGCGCAACATGAAGATTGCACGACGAAACAGGTAGACGTTGCGTGTACCGAGTGACGAAACACGGGTTCGACCCACAAATTCTTGCGCGACAGACATAAAGGTTCGACCTGCAAACTCTTGCGCGACGGATATAGAGGCCGTCGCAGTAAGATTTTTAAATTAGTATTTTAAATAATTTATTATTTATTTTTAAATTAGTTTTTTAAAATAATTTTTTATTATTATTTTTTTTCGTTTATGTAAAAATGAATTTAATGGAATTAAAAATAGAAAATGTAAAGAAGAATATTGAATTAAAAAATTATTGTAAATGTACATACAAAGGAAAAAGTATTTTTAAATTTGAAAACAATTTAAAATAAAACTAAGAAAAGTAGTCCTCGATATCACAATCACCGGTTGGTGGTGTTGTTGCTGTGTCGGGGGGGGGGCCTGGGAGGTCGTTTCTAGATGTTGTTCAACGTCGGGGAAGTGAATGCCGGAGATTTGAAGTGGGCGACGTATTTGGTTCATCAAATTGTTTTGGGCCGTAATCTGAGACTGATAGGCCACAATTTGATCTTTCAAGTCCGCCACTTCAGATATCAGCGTTTGGACCTCTTCATTTCTCTGCTTGGAGGATGAGGCAGACGGGTCCCGAAGGCGGGCTTTCCCAAGCCCCCGGTGAACATTCCTATGCCGACGACCGATGATCTAATCAAGTGTGTATGTCATGATCTAAAACCCAGCATCCTCATGGGGAAACACCTCCTCGATTGGGGTCTCTAGGGAAAGCTGGGAAGCCACCTCCTCCAGAACAGTCTGGCCCTTCTCCACCATGGTGGACTAGAAAAATGAAAAAAAGGAAATTCATTATTCATCCAAGAAGATGCCTAATTCAGATTCATAATTTGAATTGAGAGCCCCAATGCAAAGCGTGAGGAGACGGTGGCTATCAACAATAGAGGAAGCAGAGAGGGAGTCGGAGAATTGATCCTGCCTTCCTCCTTGAGGTAGTTCGAAATACAGTATTGTGTAGGCGTTTGTTTCCTCTCATCGACATGGCAAATATTGATCCTCACAAAGGTGCACAACAATGTATTCCTACTTGATCCTTTCCATTATTTTATTTTGTTTAATGCTTCAACGTGTAATAAGTAGGGCTGGAAAAATATCCCGAAAATCCTGATCCCAACCGAACCCGAACCGAAATTACCCCGAAATTTCCCGAAATTTTTGGTTTTTGAAAATTTTCGATTCGGTTGTTATCCCGAACCGTCCAGTTCGATTTGGTATTTGGTCAGCATTTGTGAATTTCGATTTTTTTCCGAACCAAACCGATTTCACATTATTACCTCAAAAATGAGGTCGCCAGGATTCGAACCATTTATCTCCTCTTGGGAATCATGGAACTTCACCACTGAGCCAACTCTCAATTGTTGATATTATAATACAAAAAATATATTTATATGATTAATAACGATTAGTTACTTATTCTTAACCACTAAGCCAACTATCTCCCTTATCTCTCAAATGAATATCAGAATATCTGCACCTCTCTCTCTCTCTCTCTCACACTCAGACTCTCTCTAACCTCTCGGATCTCTCTACACTCTATCATCTCCTCCTCTGCGATGTCGACATCATCGGACTCAACACTCTATCTAATCCCTCGAATCGTCTCTGGACTCTCTGCTCTCCTCCTCCTCCCTTTGTCACAAACTTAACACGTCGGCCGTCAAGTCATCGACCACTACACCTCCGACGACCTCCAAATCGAAGCTTCCATGGTTCCACCTCCAACGACCTCCAAATCGAAGCTTCTCTAATCTGAAGGTGCCAAACTTCATGATATTATTAATTTATTGTACCTTGATTTGGATTTGGATTCTGAAATTGAGGATTAGGGTTTTGAACTTTCAATTTGGGGATTTAGAATTAAAATTAGGTTTTTTTTTTTAAAATCCCCTAATTTCAGTTACTGCATGCTTGATTGCTTTGTATTTTTCTGCTTTTGAATTTTGATCGCCAGCTTCTTCGATCCTTGACTGTCTAATTTTTGATGGGTTGTCTGCAAATTTGGGATTAGAGAACTAGAAATTTGTTATTTGGGGACTGCATCCATTCAATCTTCGTAAATTAGGTTGATATCTTCTGACAGCATCCATTCCCGATCCCGAACGGAAAAACCGAAACAATTTCGGGATTCCCAAAATTCGGGAATACCAAAATTTGGGTACGGTTTCGGGTTTTAGAATCGTATCCCGAAGATAGTCGGTTTGGGATTCGGGTTTTGTGTTTCGGTTTGGGATCCCGACCCGAACCACCCCTAGTAATAAGTTTTAATCTTCCATATGAATCCTTTAACAGTCGTTGGTAACGTAGAACCGGTCCTTTCCTCTCTGGACCCATCATTGGCTAGTATATCGTTTAATTTCTAGGGCAATTAGCAGGAATGACCACTTTTTGACATTTGGTTGCAAAAATGGTCAGGTGTCTTTATGTCATCGTTTTGTTGTCGATGTGATCAATATGTCGCCGTTATTAAAAAATGATCATTTCTACAACCAAATGTCAAAAAGTGATTATTTATGCTAATTGACCTAATTTCTATTTACCAAATGAACGAATAATACTGTTAGTCGGACTCGAGTATTGCAAGTTTACAAACAAAGGTCAAAGGTAGTACGTCATAATCTGCTACATTGAGACATTATTTTTTAGAGACGAAATCCACTCTTAAGGATAGGCCTCAACTTACAATGGTGTTCGTGTTAAACATCGACAGAAAGTGATTTCTACACCTTAAAAATAAGTATTCAATATATTGTTGATTTCATTTAATCAATTGTAGCAATGAAAATTCTCATTAACCGTATTTATCTTGTGTGAATTGTTGCAGAGGAAGTAGCATCAACGTCACTAAATTTTTTAACAACAAACACCACTTGTAAAGCATCCCTTTCTGAATTTACGAAAGCTCAATAGGAGGGCTAGTTGAACACTTCGTAATGCTACCAATGCTTCTACGTGAAAAGGACTAGCTGTACCCCTCTGAAGAGTAGCAACCATAACAAGACTGGTCCCTTCCCCATCCCTAACCACCCTCATGCCACCATTACCACTGCACTCGCAAAAAGCATAATACAAAATAATATTCACCCAACTGTGACCCAGAGGACTGCACCATTGATGCTGCACTGGCTGCTTACCTCAACTACCATAAAGACCATATGAGCATCATGAAGGAGAGCAAACTACTCCTTGGACATGTCAATCGCCATTTGGAATAGCCTTTCGTTAATGCTACGAGATCGCAACAAACTTATCTGAAAAGACTAGGGACTAACAAATGACGTAGACCCTCGATGGGCTTGTGCATGCCCTGTTCTCCCTCAGTCTGTTTACTTGCTTGAAATTTCATATGGGCTTTTTAGTCAAAATGGTCCTTGAGATTTGCATAACACATAACTTTGGTCTCTGAGATTTAAAATCAATAGAAGTGGTCTTTAAGATTATCCACCATCCATTATTTTTGGTCATTCCGTTAAAACACTCCGTTATGTGTATTTTTGTCAAATCAAATTTTCCACATGCTTTTTCACCCTTTTTCTCTCATTTCTCTAAAAAAACATCCTTATGTTGCTAATTTTGGCAGTGATATCAACTCTTCAACTATTATTATACACGATTTGGGCCATTTGGCATCAAACACAAGTATATCATCGCAAACGGTACTTGACTATTTCCCCTTTGTTAATTTTTGGAAAAAACTGTACAGTTTGCACACTTGAATATAATGAAATGAATGGTTCAAACAATGGTATATCCATAGACAAGGCTAAATCAATAGAATTAACAAAAAGATATACCAGGTTGCATAACACATAACTTTGGTCCCTGAGATTTGCATAATACATAACTTTGGTCCTTGAGATTGTTCACCATCCATCATTTTGGTCCTTCCGTTAAAAAGGTCAAGGACCACTTAAAGGAGTTTTTTAACCGAATGACCAAAATAATGGATGATGGACAATCTCAGTGACCACTTTTATTGATTTTAAATCTCAGGGACCAAAGTTATGTGTTATGAAAATCTCAGGACCATTTTGGCAAAAATTGCTTCTGCTTACTTTTTTTTTTTTTTTTTTTATTATTATAATTTTTTTCCATCAAATAATTTATTACAATTTTTGTTTCTTGCATTCTGGATTTGACCGCTTGGCGATTTGTTTTTCCTAGCAAGTGACTTTTTTTTTGTTCAATTTTTGGCTTTAGCTTCCTCAAATGGTTTGCTTGAAACATTGTAATATATTATAGTATGTTTTCAGTTTGGTAGGCCGCTTAAGCTCTACTTGAACCAGTGAAACCTGCTCGGTGATGTGAGATCGAAGTACCTATAAAATAGATAAGCAACCCAATTTAAACTTGCCAGTGCACAAGACCAATAGTAGATTAGGAAGAGCAAGTATGAAGTCATTCCCACGAGTATTGATTTTTACTTTAATCTAAGTCTTCAAATTCAACAAACTTTTAACACAAATAGGGCTGAAAAGGATTGATTTTAACTAGAATGAATGAGCCAAGGAGATCTCAAAACCCTAAATTATGAGCGGGTGGGAAGAATATTTGAGTGCTTGTAATTGTTTCTCCATATGCTTCTACATGTGACCAAGTCTCCTATCATTGTGTGTGATTAGTTTGCTTTTGTGTTCTCAGCCGCATATACATACATACATACATACATACATACATACATACATACATACATATATATATATATATATATATATATATCATTTTGCACTTAATGTTTTGAGGAAATGAAGGCTAAGACTTCTTGACATTTCCATGATACTTTAAGAAATCCATTGAAATCTTACTAAATTGTCTAACAAATGAGCAATAATTTGATTCTTACTGTTGGAGGAAAGATCAGCAGTTTTCAATGATACTGCAGAAAGGAAGAATACAAGAGAATACGGTGGATGAGAGGAACTGAAGTTAACTTACTTTATTGCTTTCAATTTTATATTACAACACTAGGCCATCTTATTGGCTATTTATAATAACATTAAGACCTTTTCATAACACCCATAACTCTTGGATTAGTTCCAAGAGTTACAAACACAACCCTAGACTTCCAAAGAGATACAACCCTCATAAACTTCCCAAGAGACACAACTCTACATAAAAACTGATACAACTAACCTACAGAACATTCCACGTTGCAAAATCTTTTCTGGAAGCCATTTTTCTTGATTATTGCAGCCATCCAAGGGAGGTCGCACAGAGGTGACAAGGCTGGAATTTTCCCACTTGTTTCTTCAAGAGTGAAACATGAAACACAAGATGAATGCGAGAATTGCAATGGATATGCCACTTTTCCCACACGGGCCAACACTTTATATTAGGGCTGGGCAAACGGGCCTAGGACCCGCGGGGTGGGCCGGGTTCAGTCAGTTCGGGGCGGGTACGGGGCGGGTACAAATTTTGTAAACTCAAAACGGGGCGGGGCGGGGGGAGTCCATGTAATTGGCGGGGCGGGCCGGTTTCAGATTTCTGAAAAAAAGGGCCCCCGGCCCGGACCGTTGGTACCGTCCCTTATATGGAGATTAAATCTCCACCGTTGGTTTAAAACAAATCTTACTCTCGGTCTCTCTCCCCACTATCGATATTTCCTAAGTCAGTGGTCTCTTCTCTCTCGATCTCAAATCCCCAACTCAAGCATCAATTTGAAGGTCTCTCTGCGGACTCCGACTACCACCGTTCGTCGTCGTGACTCTGGCAAAGATGATCAAGAAGGATGAGGACAACACCGCCTCCCTCAACGGCCTCATGGAGAAGGAGATCGGCATCCTCGAAGCTTACCCAGTTATTGAGGTCTTCCATCGGTGGCTCCAACAACATCGCCGCGCGCTCTTCCATGGCCTCCGCCGCAGTTCGTCTCGTATGGTAGTCGTCGGCGACGTCGTAAGTCTCTCTCTCTCTCTCTCTCCCTCCCTCTCTCTCTCTCTCCCTCTCTCCCTCCCTCTATAAATTTCCGAAACCGTCGTGGGTTGATTGAATTAAATTTCGTATTTATATTCTCTAAATTTTCAATTTTTTTTTGTTTTGGGTTTGCGAAGCATCAGTGGAATTTAGGGTTTCTGATTTAGGAATTTTGCAGGTTTATGATTTTGTTTTGATTCGATGTAATTTGTAATGGCGAGGGTGGAGGTCTTGGATCCGTGAGGAAGACGACGTATCTGGTTCGATTTGTGCGTCAGGGTCAGCGAGAAATGCTTGAAGTCTTCTTTTTATCCACTTTGGGGGCTCCATTTTGCTTGATTTCAGGCCACTGATGGCAGCAACGACGGAGGATGCAGCGGTAGAGTAGAGGATGCAGCGGCGGATGATGCAGTGCATGCTGTTAGGGTTTTTTTTTCTGTTGGGCTTGGTTTGGTTTTCCTCTGGAGGTCCATACACCATACTTTTGTTGTTGGGTTTGTGTTGAATGTGGGCTCTCTCTTGTAAATGTAAATGTGTGTTGTTTGTTTGTAATAAAAAAACAGCCCACTGTCAGACCCAACAAAAAAAAAATCGGAAAAAAAAATTAATTGGACCCGTCCCGAACCGGCCCGTTTCAAACGGGCCGGGTTAGGTCAGGTTCCCAAACTCAAAATCCTCCTACCCGGCCCGTTACATTTTAAAACGGGTAGGTCCGGTTCCTTCAAATTTGGCCCCGGCCCGGCCCGTGCCCAGCCCTACTTTATATGGTCCAAAAAACTTTGGTGACAATTTGTGATTATGGCGAAATTCAACAAAAGCTTGGCGGTAAGGTTGTAGCTTCAAAAATACCATGTCTTCCTCATTGAATTCACATTCTGTCAGGGCCGGCATTGGGGGTGCAAGGAGTGCGACCGCATAGGGCCCCCGATTTTATGGGGATCCCAAATTCTAAAATCCTTCTTAATATTCTTTATATAACAAAGCTGGGAAATAATATATAGATGTTTACCTAGCATGATTGTCAAGCGCTGATACCTTTATGTTGTAGGGCACGGGTTCGACTTCTTACTTTCTCATATTTGTTATTTTTGATTTTTTTTCCAGCCATGTTTCTTTCATATAGGGCATGTGCGGGGTAACTACTTTGGGATTTTTGAGCTACACTAATTTTTCTATTTTGAAATATTTGTAGTTTAATTTCTTTCATTATACAAGATAATTTTGCTAATAAATTTGTAGTTAGGAATATCATAATAAATTAAAATTCTTAAATCTGATATAATCTTTAAAAGCCCTCATTCCTTATATGATATCATTTAATAGAACACATTTCATAATTATAATCGTTTATTCTTTTGGTCACCGTTTAAAAGTCATCTATTTTTCATTCCATTTGAAGACTATTGAGTCATCCATATCAAAAAGAAAATTATAGTACAACTACACCTATATTGTTAGATTAAGTTGGTTTAATTGTGTAAGACATGAATCTCAAAATTTTAACTAATCTAATCGCAATCAACAAGACAGGGGGAGTGAGAATCATCCTCACTTTAGGGCGTGACGAAAAATGCAATGAAAAAGGTTCATTATAAGATGCTACTAACATCATAACCAGTGATTCGTTTAACACATAAATTTTTCTTGAGATGAACTCTAGATGATAAGAAGAGCATGAATGATTTTTGTGGATGCAAATTTTCTCCTCCTCGGTCTTGGACGATTTTGCACCTACAAAACAACTTGCACCTTAGGTTAAGGCCAAAAACCTCACGCGCCCACGATGAATGGGGGGGGGGGGGGGGGCTTTGGCCGAAGAACCTCCGATGCCAAAGTTAGAATTTTAGAGAGAAATAGTGTTTAGAGTATTTTTGCAAGAGGAGTGGAATTAGGTTTTGTGAGAAAACGGGTAATATATATAGGAGATGGCCGGTCACCTTTGGAGAAAAGGTGGCCGGCCTTTGAGGGAAAAATGGAGTGTAATTTAGGTTTAATTAGCCCATTTATTGGCTAATTAAACCAAAAGGGAATGTTTTTGTATTTATGAAAAGGGTTATAATGAGTAATTGAATGATTGGCTTAAAAAAGGGGAAGGAAATATGGGAAATAACTAGGGAGTGGCCGGCCCCTCTTTGGAGAGAAAGGACCGGCCCTTTGGGGTGATTGTAAGGCTTTAATAGACAAATTAATGAGTAATAATCCCATTAATTTGTCAATTATCTCAATTTATGTGGGATAATTGGTAGGTTTATGAGATAGCTACCTAAAATGTGGATGGATGAAATAATTCGGATTTGTTTACCTTTTATGGGCACCTTTGACTTGACCGAAGATAATTACCGACTGCTCGAGCGTAGGAATTCTGATGCACCTCAAGGGCATTTTTGTCTCCTTAATCCGAAAATCCACGTGTCGCCTTGTGATTATTTTTGGCTCCACAAATGCCCCACACCTGTTGGGCTGCTCGCAGAAAAGGGCAACAGGTGTAGAGATTCTCCCACTTCGGGAAACTTCAAGCTGCTTCCTATTTTGTTGATTTTCCTCTTGTAATAGGAAGATAAATCCCTTCAGGAAAAAGGAAGTAAATTTCCCTTAAAGCTTATTTAAGTCCACCTTAAGTGGATTATTAAATCAACCTTCAGAGAAGAATTTACTTCACCTTACAAGAGTGAAAGAGAGCTTAGAGGATATTTGTTCCCCCTCCTCTAGCAGTCTTCCACATCTTGCCCGTGTAAAGGATCGCTTCTCGTTGCTTCTAGGTAAGAAAAAATTAATTTTCTTGTCTTCTTGACTTCCTTGAATCTTGGTTGGATGAGGACCCGAGACTTGTGATTGGTGATTCATGAAACCATGGAAAATATATATATATATATATACATATATATATATATATATATATATATATATATATATATATATATATATATATATTTTGCTCCTTCTTTGGCTGGGCGCGGGGTGCTGTTGTTTGGAGGGGAGAGACCAGGCCGTGGGGCCTGGCTGTTTGTTGGGTCCTAGAGGCTTGCTGCCTCTTTTTTTATTTATTTTTTTATTTTATTTTATTTTTTTTGCCGAGAGGCCTGCTGCCTTTTTTTTTTTTTTTTTTTTTTTTACAACCTTCTAACAAATCTTTCTCGTACCCTTCCTTGTAGAGTCTTCTCCACCATGTCTTCCTCGAGCCTCAAGAATGATGACGGTGTGCCGCCATTGTATCGTCAAGGCGAGTCTTTGAGCAAGGTTGGCTACTTCAAGGCTGCTCACTTCAAGATCAATTCTGATGACTCCTTTAGAGACGTCCTTGAGACATATTGGCATGCCATTCCGTCTGGAGTGCGTGTGAGGCGGGTTAAGGACGGTAACAGCCGTGAGCCATGCGATGAGGTTCGGAGAGCCATCAAATTCCACCCTTATTACTTTGTGTTGGGGTTCACCTTTCCCATGCCGCGCTTTTTCCAGGAAGTGCTCTGCTCCATGAAATGTGCGCCTGCCCAATGTTCTTCGAATGCGGTTCGAGTGATGGTGGGGTTCCACAATTTGAGCCAATTCTTTGATTTGGGATTAACCACCAATGAATTCTGGTACTTCTTCGACATAGGTCGTGTTGATGGAGTTGGGCAGCTGCGGACTCGTCATAGACTTTTTGACAATTCAAGTAAGGGTGATCATGATTGGGCCAAAGAGACTTTGGAGATAAGTGGCGAATGAGAGTTCGATCACTCTCCCGAGCTGCGGGTGTCAACAATCTTTATATCCGGTAAGCAGGCTGCTTTAATTTCCTTCTCGACTGCTTGATTTTGATGTTAAACTGCTCTTCAATTTTTTCTGATTGCTCTCTGCCATCATTGTAGATTCGGAGTTTGGCTCAACTCCCAAGGTCTCCCCGGACATGAAGAAAGTGCATGTTGCTCTAGGTATCCCTTCCGAGTATCGTGAATGGCGCTGGCTGCTAAGTCCTTTTCGTAGGGAGAAAGATGGACTGCCCCCAAAGGAAGAAGTAAAACGAATCAAAGCAGCTGCATTAGCTCGTCCTATCACTGTAGTGGAGCCTGCTGCCAACGATAGTGGAAGAAAGAGACATTCCCAGCCTGCTCAAGAGTCGCCTGCTGAAAAGAAACCAAGGGTCGCTCGTGAGGGTTCATCCACTACTCAGGACGTGTTCGACGTGAAGAAGCCAAAGACTTCATCCGCTGCTTGCGGGGGTTCGCCAGCTGCTCCCAAGCTTGTGATTGACTTGACTTCTTCCAAGAACGAGTCAAAAGAGACCACCGGATCCGTGCCAGCGACGCCCGCCATTCCGAAGGCTGCTAGCTCGATTGCTGATAGGATTGCTCAACGCCGAAATTCGTCAGTGCCAAAGTTTGTGCTAAAGCGTCCGCCTGGGGTTGAATCTGATTCTCCTTCGGAAAGGCTTGCTTCCATGAAGAATGGCAAGACATCCTCGTCTGCTAAGGTGGCGCCAAATCTTGTCTCTTCCGCTGCTGAGACCAAGATGCCTTCTGAGAGGAGAGAGACTGCTTGCGCCAATGGTCCTGATAAATCCGCCAAGTCTAATTCCAAGGAAGCTGCTGAGATTTGTGCGCTTTTGAGGCTAGACCTTATTGAGGATATGGACGCGTGTGCTAAATTTGTTGATGGCGTCAAAGGGATTATTGGACCAGGCTCCTTTGTGAAGCATACGCCTGGGTAAAGGAGGGCTGCTCTGCTGACCATGATGCAAAAAACGGCGATCTTGGCTGCCGAGTCCATGGTCCTTGATCAAAAGGATACCAAGGCTGCCCAGGAGGTGGCGAGGTTTATGGCTGCTGAAGCTTACTCCTCGGCCGAGAAAGTTAAAAATTTGGAGTCTGAACTTGCTGCTTTGAAGGGGTCTAACGTCTCTGCCCCCACTTCTCTGCAACTTGAGACCGCTCGCCAAGAGATCGCGAACTTGAAGGCTAGGCTTGACGCGACTCAAGTAAAATATGAAAGTGCAGAGAAGGAGATTGAACGTTACATACCTCAGATTCAGGATCTCGAACGCTCCATCTCTGAATCCTGCTCCGCTGCTCTTGCTAAAGATGAAGAACTGATTGCCGCCTACAACCAAGTGATACGCCTCAAGAAAATTGTTGACAGGCTTGAGCCTCAAGTGCTGGAGCTTCAAGGTGCTTTGAAGATTAACGATAGTTTGAAAAAAGAGGTGGAGGAAATGCAGCGGGTCCGTGCTTGTCTACTTGAGGAAGTTGAGCAGCTAAAGAGTGAGAGGGCTGGGTTTGAGGCTTCACTGACTCAAAACCAATCTGACTTCTACAAACTTGGTTATGTTGATCATCTCTTTGGGCGGCCGTCTGACTTTGAGTTTTCTGAAAAAGACTTTGAGACTTTCTCTATTTCTCCAGAAGATTTGCTCGCCTTTACTTTCGAGTCTTCCATCGGTGAAATAGTTGGAGATGGGAGTGTCCACGGCGGGGCAGCCGGGAGTGAAGCGCAAGATGGTACCACTGTTGGGGTTGCCGTGGCTGCCGAAGGTGTGACAATGGAGCAGTCGTCGGGTGGCCAAGCTGCTGAAGAGTAGTCTTCTATATAGCCTTTAGGATTTATTTTTCCTTGTTGCTTTTGCTTGAACTCCTCCAGTCTTTGCTAATTGTTTATCAATTTCGCTAGAAAATTTAATAAACTTGCTTCCTTCGCTTTTCTCCATCTTTGCTTATTTTGTTCATGCCTTAACCTTTAGACTTTATAGGCCAGTAGCAGGCGTGCCACTTTTTTATAAGCAGACAGGCCGCGTAGCCTATGTAGTCGTAGGTGTTGGCGTAGAACTTTTGTAAAGTTGTCAGCCATAGGATCGGCAGCCGGATGCCTTACTTACAGAAACAGACAAATCCGCGTGACCACTAGGCTGTTAACCTTGGCTTTCTCCAATTCCGTAGGTTGCGCAGCAAGTGTCACAACACTTTAGGACTTGGTGCAAGTCGTTCCGCGCTTGGCAAAAATGAAGCTTATCGACTACGTAGCATGTCGGTAGTAGATAAAACTTCGTATATGCTTGCTAGCTTGTTTAACCTTTCACAAGAATGTGTGGTTGTATAAGTCTAGCGCAGCTTCACTGCTTGAAGGGCAAGCCGTAGGCAGTCTTCCGGAAACCATAGGCTACCTTAGTGCACTCGGTAGCAGCTTTAGGGTTAAAGGTTCCAGGGCAGCCGTCCATCGGATGTACTGCGTAATGTGCCCCCTCCGTCTCTAGGGCCCGGTTCCCCGCGGATTAGGCCAAGAGACCCAAAATCCTTCAATTAGCTAAGCCTTGAAAAAGACCATTGTGGCTACTTCTAGGAATCCCGGCTCAAGCCATCGTGCATCTAGTTATACTAGGGAAGCCAGGCTCATCCACGTCTGGATATTCAGAGTGTAGAGTTTATCCTCCCGCTTTGGAGAGCATGGTTGGTCCCTCGAGGGGTGCAATTCCTGCGGTGAGTCCCTAAGAAGAGCGCGATCTTCTTTTGAAGTGCATGAGTGATCAGTTGTTGCAATGAAATCAAGTTGTAAAAGAGTTCCTTATTGAAAAACAAGTGAACAAATAACTTAATTGTAAAGACTGCGTAACAACTGGATAGTCCTCGGCTTGCGAGGTGGTGCCCGTCTGAGCTGCTTGAGCCTTCGGGTATAGTTGGAGATCACACGTGGTACTTCCTCAAGTTGTAGGCGTTCCACTGCTTTTCGATCTCCTTATCATTCATAGTGGCGAGGGTATAGCTTCCCTTGCCGCCTACTCTGCTGATCTTGTATGGTCCTTCCCAAATAGGGTCCATCTTTTTCGATCCCTCCCTTCGAGCAGTGATGAAGGCTTTCCTCAGAATTAGATCTCCGGGTTGAAATTGCCGAATTTTGGACCTTTTGTTGTAACTAGAGAGGAGCTGCTGCTGGTAGGATGCGATGCGGGCTATGGTCTGCTCGCGCCTTTCCTCCGCTAGGTCTAGGTTCGTGGCCATCTCTTCACTGTTCTGCTCGACATCCGGCAGCAGGGTGGTGATGCTTGGCATGATGATGTTGGGAGGAATGATTGCTTCCGAACCGAATGCCAAAGAGAAAGGGGTTTCTCCGGTTGCTCACCTTTTGGTGGTACGATACGCCCACAGATATCCGGGGAGTGCATCTGGCCACTTTCATTTTTTGTCGGTGAGAGATTTTTTGAGGCAGTCGAGGATCGTCTTGTTGGAAGCTTCGGCATGTCCATTGCCTTGCGGATACCTTGGTGTGGACATGTGTTGATTTATTCCGTATTTTTGGAAGAATCCTGCCAAATCTTTGCCCACAAATTACGGGCCATTGTCGGTGACGATGGACTGAGGGATACCAAAGCGGCAAATGATGTTCCTCCATATGAAGCGCTCTATGTCCGTCTGAGTTGTTGTTGTCATGGGCTCCGCTTCTACCCACTTGGTGAAATAATCGGTTGCCACGATCATCATTCATCTGCCCCCAGCAGCGGGCGGCATGGGCCCAACCAGGTCGATCACCCATTGCATAAACGGCCAGGGACTTGCTTGTGGATGTAACTCGCTGGCACGCAGGGCCGGTACAGGCTTGTAACGTTGGCAGCGGTCGCCCTTTTGCACTAACTCCCGAGCATCTTGATGCATAGTTGGCCAGTAGTAGCCTGCGCTGAGTGCCTTTTGCGCTAGAGATCATCCTCCAGAATGGTTCCCACAAACGCTTTCATGGATTGAACTAAGGACCTTCAAATCATTGGGAGGCGCCAAACATCGGAGGTGTGGTCCGGTGTAGGATCTTCGAACTAAAATGCCCTTCCACATATAGTAGCGCGCTGCTCTGGTTTGAAGTTTCCTAGACTCCAATCTTTCTATGGGGAGTGTGTCGTTGACCAAGTAATCTATAATAGAACTTTGCCAGTTAGGGGTTACACTAACCTGCGTCACTTCGGCTACTGGCTTGGACTCTATGCTCGGCTTATCTAGGTATTCCACCGGAATTGAACGCTTGAGCTGGTGATCGAGGGCAGAGCCTAGGCCGGCTAGCCATCTGCATGGGCATTTTCTGTCTGTGGAACTTGAGTGAGCGTGTAGGTCTGGAATGCCTCAAGCTTCTCGCGTACCTTCTCTAGATATTGCGCCATCCTTGGATATTTTGCCTTGTACTCCCCCGTGGTTTGGCTGGTAATCAGCTGGGAATCAAAATAAATTGCAAGCTTCTTCACCGCTAAGTCTTTCGCCATTCTGAGGCCTGCTAGCAGGGCCTCGTACTTTGCTTCATTGTTGGATGCCTTGAAGCCTAAAGTGATCGCCTGCTCGAACAGCGAGCCATCTGGGGTAATGAGAACCACGCCTGCTCCCGAACCTTTATGATTGGATGCGCCGTCGACATGCAGATGCCAAATGTCGCCATTGAGGGAAGTGGGCGAAGCTAAGGTCTCCGCTACTTTTGGGACATCGCCGGGCTCCTCTGCTACGTTGCTTAGGCCAGGCGCAAATTCTGCTATGAAATCCGCCAAGTCTTGGGCCTTTATCGCCGTACGGGGTCGGAAGACTAAACCATATTGGCCTAGTTCAAGTGCCCACTTCATCACTCGTTGAGAAGCATCCGAACCATGCAGGATGGATCGTAGAGGATATTGAGTCATGACGATGACTATATGAGCTTGAAAGTACGGTCTAAGCTTCTGAGCTGCCACAACTAGAGCCAAAATTAATTTTTCGATCTTCGGATATCTTGTTTCCGCATCGAGGAGAGCTTTAGAAGTGTAGAACACCGGTAGTTGGGCCCCCAGCTCTTCTCGTATGAGGGCAGAGCTCACTGCTACTTCGGAGACTGCCAAGTAGATGTACAAGTCCTCCGCAGCTTCCGGCTTGGATAGTAATGGAGGCAATGTGAGATACTTCTTCAGGTCTTAGAAGGCTTTTTCGCATTCTTCATCCCACTTTTCACGTTGCGCCCTCTTGATGTCTTTGAAGAAAGGCTTGCATCTATCAGTAGACCGCGAGAGGAAACGGTTGAGGGCGGCTGCTCGTCCGGTCAAGCTTTGGATCTCCTTCAAGGTTGTGGGAGACTTCATTTCCAGAATTGCTCGGATCTGCTTGGGATGCGCCTCGATTCCTCGTTAGGTGACTAAGTACCCTAGGAATTGGCCTGAAGATACTCCAAATGTGCATTTGGCAGGGTTGAGCTTCATCTTGTACTTTCTAAGGATGTCGAATGTTTCCGCCAAATTACGAATGTGGTCTGACCGCTGCTTGCCTTTCACCATGATGTCGTCGACATAGACTTCCATGGTAACCCTAATTTGCTTTTTGAACATCATATTCACTAACCTTTGGTAGGTTGCTCCTGCGTTCTTGAGGCCAAAGGCATGACTTTGTAGCAGTATGTGCCTCGCTCGATCACAAACGCGGTTTTCTCCTTATCGGGCTCGTACATGGCTATTTGGTTGTAGCTAGAGTATGCGTCCAGGAAGCTGAGCAGCTGGTTTCCAGAAGTTGAGTCCACCAAAAAGTCGATTCGGGGGACCGGATAAGGATCCTTTGGGCACGCCTTGTTGAGGTCGGTGTAATCTACGCAAACCCTCCATTTGCCTTTCTCCTTCTTCATAACTAGCACAATGTTGGCTAGCCATGCGGAGTGTGCTATCTCTTCTATGAATCCGGCTTCCAACAGCTTGTCTATCTCGGCCTCGATGATCGCTACTCGTTCGGGCGTAAAGTGCCTTCTCTTCTGGATTGCCGGTTTAGCAGCGGGGTCAACATGTAACCTGTGGCAGGCCACTTCTGGGTCGATGCCGGGCATGTCGGATGGTGACCATGCAAAGATGTCTCGGTTCTTCCTGAGGAAGGTAGTGAGTTCTTCTTTTTCGGTTGGGCTTAGGCGAGAGCCAATCCTAGCGGTCTTTTCTGGCTGTTGCGGATCGAGAATGATTTCTTCAGCGTCTTCTTCGGGTTTCCAGCCTACCTCATCTGCTTGAGCGCCATCTTCTCGACCCACCTGCTGTAATTGCTATTTGGCAGCTTCGTCATCTTTTTGGACTTCGGTGACCTCCACGGGAGTGAAAGTCTTCTTCCGTGATTCTTTCAACATTTGCACGGTGCATCGTCGGGATGCGGCCTGGTCGGACTTAATCTCTCCAATTCCTCCTCCCGGGACGCGGAAGCGGATCTTTTGGTACTTGACTGAAGTAACGGCATCTAGCTTGATCAACCAAGGCCTCCCAAGGATCCCGTTGTAAGGAGATGGGTCGCTTACGATCGTGAATGTTTGCTTTGAGACCACGGGCGGTGTCTTCACGTCAAGTGTGATTTGGCCGATTGCAGTTGAGGTGTGTCCATTGAATCCAGTGAGTACCTCTGCTCGACGTATTATTGTGCTCTCCAAACCGATCTTCTGGATGACCGAGAGTTGAAGTAGATTGACCGCACTTCCGTTGTCCACCATCATTCGGTCGATTATGGCATGGGCTATTTGGACAGATATCACCAGCGCGTCATCATGTGGTAAATCAACGCCTTCTGCGTCCTGCTCGGTGAAGCCAATAATGGGCCCTGGTAGTGTGTCGGCCGCCTGGACTTGCGAGCTCAATAGGGCCTGCTGGATCTTCCTCTTCTTAGAGTTGCTAGTGGCCCCCAAGTGTTCAGATTCGGCAAAGATACCATTAATCCGAATTGTCTTGGCTGGTGGCTCCTCTTCCTCCTCAGCATTTCTTCTTGGCTGCGCTGCTGGCTTGTCCAAATACTTGTCGACTTTGCCTTCCTTCACGAGCTTTTCCAGATAATTCTTCCAAGTATAGCAGCTTTTAGTGGTATGGCCTGGTCCTCGATGGAATGCGCAATATTTGGTGTGATCCAGCTTGGAAGTATCTCCTTTTGATTGCTTCGGCAACTTGAACCATGGCTCGTTTTTTACATCGCAGAGAATTTGATGGATCAGAATTGAAAACTTCGAGTAATTCCTGGTCGTGGAGCCTTCTTTGGTCATGGGCCTGTCCCTCCACTTGGCTTCCTGCTTGCTCTTGCTGCGCCGCTTTCCATCTTCCTTTCTTTGAGCCACCACCAATTCTTTTTGAGGCTGCTCGGGCTCCTTTTCTGCTCGTCGGGCCTCGTCCCAGAGTGTATGCTTCTCTGCTAGGGCGAAAGAATCTGCTAGAGTCAAGTCTTCTTTCATGATCATCTCTCCAAATATGGGGTGATCTGCAGGGATGCCCTTTTGAAAGGCTACACTAGCTATTGAGTCATCACATCCAACGATCTTCGCCTTCTCTGCTTTAAACTTCTTCACGTAGTGATTCCTTCGGGTTCTTCTTCATGTTGAACAAGTGATCGGATTTTTTCTTGATCGAGCGGTAAGATGAGTATTCTTTGGTGAAGACCAAGGAAAGATCATCAAAATTCTGGATGGACCGTGGTGGCAAGGTGTGGAACCAATCTTGCGTTTCGCCTTGCAAGGTGGTGGCGAATATTTTGCACATAAGGGCGTCATTACTTCGGTAAAGGACCATTGCACTTCGTAATGCTTCAAGTACCTCTCTGGATCTCTATCTCCTTTGAATGATGTAAAGTGCGGCATGCTAAACTTACGCGGAGGCTCCGTCTGCTCGATCTCATCTGTGAATGGTGATCGGCTTATGTTGGTCATTTCCCGCCGCAATGCTTCATCAGCCACGTTGCCACGTCGGAACTCGCGCAGTTGCTCATTGAAAAGCTTTTCCACCTCTTCTTGGATTTGTCTTTGGTGGGGCAGTGGAGCCCTGGGCTGTCCCAAGTCTTGGCCTACCGGCCTAGGCTGCTCATTCGGACGCTCCACTTGTCGTTGCCTCGGCTGCCTAGCTGGCGAAGGATCTCCCCGTGGGCTGCCTGTTGAACTTGAAGCGGATCGAGTGGCTGCTTCCCTTCATGCGTCTTGTTGCATCCTCCGAAGTGACATGGAAGATGCTCCTTGAGGGCCTAAGCGCGAATGAATGCTCCGCCTGGTAGGCTGCTCATGTGGTTCTCCAAAACGTGGCCCCAACCTTGATTGTATGCTCGCTCGCGGGCCTAACCAAGAGTGCACGCTCCTCCTCGCGCTAAGACGGGAGTCCACGCTATCTCGGGGGCCCAACCGAGATTGCACACCACCCGACTGCTCAGTCTGATTGATCGGCTGCTTGCCAGGACGTTGCTGGAAAGGTTCCTCGTCTGCCCTTGTCCTACTTTGGGACTCCTCGTCTGGGGCATGTCGGATCTCGGTGCGCCGCAAAAGTTGATTCACCAAGGTTGTCTGTTGTGCTAGGGCGCTCGTCAACTCCATGACTTGTCGAGACAAGTGCTGCTCGCCACTCAAATTGGATGAACTAGGGAGGAATGCTCCTCCTTGAGCGATGGATGGGTGGTTGATTCCGGGCACGAGATTTGAGTTGGTCAATGTCAAATCTGTGAAGAAAAGTTGTGAAATTGCTCCAGGCTCAACGGTCGGTCCGGATGGTTGAAATGGCCTCGAGCCGACTCGGGCTGCTTGGGACACCACTGGGGCAGGCCGGGCTGTGGGGCAGGCTGGGCTGCAGGGGCAGTCTGGGCTGCAGGGGCAGGCTTGGCTGCAGGAGCAGGCTGCTCAGCGCGAGATGCATGTGAGTGCGAGGCTTGGGCCGTGGCTCTGGTGGTATGGACTTTGGGTGGTGCGGCTAGGATTGTAGTAGCGGTGCCATGGACCTCGTCGCGGGTGGTCACCGCGGTGGTTCCCATGGTGGAGCCTTGTGGTAGTGGCGCCATCTCCCCTAAAGCCACATTCAATCTCGTAGATCGTCGCGGTCCCATGTCTTGAATGTTTGAATTGTCACTCATAGAATTTTCTAGATTTCTAACCATTGTGTACTTTTCGTTTCCTTCTTTTTTATACGTTTTATCAAAGAACTTTTTACGAATAAAAAATTCTAATAATAAAAACGTACGAAAGATACAAATGGACTAGAAATCGAAGAAAAAACCTTTTGTGTGCGAGAGTCTTTTTCGAGCTTAGATTTCTTCTCTCAATGAAAGCACCAATTTGTGGATGCAAATTTTCTCCTCCTCGGTCTTGGACTATTTTGCACCTACAAAACAACTTGCACCTTAGGTTAAGGCCAAAAACCTCACGCGCCCACGATGAATGGGGTGGGCTTTGGCCAAAGAACCTCCGATGCCAAAGTTAGAATTTTAGAGAGAAATAGTGTTTAGAGTATTTTTGCAAGAGGAGTGGAATTAGGTTTTGTGAGAAAAAGGGTAATATATATAGGAGATGGCCGGTCCCCTTTGGAGAAAAGGTGGCCGGCCTTTGAGGGAAAAATGGAGTGTAATTTAGGTTTAATTAGCCCATTTATTGGCTAATTAAACCAAAAGGGAATGTTTTTGTATTTATGAAAAGGGTTATAATGAGTAATTGAATGATTAGCTTAAAAAAGGGGAAGGAAATATGGGAAATAACTAGGGAGTGGCCGGCCCCTCTTTGGAGAGAAAGGACCGGCCCTTTGGGGTGATTGTAAGGCTTTAATTGACAAATTAATGAGTAATAATCCCATTAATTTGTCAATTATCTCAATTTATGTGGGATAATTGGTAGATTTATGAGATAGCTACCTAAAATGT
This sequence comes from Cotoneaster glaucophyllus, assembly GCA_036320875.1. NCBI lineage: Eukaryota > Viridiplantae > Streptophyta > Magnoliopsida > Rosales > Rosaceae > Cotoneaster > Cotoneaster glaucophyllus. Next base: position 2,309,546 of record CM070060.1, read on the forward strand.
GGATGGATGAAATAATTCGGATTTGTTTACCTTTTATGGGCACCTTTGACTTGACCGAAGATAATTACCGGCTGCTCGCGCGTAGGAATTCTGATGCACCTCAAGGGCATTTTTGTCTCCTTAATCCGAAAATCCACGTGTCGCCTTGTGATTATTTTTGGCTCCACAATTTTGATTATGGTATTTGTACGGTGATATGATAGGTACATAGGCATATCACCATGATTTTTGTATTTAAAAAGTATAGAGATTCTAACCTAAGACAGAGAACGCAGATAGGTACATGACTACCACACTATGCTTCATTTTTCTTTATTTATTTATTTTCTTTTGCGTTATATCAATTTACACACAATATAAAATATAAAATATAAAAGAAAATATAGCAACCAAAATTTTAGACCATGCAAGGGCCTCCAAAATCTCAGGACCGGCCCTGCGTTCTGTTCTGTTCTGTTCTTGTTCGCCTTTTGCTTCATTTGATGTTGAGTCAATAGTAAGTTATGCGCAGTTTAGAAAGTAACTCATCTCTTGTCCTTAAGGCCACATCAACCTGATGAACAACAGTTGATCTAGGAGTATAGGAGCTCATAGTTGATCCACTGATATGAGCATATTTATGCGAATTAGTTAGCTTGTTCTCGTGCATTTATGTTAGTTATTTGTATTTAATTTAGTATTTTAAGCTATTTTCGTATGTTTGTAGGTCCCAAAGGATAAAGTATCAAGAAAGTGCATTTTGGAGCCTTTTGGAGCTGTTTTGGGCATGGAATGGATAGCTTATGAATGGAGCAAGGTGGATGGACGAAATTAAAGATCAAAAGAGCCTAGAAGGATGTTAGAAGTCAGTTTGGAAGCATAAAAGACACAAAATCAGCATCTCCTACAAAAGTGGCGTTTTGTCCCCTTTGTGTTCCCTCCTTGTCTCCTTTGGTGCAACAATTCCCCTTGCCATGTTTCCCTATCCTTAAACCAAGTAAAACACTTCCCTTATTCCTTTAGGATCTAGCCCCACATTCCCCTTTTATTTTCCACCTTGCCGCACAAGTTTTCCCATTCCCTTTAATTTAAAACCCAAAATCAGCAAGGAAACATCTTTCCTTGTACAGCCGCAAGTCCTAGCCCAATTCCCTTAGGTTTTCTTATTTTAAATCCTATTTCCCTTTAGGTTTTGGTTTAGTTTTTATTTCCTAGATTGCCCAAACCGTGCCTTACCTATTCCCTATATATATGGACCTTTGCAGCACCCTAAACACACCATTCCACCATCCATTCACTTACCTATCCATCATTCACACAACCATTCACTCATTCACACACTTTCAGCCCAAAATCTCTCTTTGCCGCAGCCTTTCACTCCCAAAAACGTCCATCCCTTCATCCAAACACATCCATACCCATCTTAGACTCTTTGTGCCGCAGCAAGGTGGAGAGGAAGGAACCTTGGACGTTTCAAGCTTGAAGATTGGAGCATTCTAGGTGTACTTCGTTCTTAATTTCAATGTTTACTTTATTATTCTCTAATCTTGTTGTGACTATGAGTGGCTAAACCCCTATTTAGCTAGGGGGGAATTCGAAGCCATGAACATGCTTGAGATATGAATTGATTACTTCCAATTGCAACTTGATGAATCGTGAATGCAATTCAATTAACTGTTTTATTCATAACTTGTTCTTGTATGTTGATTGAGGATGCATACTTAGTTTTCATGCAGGAATTTGATGCTAGAATATAAGGGAGTTTCACCTAATCGTTACGAACTTATATTCACAAGTAGTGAAGGTTGCTTGTCACAATCGTGTTAATTGGATTCTTGGCAAACGTATCATGCTCTCATAGTTACGAATGCCTCGTCAACACTTATGATTTTCATGGAACTTAATGATCTCTAACTGTATCTCTTCTATGCACTCATGTAGGGGACCGTTGGAGAATAATTTGGGTTGTTGTATGCTCTTCTTCCAATTCAATGACATAAGGAAAATCTGAGGGTTAATTTGTGCACGTACGGTTAATCTGGGGTGTTGAGGTTCATGGTTCATTGAAAAGCAATTGGAGATCGATTTATGTACAAGTGTCTCATGTGTGGAGAAGGACCCTCTAGCTAACCCATCAACCATCAAAGTTTTCAAAATCGTTTTCAAACTTGTTTACTTTACAAAGTCTTTGTTTTATTTTCAAATTCGTCCAACTCAAAACCCCCCATTTACTTACTTGTTTTTAAGTGTCTAAAACCTGTTTTCTTTGTGTTTTCAAGAGTTTTGAGTCAACCTAAACTTAATTTTCGTCCAAAATCTTTCTTAGTATTTTAAATCTGTCTTTAAAGTGTTTTTAAACCGTTTTAAGTGTTTTTAACTTGTTTTGAGTCTTGTAAACCTTTCCAAACGTTTTTAACTTTGTTTTTGTATTTTTAGAGTCGATTAGCAATCCCTCCTAATCCTCGGTCCAGAACGATCCCTACTTGCATACTTACTACAATTGACAACAAGAGGGTTTAATTTGAGTGCTTAACTTTTATCACATCATCCACTCTGCCAATGGCAAATAAGAGGTCCAAGAAGAAGACTTATATCCCACAAAACAACGAAGATAATGCTCCAATGTCCTATTTAGTACCTCAGTTTGGCAATTTGATTGAGGATGGTAAGCAGAGCTTCGATACAATATTAAACCTTGAACCTTGAAAAAGGCATCACAAAACTGGCTAAGGAAAGTGGAATCACGATCACTCACAATCGATCAAGGCATACCATGAAGGCGAAATATATGGTGAATGAAAAGCTCAGCTATTTCGACCGTTGTGTAAGGGTGAGAGACAGGTATGAAATGTCCATATTTAGTAAATCTATCCACAACCACAAGGGTAGCATTTTTGTGATTAGATGCTGGCAACCCTTCCACAAAATCAAGAGAGATGTCCTGCCAAGCATCTTGAGGAATGGGTTGAGGTTGCAGAACCTGGGGGTTTGATTGCCTCATTCTTTTGCTATTGACAAGAATCACAAGTGGCAACAAAGTTTTTGACATCCTTGCGGATTCCAGGCCATATGAAGTTGCAGGAAATGCGCTTTTAAGTGGCTAAGGGCCTGTTTGGTATCCTATTTAAATTTTTTATCATTTCTAAAAACATTTCTTAGGAACATTTTTTTGAAAACAATTTTCTTTAAGACTAAAAAACTTGATTGGTTTGCTATTTAAATTTTTTAAATCTTATAACTTAAACTAGACAAAGAGATCTAAAAAGAGAAGAGAGGATTGCAGGAGAGGGAGAAAGAGGAGAAAGGAGAAGAAAAAAAGGTAAGAGACGATTGAAGGAAAGAGAAAGAAGAGAGAGGATCGGACGAGACAGAGAGTAAGAGGAGTGTAAGAAAGAACAGAGAGAATGAAAAGAATGGATTGAAAGAGAGACGAAACAGGTAAAAAAAAAAAAAAGGAGCGAGAAAGAAGAAAAGAGAGATAGATTTGGAGTGAGAAGGGAGGAGGGAGAAAAAAAAAATGAGTTTAAGTTTAAAAATTCTAAAAACTCATTTTTTATGTTTTTAGGGAATAAATTATATTTTTGAGTTAGTCTTGAGTTCAGTTTTTGAAATAGTTCTACCAAACAAGTTTTTAAGGCTTAAAACTTGAAAATTGTTTTTGAGTTTAAAAAATTGAATTCAAGTAGAATATCAAATAGGTCCTAAATAACCTGAGTGACCTGTAGTAAATGATGTATGAAATTCTTATAATAAGATGTGACGCCACTGTGAACAATGAGGTACAAACATGCGATTCTTGTAATTAACAAAAAAAAAAAGGGATGAGGTTGGTTTTGCTGAATTTTGACCATGATATCAGAAGTTTCAGGATTGTACTTGATGCGATAATTATTGTTTTGACCTTTAAGTATGAGCTGTCATTTCTATTTACTATCTATCATTCCCATTTACTATGCCATGCTGCTGCACAGCACTGAATCATAATTGCAATAGTACCCAATTACTAGGGTTTTCCCATCTGATCCACTATAAAACGTACCCGTTAGAGCATACATGGTAACTGGTGGGTCATGTGCTTCATCTTCCTCCATTGTAGCTGTCTCATTTTCGTCCACCTGCTCCTCTGGTTCTTCAATCACCAGCAGCTGAGGCTTTTTACACTGATAGCCTAACGAATATTGCTCGGGGCAAAAGTGGCACTGTCCCTTATCTTTCATTTCTTGGTATTCTACTAGAGTAAGCCTTCTAGGTGTAGGTACAAAACTCGTAGAAGGCGTGTCAGGCTTAGAAAATAATGGAGATAGGTTATCATGGCTTCTAATTGGGATGTTAGTATTTTGAACTTGGGGATTTGAGGTATTTGAGGGAAAGGGCCTAAATGGTCGACTTTGGTTTTTTAGGCTCAACTATTTTGTGTTGTAGATTTGGTCTAACTTCATTGCACGAGATAACATAGCTGGAAATTGGGCTAGCACGTCATGCCTTAAATCAAGTTTAAGCCCAACAACAAATACCCCCTTAAGTTGTTCATCGGTCCAATCAGGTACTCTGCAAGAGATTCTGATAAATTTGGCCATGTAATCATCAAGGGCCCCATGTTGTTGGATGTGGGACAATTGAGCTGTGAAGCTCACCGTTTTGCAAGACCCAAACCTCTTTAGCAGTTCTTCCCCAAATTTTTCCCAATTATCGCAATGATCTCGTGATTCAAACCAGCCCATCCATAAGGTGGCGTTGTCGGTGAAATGAACCGCGGCCATGACGAGTTTCTGATGCTCCGGAACCCTACGGTAGTTGAGAAATCACTCAGCCATGGCTAACCAGCTAAGTGGATCTTCCCTATAGAACCTGGGTAAATCCAACTGCATGGGTTTTATGCCCTGACCAATTCCCTACGATGGCTGCTCAGTGAAAAAAAAGGGGCGATCCTGTTGGCCTATAATTTGGATGATATGGGAAATTTGGATGCCCAATCGTGGGAATCGATGGTGTGGGGTATGTGGGTAGGTAAACAACTGAGGTTGGGTGTGTAGAGAGGATGGGAACTGATTGCGTCGACAACCGTTGGAGTGTCACTGGCAGAAGAGATGGAGAACTTGTGGTTGAAGCGTACCCAAAGATCGGATTACTCGAATACAAATTCAGAACCGATGGCTGCGTCGATGTTACCCCTGTAATTGGCAAAGAAGGTGGCAACGAAATGAACACAAACGACGAAATCTGAAGCCTTCAGCTGTCAAATCTCCTTTAGCATCGTGAGTTAGAGGTCAACTTGTTGAGAGCTACAGGATGCTTGAAACTAGTTCTACATCGTCGTCAACGACGTGATAGCCCGCTGCATCTCCGTCATTCCGGATTAATCCGCTTCTTGGTGTGATGAGATTGCTGTCACCGTCTCGTTCATCTCCTGGAGTTGGGTTGCGAACTGCTCCTGCTGAACATCCACAGCTACCAACGCAGAACTTGACTGGCGGAGCTTGATTTTTCCTAGCCATTAACCTGGCTCGGAGGCCAATTTGGTGCGTTAATTTGTACAAGAGAGTAAATAAATTAAAAGGATGAGGCTTTCATATATCATATGCCTTCAAGACGCAGAACCATTACACTATGATTCAGTGATCGGGTATTACTGCAACTATGATTCAGTGATGCGCAGCAGCATGGCATAGTAAATGGAAATTACAGATATTTAATAGAAATGACAGCTAATACTGAAGGGTCAAAACAATAATTATCGCTTCAGTCCTATTATCTCTTGACCCGTCATTGGCTAGTGTATCGTTTAATTTTTAGGATTATTAGGAAGAATAATCCATTTTTGACATTTGGTTGTAGAAAGATCATGTATCGTTATGTCATCATTGTGTCGTCGATATCTAATCAATATGTCACGTTGTTAAAAAATGATCATTCTGCAACCAAATATCAAAACGTGATTATTCCTGCTAATTGCCCTAATTTCTATTTACCAAATGAAAGAATACTCTTAGTCGGACTCGAGTATTGCAAGTGTACAAACAAAGGTCAAAGGTAGTATCTTACCGAATAAGGCGTCATAATCTGCTACATTGAAACATTATCTTTGAGAGACGAAATCTACTCTTAAAGAGTGTCTAAATTGCCTCAACTTACAGTGTTGTTCTAATTAAATATCGAGAGAGAGGGATTTCTACACCCTAAAAGATAAGTATTTAATATATTGTTAATTTAATTTAATCAATGGTGGCAATGAAAATTATCATTAATTTGTATTAATCTTATGTGCATTGTTGCAGAAGAAGTAGCATCAACGTCGCTACATTTTTCAACAACAAACACCACTTGTAAAAGCATTCATTTCTGAATGAAAATACGAAAGCTCAATAGGAGGGAGAAAGGGAGTATGATTCTCTCATTCTTTTTTTCTCTTCCTTTCCCTCCCCTTTTATTTGAACGGTCACGGTTAAGCCACGTCAACATTTTATATTAATCTTTTATAGAAAGAGAAAGACAAAATAAAGAATGTGAGAGAAGGGGATGAAAGGGAATGAAAATATAAGAGGAGAGAATCCTAACCCCAATAAAAGGACCGGTTAAACACTTCGTAACGCGACCAATGCTTCTACGTGAAAAGGACTACAGTACCCTCTGAAGAGTAGCAACCGCAATAAGACAGGTCCCTTCCCCATCCCTAGCCACCCTAATGCAACCATTACCACTGCACTCGCAAAAAGCATAATAAAAAATAATATTCACCCAACTGTGACGCAGATCACTCCGGTTGCAGTCCTTTCCTTCTTCTTATTCAGAAAAAAAAACAAAACCACACTTTTTTGTCCTGTGTTAGTGATAGTCTTTCACCCTAGATGAGACTTCTTCTCACCTCTTGTCTGAGGTTTTCCTTCTTGATTTTCCGTTCAGCTGTGGACCCTAGCTATGGCCAGGGTCGGTGGCAATCTTTTCCTATCTTCTTTTGTTTTTTCCCTCCTTCCTTTCTATTACTGTTTTCCCCTGTTATCCATCCCGATCAGTTTGACCTATGCACCCTTATTGCCATCATTCCTACTCAATTATGTCCTTAGATCCACCCCTCTATCTTCATGTCCCCCAGTCATCCCCTACAAATCCAATCATCCCCCACAAATCCGATCTCCTCTATCTTCGGCTAGGCTCTGCCTTTCATCAATTTATTCTCATATTATATCTACAGTCACTTTTAACCGCGATCTGTCGCGGTCCCTTGAGAAAGTGTGTAGAGTTCCGGTATGCATATTAACTCGAGTGTCCACACCACCCACTTCTCTCAGTCTGCCTTTATTGGCAGCGTCCTTTTGTGGGACTCCACCATTGATTCTGCACTGGCTGCTTACCTCGTCTACTGGTTACACATGTTCTCCTTGTCGCAGAATACGATTCCACGACCACCACAAAGACAATATGAGCCTCATGAAGGAGAGTGATGAGTCGCTTTTATACTATATATTTTACCCTAATCTTAGTTATAATTTATTGGTTATTTTGGTAGAATTTTGATACTTTGTTATATATTTCCAATGTAGGACATTCGATTTCCTTTGGAGCAAAAAGTAATCAAACGGATGAATTTTGGAGTGATTCCAATTGGAGGATGTTCGTGAGTCTTTCAAGATGATTGTATCAAAATTCTAGATTTTTCTACCAAGCCATTTGACCGTGGCGATGAAATTAAGGCCCAGACCGCAGTTTTCCCAGATTGATGTTTCTGGACCTTTTGGCTATTTTGGAGGTCAAGATGGCATATTTTGAGGAAGATTCCTTCTGAGGATTTGTAGGGGACGTCTTCATCTTTCAAAATAGATCTTTTGGGACCAAATCGGAGTTGATTTGGTCAGTCAAAAGTCTGATTTTCTGAGAACTCTGAATTCTAGTTCAAATAGGAAACCTTTTATTTTCTGTTTTATCATTTAATTATGTTTCCTAGTTTTATTATAAGACCTTTTACTAGGGGGTTTTTAATTAGAGTAGTATAAATAAGGCTTGTTAGCCATTAGGGAGAAGACGCAACATTGAGGAGACACTACACTTTGGAGAACTTAGCTAGGTTTTGACGATTTATATTTCAGGTGTTTTCTATCTTTTTTCTATTTCAATAAAGTTCCTTTTGTTTTATGGTTGTTCGTAACTAATTTCGTTTGCTAGGGCGATGCCTTAAGCCTTATCATGAATATGTAGTTTTTATTTAATTGCTTATGATATTATACATGCATACTTTAAATTATTAATCACTGTGCTTTAAACTGTCTCTATATCTTAATGCTTAGCTACCATTAGGATGTTTAGATAAGTAATCGGATGCAATTCGATCGGAATGCCACCGGGGGATTGAGTATTGCTTCTTGTGATGATAGTTGTTATTTCACCTAGGGCGAATGCCACGTCTTAGGGGTTGCATGGTTTTTCAAAGGGTTTTCACAAAGCGTAATGAGTCATGCATGTTTATATTTGATCTGAATGCCACAGACGGATTGCATGTTTGATATACGTTCTAGCTTGAATACCACAAGTAGAATATGCATTAGGAAAACCTAACCTTCAAAGTTGCATGGGTAATTCATAAGTAATTGGTAAATCTACATAGGATTGTTAAGGTGACGGCGGAACCCTAATGCTCAAACTTTATTTTCAAAACTATTTTCTTTTATTTTCTTTACCTTGCCAATTTATTTAATTGTTTTTAATTAAATTCGTTTTTAATATTTTAGGTAATAAAATCAACCTCTTCTCAATTTCGTTTTCAATTAATTAATTAAGATTTGATTTTAACATAGATTATTCATTCAATCCCTGTGGAGAACGACCTTGCTTGAGCTGCTATACTACGACAACCTTGTACTCTTGCAAGTATTTTTAAGTGTTTTTATCCCTACTTTTACAGGTGGTAAAAATACCTATCAGAGAGCAAACTACAACTTGGACATGTCAATCGCCATTCGAAATAGCCTTTCTTTAATGCTATGAGATTGCAACAAACTTATCTGAAAAGACAAGGGACTAACAAACGACATGGAACTTTTTATGTAGAGCCTTGATGGGCTTGTACATTCCCTGTTTTCCCTCAGCCTGTTTACCTGCTTGAAGTTTCATTTCCAAATATTGCTTTGCTTCCCTCTTTTCTTTTTTCTTTTTTTTTTTTTTTTCCCTCTTCAAATAATTTATCATAATGTTTGTTTCTTGCATTCTGGATTTGACGGCTTGGCTACATGATTTTTTTTTCTTGGCATGTGACTTTCTTGTTCTTCAATTTTTTGGCTTTAGCTTGCTCAAATGGTTTGCATGGAACATTGTAGTTTATCTTACTATTTTTTCGGTTTGGTAGGTAGCTTAAGCTCTACTTGAACCAGTGAAATATGCTCGATGATGTGAGCGCGAAGTACCTTTAAATTGAGGAGAAGAGAATAAATCTTCAATTACATGATCGCTCAGAGAAGAAGAACACAATCGCAAGCAAGAAACAGAAATTCTTGATCAAACTTGAAGAGCGGAAGTAGAAGAAGGATCGAGAAGAATTGTGCGAGCAGTTCTGACGATGGATACCATGTTAATGTACACAGAGATTGAAGAAATAGAGGGAATCAATAACTAGAGAAAGAAAGATACAGAGAGAGAAGGAGACTGAATATTCTTTGTATTGATTACTTAATGATCAAGTCATTACATTGAAGCTTATATATAGCACAGCTAACAAAGACAATATGAGCATCATGAAGGAGAGCAAACTACTAAACTCACAATCAAATGACAAGTGTCACAATCTTACATTATTTAATATATCCTAACACAACCTAGTCCTTGGACATGTCAATCGCCATTTGGAATAGCCTTTCTTTTAAGGCTACGGGATCGCAACAGACTTTCTGAAAAGACAAGGGACTAACAAACTACATGGAACTTTTTATGTAGAGCCTCGATGGGCATGTTGGGGAACAATTTAGAAACAGAAATAACAGAAATACAAAACTTGAAATACTTATACTTAAAAAATACTTGCAATACAGAATGATACACAATAAATACAGAAAATTAAAATGATACTAACTTGAATGAAATCAAAGGTAGAGGCTAGCGCGAAAGCTATATCATTCGAATAGTATTTACGTCCCACTCTTGTGCTTGTCGTTCTACAACGTCTGCTCGACCAAGATACAACTACCTAATTCTACAATCCGCACTGGATTATAGAATTCTAACGAATTGTTTTGTGTGTTTACTCTCTCTGAAAAGTTTGTACGAAAGAAATGATGGAAAAAAGATGATCTGTGATGGAACTAAGGACTCCAGTTATATAGGCTCTTTCATACCTCTTCAAATACCTTTTGGATGTATCTGAAGCTATACAACTCTTTCCAAAGAGTTGTGTCTATTAATAAAAACGTTTTTAATTAATTTAATTAAAAACTTAATTCGAAATTAATTTTAATTCTTATCAATTAATTTTAATTCTTAGGCCCTTGTCTTGATTAATTAATATTAATTGTATTTAGGCTATATTAGCCAAGCCTAATCCACACAACCGTAAGGCCCAATACTTCAATCCATTTCCAAATGGTCAATGTTCTAATTACTAGACTAAAACACTAAATCTATATAAAGGTCATTGGGAATCTTGTTTTCCCCGATGTGGGACAAGAGTTTCAAAACTCCCAACAGGGCATGTACATCCCGGCTTTCCTCAGTCTGTTTACTTGCTTGAAATTTCATATGAAAAAATTGCTTTGCTTCCCTCTTTTTTTTTTTCTTCAAATAATTTGTTAAGATGTTTGTTTCTTGCATTCTGGATTTGACGGCTTGGCTACATGGACCCTTTTTTTCCTTCGGCATGTGACTTTTTGTTCAATTTTTTCGCTTCAGCTTGTTCAAATGGTTTGCGTGAAACATTGTAATTTATTTTACTATGTTTTCGGTTTGGTAGGTCGCTTAAGCTCTACTTGAACCAGGAAATCCTGCTCGGTGATGTGAGCTCGAAGTACCTATTAATCAGATAAGCAAACCCAACTTTAACTTGCAAGTGCACAAGACCAATAGTAGTATAGTAAGAGCAAGTACGATGTCGTTCCCATGAGTATTGATTTTTGCTTTAATTTGAGTCTCAACTCAATTCAAATTCAAACTTTTAACGAAATAGGGCTGAAAATTTTAACTAGAATGAACGAGCCAAGGAGATCTCAAAACCCTAAATTACGAGTGGGAGGGAAGAATATTTGAGTGTTGTAATTTTTGCTCCATCTGATTCTACAGTAAGCAAGGCTCCTATCATTGTGTGTGATTAGTTTACTTTTGTGTTCTCGATCGCTTATATATCATTTTGCTCTTATTGGTTTGAGGAAATAAAGGCTCAAACTTCCTGACATTTTCATGATACTTAAAGAAATCCATTGAAGTCTTACTAAATTGTTTAACAAATGGGCAATTTGATTCTTACTGTTGGAGGAAAGATCATCAGTTTTCAGTTATAATGCAGAAAGAAAGAATACAAGAGAATATATATGGAGGATGAGTTTTGAACGGGAACTGAAATTTACTTAACTTTATTGCTCTCAATTTTTTATTACAACACTAGGCCATCTTATTATTAGCTATTTATAGTAACATTCAGACCTTTTGATAACAGCCATAACTCTTGGATTAGTTCCAAAAGCCACAACTCTACATTACAGAAAGTGCATTACGTTTAACACTTACATCATTGACATGATCCTAGTTGATCTAAGGTTGTTACATATATCCTCCTTAGGTTCCAGAGTAATCCTCTCTAGTTCCTGCTGAAATCTCTCCATGGCCGAGAATGGCAAGCACATTGGTACCAATATTCCATCCTCAGTTTTGTTTTTGTGTTGAATGCAGAAGCTAATCAAATCCATGGCCTTGGCGGGTCCAGCAAATACCGGCTGTCCCCATCCAAAATTGACATCTCCAACACCTACACGCGTTATATCAGAAACTAAAAAATTACTTCCTGTCGATGAATATTGAGGTCGCCCTCTTAGTACCAAAAGATCTGCCACTGATCTTAAGTATTCTTCATTCATGGTAGCTTTAGCCTTCTTCACCAGCTCCAAAGCATATCCCAGTGGATTTTTGCATAGAGGTTCAGCCTTTGAAACTGCAGCTGGAAATGCAAATGCATTGCCATAGTATCCCAAGGGAAGACGTACATTGTTGTGCTTTCCCCGTGCATTGACAATGCATGAAACGCGAACAACTTGTTTTGGATTAATTTTAAGTGCAAGAGTGCGACATTTCCACAAACAAGCTGTGATCAAGTCAAATGTGGAGGAAGTGGAAATTAGGTGGGGTGGAATCTGTTTTCGAAGGGCTCTCATCTCCTTGGCACCAAAGTAGAAAGATCGTTGAACCATGTTTGACTGGTTGCTGGATGCATATAAGCCATCAGAATGATCAATCACATCTTCATATTCATGATGAGCACATGTAATTCTTGGTGGATCTCGAGCGAACAAGAGCTCTCTCTCCCACACTGGTAGAATAGATGGTGCATGTGCGCCTGTGGCCATCTCCGCAACGGCGTTCAGGAACAAATGTCCTCCAGGTCCATCACACATTGTGTGGTTTAGGCGCAATGCAAGTACGAAACCTCCACATGTAAGACGGGTCACCTGCATATTGCAAAAGTCAGTTACTAAACTTTTTTATTGATCGTCATATTAGTGCTAGTTAACAATTCTTCTGATGAAAAGACAAAAAAAAATTGAAAAAAATAAAAAACCATTTAAATTAGATGATCTAATTAGGAAACAAAAATTTCCTCGATTCGGTGCTTATACAAATTTTACAATATATAGGGTTAAACATAAGAACTATCGTAGAAAAATTAGTTTCGAAAAATAATGAAAAGCGTCTCATAATCTTTTCTTTCCAAAACCACCTAATGAACTTTCTTTAATCATAAAAACAAAGAGGCGTGATAGTATCGTAGATAAATTCAAGTTTGGGTATGATGGCAGTATGATAAATTTTCGTTTGTAGAAAAGGTTGCCAATTTTATGAAAAAAAAGTTAAAAATAGTTGCGATGTCACCAAACTTCAACTTATTTACAATATTGTTAGCGCTTTCTTGTTTATGTCCTTATTTGTCATTAAAAATTTCATATATTGTTGATTGCACAAATTTCTTACAAACAATGTCCGGCATGTGTATGCGACCTTAACGCAAAAAACACTACTCTTACCCTTAACCTACTTTAATTTTTTTTTTTTTTTTTTTTGTAAAGAATTAATGGCTATGACCAAATATGTATACGAAAAACTAATTAACATGTAATTAAGAATTAATTGACTCACCTGAACCAGCAACAAAGGACAACCAATTATTCCATCAGAGCCTGGGAAATTAAATAAGAACTCCTCTAAGAGTGGACAAGGGGGTAGAATTTTGTCTCCTAGTTGCTCAAGTGTCACATCAGTAGAAGCCTCAACGAACAAGATACCTTCACCATTGCAATCGACCATGAGCTTTCTGTTAGGCCCTTCCCTAAGCTTGCCAGCTAAAGGGTAGTAATACACTAATGCTCTACTTAAGGCTTCCCTAATCGTCTTAACGGGATTACGATTTTCATTAAGTGAAGGGTTGTCTTTGTAACACATTATGACTGGAAGCTGAAACCTCATGCCTTCTTGATCGTCAATATCTGAGAGAAACTTTGTTTCTCGAGGCGTTGGTTTTGCCGGAGTTATAAGTTCTGGCTGCAATCGTTTCACCTGAAGTACTGAGGGTGGCATCATTTCTGTAACGAGCTTAAGAACCAGCAAAAGATCAAAGGATTTGGAACTTTTATTTTGTGGTATGCATGCTAACTAAAAGTTGATAGTCAGTACTTATATAGCGTTACGCAGATGCTCTAGGGTTCCCTCCAAGTTTCCACCCGTCGTGAATGTGATTCTTTTCTTTTCCATTAAAAATGTTGTTAGAAATAAACGTTTAAATCACGCAATCAACATGGGCTGCAAAAAATAAAAAAATAAAAAAACATGTTGTTGAGAGCTATGTGCATCGGACCATTTCACAGTTCACACCACAGATTCGTGCATATACATTAATGCTGAATTTCATTTCAGCATCAGAAAACTGTATACTAACAGGGATATGAGGACAGGTCTTCGGTAAAAAACCTTTGATAGGAACGGAAGGAAAAAGGCCAACGTTGTACGTACTTGCCTAACCCACTTTCCTCCACTGAAGTGCTTGCCGCCGCCAACGATCCAGTCCCCCTACAAATCGCCAGAGATAAGAACCGGTCAAGCTCTGAAACAGAAAAAAGAAACAAATTTCATCATCCTCGAGTAACGTCCACACAACTTCAAATTGCAACCACCAAGAGAATGAATGGAAAGAAAAGAAACAAAGCTCATCGTCCTCGAGCAACCTCCCCACAATCCTTCTCTATCTTACACGATATATCTTCTCAACCAACAACCTCCCCTTCAATATGGGGCTGCCTAAGCCACTTTCCTCGATCAATATTCGGGTCTTCATCAAGCTATGCACACTCTTTTGAGAATTCAACTTAATTATAAGGAATATGAAACCAGCAGCTCTTTGCAACTACTTGTGAATTATGTCATTATTTGAGTTCATTTAGGTTGGTGGCTAGCCATCAAATTGTTCTTCCCCATCAATTTTTAGAAGAAATCAAACCAAACTAGACTCGAGTGTTCATATATTCATTGGAGTTGAATACAACAATACGTAAAATTCTAGACTTGGCAGTTTCTGACACGACACGGTGACACGACATGAAAATAACGGGTTTCGGGTCAACACGATAACTTATCGGGTCATTATCGGGTGACCCGTTAAGAACCTGTTAATAACGGGTTCTTAAAGGGTATATACGCGGGTAACACGTGGGTAACCCGTTTCGACCCGTTAAGAAAAAAATTATTTTGATAATTTTAAAGTTTAATTACTAAAAGATTTTGTCACATCCCGGCCCGGGGTCCACCACATCCCGGGCTCGCTCCACCATCGTAGCACGATATTGTCTGCTTTGGGCCCCTACCACGCCCTCACGGTTTTGTTTCTGGGAACTCACACGAGAACTTCCCAGTGGGTCACCCATCATGGGAGTGCTCTCGCGCGCTACTCGCTTAACTTCGGAGTTCCCATGGAACCCAAAGCCAATGAGCTCCCAAAAGGCCTCGTGCTAGGTAGGGTGGGAATATACATATAAAGATCACTCCCCTGGGCGATGTGGGATGTTACAATTTATTATAAAATACAATAGCCATATTAATATATACAATATATTCTATATTAAATATATAGTTTTGCATTATTATTCTATATAAGTTAAAAAAAAGTTTTAATCATTATTTATTTTTATTATGAGAGTTCCTTATTATCATTACTAGGATAAATTTTAATTAACATGTTATTGTCCAAAATTAAAATAAACTAGTATAGTATTTGTATAGGTAAGAACTAAGAAGACATACATACAAGTATGAAAAATGTGAAAGAATATATAAACACTCGTGATTCATCATTATTCATCCACGAGTAGATAATGGTACACTTATATTATCGTTTAGATTTTTAAAATCCTCCAAACCCTCATGAACAATGTTTTTTATTTGAGGGCAAAATTAATAAAATTAATAATAATTATTGTAGAATTGTAAAAAATGTAAGAAAAATATACAATCACTCATAGTGACAAGCTTTATAACTTTCATGAATGGGTCAACTTCGAAATCCAACACTATAATCCATAAACCTTAAACTTATATTTTACCATCGATTGTCATTTATACTTTATTATTCTTACTGAATTTCATTTTTAAAATTTTCTTTTTTGAAAACATGATCATCTGGCGGATGTAAGAAGATGAACGGTTCAGATCATTGATATCATGTTTCGATATATACGGTTAACTAAAATATGAGTCGATATCATATAGTTTGTAGAAACTTTATAAACATCAAGCAATATTTTCACTAGCCTTAAAACTCTGAATAATATCAACGATCCAAACCGTTATTCTTCCTGCATCCTCTAATAGATCATGTTTTCAAAAAAGAAAATCTGAAAAAAAAAAAAAAAAAAAAAAACAAATTTGATGAGAATAATGAAGCGTAAATGTAAACAACAATCAACGGTTAATTTTGATATATGATTTATATGATTATAATAGCGAATTTTGAAGCTAAGCTCTTCATGAAAGTTGTAAAGCTTGTCATTACGAGCGGGGTAAATTACAAAAAACTACCTCAACTATTGGGTCGTTAACAGTTTCATACCTCATCTTTAAAAAGTTTCAATGTCATACCTTTGCTTACGAATTTGTTTCAATGTCATACCTTCCGTCAGTTGACTGTCAGTTCATATGTTAAATGCTGACGTGGCACACTTTATATTAAAAAATATATATATTATTAAAAACTTAAAAAAAGATTAAAAATATTAATTAAATATTAAAAAATTAAAATTTAAAAAATTAAAAAAAATTAAAAAAAAAAAAAAAAAAAAAAAACCGTGCAACCAAGAAGAAGAAGAAGAAGGAGGAAGGAGGAGGAAGAAGGAGAAGGAGGAAAAAAAGAAAAAAAAAAAGAAAAGAAAAAGAAACCTGAACCCGTGCAACCCAGAACAAGAAGAAGAAGGAGGAGGAGGAGGAAGAAGAAGAGGAAGAGGAAGAAAAAAAAAAAAAAATTGAACCGTGCAACCCAGGAAGGAGGAGGAAGGTGGAAGAAGAAGGAGGAGGAGGAGGAGGAGGAAGAAGAAGGAGGAAAAAAAAAAACCGAACCGTGCAACCTAGAAGAAGAAGAAGGAAGAAGGAGGAGGAAGAAGAAGAAGAAGGAGGAGGAGGAGAAAGAAGAAGAAGAAGAAGAAGAAAAAATAAATAAATAAAAAATAAAATGGTTCGGACCTGCCCAGAAGAACAAGAAAAGAAGAAAGAGAAGAAGAAGAGAAGAAGAAGAAGAAGAAGAGAGAAGAAGAACAAAAAAAAGGTTCGGACCTGCAAAAAAAAAAAAAAAAGGTTCGGACCTGCCCAGAAGAAGAAGAAGAGAAGAAAGAGAAGAAGAGAAGAAAGAGAAGAAGAAGAAGAAGAAGAAGAGAGAAGAAGAAAAAAAAAATGGTTCGGACCTGCCCAGAAGAAGAAGAAGATAAGAAAGAGAAGAAGAAGATAAGAAGAAGAAAAAAAAAAAAAAAAAGTCGGCCCTTAAGAAAGAAGAAAAAAAAAAGAATTGATTAAAAATTTTAATAATATTTTTAATATTTTTTTAAGTTTTTAATAATATTTTATTAATTTTTTAATATAAAATGTGCCACGTCAGCATTTAACGGAGGAGTTGACGGAAGGTATGAAATTGAAACAAATTCGTAAGCAAAGGTATGACATTGAAACTTTTTAAAGATGAGGTATGCAACTGTTAATGACCCAATAGTTGAGGTAGTTTTTTGTAATTTACTCTTACGAGCGTTTATATATTTTTTCTATATTTTTTTACACTTATACATTAATTAAAAAACTATTAAAGATTTTAGGTAAGCGAAAATATACTTAAAAGAAAAATGGGTTTTTATGTTTTGAATGTGACAATATAGTATGTATATACTTATTTAGTATTATGTTTTACATTTGATTATTTATTGGTTTAAAATATATTTTCCTTAACGGGTAACGGGTCAGATCATATTACCTGTTAATATTATCGGGTCGATTTCGGGTCGGGTCATTTTACCCGTTTATTTTAACGGGTGTTACACGACACGACTCGTTAAGATATCGGGTATGACACGAAAACGACACGAACACGGAAAACACGACACTAATGCCAGGTTTATAAAATTCCATCACTAAGAAGCCAAATTATATCAAGACTTTGTAACAGCAGCACGAAGGTCAGGAGTCGACTTGGAGGAGAAGATCGCGAGTGGGTTCGGCTAGCACTGGTTAACCGAACCCCCGATTCCATGTTCATGGCTATCGGCTAATCCTCAACTCTTATGTTCGGTGCTTAACTTCCGAATGTTGAACTTTTTGTCGAATTTTGTGTTCGAATACATGATTCAATCTAGTTGTATTTTATTTAAGAAAATAGAAACAAACCCAAGAGGATTTCAGAGAAAAGTGACGGATTAGGGCAGAACATTGCAGCTCAAACCTCACTTATATACTTCAATGATTTAGGGTTTTGGTCACAATACCACCTTACATCTCATTTAAATAAGCTAGCTAACAAAAGCCTTCAAGACCCCAGTTGTTCTAAGCTAATCTAAACCTCACACCAACGCAAACTTATCTCAGCTCTACACTTGTAATTTTGGACTGAGTCAACGTATTGGCCGTTACAAATTTAGAAAAAACTAAGCCATTACTTTTGTTTAATACAAAAAATTGGAAGCTAGAAATCAGTTTAGGCATCACACTCTCCATCAAATTGTTTCTAGTTTTGACACCAAGCAAATCCTTGAGGTAGACTTTGAGCCGGCCCTAAGATTTCAGGGGCCCTGTGCGAAAGTGAATTGGAAGTACTAAGAATTTAATTTTTTTTATTTTTTTGTTCAAAATAATAATTTTAGTTTTCAATTGAGTTGCTATAAATTCTAATAGCACAAACAAATTTAACAAATCAACAAGTGGAAAGATGGCATATTGTTTTTCCTTAACTATTTAGAGTGTCAGGGTTCGAATTTTCACGTTATTGTGTGGAATTTTTATATTATTTTGTGGAAGCTTTTGCATTTAATAAAGATATAAACTGAAAAAATGATGAAGATGAGTTTCGAACCCATCCCCTAGGCCGATGTAAAGAAGCAATAATTCCACTTGCGCTAAGACTCAAGTCCTACACTTACTACAATATATACATATATGCATGCAAAATTGAAAAATCGGAGGCCCTGTGCAGTAGCACCACTTGCACCCTCTCTTTTAGCGTAGCCTTAGTAAATATATCAATAGTTTGATCCTCATATTTGCAATAGAGTAATTCAATCACATTATCTGACGTACAAATGATCTCTAATAAAGTGATGGTTCATCTTGACATGTTTTGTTTTTTTAGTGAATCAGAGGATATCTTGTCATAGCATTTACAGGGGTGTTGTTAAATTTTAGTGATATAGCATCTACTTCGAAAATGTAGCTTGGTCGAGAAACCTAAACCCAATAGATAAATAATCTCAAATAAAATTCCGGACGAGGATTCAAGTACGATTTCAATCATACTACATAATAGTGAAGAATATAATGAAACAGAGAAAAAGAACAAAAGACTCATGATATTCTTTTACGTGGTAAAACCCCACACAAAATGGGGAAAATTCACCGGCACACAACCGATTAAAGAACCACTGGGAAATAAGAACTTTTACAAGACTCAACAAGACAGACATCTACTACACTTGAAGTTTTCTCTTGTACTTTTAATCTTGTAGCACACAGTCCTTCTTTTGCTCTCTTTTGGATGAACACAACACACTCAGCAGGTTCTCCTCATGACTAAAGAGATTGCACTCAACTTCGTCACATAGATGGACACAACTTCTTCACACAAACGAATATGATGAATAATAGGAAAGGTAAGATCACTCTTCTAACCTAGCACTCAAGAACAATTTGCTTTAAACTTTTTATGCTCAAATCTTATAACCAAGCAAAGATGAATGATAGGCTTGATTTCCTATGAAACCAACAGCCAATAAAGGAAACTGGAATTATGTACTAGAATAAAATCCAATTGGTTTATTTCTTAAAACAAGGCAATTAAACTGGTCTTATAATCTTCAAGATATGGAATGATGTGATTCTCGATTCCTATATGAATGCACATGATACTCCAATATATGCCTTGATGTGCACGTTTTCAATAATTAAACCTAGGTTTGGGTTTATTTCATGAAGCAGAAATCCGAGGTTTTTGCAAAGTTCAAGGAATGGAAAACTAAAACCGAAAATCAAACTGGAAGAAAGATCAAGTACCTGAGAAGTGACAATGGAGGTGAATATACAAGTAATGAGTTTACCGATTACTGCAAGCAGGAAGTCATCATAAGGTACTTCATAGTAAAGAAGAATCCCTAACAAAATAGAGCTGTTGAGAGGATGAATCGAACTCTCATGGAGAGAGAAAGGAGCATGCGATTTCATGCAGGATTGCTTGATAGTTTTTTGGCAGAGGCGATTAATCATGCAAGTTATCTGATTAATAGGTCACCATCTACAATTCTCGGTTTTAAGAGTGCAGAAGAGGTATGGTCTGAGAAACCGGTGGACTATTCCAAGCTCAGGGTGTTCGGCTGTAGTGCTTATGCACATATTCCAAGTGATGAAAGGTCCAAGCTCAAATTGAAATCTACACATTGCATATTCTTAGGTTTTGAGAAATGAGTAAAGGGTTTCAAGCTTTGGGATTTCAACAATAGGAAAAAAGGTTGTCAATCGAGATGTTGTCTTTGATGACCATGCCTCTGAATAAAGTCGAGAGCAGTAGGTAGAAGATGGACGATGCTGAAATTGAAGCAACAAAGATTCCATTAGTTAGTTCAAATAAAGAAGCTCAGGTGGAGCAAATCGAGCAAGAGGCTGAATTTGATGGTTTTGAGGAAGAAGAAGAACATTAACATCGTTCACCAGTTAGGGATCAGGTGGAGAAAGAAACGGGACATATTGAAGGCCTCCAATCCGCCAGACATCCCAAAGGGTTCAAACTCCAACCAACAATCCACCTGCATTCCAGAGGTGCATAACACTGGACAAACCTAATCGGAACAAGAAGAAACCTGACAGATTTGGGTTTGACTAAGACGAAGTTAATTATGCTCTTAACATTAGTCAAGGAGATTCGACTACTTATCGAGAAGCTATAGCAAGTGATGAGCGAGATAGTTGGATAAGTGCTATGACATAAGAAATGGAGTCTCTTTACAAGAACTCTGTTTGGGAGTTGGTTCCTAAGCCCAATGACAGAAAGCTAGTTGGATGCAAATGGGTATTTAGGAAAAAGGAAGGACTACATGAACAATATGTCGTGAGATTCAAAGCGAGGCTCGTGGCTAAGACGTACTCACAAAAGGAAGTGGTGGATTATGATGAGATCGTTTCACCTGTAGTAAAGCATACTTCTACCAGATTGCTTTTAGCAATGGCAGCTCAGCATGACATGGAGATTGAGCAGATGGATGTGAAGAGAGCTTTTCTTCATGGGGATCTAGAGGAGACGATTTTCATGGCTCAACCAGAAGGGTTTGTTGAATATGGGAAAGAGAACCTAGAATGTCCACTGTTCTAAAAATCCCCGCCTAGCGCCGCCTAGGCGTTAGGCGGCTGGCCACCGCCCCAATTAATGCTTAGGCGTTTGAAAATTAAGAAATGGCGCCTAGACCTACTGAGGCACCGCCTAGACCCGCCTAAACACCCGCCTAGGTCCCAACTCACTTAGACAGAAAATAGATAACTTTCATTTTGCATTTTATTTTTTTGCAATAAATTGTAAGAAACTTGTTGCATACTTAAATGAACACACATTATATCCTTATTTCACATGTTTTCCTTATGTTCCAATACTTCATAATATATATGCATTCTATTTTGTAGTTTATAATGAAATTCTATATATTTCAATGAAATTATATATATTTCAAGTATAAGCATATACTTATTTACACAAAATATGATAGATTTACTTAAATCTGCCTAGTCCGCCTAGGCGCTAGGCCCCAGCTCGCCGTCCGACTAGCGCCTAGCGACTTTTAGAACCTTGAGTATGTCAGCTAAGGAAGTCCTTGTATGGCCTGAAACAGTCTCCAAGATAGTGGTACAAGAAGTTTGATTCATTCATGCTGAAAATCAATTTTAGAAGATGTTTATATGACTGCTGCATATACTATCACGTGTTCCAAGATGGGATGATCACATTGCTATTATTATCTGTGGATGACATGCTAATTGCTTGTCAAGACAAGTCTAGAATTCAAGACTTGAAGAAGATGTTGAGCGAGGAGTTTGACATGAAGGATCTAGGTGCTGCACAGAAGATTCTTGGCATGGAAATTTAGAGAGATAGGACCGCTGGAAGGATCTGTATATCACAAGCCAAGTATATTCAGAAGGTTCTTGAGAAGTTCAACATGCAAGAAGCAAAGGTAGTTTTGATTCCTTTGGTGGCTCATTTCAGGTTAAGTGGGCAATAGTGTCTTAAGTCTGAGGAAGAGCAACAAGTAATGGAGAAGGTGCCTTATGCTAATGTCGTGGGCTGCCTCATGTATGCAATGGTATGCACATGTCCCAACATAGCTCAAGCAATCAATGTCGTTTCCAAATACATGGCAAATCCAGGAAAGCAACATTGGGATGCAGTAAAGTGGATTTTACGTTATTTGAAAGGTTCTTGGCAACAAAGGATTATATTTGAGAAGCAAAGAGAAAATGCAATCGAGTTAGGATATGTGGATGCCGATTATGCAGGGGACTTGGACAAGAAAATGTCAACTTCTGGTTATATGTTTACATGCGCAGGAGGATCAATCAGTTGGAGGGCACTACTGCAACCAATTACAGCTTTGTCGACCACAGAGGCAGAGTATATTGCATTGGCCAAAGCTGGAAAGGAAGCGATTTGGCTTAGTGGCTTGGTAAGTCAAATGGGAATCACTCAAGATTGTGTGAAGCTTAAGTGTGATAGTCAAAGTGCCATTCACTTAGCAAAGAATCAGGTTTTCTCAGGAAGATCAAAGCACATTGAAGCAAGGTATCACAAAATCAGAGATTGGGTGGAGTCTAAGGAAATTTGGATTGAAAAGATTCATACAGATGACAATGCCGTAGATTTCCTTACAAAGATAGTGTTGGCCAAGAAGTTCAAGCATTGCTTGAATTTGATCAATCTCGTTGATTGGTTAAAGTGAAGCACCTCCTCACTTGTGGTGCAATGAGGCAAGAAGAAGATTGCCAAGGTGAAGACTCTTGAAGTTTTCCAGAGCTGCTTCAAGAAGGTTCAAAGATACTCTAGGTGCAATGATCAAGACTTGGTTTGACTCACCAAGGTGGAGATTTTTAGGATTTTGGCTAGTCAAATATGTCCTAGTTGGTTTAGGATTGTTTTAGGAAACCTAGAGGTATACTGATTCTTGTTCTAGAGGGATTAGGAAAGAATTTTAGTTTTCCTTATTCAATTTAGGTTTGGATGTCTAGAAGTCTATTTGGATTTGGATAAGTGTAATTTCCTAATCCACTTAGAAATATGAATTCAATCAGCCTTGGGACATGTAAGCTAACTCTATGTCTATAAATAGGGTGCGGCAAGGCTGATTTTTACAGAGAGAAAAACAACCAGAGACAGCCGAGAGTGTTGAGATTAGTTTTAGGGTTTGCAAAGTTCTGTAATCTCTATTATTAATCAAAGGAGTGGTAATTTCTTTAACTAGAGAAATCATAACTGGACGTAGGCAAAAGTTCTGCCGAACCAGTATAATTCTTGTGTGTTTCTAAGTTTTTCTATATTTGCTAGTTTAGTCTATTGCCGTTAGTTACATTAAAGAACAAGGCCTAGTGGGCGTTTTTTAACACTCTCATCAGCATGATCGCACTACAAATTTAAGCCTGATGCTGGTATGTGATTTCCACTCAAATAGTTATCAAGCCACAGTTTTAAAGAAAACTTTACTAACTCCTTAAAAATGCTTTGATATTTCTTTCTTTACTTTTTTTTTTTTTGTCAAATTTCTTTAACAATGATTGTTTTCGCTGTACTGTTGTCTTCATCATTTCTTTCTTTATATAAATATCATCTCCTCAGAATTAACTATCGTTTTTGGACTAATTAAAACAAATAGGAAAAAATATATGAAAAGATTGTTGGTCCTTCAAATTGATGTGTTTGCCTTTCTTCGTTTTCCTGCGATTTCCACTCTATCTCAACTCTTTATTTTTTCTTTTTTTCTTTTTTTTTATTGTTATATTTTTATGTTAGGGTAATTTTCAAACCTTTTGTACGACCAGGTAATTCCCCATATAATTGAATAATGGAGGTTTTTTTTTTTCCCCCTTTTTTTTGCTCCTCCATCAGTTCATTGGCTTTGAGGTTTGACTTAAATGGGAAATCATTAATTGGTATGGATCAAGATATATTTCTTTGTGTTTTTGGATAACTTAAAGGGTGTGCAAATAGATGGGTACAGTAGTATTCATTTTGATTAAAGAAAAAAAGAGAAAATAACCTTGCTGACTTCTTGGTTGTTTGATGAAGTTCGCACTAAGTTAAATAGATTGACAAATTTAGTTTTTTATATTGAATTCTTACCGATTCCAGTTCTTAATATATAGCAAGAGAAAAATCGTGGGCAAAGCAAAAAAGAATAGGCACCAATTCCACGACATGGTGACCAAGAAAAAGATGGTCATCTGCAAACAAGCAAGACCAGAGATTGACCATGACCGTAAACAAGGAGCAAACGTGTGGTGCCAATCTTTTCGTACTTGAACGATGAGCAGTTGAAGACTGCCAATCTTTTGATACTATGAACTTATGTACATGAATTTAGCTTTTCTAGCATCTCTCTTTTGACCAGTGAGCAATTGGACACTGCCAATCTTTTGATAACTATGAACACTATCAACCTCTAAGGTATAAAAATCTAGCTTCAATAAATTATGTTTTCCGGATGTACATAATATCAAAATATTTTAAACATCCACAGCAACGCACGGACACTTATGCTAATTAAGGCTAAGACTTCCTGACATATTTAGGATACTTGAAGAAATCCATTGAAATCTCACTAAATTGTCTAACAAATGAGCAATAATTTGATTCTTACTGTTGAGGAAAGATCAGCAGTTTTCAATTATACCTGTGCGTAGTATCAAAAACTATTAAATAACTTCCTGTCGATGAATATTGAGGTCGCCTTCTAAGTACCAAAAAAGATTTGCCACTGATCTCAAGTATTCTTCATTCATTGTAGCTTTAGCCTTCTTCACCAACTCCAAAGCATATCCCAGTGGATTTTTGCATAATAGAGGTTCAGCCTTTGAAACTGCAGCTGGAAATGCAAATGCATTGCCATAGTATCCCAAGGGAAGACGTACATAGTGGTGCTTTCCCCGTGCATTGACAATGCATGAAACGCGAACAGCCTGTTTTGGTTTAATTTTAAGTGCAAGAGTGCGACATTTCTACAAACAAGCTGTGTTCAAGTCAAATGTGGAGCAAGTGGAAATTAGGTGGGGTGGAATCTGTTTTCGAAGGACTCCCATCTCCTTGGCACCAAAGTAGAAAGATCGTTGAACCATGTTTGACTGGTTACTGGATGCGTATGAGCCATCAGAATGATCAATCACATCTTCATATTCATGATGAGCACATGTAATTCTTGGTGGATCTCGAGCGAACAAGAGCTCACTCTCCCACACTGGTAGAATAGATGGTGCATCTGCGCCTCTTGCCATCTCCGCAATGGCGTTCAGGAACGGATGCAATCCAGGTGCATCACACATTTGGTTTAGGCGCAATGCAAGTATGAAACCTCCACATGTAAGACGGGCCACCTGCATATTGCAAAAATTAGTTACTAGACTTTTTTCTTAATCATCGTATTCGTGGTAGTTCACAATTCTTTAGAGAAAAAAAAAAAAAAAAAAAAACCCATCTAAATTAGGTGATCTAATTAGGAAACAAAAATTTCATAAAAATTAGGAATAAAATTTAAGAAAGATGGAGTCTGTTTGAAAGAGTCTCGTGCCTGCGGTAGTTTATTTCTTGAAAGAGTATTTAAATACAGAGGAATTTAGACAAAACACTTAGACCATCTCCAACCGAATGGTCCATAGGGTCAGAGGGTCGAAAATAGTCTCCAACCGAAGGCTAGGCCAAAAGGCTCGTGGGCCCCACTAAACAAAAAAGGGCCAACCGGCTGGCCCAAATGAGGCAGAAAGCCAGCCTCGGTCCGGGTAAGAATTTTGAGTATTCCTGTCGGATATAACCGACAACATTGTATTTATTCAAATACAACGGCTAGCTGACGTCAGCTAGCTATTATTTTTGAAAAAAAATTTACAGTTTTTTTTTAATTTTTTTTTTTACAAAACTTTTAAAATTGTTTTTTTTTTTAAATTCTATTTTTTTCCTATAACTTCCTAAGCCATTATACAACATTAAATTAAATTAAACAACATGAAACAACATTAAACAATATGATACAACATTCAATAACATTAACCAACACAAAAATTATACAACATAAAAATAAGGGAGAAATTAGGTTCACATCCTTCTTTTTGCTACTTCATTGATTAAAATCATGTTCATTTTCAATTTTTGATCAAGGTCCTTGGGTATTAATAACATCATTAATTATTTGAATAATAAAATATTTGTATTTTTAAATATATTCCTTTAGTGTTAAAAATGTTACAATTAGTATATTTATATTTATGGCTAAATTTTTATCATATATTTTTATTTTTAGTTTGTACCTATTTTTAATTTGCAAATATTTTTTAATTTGTACCAATTTTCTTTTCATTTTTAATTTGTACCCATATATTAGTTTCTTTTTGTGCCCATATTTTTTAAAGTTTTATTTGTGTTTGTACCCATGTGTATACCGTCAAATGACATTGTATATTTAATCAATGATATAAAAATTACATACGGTATATTTATGTTTTATGCCTAAACTTTGTATCATATATTTATATTTTTAGTTTGTACCCACTTTTAATTCGCAACATTTTTTTTTTAAATTTGTAGCATTTTCTTTTTAGTTTTATTTTGTACCCATGAATTAATTTCTTTTAGTGCCTATATTTTTTTAAAATTCATTTGTACTCATAATTTTTTAATTTTTTATCTGTACCCTAACTTATTTATAATGTACCCATTCTTCTTTATTAATGTACCACTTTGTTATATGTGAAATGTACCAATTTTTTTGTACACTATGGATACATTCTTTTGCCATTTATTATTTCTTATTTTTACATAGTTTTTATCCCTTTATTCAATCAAAATGTTGAATTTTTTTATTGTAACCGTTTCTATTAGTATTATAATGAGTGATTTTAAATTTATAGGATTATAAATCTCATAAAATATCAAACAATTAATGTCAAAACTATAAAAATATAAATATTAATAGTAATATAATGAGGTGTACAAAGTCAAGGGACTTTGATCAAACTTTGAATATTATTAAGGTTTTAATCAAAGAATGTTAAGGATTAACATGAAACTTAAATAACATTTTTAAATAATAAATTATGTTAGGCCTATGGCCCTTTGGCCCTTGGTTGGAGATGGTTTTTTGTGACAGGGCTAAAACGAACCCTATGACCCTTTGGCCCTCGGTTGGAGATGGAGGCAAATATGGTCATGTACTGTTCATTAAAATACTAATATCTTGGAGGGCCAGAGGGCTAAAACGAGCCCTCTGGCTCTCGTTCGGTTGGTGATGGTCTTACAGAAGAAAGAAAAATTTAGATAGAAGACGAAGAGGACGACATGACGACAGGCAAAAACCCTAGAAGAAGAACGGCAAAGGAAAGCCTAGACGCTAAAGGTGACGTGAGACTGCACTAGTAGGAAAAACACTTTGCGTGACGTAGGTACCTTCGTCGCGCAAAGTCAAAAAAGGTCGCGCAAAAGATAGCGCAACAAACCTTCGTCGCGCATTCTCCGTCACTCAAAGGCCGTGACGCCAGGGTTTGCGCGACGATAAAGGTACCTACGTCGCGCAAAGTGGCTTTGCGCGACGCGGGTTACGTCGCGCAAAGTGGGTTTGCGCGACGCAGGCTACGTTGCGCAAAGTGGGTTTGCGCGACGTAGGCTGCGTCGCGCAAACCTTTTTTTTTTTTTTTTTTTTTTTGCCAAAATTTTTTTTTATTTAATTTTTTAATAAATATTTTAATTAAATTCTAAACAATAATTAATAAACCAATGGAAATTGATGCAAGAAATATATGTTTTTTGGTAAAATTTCCACTAAGCATTGTTTAAAGAATATTTTGTATTATCATTAATAAAAACAAACGCATATAACATTCATGTGGTAAAGTCAATACATTCGTTACAAACCTAGGATACGTGTTCGAATATATTAACACACGTCCTCAAATTCCAAAAATACAAACTTGAATTCTTTCGAAGACCTGCAGATAAAAGCATCTTCCCTTGTACATACAGTGTATGAAGCTCCTTCATATAGCTTTTTCATCATTCCTTCATGTAGCTCGCTACAGTTTATGTAGCTCCTTCATCACTCATCATATCTCACTACACCAAAACCACACAACCTCAGTTTCACTATCTTCTCCTTCATCCTATTATAAACAGTGTCAAATAAGATTTCAGTTTCATACATAACAACCATAACTGGATTACAAGTATGCTGGATAGCTACATTTAACCCGCATCAGTGTAGGTGTAAGAACATGCAAAATGCAAAATGGAATTAATTTCAGCTGCATGCCTTCCGCCAAGCAAAAAGCACATAAGTTCAAAAATCGTATGCCAACCTGCTTAAGCAATTGCTTTGGACGGAATTCATACTTCTCAGGGTCTTTCAAGCTAAGAGATTTTCTTTGAGGGCCTACTAATTGCAACAAAAAGTAATTGAGCATGCTGGCCACCCTTTCAACCTGGAAAGAAATTCAAATTTGAAAGAATAATAAGATAAACCTTGAGGAAACTGCTTATTGATTTAGCAACCAAACTTTGATTTCAGAGCGATAAGCATGCATCTTTAGGAATGTGTGCGAGAAAGAGAGAGATTGAAAGAGATGTTTATACCATCTCAGGAAGTAGGAAAGGAGCTGTAATTTGTTCTGTAGTAAATGCCATCATACAAACGTCTTCATTTGCTAACTTCATATCTATTCGGATAATCTGTAAAGAAATGTATTCATTTGGTTAGGTACTCTTACTTCCAGAAGAAAACGATCATGGTTTTTATTTTAGTGGAGGGAAGATGAAACAGACATTCTCTTGAGACTGGAAGAGGCGTGTTCTCTCCTGCCTTTCTTGAGCAGGTCTGCGCTCCCACTCTGCAGTGTTTGACATTTCAGCTTCCAGTTCTTTGTGTTCAAGAATTTTGTTAAGACTTTCATCCAGAAGATAGATGCTATCATTGATCAAGAAGTTTAAGAAATTCAAGTAAACACCCTTCTCCTCTTCCTTAGCAATCTGGAACAATATATAAGTTATTGCAGTTAAGGGCACATGCCATAAAAACCAGAGAGCAGAATTTAGAGAACTTAGAATAATGACAGAAATTTCAAACATGTCTTTCCATTAAAGTACTCTACCTGTTTCCAAGCATTTCGATGACTAGGGACATGCCACAGATATTCAAGAAGTTCAGCAATATTGTGGCGAATATTAAACTTGTCATAGAACTGCACAATTGGAAAAACAAACACACCAATGAACAAGAAGATAATTGAGAATGCAAAACAATATGTATTTATATGAACCTCCTTCAATATCTCGCACACATGAACATAAGAGCACACACCTGTGTGTGAGAACCAGTGAACTCGATGTCGACATATAGCTTCAAGAGATTCCTGACAAGATACTCAAGAGATAGTTGGTGCCCTTCAAATAGGGTCGCTGTAATAGATGATCCACTGTAGACGCAATGCAAAATTCTATATAAGTGCCCAATTTTCATCATCAAATCAAAGGATGTGAGATAAAATGGAGACATTAAACCAGCTTCCACAGGGCATCCAGCAGTTTAGGACTTCAACCATCTTTGCTCTTAGGTAAGGGTTCCTGATATATTATGGGCTGGCCATAAACATTATAATGAAGTTCATAAAATCATCTTGCAAAGCAAAAATATAAAATAAATCAATAATACACGAAGATAAGACAACAGGAAGTACGAAGAGAAAAATTTATGATAAATGTCTTCAATAAAAATTCTACCAACAAAACCCCATCCAAGGCTTTTGGAATCCGGGAAGCAAATATAAGCAACTCCATGGCATCTTCCACAAAATGCTCCGGCATAGAAGCAAACTCCATAGGGCCAGTTGATGGCAGGGGCATTTTAAACCCACCAACCAAGCAAACTAGCCACACCACCATCAAACGATAGAAAGTAAGAGCACTCTGTATAACTGTCGGATCCTGAAAGGAAGAGAAAAAAACAAATATAAGGACGAGTAGTGGCTCCAAACAAGAACCCCAGGAAGGCAACTATAGGAAAAGAAGTGAACCAGTGAAGAGCAGCAACAATAAGCATTGAAAAATAGGGCTACGAAACGGTAAACAGTACTAACCAGCATACACATTAGATTACAAACACGTATGTTAGATTACAAACACATTAGCAACGGAAACCCCTAAAATTCCTAACCCTAACATTCGATTTAACACTAAAATCCCCAATTTCTAATTTAATTTTACAAATTGAATCTAATTACAATACCAAAATCTTCAAATTAAGGCATTAAAGTTTGATTATGACCTTAGAAAGAAGAAAAATAAAGAAGTAAGCTTGATTCTGACCTGACCTGGGTCTATACCTGCTGGATACGGGAAAAGAATTAAGTTTGATTCTCACCTGGTGCAGTCGGGAGAGGATGAGGAGAGGATGAGGATGAGGAGGAGGAGGAAGGCGATATGAGCGAGAGGGAAGAGAGAGATCGAGGGAGAGAGAGGGCGATATGAGAGTGAGACGGGAGAGGATGAGGATGAGCGACGGGAGAGGGCGAGGGCGACATGAGAGTGAGACGGGAGAGAGAGACCGAGTGAAAGACCGAGGGAAGAGAGTTTGGGTATCAGTAGCGAAAATTTGAAAAAACCGCCTATTTTTAACAGCCTCACCGGCAAAATTATGCGCGACGCAGGTATACATTTTGACGTCGCGCAAAGTGGTTTTGCGTGACGTTCACATTAATGCGTCGCGCAAGGTTTTTTTTTTTTGAAAAAAAGTATTATAAAAATTACTGAAAATGCGACTTTCCTCCTTTCAAATTTAAATTTTCTTTTACATAAACCCCACAATAATATATTTTTCTAACAAAAACCCACAATAATTTTTTTTACACATATATCAATCAATTTCTTCAGTGTTATAAGTACAAAATAAATAAATTAAAATCTACTTAGTAAATATATATACCATTGAACTTGATGGGAAACGCATTGTACGAAACTAGTTTCAAAGATCCAACCGTCAAACTTGTTTGTATATGCTTCAAGATCGCATACGCCAAAAATCGCAAAAAACAAACATGCAGATATCAAGTAATGGGACAAAACTTTTCGACGGTTATAAACGAAAAAGCAAGATTTAACGGTAGTTTTAACTCTGATTTTGATGATTTTTTTACAGCTACACTTCTGGATCCTATATGAATATAATAAACTAATTCGATCATCAATTTAAAATATTTACACAAGTGAATACCACAAAATCTTATGTTTTACTTAATGAAAGTATAAATAAATTATAAGTGTTAGTGA
The DNA here is from genome assembly GCA_036320875.1 of Cotoneaster glaucophyllus. Lineage (NCBI taxonomy): Eukaryota > Viridiplantae > Streptophyta > Magnoliopsida > Rosales > Rosaceae > Cotoneaster > Cotoneaster glaucophyllus. Next base: position 2,340,981 of record CM070060.1, read on the forward strand.
ATCTATCATTTTGATGAGAAACGCATTGTACGAAACTAGTTTCAACGATCCAACCGTCAAACTTGTTTGTATATGCTTCGAGATCGCATACCAAAAATCGCAAAAAAAAAACATTCAGAGATCAAGTAACGGGACCAACTTTTTCGACGGCTATAAACGAAAAATCACTAATTTAACGGTTATTTTAACTCCGATTTTGATGATTTTTTACAGATACACTATTTAACCCTGTATGAATACAATGAACCAATTCGATCGTAAATTTAACACATTTACATAAGTGGATACCACAAAATCTTATGTTATACTTAATGAAAGTATAAATAAATTCCAAGTGTTGGTGAATCTAATGTTTTGATGGGATACGCATTGTACGAAACTAGTTTCAACGATCCAACCGTCAAATTTGTTTGTATATTCTTCGAGATCGCATACGCCAAAAATCGCAAAAAACAAACATTCAGAGATCAAGTAACGGGACCAACTTTTTCGACGGATATAAAAGAAAAATCACCAATTTAACGGTTATTTTAACTCCGATTTTGATGATTTTTTACAGATACACTATTTAACCCTGTATGAATACAATGAACCAATTCGATCGTAAATTTAACACATTTACATAAGTGGATACCACAAAATCTTATGTTATACTTAATGAAAGTATAAATATATTCCAAGTGTTGGTGAATCTAATGTTTTGATGGGTTACGCATTGTACGAAACTAGTTTCAACGATCCAACCGTCAAATTTGTTTGTATATTCTTCGAGATCGCATACGCCAAAAATCGCAAAAAAAAAACATTCAGAGATCAAGTAACGGGACCAACTTTTTCGACGGCTATAAACGAAAAATCAACAATTTAACGGTTATTTTAACTCCGATTTTGATGATTTTTTACAGATACACTATTTAACCCTGTATGAATACAATGAACCAATTCGATCGTAAATTTAACACATTTACATAAGTGGATACCACAAAATCTTATGTTATACTTAATGAAAGTATAAATAAATTCCAAGTGTTGGTGAATCTAATGTTTTGATGGGATACGCATTGTACGAAACTAGTTTCAACGATCCAACCGTCAAATTTGTTTGTATATTCTTCGAGATCGCATACGCCAAAAATCGCAAAAAACAAACATTCAGAGATCAAGTAACGGGACCAACTTTTTCGACGGCAATAAACGAAAAATCACCAATTTAACGGTTATTTTAACTCCGATTTTGATGATTTTTTACAGATACACTATTTAACCCTGTATGAATACAATGAACCAATTCGATCGTAAATTTAACACATTTACATAAGTGGATACCACAAAATCTTATGTTATATTTAATGAAAGTATAAATAAATTTCAAGTGTTGGTGAATCTAATGTTTTGATGGGATACGCATTGTACGAAACTAGTTTCAACGATCCAACCGTCAAATTTGTTTGAATATGCTTCGAGATCGCATACGCCAAAAATCGCAAAAAACAAACATTCAGAGATCAAGTAACGGAACCAACTTTTTCGACGGCTATAAACGAAAAATCACCAATTTAACGGTTATTTTAACTCCGATTTTGATGATTTTTTACAGATACACTCTTTAACCCTGTATGAATACAATGAACCAATTCGATCGTAAATTTAACACATTTACATAAGTGGATACCACAAACGAAAAAGGTAATGCAAGAACCCCAAAAGAAAACCAAAATAAGAGAAGGGAAAAAAAAAAAAAAAAAAAAAAAAAAAAACTACTTTGCGCGACGCAGGTTCTCTTACGTCGCGCAAAACATCTTTGCGCGACGTAGAAGCCCCTGCGTCGCGCAAAGTAGTTTTTTTTTTAATTTTTAATTTTTTTAATTTTAATTTTTTTATCTTATGAGTACAAAATAAATAAATGTAAAGCTGCAACAAATAACAAGCATTCTCTCATCAAATTCAACTGATTCTATACCGTTATACAATAAACATTCAAAACAAATGATTGAAACTTTATATATATAAGCCATCAAAAGTATTCAATTCACGTTTCTAAAGAAGAAAAAAATATTGAATTCTCAACAACTAATTTTTTTTACATATATATCATTCAATTTCTTAAGTGTTATAAGTACAAAATAAATAAATTAAAATCTACTTAGTAATAGGATCAATCTAAAAACAAGGTAAAATTAAATTAAAAAAAGGGTGAAATTTGACTCACTCTAATATCCAAGGGATTTATGGAGACGGCGTGAACGAGAAGGACCTCACAGAGCTTGAGATCAGGGATTGGAGAAGGTTTTGAAGAGAGATGGAGGATGGAGGTAGCTATTGCAACTAGGTTTGCACCTCCCAATCTGATTAAGTGGAGCAGAAAAAAATCGTTAACTTTGCGCGACGAAGGTGGCGTCGATCAAAGCTTCTTTGCGCGACGTACGTAAGCGTTCGTCGCGCAAAGTTTGGAAAAAGCGGTAAAATAGTCTTCGTTTGGCGCCAAAACTTTGCGCGACGAAGTCCTACGTCGCGCAAAGCCACTTTGCGCGACGTATTTGTTCCTACGTCGCGCAAAGTATCTTTGCGCGACGCAGGGCTTCGTCGCGCAAAGATTCGTTGCGCAAAGTATGTTTGCGCGACGTTTGATGTTTTGGGTCGCGCAAACCATGTTTGCGCGACGAAATTTGGTCCGTCGCGCAAGATTCCGTCGCGCAAACAGGTTTTTCTACTAGTGCTAGTAGAAAAAACCTATGACCTAATTAGGCAAATACCATGTAGAAATATAATTTCCTCCATTCGTTGTGTATACAAATTTTGCAATATATAGGGTTAAACATAAGGACTGTTGAAAAAAATTAGTTTCGAAAAATAACGAAAAGCGTCTCATTATCTTTTCTTTCCAATACCACTTAATGAATTTTCTTTAATCATAAGAACAATGAGGCGTGGTAGTATCGTAGATAAATTCAAGTTTGGATGCGGTGGCAGCATGATAAATTTTTGGTTATGAAAAGGATTGCCAATTATATGAAAAAAGTTAAAAACAGTTGCGGTGCCACCAAACTTCAACTTATTTACAATATTGTTAGCGCTTTCTAGTTTAAGCTCTTATTTGTTATTAAAAATTTCATATGTTGCCCATTGCACTAATTTTTTACCAAAAAAAAAAATCCCCGACGTGTGTATGCAACCTTAACGCAAAAAACACTACTCTTACCCTTAACCTATTTAAATTTTTTTGGAAAGAATTAATATGGCAATGACCAAATATGAATACGAAAAACTAATTAACATGTAATTAATAATTAATTGATTCACTTGATTAAGTAGCAAAGGACAATCAATAATTCTATCAGAGTTTGGAAAATTAAATAACAACTCCTCTAAGAGTGGACATGGGGTAGAATTTTGTGTCCTAGTTGCTCAAGTGTGACATCAGCAAAAGCCTCAACGAACAAGATACCTTAACCATTGCAATCGACCCCAAGCTTTATGTTAGGCCCTTCCCTAAGCCTGCCAGCTAAAGGTAGTAATACACTAATGCCCTACTTAAGGCTTCCCTAATCGCCTTAACGGGATCACGATTTTCTTTCAATGAAGGGTTGTTCTTGTAACACATTATGACTGGAACTTGAAACCTCAAGCTTATACAGCGTTATGCAGATGCTCTAGGGTTCCCCCAATCTGTCGTCCAAGTTTCCACTCCAGTTGTGAATCTTTTCTTTTCCATAAAAAATGTAATTAGAAAGAAACGTGTAAATCACGCAATCAACGTGCAATGCAAACATAAATATATTGTTCAGAGCTATGTGCATGGGACCATTTCACACCTCAGATTCATGTGTATACATTAATGCTGAATTTCGTTTCAACATCAGAAAACTGTATACAAACAGAGATATGAGGACAGGTATTTGGTAAAAACCTTTGATTTGTATCTGCCTCACGTTACAGCTGTCACTGTTCTAAGACATCAGACATCAGACATCTGATATTAAAACGAAATAATACTTGATTACTAAAAAATGAGTAAGAACTTATGCTCAATTTTTTTTTAAATTATTCGTTGTCACCTGTTTATAATTAGAACCGTTCATATTATAAATCACCTTGTAAAGATCGCTTCTGCAAAAAATCACTTACAACTAAAGTCGTTTAGTCTTTAAACTGCTTAAAATAAATGAACGGTATTGTAAAAGTATTACAAAGCGTCTATATATTTGCTACAATAGATTGACTAAACAGCCTTACTTTTAATTTATCTTTTGCAGAGATGGTCTTTACAGTATGATTCATAGCAATGTTTTAAAAGGCTCGCCTTAGGGCACGCCTAGGCGTCCTGTGAGGCTGGGCTTGAGGGTTGCCGCCTTTGTTTTGAGGGAGTGGGCGGAAGGCGCCGCCGGAGTCGCCCAGGCGCGCCTCAGGGGATATTGTTTTTTTTTTTTTACTCCCAAACCCAAATTTTGGGTTGGTTTTAACTACCTCATACCTCTTCCTTGCACTATCATCTCTCTACCTATTTTTCTGATTTTTATTTTTTTATTTAATGGATGTCTGTGCTGTCTGCGTGCATTGTTATATGTGTGCTCATTGTTCATCCTCTATTTTATATATATAATATAATATACGTATATATATATATATATGTGTGTGTGTGTGTGTGTGTGTATGTGTATTTATAATATATTTGTGTGCTCAGGGTGATTATTGATTAATAATCTTCTTCTTTTTTTTAATGTAATATATTAAAAAATTTAGATCCAGTGAGGCTTTGCCTCACGCCTAGGCTGGGCTATCCCTCGGACGCCTCGCCCACGCCTCCCGCTTTTAATACATTGATTCATAGTATGAACGGTTCTGATTATAAGCACAAAACTCTATGATTAAAACACTAAAAGTTTTTATTAGGAGTTCATACTAATATTTAAGTAACCAAGTATTGTTCATAAAAACGTTGTTGTTTCACGTTATCAAAGGAGAATAATGTGAAACATTATTATTCATTTTGACACGTCTTCAAATGATTACGTTCTTCTTTATTATACTATAGAGACTGATCTGATATGTTCATTACTCATTTATCTAATGATAAATGTTCGTTATGATGAAGAAAGCCGAGGCTACGTTATAAAATTAACCGACAACATAGGAAGCGCTTAATCACTTATAAGCACATACAAGACCCTTTTTTATCCGATGTGGAATTCATACTCCCAATACACACCTTCAGCACGTGTGGCGAATTTTCAAGCTTAGCATATGAACAACAAACCAGGTGGCGTGGAGCACATGCAAGTGTTGGACTTCACACATGGGATAATCTGGTCCGATACCATGACAAAAATTGAGGTTCTACCATAAAACTAATTGACAATATGAGAAGTAGCTCAATTATTTATAAACACATGCAAGGTCTTTTCCTTTACGCAATATACTCTCAACATTTCACTAAAGCAAATCTGTTCAATCACAAAATGGACCAAATAATTCACTTGACAAAATAGGACTCACTCAAGACAATATTATGTTTCTTAAAAATAGGACTCAAGTAGACAATATTATGTTTCTTAAAAAGGAAATGGAGCTTCTGATTACACCCAACTTTTATCTCTTCTAACCCAACAAACTCTTTTTATTCTACAATATTTTAAAAACTTAACATCTACTCTCCAGACTCACCATATCTTCCCAAAATTACCCCTTCCTAATCCTTCTCTATCGTACACGATATATCTGCTCTTCCAACAACAACCCTTCCTAATCCTTCTTTATCGTTTTTTTTTTTTTTTGGTTGTTTTATACACACCCCACAATGTTATGAATCCACTTCACATCCAAAAAATTTCTCAAAAATTCCAGCTTTGTCCTTCATATTTATGAGGCCACCCCACCCCAAAATCAAAAAGAAACACCAAACATCTCCATTCGACGAGCACCCAACCCAAAACCCCATCAACATAGTATCTCCGACCTCTCTCCTTTTCTCCTTAACACCCTGAGTCCCAACACCCAAACTCACCAAGCCCGTTTCCAAAGAAAATACAAAAGAATGTAATAGTCCTTCACTTCAATTAAGCAAGAAAATCCCCAAATTCTAGGGGTGTATACTTTCGTAGAGAATTGTAGAAACATGCACTTATAAAATGAAAATTAGAAGTACAGAAGTACAGATCAAATCAACAAGCACTAACTATCTTGGCAATTGATACCATATATCAGAGAGAGAATTCATACGAACGAGAAGATGAACTTTAGAGAAGGTGGTGCCATGGTGAGTGGATGTCTGTGAGGTTGTTGCCTGCCGGCAAATAATAGGATGGTTGGATGTTCTTTTTTTTACCTTAATTCAAATAGGGGTAAAAGAGAAAGTTCACTTGACAAATTTTAAGTGTGAGATGTCTTCATAAGATTGTGGGGGTGTTAATTGAAGGCCCAAACACAGAAAATATAAAGCAACAGATGAGCTTCCAAAACAACAGCAAAAGAGAAGCCGAACCTCAAAGTTGAGCCCAATATAGAAAAACACACAAGAAAACCCTAAACTCTTGGATCCTCTTCCGCCGCCAAAGTGCTTGCTGCCGACCACGATCCAGTCCCGTGCAAATTGCCGAAGATAAGAACCAGCCAAGCCCCTGAAACAGAAAAAGAAACAAATTTCATCTTTCTTGAGCAACCTCTACACAACTTCAAATCGACTAGGAGAATGAAGGGAAAGAAAAGAAACAAATTTCATTGTCCTCGAACAACCTCCCCACAATTCTTCTCTATCTTACACGATATGTCTTCTCATCCAACAACCTTCCCTTCAACATGGGGCAGCCTAACCCACTTTCCTCCATCAATATTCGGTTCTTCATCAAGCTATGCACACTCTTTTCAGGGTCGGTCTAGAGTTTTTTGAGGCCCGGGGCGATGCCACAAAATATGCCCTCATTTTATATAAGAAAATTATTTGTTTTCACACGTAAGACATCGATAAAATTATACTTAGAAAAACACTTCAAACTTATAATTTAGAAACACAGAAAAACTAATTTATTTTGTATCGTGAGAAGGAAACAAAAAAAAACCGGGTTTACAAGTAGATAAATATGAGTTTTATTTTCCATCTGAACTTTTAAAGTGTTTTTGTATGAATCGTGATGTGTTTTTTCTTATTTACTAACCTTGTCAATATGGGACTAAAAAAATAATGATATTTTTTAGTCTTTTTTATGACACGTCATATGATTTGTAAATTTGGTCAACACATTACTCTTTGTTGAAGATTAGATTGTTGAAGATTAGACTTGAATTGGAACAAATGTTTTAAAAATAACAACCCACATAGCTATTAGCTACTAATTAAAAATAAATTAACAACAAAAAAAAAATCGTAAAAATTGTAAAGTAAATAAGCACACATGGTGTTTTGAACCCAAGACCTCCTCATTAATTTTAAACAACAAAACCACCAGTTCTAGTTATATTTCTTTGTCATTGAATCAAATTTTATTAATTTATACTCTTATGAAAAAATATATAAATATACCGTCCTAATAATTTTGGTGCCCCCAATTATTTTGGGCCCTGGACGGTCGCCCTTCCCGCACTGGGCCTGGGCCGGCCCTGACTCTTTTGAGAATTCAACTTAATTATAAGGAATATGAAACCACCAGCTCTTTGCAACTATTTGTGAATTATGTCTTGATTTGCATTCATTTAAGTTGGTGGTTAGCCTTCGAATTGTTCTTCCCCATCAATTTTTAGAAGAGATCAAACTAAACTAGACTCAGGTGTTCATATATTTATTGGAGCTAAATATCAACAATACATAAAATTCCATCACTAAGAAGCCAAATTGTATCAAGACTTCGTAACAGCAGCACAAATGTCAAGAGTCGACTTGGAGGAGAAGACACGGTATTGGTCGCGAGCGGGTTCGGCACTGGTTAATCAAACACCCAATTCCATGTTCACAGCTATCGCTAATCCTCAACTCTTATGTTCGGTGCTTAGCTTCCAAACACTGATCTTTTTGTCAAATTTTGTGCTCGGCATGTTAAAACATATGATTAGGGCAGAATATTGCAGCTCAAACCTCACTTGTATACTTCTATGATTTAGGGCAGAACATTGCAGCTCAAACCTCACTTGTATACTTCTATGATTTAGGGTTTTGGTCACAATGCCACCTTACATCTCATTTAAATTAGCTATCTAACAGAAGCCTTCAAGACCCCATGCCTTACACCAAAGCAAATCCATCTCAGCGTTACACTTGTAGTTTTGGACTGAGTCAACATATTGGCTGTTACAAATTTAGAAGAAAACTAAGCCATTGTTATAAACTTTGTATTTTAGTGTGATTGTTTAAATTCTAAATTTGTTTTGATTCGAGTTATTCTACACTATTAAGACTTGTATTCCTTGGAGGAGAAGAATTCTTCCCTCCCTTATTAATATAAATAAAGGCATTGCGTAGGGGAATAACACATTCTCTACACAACCCTACAAACACATATCTCTCCACTATTTTCTCTCTGTGCTGCTGGCCCCCTCTCTCCCTATCAGTTAAAATAAGCTACAACAGCCATTACTTTTGTTGAATACAAAAAATGGAAGCTAGAAATCAATTTAGGCACCAACACTCTCCTTCAAAATATTTCCAGTTTTGACACCAAGCAAATCCCTGAAGTATGCAAAACTCTTTTATAGCATAGTGTTAATTAGTATATATAGTAGGGTAATTCAATCATATTATCCGACGTTTATAAAGTGATGGTTCCTCTTGATATGTTTTGTTTTCTAGTGAAAGGGAGGATTTTTTGTCACAACAATTACAGAGATGTTGTCACATATTAGTGGTGTAACGTCTACCTTGAAAATGTTGATGGATCGAGGAACCTAATAGGGATTTTACCACACACGCAAAAGGGTTAAAAACTCCAATATTACTTGCAAGAATGACAAGGATATTGTAGTATAAATGGTTCTCGCAAGGTTGTTCTCCACAGGGATTATTAAATAATTCAAAGCAAATCAAATTCCAATTAATTATTGTAAAATAGAAAGTTGGGATGAATGATTTTACGACCTAACTTAAATTGAAACGAATTTAATTAATAAAAGTAAACTAAACTGCAATACTAAAGATGAAAGAAAAAGAGAACGGTTTTAAAAATACCAATTTATAAAGCACTAGGGTTCCACCATCACCTAGCAATCCTATGAATTTTTACCAATTACTTATTATCTACACATGCCACTTTGAAGGTTAGGTTTTCCTAATTTATATTCTACCTGAAGCATAATCAAATGGAAGTACCTCACTGCTGAGGACTCTATGGCTCTTTGACCCGCTATGGACTGTTTCAAATCATGCAAAGATGAATTATTGCCCGAAGAAAAACATGATTAAAACCTTTACGTCCATGAATAGGTACAATTCTGAAATTCATATCCGATCGAATTTTTTACTGAAAGAAAATCTTTCTCGTCCTTCTACATCTAAATTGCTCCTGAAGTAGCAGTATAGAGAGCAGAACTCACCAAATTCTCGGATCTAATTACTACCATACTTGTGAGAGAAAGGTACCCCAACAATTTGGCTGGGAGGTACCAAACGGTATAGACCCAGTTTCGGCTGGAGTCTACCGAATGGTGGTGTCCTGCTTCGGCAGGGATGCAATGAAAGGGCATGCTTTGCTTCGGCAGAGGTGCACCGAATTGTAATATGCTTCGGCAAAGGCCTACCGAACAGACCCATCCAGTTTCAACTGGAGCCTACCAAACCCAAGTCTGGGTCTGTCTCTCTCTCATACAATCAAATTTCGAGTTTGTTTTACAATAGATGGTAGAATCAGGCCTGCCAAAAGGTAGTATCACGCCCGAAGCATGATCCCTGGCACCTAAAAACTTCAAGAATAAGGGATAGTATTCCCAAACCTCAACCCTGCATAATCTAATTCAGTTTTGACGAAATAGATCATTGGTTATGCATTTTTTTTTTGTTTTTACCAATGTTGTTGAGGAGTACCATTCCCGTAGTCAATCTGTGAGACTAATTTTTCTCCACCTAACACATTTGGAGAGCGAAATTTGACATGGATGGTCATATTGGCCGAACCCCCCTTGTATATTCGGTTTACTTTGTGAATAATTTATTTTATTCTCAGATTTAAGATTGGTGTTTGGATGTCACCATTATTCTCGAATAAAGAGTTAATTAACGAAAATTACCACACGTGACTACAATTAACTCATGCTTAGGTATGTTTAACTTCATACCTAATCATCCCTTGACAACCTTTAGGCTTATCCAACCTGATTGTGGGGCATGGCACTGCCCTATATTGTCCAATGGTATTAATTTTACCATGAAGGGAAGCCTTATACTCACTTGTTCTGGAAGAAGGCTTTTTGAGCTTTAAGGATATTCAAGAGTATTATTACCATATGGAAACCAATGTAGAAAAATGGAGTAAAATTCCTTGGCATATTACCATATTGCACTTCCTACAAATATAGCCAAAAGCGTATTCTAGAGAAGATGGAACGCTTAACGAGTGGATTACACCCATTCAGGCCCACTGTGTGGCCGACCAGAAGCCCGCGATTCTAAAGGAATTTTCGCTATGGATGTACATTTAGGATATCTAGGATGATCCGTGATGCCAAAAGTAAAGACATCATACCTGGACGCGTATTATACCTTAGCACCCTCCATCTTTCTACAAAGGATTCAAAATGGGACATTTGTGGACTTATTCAACCACACTGCGGACCATTTAGATACTTTATAGTATTGGTTTATTCTTCTACACGTTGGTCACCCGTGTAGCTATTGTCCACAAGATGCATTCTCCATACTGATGGCTCAGATTAACAAGCTCAGGGCTCACCACCCTGATTATCTAATCAAATTGATTTGATTGGATAAGTTGGAGAATTTACATCAAAAAAATTTTGATGGATATTGCATGTCACTTGGGTTTTGAAGTTGAACATCTAGTACACTATGGTCATACCCAGAACGACCCAGTAGAAGCATTCATTGAACGCCTTCAAAGGATTGCACGATCGATTGGTCATACGTACCAAGTTCTCAATCTCTACTTGGGGCCATGCACTATTGCAAGCAACCATGTTGGTCCGCCTGAGGCCTGTCATAACCCAACCTTATAAAGCGCTTGTTAGTTGGCTACCAGATATGAACCCGACATATCGCATTTGCGCGTTTTTGGTTGTACGGTCTATATGCCATTTGCGCCGCCATTACATACAAAATAAAAAATGGGTCCTCAGGGAAGGATGGGAATCTATCGTAGTTTCGCCGATCAGTCTATGTAATTATTCTTATAAGGTTTTTGCAAAGGTGCTGACAAATAAACTTAAACTGTTGCTTCTAGATTTAATTTCTCCTATGTAGAATGTTTTTGTAAGGGGAAGGAAAAATTCAAGATAATGTGGGGATTGCTCACGAACTACTCCACTTCCTCAAGCTCAGGAAAACAAGTACCAAATTTGAGCTTGACATGCATAAAGTATACGATCGAGTGGAATGGGACTTCCTAGATGCGGTTATGGAGAAGATGAAATTTATCCTTAGATGGCGAAAGATTATTATGGGGTGTGTGAGCTCAGTAAATTTTGCTGTCATACTTAACGGGCAACCGGGGAACAAATTTGCTCATTCAAGAGGTCTCAAGCAAGGAGATCCTTTATCTCCTTATTTGTTCTTATGGGTTAGTGATGTTCTCTCCAAGATGATACATTTGACGGTGGAACGAAAACATTTAGAGAGGGTGCGAATGAATCCGCGTGGTCCAGTTATCTCTCATATTTCTTTGCAGATGACACGCTTATTTTTTTTTAAGGCCAATAGATCGAATTGCTGCAATTTGGTAAAAATAATTGATGAATACTGTGTGGTTTCGGGCCAAGCAGTTAATCTTCATAAATCGAGTGTTTTTTTTATGGCAATACTCCAGCGGAAGTGTCAGAGGAGCTGGGAGGTAAGGATGGCAACAGTTCGGTTTGGGGACGAAAATACTATATCCATCCCCATAACCACGAAAATGAACCATATCCATAACTGCAAATTAACCATCCGGTATTATCCATAACCATACCCACCGGGTAGCGGATTCCTCATCGGTTTACGGTTATACCCATCTTCGTCAATACAAAAAATATATTTGTTCAATTAACGCATGATAATTTAGTAAATATTAATTTCGTCACTAAATATTTGATGTATAAAATGATTTAATGAATGGATCTTGTGTAGCATAAAAATTAAAGCAAAATATTGATAACGTTGGTTGATCTTTAATATCTTCCATAAGTACTATTAGTCTAGATTCTCATAGATTTTCATTCATATCAAAACTTTTTAACTTGCCCACAAAATGTAATTCACATATTACAACTTTTGTATTCTCAAGGTAATGGATTCAATGAATAATATATATATATATATTATAATACAATTATATTATATATGATTATAAATACATACTATTATATTATATATAATTCGGTTCGGATTCGGTTACGGATATGGATTGGGGACCCCTATAACCATATCCAAAACCATAACTGAATATTATTAACGGTTTTTCCCCATATCCAAATGATACCCGAATTTTCATACCTAAATCCAATCCATTCGGACGGTTATCCACGGTTATCGGTTTTAACGGTTAGAATTGCCATCCCTACTGGGAGGCGTTCTTAATATGCCAATGGTTTCCGATCAGGGGACTTACCAGGGGGTTCCTGCTATGTGGGGCCGTTCAAAGAGGCAAAGTTTAGCTTATGTTAAGGGTAGGATTTTGAGGAAAATACAAGGGTGGAAGCAAAGCACCCTCTCTCAAGCAGACAAAGAGGTGTTAATCAAAGTTGTTGCCCAAGCAATCCCAGCATACCCAATGAATTTATTTAAGTTCCCAGTGGCGGTGTGCAATGAACTGGACTATCTACTATCTGGGTTTTGGTGGGGGTAAGTTGGTGGAGAGGGGAAAATTCATTGGGTGTCCAAAAATATTTTGGGTCTAGCGAAGAAGGATAGAGGTATGGGGTTCAGGAATTTTAATGATTTTAACGATGCTTTACTAGCCAAACAGTGCTAGAGGCTAATTCACAACCCAAATTCCTTGTGAGCTTCGGTCCTGAAAGCCAGATACTTTTCGCATTGCTCTTTCTTTGAGGCTCAACGAGGGAGTAGGACCTTTTGGGCTTGGACCAGTCTGCTGGTGGGCAGAGATCTGTTAATGAAAAGGTCCTATTGGCAAATTATGGATAGGCGTAATGTACGATTTTGGGTGGATAGATGGCTTCCCTCCCTACCGTTGGGACATCCCTCAACTGGTGGGGTGGTGTCGGTTACTAAAGACACTCAGGTGGCTTCATTCCTAAATCCTTCTTCCCGTGAATGGGATCTAAATTCCCTTCAATCATTCTTATCGGTGGAGGAAAATGATGCTATTTTGGAGACGAATATTGGGGATCCTAGACAGAAAGATAGAATTGTCTGGCCATATACCAAGACTGGTTTGTATCCAGCTAAGTCTGGATACCATTGGGCAAGGTCACGCCATTGCTCCCCGCGGAGCCAGTGTCCCTTCTCTTCCAGTTCTTTAACTGACCAGGTTTGGACGGTTGTTTGGAAGTTAAAAACCCCGCCAAAGCTTCGTAACTTTATGTGGCGAACATTACATGGAGCTTTGGCAATGATGGAGAATTTATTTAAAAGGAAATCTTCCACCTCCCCGATGCGTCTGGTATGCAACTGCCATGATGAGTCTATTGAACACCTGTTATTATGCCCTTGGGTGGAGACTATATGGTTTGGTGGGGTGTTAAATTATAAAGTGGACATACATGGGGTTACTTCATGGGCGGATTGGCTTCATTCCATTGCATCGCGGTAGTTTGGGTCTAAGGAGGATCAAGGGTTTGTGTTTTCTCATGTGGTTTTTACTTGCTGTTATTTATGGAAAGCGAGGTGCAACTTTCAATTCAACCAACAAGCAACCAATCCTACCCAAGTTCTCCTTGTGATCTCAAATTATGCTGGTATTTTCATTGAAGCTACTCGGGTTCCTCCGTCATTGACGGAAGTATCCCACACAGCTGCTCATGTGGCACATTGGTCCCCCCTGTCAACTCCCTATCTGAAAGTGAACGTCGATGCTAGTTGGATGTGGTCGACAAGGAATGGTTATGTTGGGATTGTCATGCGTGATGTGGAGGGTCAGTTTGTGGTTGCGGCCTGGTATGCAATCCAGGCTCCTAATGTTGCATCGGCGGAGGCCATGGCTATTTTGTGAGGATGTGAGTTGGCTATTGCTTTGGGCCATCAGTGGGTGATCGTGGAATCTGATTCTAAGAAGTCGATTTCTACCTTATCAAGTTCGTTGGAGAATGGCAAATGGGAAGCTTTCCTACCTTGGCGAACGTTCTGAGGTTACAGGATTCTTTCCAAGGCTGTCGCTGGTCTTGGGTCCCAAGATCGGCCAATTTGGCGGCGGACAGGTTGGCATTGCGCAACAATACGGAGATGTGCAATGTAACATGGGTCAATAGACCTCCATCTTCATTGGTTTTTGTTTTACATAATGATGGTTTATGTATGGTAGTGGAGGGGACGATGCTCGAACTCGGTTCTAGCATCTTCACTACTTACCCCCTTCGTTGCTTGGTTTTTTGTTGGTCAGTTGTTGCTTGCCTCAGTGTAGGCTTCCTGTACTGTTTTGGCATCTTTGCCCTAATAATGTTTCCAAAAAAAAAAGTTGATACAGTCAGTACTTATATGGCATTATGCAGATGCTCTATGCAGTACTTATCGTTGAAATTAGTTTCGTAGAATGCGTATCCCATCAAAACAATAGATTTACTAACACTAAGAGTTTATTTATCCTTTCATTAAGCATAACATAAGATTTTGTGGTATCCACTTGTGTAAAATATTTTAAAATGAAGATCGAATTTATTCATTATATTCATATAAGGTCAAGGAGTGTAGCTGTAAAAAATCATCAAAATTGGACTTAAAATAACCGTTAAATCATGATTTTTCGTTTATAACCGTCGAAAAGTTTTATCCCGTTACTTGATCTCTGAATGTTTTTTTTTTACGATTTTTGGCGTATGTGATCTTGAAGCATATACAAACAAGTTTGACGGTTGGATCGTTGAAATTAGTTTCGTAGATGCGTATCCCATCAAAACCATAGATTCACTAACACTTAGAGTTTATTTGTACTTTCATTAAGCATAACATAAGTTTTGTGGTATCCACTTGTGTAAATATTTTAAATTGAAGATCGAATTCAATCATTGTATTCATATAAGGTCAAGGAGTGTAGCTGTAAAAAATTATCAAAATCGGAGTTAAAATAACCGTTAAATCGTGATTTTTCGTTTATAACCGTCATAAAGTTTTGTCCCGTTACTTGATCTCTGAATGTTTATTTTTTACGATTTTTGGCGTATGCGATCTCGAAGCATATACAAACAAGTTTGACGGTTTAATCGTTGAAATTAGTTTCGTAGAATGCATATCCCATCAAAATGATAGATTCACTAACATTTAGAGTTTATTTATATTTTCATTAAGTTTAACATAAGATTTTGTGGTATCCACTTGTGTAAATATTTTAAATTGAAGATCGAATTCATTCATTATATTTATATAGAGTCAAGGAGTGTAGCTGTAAAAAATCATCAAAATCGGAGTTAAAATAACCGTTAAATCATGATTTTTCGTTTATAACCGTCGAAAAGTTTTGTCCGTTACTTGATCTCTGAATGTTTGTTTTTTGCGATTTTTGGTGTATACGATCTCGAAGCATATACAAATAAGTTTGACGGTTGGATCGTTGAAATTAGTTTCGTAGAATGCGTATCCCATCAAAACAATAGATTCACTTACACTTAGAGTTTATTTATACTTTCATTAAATATAACATAAGATTTTATGCTATCCACTTGTGTAAATATCTTAAATTGAAGATCGAATTCATTCATTGTATTCATATAAGGTCAAGGAGTGTAGCTGTAAAAAATTATCAAAATCGGAGTTAAAATAACCGTTAAATCGTGATTTTTCGTTTATAACCGTCATAAAGTTTTGTCCCGTTACTTGATCTCTGAATGTTTATTTTTTACGATTTTTGGCGTATGCGATCTCGAAGCATTTACAAACAAGTTTGACGGTTCGATTGTTGAAATTAGTTTCGTAGAATGCGTATCCCATCAAAATGATAGATTCACTAACACTTAAGAGTTTATTTATACTTTCATTAAGCATAATATAAGTTTTTGTGGTATCCACTTGTGTAACTATTTAAATTGAAAATCGAATTCATTTATTGTATTCATATAGGGTTAAGGAGTGTAGCTGTAAAAAAAATCATCAAAATCGGAGTTAAAATAACCGTTAAATCGTGATTTTTCGTTGATAACCGTCGAAAAGTTTTGTCTCGTTACTTGATCTTTGAATGTTTGTTTTTTGCAATGTTTGGCGTATGCGATCTCGAAGTATATACAAATAAGTTTGACAGTTGGATCATTGCAATTAGTTTTGTAGAATGTGTATCCCATCAAAACAATAGATTCACTAACACTTAGAGTTTATTTATCCTTTCATTAAGCATAACATAAGATTTTGTGGTATCCACTTGTGTAAAATATTTTAAAATGAAGATCGAATTCATTCATTATATTCATATAAGGTCAAGGAGTGTAGCTGTAAAAAAATCATCAAAATCGGACTTAAAATAACCGTTAAATCATGATTTTTCGTTTATAACCGTCGAAAAGTTTTATCCCGTTACTTGATCTCTGAATGTTTGTTTTTTACGATTTTTGGCGTATGTGATATTGAAGCATATACAAACAAGTTTGACGGTTGGATCGTTGAAATTAGTTTCGTATGATGCGTATCCCATCAAAACCACAGATTCACTAACACTTAGAGTTTATTTGTACTTTCTTTAAGCATAACATAAGTTTTGTGGTATCCACTTGTGTAAATATTTTAAATTGAAGATCGAATCCAATCATTGTATTCATATAAGGTCAAGGAGTGTAGCTGTAAAAAATTATCAAAATCGGAGTTAAAATAACCGTTAAATCGTGATTTTTCGTTTATAACCGTCATAAAGTTTTGTCCCGTTACTTGATCTCTGAATGTTTATTTTTTACGATTTTTGGCGTATGCGATATCGAAGCATATACAAACAAGTTTGACGGTTCAATTGTTGAAATTAGTTTCGTAGAATGCGTATCCCATCAAAATGATAGATTCACTAACACTTAAGAGTTTATTTATACTTTCATTAAGCATAATATAAGTTTTTGTGGTATCCACTTGTGTAACTATTTTAAATTGAAAATCAAATTCATTTATTGTATTCATATAGGGTTAAGGAGTGTAGCTGTAAAAAAATCATCAAAATCAGAGTTAAAATAACCGTTAAATCGTGATTTTTCGTTCCGTTACTTGATCTCTGAATGTTTGTTTTTTGCAATGTTTGGCGTATGCGATCTCGAAGTATATACAAATAAGTTTGACAGTTGGATCATTGCAATTAGTTTTGTAGAATGTGTATCCCATCAAAACAATAGATTCACTAACACTTAAGAGTTTATTTATCCTTTCATTAAGCATAACATAAGATTTTGTGGTATCCACTTGTGTAAAATATTTTAAAATGAAGATCGAATTCGTTCATTATATTCATATAAGGTCAAGGAGTGTAGCTGTAAAAAAATCATCAAAATCGGACTTAAAATAACCGTTAAATCATGATTTTTCGTTTATAACCGTCGAAAAGTTTTATCCCGTTACTTGATCTCTGAATGTTTGTTTTTTGCGATTTTTCGCGTATGTGATCTCGATTCATATACAAACAAGTTTGACGGTTGGATCGTTGAAATTAGTTTCATAGAATGCGTATCTCATCAAAACGATAGATTCGCCAACACTTAAAAGAGTTTATTTATCCCTTCATTAAGTATAACATAAGATTTGTGGTATCTACTTGTGTAAATATTTTAAATTGAAGATCGAATTCATTCATTGTATTCATATAGGGTAAATGAGTGTAGCTGTAGTGATTTTTCATTTATAACCGTCGAAAATTTTTGTCCCGTTACTTCATCTCTGAATGTTTGTTTTTTTCTATTTTTGGCGTATGCGATCTTGAAGCATATACAAGCAAGTTCGACGGTTGGATCGTTGAAATTAGTTTCGTAGAATTCGTATCCCATCAAGTTCAATGGTGTGTATATATATATATTTATATTTATTAAGTAGATTTGAATTTATTTATTTTGTACGTATAACACTTGAAAAATGAAATGGTATGTATATTTAAGTCGATCCAATATATATAATTATTATAGTTTTTAGGGATATAAAATTGTTAAATTAATATATATAATTATTATAGTATTTTTTTAGGGTTATAAATTATAAAATTAATATTTTGGTTATCGTGTATCGTGTTACCCACGTGTATACCCAAACTAACCCGTTATCTTAACAGGTGCTTATCGGGTTACCCGATAACGACCCGATTCGTTATCGTGTCGATCCGAACATCTGTTAATTTCGTGTCATGTCGGATCAGGTTATCGAATCGTGTCAGGAATTGCCAGATCTATGCTCTATGGTTACCCAATCTTTCGTCCAAGTTTCTTCCCCAGTCGAGATTCTTATCTTTTCCATAAAATATGTGGTTAGAAAGAAACGTGTAAATGATCAGGCAATCGACGTACAGTGCAAACAAAAATTGTTGTCCAGAGCTATCTGCATGGGACCATTTCACACCACAGATTCGTAGATCTACATTGATACTGAATTTCATTCAACGTCAGAAAATTGAATACAAACAGGGATACGAGGACCGGTGTTTTTTTTTTTTTTTTTTTTTTTGGAGAACCTTTGACAGAAATCAAAGGAAAAATGCCTACATTTTATGGAAAGAATCCGGAGAAAATCTATTTCCTTGTTTCACATTATTATTAATTTTGACTGATCTGGTATGTTGACTACTCATTTATCTCATGATAAAAGTTTGTTATGATGAAGAAAGCTGAGCTCCCTAAAATTAACCGACAATATAGGGAGCAACTTAATCACTTATAAGCAGATGCAATGTCCTCTTTTATTCGATATGGAATTCATACTCCCAATACGCACCTTCACGTGTGGCGCATTTTAAGCTTAGCACATGAACAACACAAACCAGGTGGCATGGATCACGTGCAAGTGTTAGACTTCACACATGAGACAATCTGCTCTGATACCATGACGAAAGTTGAGGTTCCATCGCTACTTAGTACTAACATCTAGTGATATTTCTCTTCACTTGTAAGTTAAATCTTAGGTTAAATTCTCGCCAAAAGCGAATTTGATACACATTATTGTCAGCCTATTGTGAGGAAGCCCTTCCCCTTCCATCACTACTTGGTACTACAGTCTAGTGTCTGAGTGTTTGGTAAACTTTTATATAAATTTATGTGAATATGTTAAATAACTAAAAAAGATATGGCATGTAGTGTGATATAATAATTATCAAAAACAATAATGTGAGGGCAAAAATTGTAATTTTGTAAAATATGTGGGGTTGTACTTGCCCTTCGAAAATTTTATTAAATGAGTACTAATTACTATACTTTGAAAGAAAAAAAGGCACTTTCTTTAGAAGCATGGTAGATCATGCTTTTGCTTTTCTATGTTTTTCTACTATCATTGACAACAGTATTTTAAAAAAAAAATCATTTTTTTTTGCGTTACCAAGCACACTTAATGTTCTAGAATTTTTAAAAGCATTACAATTCCAAACCAGCCCTTTGTTAGAATGTTTAGAATTTTCTCAACCAAATGGCTCAAATATATAGGGGGAATACTATTATGTAGTTGGCATTAAGTGACTTGCTTAATTTCTTTGATTAGTGAATATGTTCTGGATTGTTAAATTATTTTGTATAAACTTAGCATCCATAATGCATTTCAAGTTAAACCATATTCACCAGCAAGAGCATTTAAATTGTAGGGAGTAGAAGACAATTCTTGTGACAGCCCGTCCCTGATTTTAAGAGTTTTAAATTTTTAATAAAGGATTTTACAAAAATTCCCTTTGAGGCACGTGCTTTGTTCGAGTTGTGCCACCTAAGATTTGTTTTCTTGGCATATCTTCGTAGTACTCGTCACTACGGACGCGTGGGCGCAAACGGTTCATGATTTGGAGCTATATCGAAGAAGTTATTGACGTTTGAAGTTTGGGTATTTTAGAAATTATTATTTTAGAAAATCTGATTTTTGGATGGCCCAGATTAAAGGAAATTCAAATGGATGGCTCGGATGGGAAATGAAGGAAATTAAAAAGATGAAGGAAGGTTTTGTGTGTGTGTGTGTGCGTGCGCGCGTGACTGGTGGAGAAAATAAGAAAGAGGATTGGGCAAAACTGCCCAACCAGACTACTATGTGGCCTCTGGCCAGCAGGTGAACCTCCAGAAGTCTTCGGTTTTTTTTGGCGCCAATGTCCTAGGAAGTATTGCCGTGGATTTAAGTCAGGCCTTGGGCATTCAATTAGTGCAGGATCCTGGGATGTATCTTGGTCTTAGATCGATTTGGGGTCAGTCTAAGAAACAAAACCTAGCTTATGTGAAGGGGAGGATCTTAGAGAAGATTCAAGGTTGGAAACAATGCACTCTCTCACAAGCTAGGAAGGAAATTATGATTAAAGCGGTGCTCCAAGCCGTACCTATGTACCCTATGAATTTATTTAAATTTCCTGCCACTTTGTGCTCGGAGCTTGATCCCGTCATTGGAAATTTTTGGTGAGGGAAGCACGGGGGAGGTAGGGGAATCCATTGGGTCTCTAAGGAGTTCTTGACTCGGCTCAAAAACATGGGTGGCTTGGGTTTCCGCTCCTTTGGGGCTTTTAACGATGCCCTTCTGGCTAAGCAGTGTTGGAGATTGGTGTCGGACCCGAACTCTCTTTGGGCTCAGGTTCTTAAAGCCCGGTATTTCCCCAATTGTTCTTTTCTCCAAGCTTCTCGTGGTGGTCGGGCCTCTTGGGCTTGGTCAAGCTTGTTGGTGGGCCGTGATATCCTCCTCTGGGGAGCTCATTGGCAAATCTTCAACGGTACTAATGTGAGAGTTTGGGGTGATAGGTGGGTCTCTTCTCTTCCTCTCGGGCATCCCTCTCCCTCGGGTGAGGTGAGAGTCTCCAGGAACCTTTGTGTGAGTTCTCTTATTTGTAGATATTCCGGCAATTGGGATATTGATTTCATCAGACCCTTCATTTCGCATGCGGAGGCTCAGGCAATTTGTGACCTGGTTCTTGGGGATCATTCGCGTCCGGATAGTCTTGTGTGGCCGGGTACGAGGAATGGTGCTTTCACTGTTAAGTCGGGTTACTATTAGGTGCGTGCTAATGAGGAGTCTTTGCTGTCTGCGCCCACTTCCTCCTCTTTTTCGATCCCTCCTTCTGTGTGGAAGGCAATCTGGAAGGTGAAAACCCCCCCAAAAATTCGGTGTTTTCTTTGGAGGGCTCTGAATCGCGCTTTGCCTACTTTGGAGGCTCTTTTCAGACGTAAGTGTTCCCCTTCTCCCCTTTGTCCAATTTGCAATTCTGAGGATGAAACTATTGAGCATTTGCTGTTTTTATGCCCTTGGGTTGCTACTATCTGGTTTGGAGGCCCCCTTAATTACATTGTGGATAGATCCTGGTTCTCTTCGATAGCCTGCTGGTTGTCTTCTCTTTTGAGCTCTCCGTCGGGATCCAAAGATGTGGCTAACAGGGTTTTGTCTGATGTTGCGTTTACTGTTTGGTTTATTTGGAAGGCCCGGTGTAATTTTCTCTATAACCAGACAGCTTTGAACCCGCGTCAAATTTTATGGTCCGTTTCCTCTTCGGCTGCAGCTTTCTTGGATGCCGCTGCTCTCCCCGTGGCCACATCCTTATCGCAGCAGGCTCCTCCTGCGGACCTGGTGCGATGGTCCATGCCCTGCCCCTCTTTTACCAAGATTAATGTTGATGCGAGCTGGGATGCTTCTACTGCTATGGGTTGTGCCGGGATTGTGGTTAGGGGCGACAATGGTAGTTTTGTTGGTGCTCGGAAGCTTGCGATCTCTGCCCCTTGTGTTTCTGTGGTCGAAGCTTTAGCAATTCTGTTTGGGTGTGAATTTGCTTCGTCGTTGGGCTTGCAGAGAATTATCGTAGAATCGGACTCTAAAGAGAACATTTCTGCCTTGTGTGGTGACTTGTCCTCTGGCGGCTGGGAGGCTTATCCTACGTTGTCTAGAATTTCAAGACTTCAGGATTCCTTTCAGAGGTGCCGCTGGTCTTGGGTTCCAAGATCAGCCAATATGGCGGCGAACCGGTTGGCGTCGAGGTGTAATACGGAGATGTGTGGGTCTACTTGGGTTAACCTTCCACCATCTTCGTTAGTGTTTATTCTGAACAAGGATGGTCTTCCCGGCCCTCCTTAATTTTTTTGGGCAGTGTAAGGGGGTGACATGGGACTTTAGGTTATGCGTCTTTATTTGTTTCCCTCTTCGCTGTGTTGTTTGTTTGCTTTGGTTGTTGCCTCCCTGTAGGCCTTTCGTTTCTTTGGCTTCGGCCCGGTGATTCTTATTATCGTTCTTCCAAAAAAAAAAAAAAAAAAAACTGCCCAACCAGAAGGAATAAGAAGACAGCTCCGGGAGAGCTTTGGGAGAGAAGCTGGGCAAATGGGGAGAAGAGAGAGAAGAGACTGACCAACTAGGGAGGAGGAAAGGAGAGAGAAGAAGACACGGGGGAATGGCCGGGTTCCCCACGACCCATTTTCGACCCGCGACACCCACACCCAAATTTCGACCTTTTCACCCATTTTTCCGGCGAATTTCTTCAAGAAATCACTTGGGAACTTCTCCATGGCCTTTCCTCTACCCATTCCATCTCAAATTTAGAGAGATTTGGCCTTGAAAATGGAAGAAACCGCGAGGAGGGTGCGACGACTTTGGCTTCGAATCAACCAATCCCGAAGCAATATCTTTCAATTGCTATCACCCATAGCTTCCTCTTGAGGCCTAGAACAAAGCCCAAGCATTAGTTGGAGCATCAGAGTGGTTTTGGAGGTCGAATTGAAAACACTTATTTCTAGGGTTCTTCACGGTTTTGATGAAATTGAGGTGTTTCCAAGCCAAATTGGACTTGGCCAAAGGTATGAAAGTTGTTCCTCTCTTCGAGATCTTCAATTATGCAATTTTTGAGAATTTTTAAAAATAGTTATATTTTCCGGCGAGTCGGGACGGCCGACCGCCACTCACGGCGGCACGTGGCCAGTGGGCCGCCAATATCATTCTTAGCCTGTGTTTAACATTCTAGGTTCAGTTTTGATAATTGATTTACGTAAATTGAGTAATTGAACCTAAGTTTGTTACGATACGTGAATAGATGGAAATATGAACTGACGATCCGACCGTTGGATTGTCACCAAACTTTGGTACGTGGTAGTACGTAATATTTGAAGAAGGTAGGAACTTACGGATCGGAAATCCGACATACGGATCTTCCCGAATTGAGTTTGTAAGTTCATAAATTAAAATGTGAACCGCCACTTGGTTTTGGCAATTGGCGGAGATCCGACCGTTGGATCGTAATGAAATTTCAGTATGTTTCTCTAGGAGCATAATATGCATCTTGGGAAGTTACGGATCGGAGTTTTGAGTTACGGATCTTCCGAATTAAGTATGTGAGGTTGTGGACCTTACCGTCGATCGTTGATCAACGGTTGACTTTTGATTAAGGGTCTTAAGAGATTCTAGAGTATCCTTGAGGATATGTTTTATGTGAATTATGAATCCTGTGGTTAAGATTTCTAAGTTGTAGTTGATATTTGTTTTAGGCGTCGAACGTTTTGGGACGCCTCGATGTTCACGTTAGGGAGCCGTAGCGCGGACTCCAGGTGAGTGGGCTTTTGTTTTCCGTATATACCTTATACTATGAGTTTTCCCAGAAATTGTTTTAAATGATTTATGAAAAGAAATGCCATGTTAAGTATACTTAGGTTTAAGTATACTTTGGAATGTTTTTCTAAAGAAAAGTATGCGTTTATAAACGAAATGCCATGCCATTGCATATTCATATATCTTGATTATGCATAAAGAATTAATTATGCATCATGAAACGATTATGCAGTATGAACTGGTTATGCATTAAGCAATAGTTACGCATCATGAAATGATTATGCATTATGGAGTGCCTATGCATCATGAAATGTATGCGCATGATTGTTGGTGCTGAGGACGCTCAGGTAAGTTCAGGTAAGACTCTGCGTGTTTAAATACAAGTTGAGTTAAGAAGAGTATGATGAGATTGTTGAGATGCATCGAAAACTCATAAACATGCACCCCGGTGTTAGTGCTCCAGCCCAGAGTTAGGGGTCAGTCTTTCACGTGATGTTCACCTTCCGCACCATACGCTCATCTTGGATCCAATCTAGGTGCATAGTCATGTCGTATAGACCACTTACAGTGGGTTCGACTCGTAGGTGACCCGCGATCATAGAAGTGGGTTTGACTCAGACCCATGATCTTTCGCACAGTCTTCACGTGATTGTAGCACTAGAGCGTACTATATTACACCCAGTCTTGTCGTATAGACCACCTTGAGTGGGTTCGACTCGTGTGCATGGTATATTGCTGTATAGGCCACGTGAGGTGGATTCAGCTAGATTGACTATGAGTTATAGTTCCAGCCGTGCTGATCACACGGTGGACATGTTATTATCTATGATGAGTTTATTTCATCTGATTTACTTACATGATGAATAAGTGGCATGGCATGGCATATACATGATTTATTGGCATATTAGCATGATGATGATTTCAGATGAGTTTTAGTATATGTATATACTATTTTTCTGGGAAAGTATACATGTTTTACGGCGAGGGGTTATAAATGTGATTTATGAAAATGATTTTCGAAAAGACTTTGTTTTTGCCCACTCACGCTTTTGTTTTGCGCCCCTCCAGGTATTAGGTAGCTTTGTTTGTGGCTCACGAGGACATAACGGAGATTCTGACAGACATCATCAATGTAGGACCACCTTCGGGTGTTAACTACTTTAGCCTTTCTTATGCATTGACTGCCCTAGACTTATGCTCTGATTGTGTATTAACACATGCAAAGTTGGTTTTTATTTATTCGTACTTCTTATTTCAACGCTTCCGCACTGTGCACATGGCTACGTCACCCTCACGTGACGGCCAGCATGCCTCGATCTCGGTCGGGGTGTGTCAATTCTAAGATCAATCCCAATCATGTTTCGAATTCAAGGGATAAGTCTTTTTTTTTTCTTTTTTTTTTTTGTATTCATTTGGTTAATTCAATTTGCAACCTAAATGTCTTATTGTTGTGTTTTTCAGAATATGTCTTACATATTCACCTTCACCCCAATCTCCTTGCTCTATATCTTGGGGAAAGAAGTATAGATTTCAATTTTAAGCCAAAATGCTTGGTTATAATGATTAACAGATTAATTTTGTTGGAATGTTTACATTTTTGCAATTGATTTACAATTGAGTTGTAAGGAAAGACATTCACTAGGCCGAATTCAAATTCATAATTTGAATTGAGAGCCCCAATGCAAAGCGTGAGGAGACGGTGGCTATCAACAATAGAGGAAGCAGAGAGGGAGTCGGAGAATTGATCCTGCCTTCCTCGCTGCGGTATTTCAAAATACAATCTTGTGTAGGCGTTTGTTTCCTCTCATCTACATGGCAAATTATTGATCCTCACAAAGGTGCACAACAATGTATTCCTAGTTGATCCTTTCCATTATTTTATTTTGTTTAATGCTTCAACGTGTAATAAGTTTTAATCTTCCATATGAATCCCTTAACAGTCGTTGGTAACGTAGAACCAGTCCTTTCCTCTCTTGACCCGTCATTAGCTAGTATATCGTTTAATTTCTAGGGCAATGAGTAGGAATGATCACTTTTTGACATTTGGTTGCACAAATGAGGGCAATGAGTAGGAATGATCACTTTTTGACATTTGGTGGCACAAATGATCAGGTGTCATTATGTCATCATTGTGTGGTCGATATGTGATCAATACGTCGCCGATATTAAAAATTAATCATTTCTGCAACCAAATGTCAAAAAGTAATTATTCCTGCTAATTGTCCTAATTTCTATTTACCAAATAAAAGAATAGTACTATTACTCGGACTCGAGTATTGCCAGTGTACAAACAAAGGTCAAAGGTAGTGACATTATTTTTAGAGACGAAATCTCCTCTTAAAGATAGTGTCTAAATTGCCTCAACTTACAATGTTGTTCTATTTAAGAGTAAAGTGTAGTCATGGTCCCTGAACTTTAACTCAATTGGAGCAATGGTCCCTCAACTAAAAATTCATTACCATTGGTCCCTCAACTCATCAAAACGTGCAGCTATGGTCCCTCAACTAAAAATCCATTACCATTCGTCCCTCAACTTTAATTCAACTGGAGAAATGATCCCTTAACTTTAACCCAATTGTAGCAATGGTCCTTCCAACATAACTCGTTTTGACAAATTTTTTTATGTAGTTGACGAACAGGATCATAATTACACACTTTGATGAGTTGAGGGACCTTAATTATATAAATGGTTATTCCAACATAACTTATTTTGACAAATTTTTGACTAAATTGATGAAAATGACTATAGTTACACATTTTGATAAGTTGAGGGACCAATGGTACTGGAATTTTAGTTGAGGGACCATTGCTCCAATTTGATTAAAGTTGAGGGACCATGGCTACAATGTACTCTTTATTTAAACATCGGCAGAGAGCGATTTCTACATCCTAAAAGATAAGTATGATCAATATATTGTTGATTTCATTTAATTGATTGTGGCAATGAAAATTCTCACTATATTTATCTTTTATGAATTGTTGTAGAAGAAGTAGCATCAACGTTGCTAAAATTTTCAACAACAAACACCACTTGTAAAGCATCCCTTTCTGAATGAAAATACGAAAGCTCAATAGGATGGCCAGTTGAACACTTCGTAATGCTACCAATATATATGCTTCTACGTGAAAAGGACTAACAGTACCCCTCTGAAGAGTAGCAACCATAACAAGACAGGTCCCTTCCCCATCCCTAACCACCGTAATGCCACCGTTACCACTGCACTCGCAAAAAGCATAATACTAAATAATATTCACCCAACTGTGACCCAGAGGACTCCACCATTGATGCTGCACTGGCTGCTTACCTCGACAACCGGTCACACATGTTCTCCTTGCCGTAGAATACTAGTCCTCGACTACCACAAAGACAATATGAGCATCATGAAGGAGAGCAAACTACTCCTTGGACATGTCAATCGCCATTGGAATAGCCTTTCTTTAAGGCTACGAGATCACAACAAACTTTTCTGAAAAGACCAGGGACTAACAAACTACATGGAACTTTTTATGTAGAGCCTCGATGGGCATGTACATGCCCTGTTTTTCCTTAGTCTGTTTACTTGCTGGAAATTTCATATGCAAAAATTGCTTTGCTTCCCTCTTTTCATTTTGGATTTGATGGCGTGGCTACATGGACTCTTTTTTTTCTTGGGCATGTGACTTTCTTGTTGTTCAATTTTGTGTGAACATTGTAATTTACTTTACTATGTTTCCGGTTTGGTAGGTCCCTTGAGCTCTACTTGAACCAGTAAAACCTGCTCGGTGATGTGAGCTCAAAATACCTATTAATCAGATAAGCAAACCCAATTTTAACTTGCAAATGCACAAGACCAATAGTAGTATAGTAAGAGCAAGTATGAAGTCGTTCCCTCGAATATTGAATTTTACTTTAATTTGAGTCTCAACTCAATCCAAATTCAACAAACTTTTAACACAAATAGGGCTGAAAATTTTACCTAGATTGAATGAGCCAAGGAGATATCAAAACCCTAAATCACGAGTGGGTGGGAAGAATATTTGAGTGCTTGTAATTGTTTCTCCATATGCTTCTACAGTAAGCAAGGCTTCTATCATTGTGTGTGATTAGTTTACTTTTGTGTTCTCATTCGCATTTATATCATTTTGCACTTAATGGTTTGAGGAAATTAAGGCTCAGAGTTCCTGACATTTTCATGATTCTTAAAGAAATCCATTGAAATATTACTAAATTGTCTAACAAATGAGCAATTTGATTCTTAACCGTTGGAGGAAAGATTAGCAGTTTTCAATTATACTGCAGAAAGGAAGAATACAAGAGAATATATATGGACTCCTGGAGGATGAGTTTTGAACGGGGACTGAAATTTACTTAACTTTATTGCTTTCAGTTTTTTATTACAACACTAGGCCATCTTATTGGCTATTTATAATAACATTCAGACCTTTTGATAACAGCCATAACTCTTGGATTAGTTCCAAGAGACACAACTCTACATTACAGAAAGTGCATTACGTTTAACACTTACATCATTGACTTGATCCTAGTTGATCTAAGGTTGTTACATATATCCTCCTTAGGTTCCAGAGTAATCCTCTCTAGTTCCTGCTGAAATCTCTCCATGGCCGAGAATGGCAAGCACATTGGTACCAATATTCCATCCTCAGTGTTGTTTTTGTGTTGAACGTAGAAGCTAATCAAATCCAAGGCCTTGGCCGGTCCAGCAAATACCGGCTGTCCCCATCCAAAATTGACGTCTCCAAAACCTGCACGCGTTGCATCAGAAACTATAAAATAACTTCCTGTCGATGAATATTGAGGTCGCCCTCTTAGTACCAAAAGATCTGCCACTGATCTTAAGTATTCTTCATTCATGGTAGCTTTAGCCTTCTTCACCAACTCCAAAGCATATCCCAGTGGATTTTTGCATAGAGGTTCAGCCTTTGAAACTGCAGCTGGAAATGCAAATGCATTGCCATAGTATCCCAAGGGAAGACGTACATTGTGGTGCTTTCCCCGTGCATTGACAATGCATGAAACGCGAACAGCCTGTTTTGGATTAATTTTAAGTGCAAGAGTGCGACATTTCCACAAACAAGCTGCGATCAAGTCAAATGTGGAGCAAGTGGAAATTAGGTGGGGTGGAATCTGTTTTCGAAGGACTCTCATCTCCTTGGCACCAAAGTAGAAAGATCGTTGAACCATGTTTGACTGGTTACTGGATGCGTATGAGCCATCAGAATGATCAAACACATCTTCATATTCTTGATGAGCACATGTAATTCTTGGTGGATCTCGAGCGAACAAGAGCTCTCTCTCCCACACTGGTAGAATAGATGGCGCATGTGCGCCTCTTGCCATCTCTGCAATGGCGTTCAGGAATAGATGCAATCCAGATGCATCACACATTGTGTGGTTTAGGCGCAATGCAAGTATGAAACCTCCACATGTAAGACGGGTCACCTGCATATTACAAAAGTTAGGTACTAGACTTTTTTCTTGATCATCATATTCGTGCTAGTTAAGAATTCTTTAGAAGAAAAGATAAAAAAAAAAACCATCTAAATTAGATAATCTAATTAGGAAACAAAAATTTCATAAAAATTAAGAATAAAATTCAAGAAAGATGGAGTCTCTTTGAAAGAGTCTCGTCCATGTTGTAGTTACTTGGAAGAGTCCTTAAATACAGAGGAATTTAGACAAAACGCTTACAGAAGATAGAAAATTTTAGACAAAAGACAAAGAGGACGACATGACGACAGGCAAAAAACCAAGAAGAAGAACGGCAAAGGAAAGCCTACACAATAAAGCTGATGTGAGACTGGTAGAAAACCTAAGGCCTATTACTATTTAGAAATATAATTTCCATGATTCGGTGTGTATACAAATTTTACAATATATAGGGTTAAACATAAGGACTGTCGAAGAAAAATTAATTTCGAAAAATAACAAAAAGCGTCTCATAATCTTTTCTTTCCAAAACCACCTAATGAACTTTCTTTAATCTTAAGAACAAAGAGGCGTGATAGTATCGTAGATAAGTTCAAGTATGGATGTGGTGGCACTATGATAAATTTTCGTTTATGAACAAGGTTGCTAATTTTATGAAAAAAAGTTAAAAACAGTTGCGATGCCACCAAACTTCAACTTATTTACAATATTGTTAGCGCTTTCTTATTTATGTCCTTATTTGTCATTAAAAAATTCATGTGTTGTTGATTGCACTAATTTCTTACAAAAAATCTCCGGTGTGTGTAACGGAAAAAACACTACTCTTACCCTTAACCTACTTCAATTTTTTTGTAAAGAATTAATGGCAATGACCAAATATGAATACTAAAAACTAATTAACATGTAATTAATAATTAATTGACTCACCTGAACCAGCAGCAAAGGACAACCAATAATTCCATCAGAGCCTGGGAAATTAAATAAGAACTCCTCTAAGAGTGGACAAGGGGGTAGAATTTTGTCTCCTAAATGCTCAAGTGTGACATCAATAGAAGCCTCAACGAACAAGATACCTTCACCATTGCAATCGACCATGAGCTTTCTATTAGGCCCTTCCCTAAGCCTGTCAGCCAAAGGATAGTAATACACTAATGCTCTACTTAAGGCTTCCCTAATCGCCTTAACGGGATTACGATTTTCATGAAGTGAAGGGTTGTCATTGTAACACATTATGACTGGAATCTGAAACCTCAAGCTTTCTTGGTCGTCAATATCTGAGAGAAACTTTGTTTCTCGAGGCGTTGGCTTTGCCGGAGTTATAAGTTCCGGCTGCAATCGTTTCACCTGAAGTACCGTGGATGGCATCATTTCAATCACGAGCTTAAGAACCAGCAAAAGATTAAAGGATTTGGAACTTTTATTTTGTGGCAGGCATGCTAGCTATAGTTGATACGGTCAGTGCTTATATGGCGTTATGCAGATG
This sequence comes from Cotoneaster glaucophyllus, assembly GCA_036320875.1. NCBI lineage: Eukaryota > Viridiplantae > Streptophyta > Magnoliopsida > Rosales > Rosaceae > Cotoneaster > Cotoneaster glaucophyllus. Next base: position 2,371,827 of record CM070060.1, read on the forward strand.
CTCTAGGGTTCCCCAATCTTTCATCCAAGTTTCTACCCCAGTCGAGATTCTTATCTTTTCCATTAAATATGTGGTTAGAAAGAAACGTGTAAATTGTAAAACGTGAGTCAAAGTTTAGGGAAAAAAGGGGAATGTAAATAGGGTAAATACTGGGTGTCCTTTATTAGGGAGGATATTTGTTAATATTCTTTTTTTATTTATTTTGTTTCCTTATAGATCAAGGATTGTACATGTATATATTTTTGGAGAAGTAATACACGAGAACTATCCCTGTGAAATTCTATTTGGTATCAGAGCCAAGCCGTAACCCTAGTTTTTTTTTTCCGCTGTGCTTGGTTGATTTTTTTTTCTGCAAGTCTTCTGCAGAAAACAGTAGGTGCCGTGTGTGTGGATTTGCAGAAAAACCGTAGGTGCCGTGTGTGTGGGGTACTGCTGTGTATGTGAGTGGTGCTCTGTTTGATTGAATTTTTTGTTTTTTCTGCACAGTGTTGCCGTGTGGGTGTGGTACTGCTGTGTGTGCAGCAGGAGTAAATATGCAGTAATCGTCTTGCTGTTTTATTGGGTAAAGCCGAATGGCATCAGCAGGAGACAGTGGCGTGTTGAAGTTGGAGGGCTGTAAGTCAACCAATAATCCAGTATTGAATCCGGTGGTCATTCAGAATGACGCATCTGCTGTACCGAATACTGTGAAATTAAATGGATCAAATTATCCTCTTTGGTCCAAAGTTTTAGAGATGCATATCGCTGGACGCGGTAGGAAGGGCTTTGTGACTGAGAGTACCAAGGAGCCGGCTGAGGATAGTGCTGAGTATGAGACGTGGGAGACAGGGAATGCAATAGTAAAAGGGTGGTTGATTAATTCCATGGAACCTGCTATCATGGGATTTTTAATTCACCTGCGTACTGCTAAAGAAGTATGGGAGGAGGTGGCTCGGACTTATTATGATGGTTCGGATATCTCTCAAATTTATGAGTTGAAGGTTAAGTCGTTCAGGCTTCGTCAAGAGGGTCGGCCGGTTGGTGTGTTTTATGCTGATCTCAAGTCCGTTTGGCAGGAGCTGGATCAACGGAGACCAATTAAGATGGAATGTGCTGTCGATCTCAAGACACTTCGAGAGGAAATTCAAATTGATCGTGTGTATGCCTTTTTGGCGGGTTTGGATGATATCTTTGATAAAGTACATAGTGATATTCTACGTACTCAACCGTTACCATCTGTTAAGGAAGTTTTTTCAGTTGTTAGGCGTGAAGCACAACGACATGCCACTATGATGGGTGGGAGTAACAACCAGGGGGTGTCGTCCATGGCCATGGTCTCTCGGCCATCTGCAACTTCCCGTCCTAATAATTCTTCTAATCATTCTTTTAATTCTCGTCCCTTTACCCGAGAAAACAAAGATGATTTGAAGTGTACTTTTTGTGGTCAAACCCGCCATACTGAAGATACATGTTTTACTAAGCATGGTGTACCGGATTGGTTTCCAGAACTTAAGAAAAAATTGCGTGCCAAGGAACGTGGAGCAGCCGGGTCCAGTGGAGGTCGTGCCTCCCTTGCCGCCTCTATACCACTAGCTCAGGAGGCCGGGGCTAGCTCAGGTGATCCTAGTCAAACTTTGTTGACTCGTGCTACTCCTGGTGATCCATCCTCCAATACAGGTACTGTAGGACGAGTTCTCTTAACCTCTGAAAGTGAGCAACATACAGGTTGGATTCTTGATTCTGGTGCAACCGATCATATGACATATGATAAAACTATGTTTCAATATATGACAATGTCTCACAGGAAAAGCATAGCAACTGCAAATGGGACTCTTGTACCCGTGTGTGGTGCCGGCACTGTGCAACTCTCCCCATCTCTCCCATTACATCGTTGCTTATTCGTTCCGTCATTGTCCCATCATTTATTATCAATACCACAAGTTACTGAACAATTGGATTGTGTTGTTCTAATGTATCCATCTTTTTGTCTGCTTCAGGATATTCAGACCAAGGAGATAATTGGGCGTGGCACTAAGAGAGAGGGGTTGTACTATGTGGATGACGTCGTTTCTGGCAGGGCTAATGCGGTTCGAGCGTCACATGCTAGTAATTTGCAAGAAGTATGGTTATTGCATCGTCGGTTAGGGCATGCATCTTTTGGATATTTACGGCATATGTTGCCTAGTTTATTTAGTAGAATAAATGAATCAGACTTACATTGTGAAGTATGTATTCTTGCTAAAAGCCATCGTGCTTCGTTTCCTCCTAGTATGAATAAAAGGTCTTTGCCGTTTGAACTGATGCACTCTGATGTTTGGGGGCCTTCTCCAGTTGTTTTCCCTTCTGGAATTAAATGGTTTGTTACATTTGTTGATGATTGCACTCGTATGACTTGGCTATATGTGTTGAAAAATAAAAGTGATGTTGGTATGGTCTTTCGCTCTTTCTCTCAGATGATTCAGACACAATATTCATCTGTGATTAAAGTACTACGGTCTGATAATGGTGGTGAGTACATTGCCTGTGAGTTGTCAGAGTTTCTTCGTGCTCATGGTATCCTCCATGAAACGAGTTGTCCTTATACTCCGCAACAAAATGGGGTTGCTGAACGGAAAAATCGCCACATCCTAGAAACAACCCGTGCTCTTCTGCTTGGAGCCTCTGTTCCTACGATGTTTTGGCCTGAAGCTGTCACTTATGCTGTCTATGTGATTAACCGTATGCCATCTCGGGTTCTGAACTTTAAAACACCTCTTCAAGCCCTTACTCAACATGCTCGAGTCGTATCAACTCATACTCTCACTCCTCGAGTCTTTGGGTGTGTAGCTTATGTGCATATTCAGAAAATTCATCGCACAAAGTTGGATCCGTGTGCCCTACGGTGTGTGTTTGTGGGTTTCTCATCTCACCAAAAAGGCTATAAATGTTATCACCCTGAGACTCGGCATATGTATGTAACCATGGATGTAACCTTTTCGGAATTGGAGTATTTTTATCCTTCTAGGCGTTTATCTTCAGATCACCAGGGGGAGAACACTATTGGTGATCTGGGGTGGTTGGATTTAGGGGGAGACACCGTTCCAATGCATCTTATCAACGAATCTGCCACTGAACTGGTTTCTACCGAGACTGAATCTGCAACAGAACCGATTGCTGCCGAGCATGCTACGGTTGAAGATCACACCGAGCATCAGGATGTCCCTGCCGAGTCTGCTAATGTGCTTCCCTCTCTCTCTAACTCCAAAGTGCCGCCCACTACATCTTCTCTGAATATACCTGAGGTAAGTATCGTGGATGATTATGTAATTAATCCAAGTGATAATGTAAATGTATATAGGTTGCCACCAAGACAAAATCGAGGTGTGCCACCTGACAGATTTTCTCCGGAAGGAAAGGTGAAGTATCCAATAGCCAACTATGTCTCATGTAATGGTCTTGCACCGGAACGCCAAGTTTTTGTGAATAATATGGAGTCAATTAAGATACCAGCTCGAGTGGAGGAAGCTCTGAAAGATCCAAAGTGGGCAAAAGCAATGGATGAGGAAATGTTGGCGTTACAAAAAAATAATACATGGGAGGTGACGTGTTTACCTAAAGGAAAAAAAACAGTTGGATGTCGGTGGGTGTTTACAATTAAATACAAAGCTGATGGATCGATAGACAGATACAAAGCACGGTTGGTGGCTAAATGATACACTCAAACATATAGTGTAGATTACCAAGAAACTTTCTCTCCAGTTGCCAAGATGAATACGGTACGTGTTTTGATTTCTTTAGCAGCAAATATGGATTGGCCATTAAAACAGTTTGATGTGAAAAATGCTTTTCTCCATGGAAATTTGGAGGAAGAAGTATGTATGGATTTTCCACCTGGATATAGTGCTTATGGAAATACCGGAGTATGTCGGTTGCGTAAGTCACTATATGGACTTAAGCAATCACCTCGTGCGTGGTTTGATAGGTTTACCCAAGTTATGAAAAAGAATGGGTATCATCAGAGTCATTCTGATCACACATTGTTTGTTAAACGGAGACAAGGTAAAGTGACAGCCTTAATCATCTATGTAGATTACATGATTATTACTGGTAATGATCATGATGAGATTCTGAAGTTGCAGAATAATTTGGAGGCCGAGTTCGAAATGAAAAACCTAGGAGAATTGAAGTATTTCCTTGGGGTTGAAGTTGCTTGCTCCAAAAAAGGTATTTTCTTGTCTCAACGTAAGTATGTTTTGGATTTATTGAAAGAAACTGGTATGCTGGGGTGTAAGCCGGTAGACACTCCTATTGTTGAAAAGCATCATCTACATTTGGATCCAGATCAGAAGTCAGTTGATAAAGGGAGATATCAGAGACTAGTAGGGAGACTAATTTATTTGGCTCATACTCGTCCGGATATTGCCTATGCTGTAAGTGTGGTAAGTCAGTTTATGCATTCACCAAGTGTGGATCATATGGCTGCTGTTATGCGTATCTTAGCATATTTGAAGTCGTCGCCAGGAAAAGGAGTTTTGTATGGGAAGCACGGGCATTTGACAATTGAGGGGTTCACAGATGTTGATTGGGCAGGAAATGTCAGTGATCGAAGATCTACTTCTGGGTATTTTACTTTTGTAGGAGGGAATTTGGTTACATGGCGGAGTAAAAAACAGAAGGTGGTATCGCGGTCGTCAGCTGAAGCTGAGTATAGGGGCATGGCCCACGGCATTTGTGAAATTCTTTGGCTTCGAAAACTTCTTTGGGGTCTTGGTTTCAAGTCAAGGGAGACCATGAAGCTATATTGTGATAACAAGTCAGCGAGAGATATAGCTGATAATCCGGTGCAACATGATAGGACAAAGCATGTGGAGGTTGATCGGCATTTCATCAAAGAAAAGCTTGAGAAGAAGATTGTGTCTATACCGTTTGTGAATTCGGAGGAGCAACTTGCAGATGTGCTTACTCATGCTGTTTGTAGTCGTAAGTTTGATGACTCACTTGTCAAGTTGGGCATGTGGGACATCTATGCACCAACTTGAGGGGGAGTGTAAAACATGAGTCAAAGTTTAGGGAAAAAAGGGGAATGTAAATAGGGTAAATACTGGGTGTCCTTTATTAGGGAGGATATTTGTTAATATTCTTTTTTTATTTATTTTGTTTCCTTATAGATCAAGGATTGTACATGTACATATTTTTGGAGAAGTAATACACGAGAACTATCCATGTGGTTAGAAAGAAACGTGTAAATGATCATGCAATCAACGTGCAGTGCAAACAAAAAATGGTGTCCAGAGCTATGTGCATGGGACCATTTCACACCACAGTATCGTAGATCTACATTAATACTGAATGTCATTTCAACGTCCGAAAATTGAATACAAACAGGGATACGAGGACCGGTGTCCGGTAAAAAAAACCTTTGACAAAAATCAAAGGAAAAAGGCCTACATTGTATCTGCCTCACGTTACAACTGTCACAGTTCTAAAACATCAGATTCGTACATATACATTAATGTTGAAAACATCAGCATTGTTTGGAAACTTTGGCTGATGAATGAATGCCCATACATGGATTGTCCACATTGCAGACAAACAAATTTTTCAATGTTGTCAGTAGACTTTGTGAGTGTAGGAAACAAATTCTGGAAACAAGCATTTTCAATGCCCATGAAAATGATGTAGACTTTGGAAGCAAAGAATTACATTTTCAACAGATGCAATGTAAATGTCAAACTGTAATAAATCTATCGGTATGGAATTGCTCTATAAATAGAGCAATTCGATTGTTATCAAATGACAGAAACATATACAAGAAGAAACAGAGAGAAAAGATTAATACTTCAGTATCCATTCCCTCCTCTTACTTTGTCATTCCCTTGTGCTTTAGTTTCAGTGTAATATTTTACACCTGCTCTGCACACCTCACTAGTAAAGGTTATCTCCCTAACTTTTAAATATTTATAACACGTTATCAGCACGAGTCTCTAAATATAACTAGTAAAGAAATCATTCTCTCATTCCTCTTCGCCGAACGAAAGAAAGAAAAAAAAAAAATGTTTCCTCTGAGGATTTTACTGTTCATCTTCTTCCTCTGCCTCAACTTCGCGATATACCCTCGCGACGAATTGTTTGCTCCATGCCTGCTCCTAGTTCTCAACCTGACGGTTACATACATCTTTGATTTCTTGTTTGGTTTAGATATTGATTACTAACCCAGTATTTATTTTTGTTAATTTTACTGCAATCCAAGATGGTGCGGTACAATCGCCCATTTTGAACTGCAAATTTCATCTTACTGCGATCCAAGATGGTGCGGTATCATCGCCTATCTTGGACTGCAGATTTAATTTTACTGCAAATTTTAGGTGGAGCGGTATAATCGCCCACCCTACCCTGCATATTTAAATTTGCTTGCTGTTTAATTTTACTGCAATTTTTGGTGGAGTGGTATAATCGCCCATCCTGCTCTGCGTATTTAAATTTTCTGCTACTTGAGTGGTGCGGAATAATCGCCCATTCTATGTTATATTATTTCAATGAGAATGGTGCGGTACAATCGCCCTCCTCATTCACCTTGAAAATCTCGAGCCAGAAGTTTCGAGTGCTTATCATTTTGGCCTGAAGATCAAAATGAAAAATTTGTAAGAACCAGAAGTTCTAACACTATATTCCTCCGGGAATACATATTATTGCAAGTTCTTACACATCTCATTTTCTTTCAGAAAAGAAAATGGCGAACTTGGCAAAGCTTGAGTATGCTGCCCTGGACATTACCGGGAAGAATTACCTGACCTGGGTACTGGATACCAAGATCCATCTGGAAGCAGAGAATCTTGGTGATACCATCAGGGAAGAAAATAGCTCATCCTCTCAAGATCGGGCAAAGGCCATGATCTTTATGTGCCGCCATCTTGATGAGGGGTTAAAGAGCGAGTACTTAACGGTTGAAGATCCGTTAGCTCTCTGGAATGCCTTGAGAAACAGATACAATCACCAGACAACGGTGATTCTTCCAAGAGCTCGCTATGAATGGACTCACCTGAGGATCCAGGATTTCAAATCCGTGGCTGAGTACAATTCTGCGTTGTTCAGAATTACCTCTCAGATGAAGCTCTGTGGGGATATTATCACTGAGGAAAATTTGCTGGAAAAGACTTTCAGCACATTTCATGCCTCTAACGTGCTCCTGCAGCAGCAGTATAGAGCGCGAGGCTTCACTGAGTACAATCAGCTGATATCTGTGCTCTTGGTAGCTGAACAGAATAATGAGCTACTGATGAGAAACCATAATTCCCGACCCACTGGATCTGCACCATTCCCAGAAGTGAATGCTGCTTCCCTCGAAGTGAACGCCACATCCTCTGGTGGTGATAATCATAAACGAGGACGTGGTCACAAGCAAGGTCGGTGGAACAAAGGCAAGAACCATGGTGGTCAGTTTCCCAACCAGGTTCCGAGGCATAATTCAGGCCCAAGCTTTAAAAATGTGAATCGCCACAGAGGCAAGGCTCACATGAACAATGCTCCCAGAAACTCTGAAGGAGCATGCCATAGATGTGGTGGCAATGGGCATTGGGCGCGTACTTGTTGTACCCCAAAACATCTGGTGGATCTGTCTCAAGCCTCCCTCAAGGAGAAGGGTGTCGAGACTAATTTTCTCGACCAGGCTAAAACAATGGACATACCTGATCCAGTGTTCGACTTATCAGGGCAGTTAGACACCACCCACCTAGATGTCTCGGACTTCATTATGGAAAGGGGGAATGAAGTTTACCGGTCCGATTGAATAGTTTATGTTTGATGTATTGAACTTGTAGTTCATAAACTTGCATTTCAAAATTCAATAAAAGTGGCAGTTGAATTTTCTGTTATAACATGCTTTTAACTGTGATTCCCTTACTCAGAAAGCATGGATAAGAATTGTGGTCATTCTCAAAACAAGAGCAATGGTGGAGATATTTGTATTGCAGACAGCGCAACCACACATACAATACTTCGTGATCGAAAGTATTTCTCCAGCTTAATGCTCACAAGAATAGGGGTAACAACAATATCTGGCCCTTCAGATGTGATTGAAGGCTCAGGGAAAGCCTAGATTATGTTACCAAATGGAACAATATTGTCCATACAGAATGCGTTGTACGCCACTCGATCTACTCGAAATATGTTGAGTTTCAAAGACATACGTTTAAATGGATACCACATTGCAACGAAAAGTGCAGAAAATGTGGAGTATCTATGCATTACCTCCAATGATACCCAGAAGCGTATATTTGAGAAGTTGCGTGGTTTGTCGAGTGGATTGTATTGTACATACATAAGGACAGTTGAATCACATACTGTCATGAACCAGAAGTTCATTGATTCAAAGGTCTACATGCTCTGGCATGATCGTCTGGGTCACCCAGGATCTACCATGATGCGTAGAATCATTACCAACTCTAATGGACATCCATTATTGAGCAGACATATTGCTGTCTCGAATGATAACCCTTGCAAGGCTTGTTCTCAAGGGAAGTTGGTAATTAGACCATCACAACTAATGGTTGATGCAGAATCCCCATCATTTCTGCAAAGAATTCAAGGGGATATTTGTAGGCCTATTCAACTATCTTGTGGACCATTTCGATATTTTATGGTTTTGGTTGATGCATCTACCTGATGGTCACATGTTTGTCTCTTGTCTACTCAGAATGTAGCTTTTGCGAGACTTATTGCTCAGATAATTAAATTACGAGCACAGTTCCCAGATTATCCCATTAAGTCTATCAGACTTGATAACGCTGGTGAATTTACGTCTCAAACCTTTGATGATTACTACATGACATTGGGCATTGATGTTGAACATCTTGTTCCTCATGTCCATACTCAAAATGGTTTAGCAGAAGCATTGATTAAGCGGCTTCAGTTAATAGCTCGCACTCTGCTTATGAAAACAAAATTGCCAGTGTCTGTATGGGGACATGCAATTTTACATGCTGCATCATTGGTTCGATTGAGACCTATAGCCAACCACCAATACTCCTCAGTACAACTCGTGTTTGGACATCAGCCAAACATTTCACATTTACGAGTTTTTGGTTGTGCTGTTTATGTGCTTATTGCACCACCACAGCGAACTAAAATGGGACCTCAGCGCAGACTGGGAATTTATGTGGGTTTTGATTCACCATCTATCATTAGATATTTGGAACCCTTAACAGGTGATATGTTTACAGCTTGTTTTGCTGATTGTCACTTTGATGAAACAGCCTTCCCATCGTTAGGGGGAGAAAAGACCGTTCCTGAAGAACGGAAAGAGCTGACATGGGTTGTTCCCACCTTGTTTCATTTTGATCCACGTAGCACTCAATGTGAAATTGAAGTGAAAAGGATCGTTCATCTTCAAGGCATTGCCAATCAAATGCCAGATGCATTTAATGATGCTATGAAAGTGACTAAATCACATATACCAGCTGCAAATGCACCTGCAAGAATTGATGTCCCTATTGGACAAAATAAGGTGGCAGCAAATGATTCATCTGGTGCACGTCTGAAGCGTGGTAGACCCCCAGGTTCAAAAGATTCAGCCCCTCGAAAGAGAAAAACAAGGGCACAGCTGAATCCAAATGAAATCATTCAAGAAGATAGAATGCATGACAAATCCACAATTCATGATTCTTTACTTCCAGAAGAAGAAAATGTCCTTAATGAGACACATGTCCCTGAAGAGACAGAAGTACATGAGAGCAAAGAAATCTCTATAAATTATGCATGTACTAATGAGTTGTGGGATCGCAATGAGATAATCATTGACGATATATTCGCATTCGCTGTAGCCACTGAAATCATATTAAGTGATGATATTAAGCCCCGCTCTGTTGATGAATGCAAACAGAGACAGGATTGGCCTAACTGGAAAGATGCAATCCAGGCAGAATTAAATTCCTTGGAAAGGCAAAGTGTTTTTGGACCAGTAGTCCAAACCCCGCCTGGTGTAAACCCTGTGGGTTACAAATGGGTATTCACAAGGAAACGCAATGAGAAAAACGAGATTGCAAGATATAAAGCACGACTCGTTGCACAAGGCTTTTCACAAAGACCTGGAATTGATTATGAGGAGACATACTCTTCTGTAATGGACGCAATTACGTTCCGTTACTTGATAAGTTTAGTGGTTTCAGAGAAACTTGATATGCAACTTATGGATGTCATCACTGCGTATCTATATGGAGAATTAGATACTGACATATATATGAAAGTCCCAGAAGGACTTAAGTTGCCTGAAACAACTAACAAACCACGAGGTATGCTCTCAATCAAATTGAGGCGATCCTTGTATGCGTTGAAACAATCTGGACGAATGTGGTATAATCGTCTCAGTGAGTATTTGATCAAAGAAGGTTATATCAACAATGTCATTTGCCCTTGTGTGTTCATTAAGAAATCCAATTCTGGATTTGCTATAGTGGCAAGTATATGTTGATGATATAAACCTAGTTGGAACTCCTGAAGAGCTCAATAAAACTGCTGAATATCTGAAAAGCGAGTTTGAAATGAAAGACCTTGGAAAAACAAAATTTTGTCTCGGCCTGCAGATCGAGCATTGTGTTAGTGGAATTTTGGTCCACCAATCAGCTTACATTGAAAAAATCCTGAAGCGATTTGGTATGGACAAGGCTTATCCACTCAGCACACCAATGGTCGTTCGTTCTTTGGACATTAAGAAAGATCCATTTCGTCCAAAAGAAGATGATGAACTGGTCCTTGGTCCAGAAGTACCATATTTGAGTGCAGTAGGTGCTTTATTGTATTTAGCACAATGTACTAGACCAGATATAGCTTTTTCAGTCAACTTGTTAGCAAGGTATAGCTCTGCTCCAACAACTCGTCATTGGAAGGGAGTCAAAGATGTATTGAGATACCTTCGTGGAACAACAGACATGGGTCTCTTCTACTCAAAGAACTCCACAGATGACCAGGTCCTTGTTGGATATGCAGATGCTGGTTTTCTCTCTGATCCGCATAAAGCCCGCTCACAAACTGGATATGTGTTCAAGAATGGAGATACAGCAATCTCATGGCGCTCAACAAAGCAAACATTAGTTGCTACATCTTCAAATCATTCAGAAATACTTGCTTTACATGAAGCAAGTCGTGAATGTTCATGGTTAAGATCAATGATCCATCATATCCGGAATTCATGTGGTCTAACTTCGAAGACAGACAATCCAACTGTCATCCATGAAGATAATGCAGCCTGTGTTGCCCAAATGAAGGAAGGATTCATCAAGGGCGATAAGACTAAACACATATCTCCAAAGTTTTTCAGTGCACATGAGCTTCAGAAGGCTAAAGTTATCGAAGTCAGACAAATCCGTTCTAATGAAAATCTGGCAGACTTGTTCACCAAGTTTCTACCAAAGTGCACATTTCAGAAGCTAGTGCAAAGCATCGGATTACGTCGACTTACCAAACAGCTAAGTTTGGAGAATGCGGAATCAGGGGGAGATACAAATCAGGGGGAGCATCCATGATACATGCATGTTGTACTCTTTTTCCTTCGATTAGGATTTTTCCCACTGGGTTTTTCCTATCAAGGTTTTAACGAGGCAACATAAGCATACTTCACACTATATCAACAATCCAGGTAAAGTTGTACTCTTTTTCCTTCGCTATGGTTTTTTCCCACTGGGTTTTTCCAAGCAAGGTTTTAACGAGGCAACTGATGTTGATATGTGGGCATCCAAGGGGGAGTGTTGAAAACATCAGCATTGTTTGGAAACTTTGGCTGATGAATGAATGCCCATACATGGATTGTCAACATTGCAGACAAACGAATTTTTCAATGTTGTCAGTAGACTTTGTGAGTGTAGGAAACAAATTCTGGAAACAAGCATTTTCAATGCCCATGAAAATGATGTAGACTTTGGAAGCAAAGAATTACATTTTCAACAGATGCAATGTAAATGTCAAACTGTAATAAATCTATCAGTATGGAATTGCTCTATAAATAGAGCAATTCGATTGTTATCAAATGACAGAAACATATACAAGAAGAAACAGAGAGAAAAGATTAATACTTCAGTATCCATTCCCTCCTCTTACTTTTTCATTCCCTTGTGCTTTAGTTTCAGTATAATATTTTACACCTGCTCTGCACACCTCACTAGTAAAGGTTATCTCCCTAACTTTTAAATATTTATAACAATTAATACTGAATTTCATTTCAACATCAAAAAGCTGAATACTAACAGGGATATGAGGACAGGTGTTCGGTTAAAAACCTTTGATAGGAATGGAAGGAGAAAGGCCAACGTCGTACGTACCCGCCCCAATTATGGCTGTCACTGTTGTAAAACATCGATCAGACGTCTGCTATAAAGGAAAATGTTGTTGTTTTATAATGACTAGCATATTAGCACATGAGAATAAGACATTCGCTGATCGATCCGGCTAGAGGATCGGAGGGTCAAAAATAGCCCGGATGATACGAAAATCGTTTCCAACCGAGGACTAGGCCAAAGAACTCGTGGGCCCCATCGGACCAAAAAAGAGGAATCAGGCCGACCGGCTAGCCCAAAGGAACGAGCTAGCTAGTCCTGGGCCATACACAGAATGGCTTGCAAGCGATAGGCAAAGGCCGTGACTCAGGAGGTAGCTACGGCTGATGATGACGGAGAGGAAGCGAGATTTCTTGGGAAAAAGCTCCTTCCCAATTTCATCAAATTTCAGGCTCCAATTGAAAAATTCGACCTCTGATTAAATTGAAATTCGAAATTTCGGGCTTTGATTGGGGGAAATGGCGATGCTTTTGGAGGATATTCTGAAGTCGGTGGAGCTCTGGTTAAAGCTGATTAAGAAGCCCCAACCTTACATGGACCCAAATCTCGACCCCGTTCTGCTAGTTCCGGGCATCGCCGGTTCGGTCTTATATGTCGTCGATGAAGAGAGTGGTGCGGAATTAAACAAAAGCTAATTTGTGTCTTTTCATTCTCGTGCAGGTGCACCTGGATGTCACTTCTACTTTTTAAATGGAATATCATTTGTTGACGAGTGGGAACAGAATTTTTTTATATCAAAATGGAGCATGCACCAACTGGTATGAGTCCATTTCTATGGGTTGTGGAATTTGAAACAATAATGTAATCTTTTTACATGATGAAGAAAGTTATTTGTTAAAAGAGAGAATGTTTTAAAATTAAAACAAAAAATACCATAAGATGGTAGAAGTATTTGATCGTAAAGCATTTCACAAACATTTATTTCTTCTTTGCATTCATTTTTTTCTTATTGAGGTTTGTTGCAATTTTCCAGCTTATTGAGTGCCCATAAGTATATAAATTGATGAATTGTTGTTTTTAAATTTAAGTTGTAGTTTTTAAATTTAAGTTGTTGTAGTTTTTAAATTAAAATAATAAATTATGTTTGACCTTATAGCCCTTTGGCCCCCTAGTTGGAGATGGTTTTTTGTCACGAGGCTATATTTGGCATATGGCCTTCTAACCCCTCGGTTGGAATGGTAAGAAATATGGTCTGGCACTGTTCATTAAAATATTAATTTCTTGGAGGGCTATAGGGCTAAAACGAGCCATCTGGCCCTCCTTCGGTTGGAGATGGCCTATGAGATCCTCTTCGGATCCCTTCCACCACATTCACCAAGTCTACCAATCTGGGCCCTTGAAATTTGATCCAACGGCTAAAAACAGGGGGGGCCTTTAAAAGTTATAATAACTTTAGCTGTTCGATCAAGTTTTAAGGATCCAGGTTGGTGGACTTGGTGGATTAGGTGGAAGGGATCCAGAGAAAATCCATTTCCTTGTTTCACATTATTATTAATTTTGATTGATCTGGTATGTTAACTACTAATTTATCTCACGAAAAAAGTTTGTTATGATGAAGAAAGCCGAGCTCCCTAAAATTAATCGACAATATAGGGAGCAACTTAATCACTTATAAGCAAATGCAATGTCCTCTTTTATTCGATGTGGAATTCATAGTCCCAATACGCACCTCCACGTGTGATGCATTTTAAGCTTAGTACGTGAACAACACAAACCAGGTGGCGTGGATCACGTGCAAGTGTTAGACTACACACATGAGACAATCTGCTTTGATACCATGACAAAAGTTGAGGTTCGATCGCTACTTAGTACTACGGTCTAGTGGTATTTCTCTTCACTTGTAGGTTAGAAGTCTTAGGTTAAATTCTCGCCAAAGGCGAATTTGATATACATTATTGCTAGCCTATTTTGAGGAAGCCCATCCCCTTCCCCTTAGTGTAGAAAATGTCGTTTGTTAAAAAAAAATAAAACAATAAAAAAAGTAGTGGAGGTTCCATCATAAAACTAATTGACAATATGAGAAGTAACTCAATTACTTATAAGCATGTGCAAAGTCATTCTTTTACCTAATATAAGATTCATACTCTCAATATGTCATTGTTAAACAAATATGTACAAAAACAAAATAGAACAAATTATTCGATCACTTGACAAAATAGAACTCACTGAAGACTATATTATGTTTGTTAAAAAGGAAATGGAGCTTCTAATTACACCAACTTTTATCTCTTCTCCCCCAACAGACTCCTTTTACTCTACAAGATTTTATAAACTTAACATCTACTCTCCGCACTCACCAAATCTTCCAAAATTAGCCCCTCCTAATCCTTCTCTATCTACATGATATATCTTCTCAATCAACAACACCCCTTCCTAATCCTTCTCTATCTTTTTCTTCTTCTTTTTTTTTTGTCATAAGGTAAATTGTTATTACCTACCAACATAATTTACATACACGACCAGAGCCCAAACACACAAAAAATACAAAACAGCAGATCCCAAAGTAGAGCCCAATACAGAAAATCTTGGAGGCCCATCTGTTGTAATCCTCTCTAGTTCCTGCTGAAATCTCTCCATGGCTGTGAATGGCAAGCACATTGGTACCAATATTGCATCCTCGGTGTTGTTTTTGTGTTGAACGTAGAAGCTAATCAAATCCAAGGCCTTGGCCGGTCCAGCAAATACCAGCTGTCCCCATCCAAAATTGACATCTCCAAAACCTGCACGCATTGTATCAGAAACTATTAAATAACTTCCTGTCGATGAATAGTGAGGTCGCCTTCTTAGTACCAAATGATCTGCCACTCATCTTAATTATACTTCATTCATGGTAGCTTTAGCCTTCTTCACCAACTCCAAAGCATATCCCAGTGGATTTTTGCATAGAGGTTCAGCCTTTGAAACTGCAGCTGGAAATGCAAATGCATTGCCATAGTATCCCAAGGGAAGACGTACATTGTGGTGCTTTCCCCGTGCATTGACAGTGCATGAAACGCGAACAGCCTGTTTTGGATTAATTTTAAGTGCAAGAGTGCGACATTTCCACAAACAAGCTGCGATCAAGTCAAATGTGGAGCAAGTGGAAATTAGGTGGGGTGGAATCTGTTTTCGAAGGACTCTCATCTCCTTGGCAAAGTAGAAAGATCGTCGAACCATGTTTGACTGGTTACTGGATGCGTATGAGCCATCAGAATGATCAATCACATCTTCATATTCATGATGAGCACATGTAATTCTTGGTGGATCGTGAGCGAACAAGAGCTCTCTCTCCCACACTGGTAGAATGTGCATGTGCTCCCCTTGCCATCTCCGCAATGGCGTTCAGGAACTGGAGCAATCCATGTGCATCACACATTGCGTGGTTTAGGCGCAATGCAAGTATGAAACCTCCACATGTAAGACGGGTCACCTGCATATTGCAAAAGTTAGTTACTAGACTTTTGTCTTGATCATCATATTCGTGGTAGTTAACAATTCTTTTGATGAAAAGACAAAAAAACCATCTAAATTAGATGATATAATTAGGAAACAAAATTTTCATAAAAATTAGGAATAAAATTCAAGAAAGATGGAGTCTCTTTGAAAGAGTCTTGTGCCTGTTATAGTTACAGTTGAATATCAGAGTGCGCAACGATGCCAACGAACAAGATTACAAAATAATAAGAATATTATTAAATAAACTGAGAATGCTGAAACGGCTACAAAACCCTAAGAGACTACATTGTGGCTAACTTGTTCTCAAACTAAATTATAAGCTCTATTTATAGAGCAATAAACCTAAGAAACCCTAATGCGTAAATGCCAAAAATACCCTACTACAAAATCAAATCAAATCTCTAATTAATTTCCTAAATAAACCTAATAAATTAAATTCCAACACCCCCCGTCAAACTCATGGCGGTACACGACATGGGTTTGCCAAAGTAGATGTGGATGCAAAACTTCAAATTCCAGTGCCGATGCCGATGCCGATGCTGATGTCAATGCCAATGCCGATACCAATACCAATACCAATGTCGATGTCAATGCCAATGCCAATCCCAATGCAAGACTTCCATGCCAGTTGTGAACTTCTGAACCAACTTCATAACAAACTGATATGCAGCGAACAAACGGATGAACAAATTGATACCCATCTAGAACAGATTAAATTCCGAAGAATCGAACCTGCTCTGATACCAAGTTGAATATCAGAATGCGCAACGATGCCAACGAACAAGATTACAAAATAATAAGAATATTATTAAATAAACTGAGAATGCCGAAACGGCTACAAAACCCTAAGAGACTACATTGTTGTGGAGCCAAAAATAATCACAAGGCGACACGTGGACTTTCGGATTAAGAAGACAAGAATGCCCTTGAGGGGTATTAGAAATCCTACGCGCGAGTAGCCGGTAATTATCGTCGGTCAAGTCAAAAGCGCCCATAAAAGGTAAACAAATCCGAATTATTTCATCCATCCGTATTTAAGGCAATTATCTCATAAATCTACCCATTATCCCACATAAATGGAGATAATTGGCAAATTAATGGGGATATTTCCTATTAATTTGTCAATTAAATGAGCCTTGAAGACCCAAAATATACCACAAAGGGCCGGCCCTCTCTCTCCAAAGAGTGGCCGGCCACTTCCCCTTTTTATTTCCATATCTCCTTCCCTTTTTCCTCCTTTTTTAGCCAACAATTCAATTACTCCTTATTATCTTTTTTCATAAATATAAATCCTTTCCCTATTTGATTAATTAGCCAATAAATAGGCTAATTAAACCTAGATCTCACACCCAAAAATCCCTCTAAGGGCCGGCCACCCCTCCTCTCCTATAAATACTACCCCTTTTCTCACAAAGGGGAGAATTCCAATCCTTTGGCAAAAACACTCTAAACACTTTTTCTCTCTAATTCTAACTTTGGCATCGGAGGTTCTTCGGCCAAAGCCCCCCCCCCCCCCCCATTCATCGTGGGCGCGTGAGGCTTTTGGCCTTAACCTAAGGTGTTTATTATTTTGTAGGTGCAAAATCGTCCAAGACCGAAGAGGAGAAAATTTGCATCCACAAATTGGTGCTTTCATTGAGAGGAGAAGTTTACGCTCAAAAAAGACTCTCGCACACAAAAGGTTTTTTCTTCAACTTCTAGTCCGTTTGTATTCTTTCGTACGTTTTTATTATTAGAATTTTTTACTCGTAAAAAGTTCTTTGGTAAAGCGTATAAAAAAAAAAATACATAATGGTTAGAAATCTAGAAAATTCGATGAGCAACAATTCGAACATTCAAGACGTGGGACCACGGTGATCTACGAGATTGAATGTGGCTTTAGGGGAGATGGCGCCACTACCACGAGGCTCCACCATGGGAACCACCGCGGTGACCACCCGCGGCGAGGTCCATGGTACCACCGCTGCAGTCCAAGCCCCGCATTCGCGCGCGCCTCATGTTGAGCAGCCTGCTCTTGCCCTCGCAGCCCAGCCTGCTCCTGCAGCCAAGCCTGCCCCTACAGCGCGGCCTGCCCACGCAGCGCGGCCTGCCCACGCAGCCCGGCCTGCCTCAGTGGTGTCCCAAGCAGTCAATCAATCAAGCCGAGCAGTCGGACGGTGTGCAAACTCGACTGGGCCCCCGAGATAGCGTGGACTCCCGTCTTAGCGCGAGGAAGAGCGTGCATTCTCGGTTAGGCCCATGAGCGAGCATACAATCAAGGCTGGGGCCACGTTTTGAAGAATCACATGAGCAACCTTCCAAGCAGAGCATTCATTCGCGCTTATGCCCTCAATGAGCATTTTCCATGTCGTTTCGGAAAATGCAGCGCGAACGCACGAAGGGAAGCAGCCGCTCGGTCTGTTTCAAGTCCAACAGGCAGCCCACGAAGAGATCCTTCGCCAGCTAAGAAGACCAGGACTCCACCGCCCCCAACGAAGACAAATTCGTGTCAAGCCTAGTCCTCAAGTTCACGATCTCTTGGCGAGCGGTCTCAAGTTGTAGAGAAGTGGGAGCAGAGACGTTAGACCCCTTCAAAGCAGCAAGTTCAGACTCCAAACTTTTAACTTTCTTGGCCAAGGAGTAAGCTTCAGCAGCCATAGACCTCGCCACCCCCTGGGCAGCCGTGGTATTCTCTTGATCAAAGACCATGGACTCGGCAGCCAAAACCGCCGTTTTTGCATCATGGTCAGCGGAGCAGCCCTCCTGTACTCAGGCGTATGCTTCACGACGAGGTCCGTGGCGCCATCACCACGGTCCGAGCCGTGCCATCCAAGGTCCCGGCCCAAGCCATGTTATTTCAAGCCCAACGTGAGCCCAATACGTTGCCGAGCCGAGCCCAAGCCTCGCACCCACATGTGCCGCACGCTAAGCAGTCTACTCCCGTGGTCCATCATGTTCCCGCCGAGCAGTCTACTCCCGTGATCCATCATGTTCCTGCCGTCGAGCAGCCCACTCTCGTGGTCCAGCCTGCTCCCGCTGAGCAGCCCACTCCCGTGATCCATCATGTCCCTGCTAAGCAGCCCACTCCCGTGGCCTAGCCTGCTCTCGTGGCCCGTCATGCCCTCGTGATCTTTCAGGCAGCCCAAGCCTGCTACACCATGGGAACCACCGCGGTGACCACCCGCGGCGAGGTCCATGGCACCGCTACTACGGCCCAAGTCGGCCCAAGACCATCTCAGCCTTCCTAACTCAAATCCCGCGCCCGAAGTCTACCATATTTCCACTACTCGAGGAGGCACATTCCTTACAAGCTCTTCCGTTCCAAATGGCGAACAACACTTGTCTCGACAAGTCATGGAGTTGACAAGCGCCCTAGCATAACAAACAACCTTGGTGAACCAGCTCTTACAGTGCACCAAGATGCGACGTGTCCCAAACGAGGTGTCTCGAAGAATGACAAGGGCAGACGAAGAACCTCTCCAGCAGCGTCCCGACAAGCAGCCACCCGACCAGCCTCTAACCAAGTGTTTGGGCAGAGCACACTCCCAATTGGGCCTTCGAGATAGTGTATACTCCCGTCTTAGCGCGCGGAGGAGCGTGCACTCTCGACTAGGCCCACGGACGAGCATACACTCACGGTTGGGGCCACACTCCGATAATCAACATGAGCAGTCTTCCAAGCGAAGTGTTCATTCGCAGCTAAGTCTGCAAGGAGCATCCTCCACATCACATCGGAGTAGGCAGCATGACGGACGGAGAGAAGCAGTCACTCAATCCGGCTCAAGTTCAACTAGCAGCTTGCGAAATCCCTCGCCTGCTAGGAATCCACCACATGCACCGCTACCGCGGCATAGACGAGCCGAGCACATAGAAGAGCAGCCTAGACTAACAGGTCAAAACTGGGGGCAGCCGAGAGCTCCATTACCTCAACTAAGGAAGAAGTAGACCAAGCGATTGAGCAAATTCCAACGCAACGAGGTCACCGACGAGGCACTACGGCGGGAGATGACCAACATAAGCCGATCCCCCTTCACAGATAAGATCGAGCAGACGGAGCGTCCACACAAGTTTAGCATGCCACATTTCACATCCTTCAAAGGAGATGGAGACCCGGAGAGACACTTAAAGCACTACCGAAGCACGATGATCCTCTATCGAAACAATGACGATCTCATGTGCAAGATATTCGCGACTACTCTACAAGGCGAGACGCAAGATTGGTTCTACACCCTGCCGCCACAATCCATCCGGAGCTTTGACGATCTTTCCTTGATCTTCACCAAAGAATACTCATCTTACCGCTCGATCAAGAAAAATCCGATCACCTGTTCAAAAACCCGAAGGAATCACTCCGCGACTACGAAGATCGTTGGATGCGACGACTCAATAGCCAGTACAGCCTTTCAAAAGGGCCTCCCCGCAGATCACCCCTGTTTGGAGAGATGATCATGAAAGAAGACGTGACTCTAGCAGATTCCTTCACCCTAGCAGAGAAGCATGCACTTTGGGACGAAGCTCGATGAGCAGAAAAGGCGCCCGAACAGCCTAAAAAAGAATCGGTGGTGGTTCAAAGAAAGGAAGATGAAAAGCGGCCCAGCAAAATCAGACAGGAGGCCAAGCGGAGGGACAAGCCCATGACCAAAGAAGGCTCCACGACCAGGAATTACTCAAAGTTTTCAATTCCGATCCATCGAATTCTCCGCAACGTGAAGAATGAGTCATGGTTCAAGCTACCAAATATTGCGCATTTCACCGAGGACCAAGTCACGCCACCGAAAGCTGCTGCACTTGGAGGAATTATCTGGAAAAGCTCGTGAAGGAAGGCAAAGTCGACAAGTGTTCGGACAAGCCGGCAGCGCAGCCAAGAATGAATGCTGAAAAGGAAGATCCAGCAGGCCCCATTGATCCCTCAAGTCCAGGCAGCCGACGCACTACCAGGGCCCATTATCGGCTTCACACGAGAGACAACTTTGATCTGATACCATGATCGAGAAGATGGCGCTCAAGCAGATCCGAGAAATTCTGGAAATGAAGTCTCCCACAACCTTGAAAGAGATCCAAAGCTTGACTGGACGAGCAGCCGCCCTCGACCGTTTCCTCTAGAGTTTATTGATAGATGCAAGCCTTTCTTCAAAGCCATCAGGAGGGCGCAACATGATGAGTGTGATGAAGAATGCGAAGAAGCCTTCCAAGACCCGAAGAAGTATCTGACATCGCCTCCATTACTATCCAAACCGGAAGCAACGGAGGACCTATTTGCATGTTTGACAGTATCTGAGGCAGCAATAAGCTCTACCATCATACGAGAAAAGCTGGGGGCCCAACTACCTGTATTCCACAGTTCAAAAGCTCTCCTCGATGCTACCAGAAATTCAAAAAACGAACTTTGGCGATAGTTGTTACAACCTGAAAGCTCAAATGATACCTTCGGACGCACGCTGTCATCTTCATGACGCGCTATTCCGCCCAATCTAGACACGCGAAGATAAAGGCGCAGACACTGGCGATGCAAAGTTTTCTGACGAACGTAACAACTCAGCCTAAAAGGTGTGCCAAGGGCAGACGAACACTAGAAGGACGCACTCGGAATCAAGCTTTGTCCTCGTCGCCCAAAAAGATTCTACATAGGAGCATCATGTACCAGCAGTTGAGCACTACCTCCTGCTATGTGTCACACGGCCCCAGCCGACCTTTGTTCCATAATTCAACTCTAGAGTGGCCCAATACCGGCAGTTGAGCACTTCCTGCTACGTGTAACATGGCACCAGTTCTACAGCTCCCTACCGCACCTTCACGCCTAGCCTAGGCAGCGCAACAAAGCTGTCCAACGACGCCCCAGAAGCAGCCGAGCACGCCTTAGCCGCACCTGCTCACCCCGGAAGCAGCCGAGCACACCTTAGCCGCACCTGCTCCCTCAATGGAGATTTCCAGCATTTGCATGTTGACGACACATCCAACTACAAAGGTTCGGGAGCAGACATGGTCCTTGCCACCCCAGACGGTTCAATGCTCGAGCAGACGATCACTCTAGGCTTCAAGGCATCTAACAGTGAAGCAGAGTATGAGGCCCTACTGGCAGGCCTCCGTATGGCGAAAGACTTAGCGGTGAAGAAGCTGGCGATTCATCCCGATTCCCAGCTGATTACTATCCAAACCGCAAGGGAATACATGGCGAAGCATCCAAGGATGGCGCAATATCTAAAGAAGGTACGCGAGCAGCTGGAGACATTTCAGACTTACACGCTCACTCGAGTTCCACGGACGAAAAATGCCCATGCAGATGCGCTAGCCGGCCTGGGCTCTGCCCTCGATCACCAGCTCAAGCGTTCAATTCCGGTGGAGTACCTAGATAAGCCGAGCATAGAGTCCGAGCCAGTAGCCGAGGTGACACAGGTTAGTGCAACTCCGAATTGGCAAAGCCCTATCATAGATTACTTTGTCAATGGCACGCTCCCCACAGAAAGGTTGGAGTCAAGGAAACTTCAAACCCGAGCAGCGCACTACTACATGTGGAAGGGCATTTTAGTTCGAAGACCCTACGCCGGACCGCATCTCCGATGTTTGGCACCTCCCGATGATTTGAAGGTCCTAAGTTCAATCCATGAAGACGTTTGTGGGAACCGTTCTGGAAGACAATCTCTGGAGAAAAAGGCTCTCAACGCAGGCTACTGGCCAACTACGCAACAAGATGCCCGGGAGTTAGTGCAAAAGTGTGACCGCTACCAACGTTACAAGCATGTACCAGCCCTGCCCGCCAGCGAGCTACATCTACGAGCAAGTCCCTGGCCGATTCATGCAGTGGGCAATCGACCTAGTAGGACCTATGCCGCCTACTATTAGGGGCAGATGCATGATGATCGTGGCAACAGACTACTTCACCAAATGGGTAGAAGCATAGCCCACGACAACCACGACTCAGACGGACATAGAATGCTTCGTATGGAGGAACATCATTTGCTGATTGTCATCCCTCAGTTCATCGTCACCAACGACGGCCCGCAGTTCACGGACGAAGATTTGACGAAGTTCTTCCAAAAGTAAAACATCAAGCAGCACATGTCCATGCCAAGACATCCTCAAAGCAACGGGCAGGTCGAAGCATCCAACAAGACGATCCTCGACTGCCTTAAGAAATCCCTCGCCAACAAGAAGGGAAAACGGCCAGATGAACTCCCCGGATGTCTATGAGCATATCGTACCACCAAGAGGCGAGCAACCGGAGAAACCCCTTTCTCTTTGGCGTTTGGCTCGGAAACAATCATTCCTCCCAACATCATCACGCCAAACATCACCACCCTACTGCCAGATATCGAGCAGAACAGTGAAGAGATGGCCACGAACCTAGACCTAGCGGAGGAAAGGTGCGAGCAGACCATAGCCCGTATCGCATCCAACCAGCAGCAGCTCCTCTCTAGTTACAACAAAAGGTCCAAAATCCGGCAGTTTCAACCCGGAGATATAGTTCCGAGGAAGGCTTTCATCACTGCTCAAAGGGAGAGATCGAAGAAGATGGACCCTATTTAGGAAGTACCACGCGTGATCTCCAGCTACGCCCAAAGGCTCAAGCAGCTCAGACGGGCACAACCCTCGCAAGCCGAGGACTACCAGTTGTTCCGCAATCTTTACAATTAAGTTGTTTGTTCACTTGTTTTTCAACAAGGAACGTTTTTACAACTTGATTACATTGCGGCAACTGACAACTCATGCGCTTCAAAGAAGCTCGCGCCCTTCTTAGGGACTCACTGCAGGAACAACGGCTCCCGAGGGGCCAATCTACTCTCCAACGCGGGAGGATAAACTCTTGACTCCGAATATCCAGACGTGGATGAGCCTGGCTGCCCTAGTGTAACTAGCTGCACGATGGCTTGCGCCGGAATTCCTAGAAGTAGCCACAATGGTCTTTTTCAAGGCCTAGCTAATTGAAGGATTTTGGGTCTCTTGGCCTAATCCGCGGGAACCGGGCCCTAGAGACGGGGGGGGCACACTATCCCGGGAAACCCTAAAGCTGCTACCGGACATGCTAAGGTAGCCTACGGATCCCGGCAGACTGCCTACGGCTTGCCCTTCAAGCAGTAAAGCCATGCTAGACCTATACAACCGCATATTCTTGTGAAAGGTTAAACAAGCTAGCAGGCATATGTGAAGTTTTATCCACTACCGACATGCTACGTAGTCGATGAGCTTCACTTAAACCAAATCCTAAAGTGTTGCGGCACTAGCTGCGCAGCCTACGGAATTGGGAAGAACCAGAGTTGACAGCCTAGTGGTTACGCGGATTAGCCTGCTTCTGTAAGTAAGGCGTCCGGCTGCCAACCCTATGGCTGGCAACTTTGCAAGGTAACAGCCTAAGGATCGCGCAGATGCGGCTGCTACAGTGAGTAAAGCATCCGGTTGTCGATCCCGCAGCTAACAACTTTGCGGCAACTTGCGCCAAGTCCTAAAGTGTTGTGACAATTGCTGCGCAACCTACGGAATTTGAGAAAGCCAAGGTTAATGGCCTAGTGGTTACGCGGTCTTGGAAATGTGCCCTAAAACCAATCATATGATGATACTTTACGGACATTTCACATGTTAAACTAATCTAGTTTAATATAAAGGGCAAAGATTATTGTTTCGAGCTGTCTCATATAAATGTTATATGCTTAAACGATAAGTCCAAGGAATATGCTATTAGGAGAATGTAATCTAAAGAAGTTAGATTCATGAGACCATTCTCTTTTGTATACATATCCTAAACGTTCCTGATCATAGGATTGCCAATTGGGCATTGACAGTCCGTTAAGATCAGTACGTGCTATGTCTTCTCTTAGGGAGAGTGACAGGTCTCAAGTTATTGGTGTGAATGACACCAAGACAAGCATGTAGGTGCTCGATAGAGAATGAGTCCACTGAACGCGATCAACGAGGAGTTCTCATATTCATGTCATATGAGAACTCATGGTTGGGATAATGCAAAGTAGTCATTTGACCTGAGGCATCACAGTTGTCTTGTGGTTAGGTCCTTGATCTTTGACTATGTCAAAGTCAGTCCATCAGAGGGTGTCCACGGCATAGTTGGGGTTAAGCCACTTAGCCATGGAGGCAAGTGAATGCGCAACAAGGGATCTCTAACCTTCAAACTGTTTGAGGGAGAATACTCTATGATATGATTAAGAATCTCTGGCCAGAGTATGAATGAGATTTAGGAAGTCGTTCCAAATCACATTCAAGGTAATCATATAAGTAAATGAATCACATTGGATAGTAGACATGAATAAACTATCAAACCAAACAATGTAGTCAAGAGTATTGTATTAGAGAAAGACCGTATTGCATTGTAATCCTAAACTGAATAGGTTCTCCACCTCTTCTGATTAGCTTGGGTAGCCATGACATACTGCTAGGTGTCACTCATGGTTTTGGAAGCCCTAAAGATGTACAATCATTTAAGGGAGAATTGAAAGTATGTTTCAATTCATAATCGATCGTGAAGAGTAACAATCGCCCACTGCCTCGCTAAGAAGAACCTAATGGATCGTACACCGTGTAAGGTAGAGATTGAAGAAATAACGGAGATGAGTAAGGATAATTAAATGGTTTAATTATTTATGGCTAGGATTAATTAACATGTTAATTGATCAAACGAATAAGTTCGTTTTAGACCTCGGGTTAGTTATGGGCCTCAAGGCCCAATGGGCTTCGAATGTCAAGACCATTAACTTGAGTTGTATGACAACTTAATGAATAAAGATTCAAGAGGGCCCAAAGACCATAGGAGGCCGGCCATATTGATAATGGAGTGGGTTTTGGATTTATTACAAGTTTGCCACTTCAATGAAGGTAGGTATAAATATGACTTTATAGCCTTTTCTTCATTAGGGTTTTCTTTGGAGAAATGATGAGAACACAAGCTCTCCTTTTCTCTCTAAGAGGCCGGCCACTCTAGGAAGTTTTTACTAGCATCTAAATCTTCCTAGATCATTCATCTCTTCTTCAAGTCCCTCCTTGGTGTGGAAAAATTAGAGGTTCTCTACTTTGAGAACTTGGAGAATCCTTTCAACCAACCACATCCAAGAAGCAAAGTTCTTCCACCTTCATCCATGGATCCAAGGAGCAAGGTGACAAAGGAAGAAGGCCCTCACATGGGTGATTAACCTTTGCTAAGCAAAGAGGTACTTCAAAGGTATAAAGTTACTCAACTCTTTATCTTAGATCTTGAGTTGAGTCTTGGTTCACCATTTCTACTAGGCTTTGAATTTCATGGGTAATGTTTTATTTTGAGTGCATACAAGCATGATTCCGCCTTTAATTGTTAATTGCATGCCATAGATGTTGCTCAAATGAACATGTTTTTCACAAAATTTCCTTCACGCGGATCCGCCTGCTTCTGTAAGTAAGGCGTCCGGCTGCTAACCCTACGGTTAGCAACTTTGCAAGGAAAAGTTCTACACCAACACCTACGACTATGTAGGCTACACGGCCTGTCTGCTTATAAAAAAGTGGCGCGCCTGCTACTGGCCTATAAAGTCTAAAGGTTAAGGCATGAACAAAGGAAGCGAAGATGGAGAAAAGCGAAGGAGACAAGTTTATTAAATTTTCTAGCAAAATTGATAAGCAACTGACAAAGACTGGAGGAGTCCAAGCACAGCAAAAGCAACAAGGAAAAATAAATCCTAAAGGCTACCTAGAAGACTACTCTTCAGCAGCTTGGCCACCCGACGACTGCTGCATTGTCACACCTTCGGTAGCCACGACAACCCTAGCAGTGGTACCATTCGGCGCTTCACTCCCGCCTGCCCCGTCGTGGACACTCCCATCTCCAACTACCTCACCGATGGAAGACTTAAAGGTAAAGGCGAGGAAATCTTCTGGAGAAATAAAGAAGGTCTGGTCTTGAGAGCACACAGATCTTATCAGCCTCCCCAGAAGCAGGCTTAGTGGAACTCTCGCAGCTGCCCACGCAAGCAGTCTCTTCCATCCCAGCAAATTTCGGCATTGGGGGCATATCTAGCAGCCTCATTTCTCTTCCCATTGGAAGAATTCATGCCAATCACAGACCTCTTGGCAGCAGGCGGACCCTCACAAGCAGTGGATAAAGTCTTCAATTTTTCCCAACCGGCATCTCTTGAGCAGCCTACCTTTCTCCCAACAAAGAAGACTAGGCAGCTAACGCCATTCATGGTATCCGGCAGAGAAGCTCAACCCAACATTCTAGCAGACATGAGGCCTACATGCCCAGCACTCCAGCAGCCCATGAAGCCCGCAACATTCTCATTTCTCTCGATCGCCAGCTTGGCCCGCGTCAGGTCCTAAAGGATGTGAGCCGCGCGACTACCCTAGCACTGCGCCCCAGCGCCTTAGTTCGCGGTCCCAGCCGCTCAAGCTGCCCTGGGCTTTAGGCAAGCCGAGCTGCCCAAGCAGTGGTCCTTGCCACGACATCTCCTCGGCCCCTGCCGAGCCAACTCCTGGCCCCTGCCAGCCGACGTGCCGCACCACCCCGACGGCTGCCCCGTAATAGCACTATCCAAGAAGAAGGCAAGAAAAATTAAATTTTTCTTACATCAGTGCGGCACGGAGAAGACGAAGAAATCAACGAAAGACGGTCCTTTTCACGGGAAAGATGTAGAAGATTGCTAGAGGAGGGGGGAACAAATATCCTCTAGCTTTCTCTCTCTTGTAGGGTAGAATAAATTGCTCTCCAAAGTTGATTTAATAACCCATTTAAGGTGGACTTAAATAGGCTTTGAGAGAAGTTTATTTCCCTCTCCTAGAAGGACCTAATTTCCAATTAAAGAGAGGATCAACATCGAGATGGGAAGCAATCCTATAGTTCCTGAAGCAAGAAGATCTCTACACCTGCTGCCCTTTCCTACGAGCAGCCCAACAGGTGTGGGGGCATTTGTGGAGCCAAAAATAATCACAAGGCGACACGTGGACTTTCGGATTAAGAAGACAAGAATGCCCTTGAGGGGTATCAGAAATCCTACACGCGAGTAGCCGGTAATTATCGTCGGTCAAGTCAAAAGCGCCCATAAAAGGTAAACAAATCCGAATTATTTCATCCATCCGCATTTAAGGCAATTATCTCATAAATCTACCCATTATCCCACATAAATGGAGATAATTGGCAAATTAATGGGGATATTTCCTATTAATTTGTCAATTAAATGAGCCTTGAAGACCCAAAATATACCACAAAGGGCCGGCCCTCTCTCTCCAAAGAGTGGCCGGCCACTTCCCCTTTTTATTTCCATATCTCCTTCCCTTTTTCCTCCTTTTTTAGCCAACAATTCAATTACTCCTTATTATCTTTTTTCATAAATATAAATCCTTTCCCTATTTGATTAATTAGCCAATAAATAGGCTAATTAAACCTAGATCTCACACCCAAAAATCCCTCTAAGGGCCGGCCACCCCTCCTCTCCTATAAATACTACCCCTTTTCTCACAAAGGGGAGAATTCCAATCCTTTGGCAAAAACACTCTAAACACTTTTTCTCTCTAATTCTAACTTTGGCATCGGAGGTTCTTCGGCCAAAGCCCCCCCCCCCCCATTCATCGTGGGCGCGTGAGGCTTTTGGCCTTAACCTAAGGTGTTTATTATTTTGTAGGTGCAAAATCGTCCAAGACCGAAGAGAAGAAAATTTGCATCCACAATTGTGGCTAACTTGTTCTCAAACTAAATTATAAGCTCTATTTATAGAGCAATAAACCTAAGAAACCCTAATGCGTAAATGCCAAAAATACCCTACTACAAAATCAAATCAAATCTGTAATTAATTTCCTAAATAAACCTAATAAATTCCAACAGTTACTTCAAAGAGTCTTTAAATACAAAGGAATTTAGACAAAATGCTTATAGAAGATAGAAAAATTTAGACAGAAGACAAAGAGGACGACATGACGACAAGCAAAAAACCTAGAAGAAGAACAGCAAAGGAAAACCTACACAATAAAAGTGATGTGAGACTGGTACAAAACCTAGGACCTAATTAGGCAGATACCATGTAGAAATATAATTTCCTCGATTCGGTGTGTATACAAATTTTACAATATATAGGGTTAACCATAAGGACTGTCGAAGAAAAATTAGTTTCGAAAAATAATGAAAAGCATCTCATAATCTTTTCTTTCCAAAATTACCTAATGAACTTTCTTTAATCATAAGAACAAAGAGGCGTGGTAGTATCGTAGATAAGTTCAAGTTTGGGTGTGGTGGCAGTATGATAAAATTTTGTTTATGAAAAAGGTTGCCAATTTATGAAAAAAGTTAAAAATAGTTGCGGTGCCACTAAACTTCAACTTATTTATAATATTGTTACGGCTTTCTTGTTTATGTCCTTATTTGTCATTAAAAATTTCATATGTTGTTGATTGCACTAATTTCTTACCAAAAATCTTCGGCGTGTGTATGCAATCTTAACACAAAAAACACTACTCTTACCCTTAACCTACTTCAATTTTTTTGTAAAGAATTAACGGCTATGATCAAATATGAATACGAAAAACTAATTAACATGTAATTAATATTAATTGACTCACCTGAACCAACAGCAAAGGACAACCAATAATTCCATCAGAGCCTGGAAAATTAAATAAGAACACCTCTAAGAGTGGACAAGGGGGTAGAATTTTGTCTCCTAATTGCTCACGTGTGACATCAGCAGAAGCCTCGACGAACAAGATACCTTCACCATTGCAATCGACCATGAGCTTTCTGTTAGGCCCTTCCCTAAGCCTGCCAGCTAAAGGATAGTAATACATTAATGCTCTACTTAACGCTTCCCTAATCGCCTTAACGGGATTATGATTTTCATTAAGTGAAGGGTTGTCTTTGTAACACATTATGACTGGAACTTGAAACCTCAAACTTTCTTGGTCGTCAATATCCGAAAGAAACTTTGTTTCTCGAGGAGTTGGCTTTGCCGGAGTTATAAGTTCCGGTTGCAATCGTTTCACCTGAAGTACTGAGGATGGCATCATTTTGGTAACGAGCTTAAGAACCAGCAAAAGATCAAAAGGATTTGGAACTTTTATTTTGTGGCAGGCATGCTAGCTAAAAGTTGATACAGCCAGTACTTATATGGCGTTATGCAGATGCTCTAGGGTTCCCCAATCTTTCGTCCAAGTTTCTACCCCAGCCAAGATTCTTATCTTTTCCATTAAATATGTGGTTAGAAAGAAACGTGTAAATGATCATGCAATCAACGTGCAGTGCAAACAAACAATGTTGTCCAGAGCTATGTGCATGGGACCATTTCACACCACAGATTTGTAGATCTACATTAATATTGAATTTCATTTCAATGTCAGAAAATTGAATACAAACAAGGAGACGGGGACAGGTTTTGGGTAGAAAAAACCTTTGACAGAAATCAAAGGAAAAATGCCAACATTAAATCTGCCTCACGTTACAGATGTCACAGTTCTAAAACATCGGACGTCTGCTATGAAAACGTTGTTGTTTCTGTTAGAATCTGTAAAAGCTTAATAGTATTGCAGCGATTTAGAAGAAGAAAACTAGAACTCAGAGAGAAAGGAAAATGGTGATGCAAAGATTTTGATCAAAATCTCACAGAAAGCCAATATGCTTATCTCCGTGTTGTATCCATTCATCCATCACAATAGTACAATAGAGCCGTTAGGCACTAAGAGAATCTAGGAGAGCCTATGAGCTCATCCAACCATTGATTACAAAATCCTATGAGATCTTCCCACTTGCTCATATCTATGCCTAACACAAAATGAACTAATCTCAGCCATTGATTCCAAACAACTTATTATCACATGGACTAACAACTTATAGAAATAAAGAAAAGGGCAGTTTAGACCTTAATCAACCAACACTCCCTTTTAAGGTCTTAACTAAAATCGCTCCTAACTTGTCCCTCAAGTTACAGAATCTATCTTTAGCCAATGCTTTGGTGAAGATATCAGCCAGCTGCTCCTCACTCTTGCAGAATTTTTGATCAATAATTCCCTCTTGAATTGCATCTCTGATAAAGTGAAACTTCCTTTTAATGTGCTTAGACCTTTGGTGGAAAACAGGGTTCTTTGACATGGCAATAGCAGAGGTATTGTCACACATCAAAGTAGTAGATTCAATTTGTTCTTCACCAAAGTCATGCAGTACAAATCTCAGCCATATGGCTTGAGTTGTAGCTTCAAAGGCACACATATATTCTGCTTCTGCAATTCAGAAATCAACTTTGATTAGTGAATATGTTCTTGATTGTTTAATTATTTTGTATAAACTTAGCTTTCATAGAGCATTTTAAGTTAAACAGGATAGTGAGTGAATAATAAGCATGTGTAATGCAAACACATAGCTACTAAATTAAACTCAATTATATCCATTTAGTCGAAAATTATATATCATTGTTTAGTTTAACCTCTCACCTAACACAAATGCAAAACATTAAAATAAAATGAGCTTTAATGAAAAGGGCTTCTCAAAACTTTTACTTAACAAAAAAACTATCTATTAACTTTCTTTAATAAAAAAAGGCTTAAACTTTAATAAAAAAAAAGGGTTTAAATTTTAATAAAAATGACAAAAAATTTACATAATAACCCCAAAAAAAAAGCCAACAAATACTAACACGCGTGATCGTATGTCACATCACACACATACACACACTCTTCCTCACTCAATCTATCGTTCAACCTCTTTTTTTCTCTCCTTCTTTCACAAATTCTCATCAATTTTTCTCTCTCCTTTCACCTCACCCATCCACATCAACCTTTTCTCTCCTTTTTTTTCACCTCTCTCCACTCTTCTCTCTTGTGACAACTCGTCCCTGAAAACTATGAATTTTATAATTTTAATAAGTGATTTTACATAAATGCCCTTCGAGGCGTGTACGTTAACTGGGGTTAATTGCGGTGTCATGTCATGTAAGACTCATTTTCTTGGCATATTCTCGTAGTACTCATCGCTACGGACTCGTGAACGCAAGCGGTTCGTAATTTGGAGTTATAACGAAGAAGTTATGGACGTTTAAAGTTGGGAACATTTTACTAATTTAATTAATTGTTGTAGGATTTCAGATTTTAGGAATTAAATCTGGGGTGCCACACGTGTGGCCCAAATTTAATGAAGAAGAAAACGGGCGGTTGAGATGCAAGGAAAAGAATAGGAAAGGAGAGAAGATGAGGAATAAGGAGAGGAGAGAGAATGGTTAGACCAATGGGAGGAGAAGGAAAGGAGGGAAAGGAGGAGGAGTGAATGGCGGGGGAAAAGAAGAGAAACGGGTTCCCAACCCGTGACCCACTGTTCAACCCAAAACACCATGTTTTCCGGTGGTTTTCCACCGGATTTCTCATGAATTGGACCAAGCCACCACTCCTAATCATCAATTCTACTTCCCCTCTACCATTTCCACTTCAAATTTGAGAGGATTGGGTTCGAAATTAGGGGGTTTTGCACCCGTGGGTGCGGCGGCTTCGGGGTGGTGATCAACCAATTTCGAAGGTACCTCAGTCAATTACCACCACCAATACACTTCCTTAGAACCCAGGAACAAAATCCAAGCATTGGTTGCAGCATCGGAGTTGATTTGAGGACGAATCGAAGCACACCCATTTTAGGGTTTCCGACGGGTTTTAGCAAAATTGGAGCTCTTCCCGGCCTAATTGGTCTTGGTCATAGGTATGAAAGTTACTCTACTCATTGAGATCTTCATTTCTACAAAATTTGGTAATTTTTGGAGATAGTTGGATTTTCAAACGAGTCGGGCGGCCGACTGCCACCCGCGGCGGCGCGTGCGGTGGCACGTGGCCAATGGGCCGTCAATGTTATTTTTAGGCTATGTTTGACGTCTTAAATTCATTTTTGATAATCAAATGGCGTAGATTGAGAAATTGAACTTAATTTCATTACGATACGTGGTTAGGTGAAAATATGAATCGACGATCTGACTGTTGGATCGTAACCAAACTTTAATACGTAATAATACGTAATATTTGAGGATCATAGGAACTTACAGATCGGGAATCCGACATACGGATCTCCCCGAATTGGATTTAGAAGTTCATAAAATAAAATTTTAACCGCCACTTGATTTTGGCAATTGGCGGAGATCCGACCGTTGGATCGTAACAAAATTTTAGTATGTTATTCTAGAAGTAAAATTTGAATCTCTGGAAATTACGGATCGGAAATCTGAAATGCAGATCTTCCGGATCGAGTTATGTAGAATTGTGACCCGACCGTCGAATTTGGTTGACGGATGCCTTTTGGTAAATGGGTCTTAAACCATGCTAAAATGTCATGGAGGATATGTTATATGTGAGTTACGTATACTAATGATAAGAGTACTGAGATGTGATTCAATGATTGTTCTAGGCGTCGATCGTTAGGGACGCCTCGATGCTCGTGTTAGGAAATCATAGCGCGGCTTCCAGGGGAGTGGGCATTTTGGTTTTCTATATATGTATATATGCCTTGTGTTTTCCCAAAAAAGTTATTTAATTGGTTATATGCTTTGAAATATTGTTAAGAGTTTATACGTTAGATTATGTATTTATCAGTTGCATATACTATGATATGAATGAGTTTTAGATTTGCATTATGGCATACCCATATGTATATTACCTACCTATAACTATCGTGAATTCTTGAAGTACTAAGGTGAACGCGAGACGCGCAGGTCAGTTCAGGTAAGTTTATGGTGTTATTTGATATGATTAGGTTATGGCATGATTATATTGTGTGTTAAGCAACTCCAACATTGTCGTACAGGTTGCCATAATAGGTAACTCCGGCATTGCGGTACAGGTTGCCTATGAGTCGTACAAGTTGCGTTAGGCAACTCCGACTCATGTGATATCATAGATTGATTTATATGTCGTACAGACCACTAGAGGTGGTTCTGACATAGTTTTATTGTACAGACCACTAGAGGTGGTTCCGACACAGTATAATCGTACAGACCACTATAGTGGATCCGGCTAAAACATTATTATTCATTGTTTTAGTTCAGCTGTTGGGTTTGATTAATTATATGGTATCTTGCAAGATATACATGTTGGGATTTCTGGATTTATGGAAATGATCTTGAGACATATATATATTTGTGCATATTATAATTTCTGGGAAATTATACTACTTTTTCGGCGAGGGGTTATACTTTTGATAATGTAGAAAGGTTTTGAAAAGCTTTGTTTTTTCCCACTCACATTTTCTTGTTTTGCGCCCCTCCAGGTATTAATTGCTAAAGGTTGTTATTGGCGAGGATTCGTGGCATATTCCAGTTTAGGTGGCTGCCTCTGAGGGTATGATTCTTACCCTTGCTGATGTACTTTACTTATGCTCTGACATCGCGTGTGAAATGGGCTCAATCCCTCTCACCGCGCACTTCTGCTCTTAGACACTTTAGGTTTAAATTTATTCACAATTGACACATCATCACACTTTTTGGCTCCGTCACCTTCCAGGTGTCGGCCAGCATAGCTCGATTCGGAGTCCTAGTGGACGTTCCGGGTCCGGGTGTGTCAGTTTGGTATCAGAGCATAAGTTTGGGCAGTATGGCATTCATCACACACGTGATGTAAGCATTTTCTGTTCTTGAGCTTGATGCGTGAATCTTGCCACCTCGTCGAATACGAAAAATGTGTTAGTTTTCCTGAGTTTTGAGTAGCTTTGTCGACTTATTGACTTTTTAGAAAGTCACTTGGGCGAATCTTTATAGAATTAAGGCAAAGAATTTCTTTACCAAGGGGATGTGGATTTGAGACGAGTGGATGGCCCTAAAGCAGGGCTAATGTATCGATATTGGTGGATCATCCGGAGAATTGTAAACCAAATTCCATCATTATTTTCTAGCCATTAGTAGTAAATTTTTTAGATTGGAAATTCGGAATAGTTTTGATTCCTTGGCAGTATCTATTAGTATACTATCTATTCGAATTCCTATGAAGTTTACTTCATCAAGATTTCAAAAATTGTCTTGATAGACAAACTGGTGCTAAAGTGGTAGCACTCGACGAAGGAAATGCCTGGGAGACAGTCACTATTGGTTCCCGATAGTATTAGCCTTCTTAACCGCCTTGATTATCATTTCAGATCTTCAGGAGAAAGATCGACTTCCGTTTAAGCCGTCTTAAGGTAGAGTATTAGTAAATTCCTATTTCTGATTTTGGGACATCTTAGCCATTGGAAGTTTCCAAATTTCTTTTGGTGGTGTACTCATCATTTTGATGAGTATATGCACCTAAGTATGAGTCGTTATACCTACGATTAGTTTGAAATTTTCGAAGTAGTGAGTATTTCCCCTAGAAATATGAAACCTCCCTTACAGGACTAGTTTATTCTTAGATAATTAAAACCATCTACTTGAGTGGACTCTAGTATGTAATCGGCCTATAGCTGCACTACTAATTGACGATATTGTTCGATATCCAAAAATCGTTAACCAATATTCGTGAGGTATGATTTCAGATACCAGACATAGGTATTAGTATCTGGGAATGATACCTTATATAGAATGTCGGTTCATAGTTTCAGGATAACGAATAATATTAAAATATCATGAATTTGTTAATTAGAGCGCGTCTAATAGACTGATTAACAGTGGCTGCTGGAGTCGAAGAAACTAAATCTCAGAAAGTTAGAAGTAAGCCTTGTATTAGTATAGTAAACTCATAGTCGTTTTACCTTATCACCCATCTAGGTAAGCATAACCTCTTCTACTAGCCATTTTGATTACCTGTATTGATAGACAGTCGAATTGAAGCACAGCTAATTTCTCATAGTTAGAGTGAGTGGGTTATCGAAGAAGTTGTGAAGACCTTTTTGTAGTGACGTGGTGAAAGGCAATATTATAGTACGTTTTGGAGGACGTACATTCAGGCGTCACATTCCAAGGTCTTATCTGAGATATTATCATCGATCTATTTTCTCATACTACACTAGTGTCCTTGCATCTTTTCGAGTGATTTACACTTTTTGGAAGGATTTAGTTACTAAGGTTTATCGATTAAGAAATTTATTCAATCAAGTCTCCTATTTAGGGAACTTTGAACCTTAGCTTTGTACCTAGAATTTAGTCACTTCCTTAAGTGACGATAAAGCTATTATCCTCTACTTCGAGTTGACGATCTAGCTGACCTATCCTCGTAACTTGAGTTTTCTTCCTTAATCTGCCTACTTTGTAGTAGCCTTTTCGACGACTTTCTTATCTACTTTGGTAGTGAGACCATATTCCTCAAACATCAGTTTTGCTTAGATTGGCTTATCTTGGAAGGTGTGATCTTCACAAACGGTATTCTTTTCTTATTCCAAAAGAGTTTTGAGAATGAAAGTCGAAATTCTCACAAAGTGTTTTGAATTTGAGATATCCTTAGTTTTGTCAATTTTATCAACAATTTATCAGTGATTCTTCGATTTTAGTATCCTTCCTCAGCTTTCAGCCGAAGAAAGTTAATTAGTTTGAAAAATTGGATATGAATAAAGTTTCTGACGACCGAATTATTATCTTACATCACCATCACTTACATTCTTTGATGACGTTAAATTTTGAAAATTCGTGATGACATGTCCTTGGATATTTCAGCTATGCAGAGGTAACATGATAGATTACCATTCATACTTCCGAGGTGTAGCACTGTTGGAATGAGCCATTTTATTCATGACTTAAAGTCAACATTTATTATCTTTGTTTGAAAATCAAGTGACATCTTTCTGTGGAGAATGCATCCACAAAACACTTGTGAAGCCAACTAAGATAAAGGTGGGCTGTTGTTAACTTCTCTGCACGCCGTGATCTAAAAGCCCTTGTTCGCGATCTAATCAAATGTGGAGATATGAAAGGAACTAAAACTGAGGCTCCACTTGAGGTGTCTGAAAAGAATTCTCAGTCTAGGCGAGCTCCGCCTTTAGTTAGAGTAGAAAGGATGATTGAGGAAACAAAGTCCAAACTCCCTGGACAGCCACAGTTTCTTATAGGTTTTCTATCAGCGGATGATGACATTATGAGATAGCTGCTTCTGGATTTCTATGCTAGTTTAGGAAAACGGAAACCAGACTAGATTATCGTCTTGGCCTAATTCTATCTCACCGTGCTACTCGTTTCGCTTCCAAACCTTTGGAAGTCTTTTAGGAGGTTATGAGTGCTAGATTTTGTTCAGTATCACATTACTACCGTGAGAATAAAAATTAGTCTGAAACTAGTTACTCAAACTTTAGTGGACGTGTTGCAGTTTGTTCGTCCCACTATTAGTTTGATTGCAACATAGCATTATCTTCATTTTAGTGTTCGTAATTACGGTTGTGGATGCAAATTTCTTCCTCCTTGGCCATAAGCATCTGGGGAATTCGTTTGGCCATTTTCCCTTCTTGTCGGTCAAGGATTTTTTGAGGCAGTCGAGGATCATCTTGTTGGATGCTTCGGCTCGCCTATTACCTTAAGGATATCTTGGCATAGACATGTGCTGCTTAATGTTATACTTTTGGAAGAACTTTGCCAAATCTTTGTCCGCGAATTACAGGCCGTTGTTGGTGACGATGAACTGAGGGATGACAAATCAACAAATGATGTTCCTCCATACGAAGCGCTCTATGTCCGTCTGAGTTGTGGTCGTCATGGGCTCTGCTTCTACCCATTTGGTGAAGTAGTCGGTTGCCATAATCATCATGCATCTGCCCCTAGTAATAGGCGGCATAGGTTTCACCAGGTCGATTACCCACTGCATGAATGGTCAAGAACTCGTCCGTGGGTGTAGTTTGCTGGCAGGCAGTGCTGGTACCTGGCTTGTAGCATTGGCAGCAGTCGTACTTTTGTACTAACTCTTTAGCATCTCAGTCCATGGTAGGCCAGTAGTAGCCTGTGTGTAAGAGCCTTTTGTGCTAAGGATCGACCTCCGGAGTGGTTTCCACAAATGCTTTCGTGGATTGAGGTTAAAACCTTCAAGTCATCGAGAGGCGTTAGGCAGTGGAGATGTGGTCCGGTGTAGGATCTTCGGATGAGAATGTTATTCCACATGTAGTAGCGTGCTGCCCTTATTTGGAGCTTTCTAGGCTCTAATCTTTCCATGGGGAATGTGCCATTGACCGGGTAATTTATAGTGAAATTTTGCCAATTTGGAGTTGTACTAACCTGTGACACTTCGACTGCTGGCTCAGCTTCTATGCTCGGCTTGTCTGGATACTCTACCGGAATAGTGCGTTTAAGTTGATGGTCGAAGGCGGAGCCTAAGCCGGCTAGCGCATTTGCATGGGCGTTGTCTGCCCGTGGAACTTGAGTGAGAGTGTAAGTCTGAAATGCCTCAAGTTGCTTGCGTACCTTCTCTAGGTATTGGGCCAAACTTGAATGTTTTGTCGCGTACTCCCCAGTAGTTTAGTTGGTGATTAGCTGGGAATCAGAATGAATTGCAAGCTTTCTCACCGCCCAGTCTTTTGTCATTCGGAGGCCTGCTAGTAGGGCCTTGTACTTTGCTTCGATGTTGGATGCTTTGAACCTAAGGTGATCGCCGGTTCGAGCATTGAACCGTTTGGGGTGACAAGAACCGCCCCTACTCTCGAGCCTTTGTAGTTGGTTGCGTCGTCGACATGCAAATGCCAGAAATCTCCATTGAGGGAGCTGGTGCGGCTAAGGTGTGCTCAGCTGCCTCCGGGGCGTCGTTAGGCCGCTCTGTTGCATTGCCTAGGCTAGGCGTGAAGGCGCAGTAGGGAGCCGTGGAGCTGATGCCATGTTACACGTAACATGAAATGCTTATGGAGCAAAGGTCGACTAGGGTCGTGTGTTGAGCAGCAGGAGCTGGTGCTCAACTGTCGGTACATATTGCTCTTATGTAGAATCTTTTAGGGCAACGAGGACAAAAATTGCTTCCGATTGTGTCCTTCTAGTGTTCGTCTGCCCTTGACGTGCCTTTTGAGTTGAGTTGTTGTGTTCGTCGAAAAACTTTGCACCGCCAGTGTCTGCGCCTTTATCGTCGCTCGTCTAGATTGGGCGGAATAGCGCGTCATGAAGATGACTGCGTGCGTCTGAAGGTATAACTTGAGCTTCCAGGTTGCAACAACTATCGCCAAAATTAGCTTTTAAATTTCTGGTAGCATCGATGAGAGCTTTTGAATTGTGGAATACAGGTAGTCGGGCCCCCAACTCTTCTCGTATGATGGTAGAGCTTATTACTGCTTCAGATACCGTCAAACATGCGAATAGGTCCTCCGTTGCTTTCGGTTTGGATAGTTGGGAGGTGATGTCAGGTATTCCTTCCGGTCCTTGAATCTGGATCAGCAAGCTTCGTCCCAAAGTGCGTGCTTTTCTGTTAGAGTGAAAGAGTCTGCCAGAGTCAGATCTTCTTTCATGATCAATTTTCCGAACAGCGGGTGGTCTGCTGGAAATCCTTTTTGGAAGGCTGCTCTAGCTATCGAGTCGTTACATCCGACTATCTTTGCCTTCTCTACTTTGAACCCCTTCACATAGTCACGAAGCTACTCCTTTAGGTTCTTCTTGATGCTGAACAAGTGGTCAGACTTCTTCTTGATCGAGCGGTAGGATGAATATTCTTTGGTGAAAACCAAAGAAAGTTCGTCGAAACTCCGGATAGATTGTGGCGGCAGGGTGTAGAACCAATGTTACGCCTCGCCTTATAGAGTAGTGGCGAATATCTTGCACATGAGATCGTCATTGTTTTGATAGAGGATCATTGCGCTTCGGTAGTGCTTTAAGTGTCTCTCCGAGTCTCCACCTCCTTTGAAGGATGTGAAATGTGGCATGCTAAACTCATGTGGAGGCTCTGCCTGCTCGATCTCGTCCGTGAATGATGACCTGTTTATGTTGGTCATATCTCGTCGTATTGCCTCGTCGGTAACCTCGTTGCGTTGGAAATCGCGCAATCGCTTGGTCAAGATTCTCTCTACTTCTTCCTGAATTTGCCTTTGTTGGGGTAGTGGAGCTCTCGGCTGCCCCCAGTTTTGACCTGCTGGTCTAGGCTGCTCTTCTACGTACTCGGCTCGTCTATGTCGCGATAGCGGTGCATGTGGTGGATTCCTAGCAGGCGAGGGATTTCGCAGGCTGCTGGTTGAACTTAAGCCGAATTGAGTGACTGCTTCTCTCCACCCGTTGTGCTGCCTACTCCGATGTGATGTGGATGATGCTTCTTGCGAACCTAGCCGCGAATGAGCACTTCGCTTGGAAGGCTGTTCATGTTGATTATCGGAGTGTGGCCCCAACCGTGAGTGTATGCTCGTCTGTGGGCCTAGTCGAGAGTGCACGCTCTTCCGCACGCTAAGACGGGAGTATACGTTATCTCGGGGGCTCAATTAGGAGTGTACTCTGCCCAAACGCTCAATTCGGGACTGGTCGAGTGGCTGCTTGTCGGGACGCTGCTGGAGAGGTTCTTCGTCTGCCCTTGTCCTTCTTCGGGACACCTCGTTTGGGACACGTTGCATCTTGATGCGCTGCAAGAGCTGGTTTACCAAGGTCGTCTGTTGTGCTAGGGCGTTGGTTAACTTTATGACTTGTCGAGACAAGTGTTGTTTGCCATTTGGATTGGAAGAGCTTGGAAGGAATGTGCCTCCTTGAGCAGTGAAAGGGTGGTAGACTCCGAGCGCAAGATTTGAGTTGGAAAATGCCAAATCCACGGAAAAATATGGTGAGAATGCCCCGGATCGATGGTAGGTCCGGATGGTTGAGATAATCTTGGGCCGACTTGGGCTGCTTGAAAGGCCACTAGAGTAGGATGGGCCACGAGAGTGGGCTGCTCGACAGGAGGAGGCTGGACCATGAGGGTGGGCTGCTCGGAGGGAGCAGGCTGAGCCACGAGAGTGGGCTGCTCAGGGGGAGCAGGCTGGGCCACAAGAGTGGGCTGCTCGGCGAAAGCAGGCTGGACCACGGGAGTGGGCTGCTTGGTGTGTGGCACACGTGGGTGCGAGGCTTGGGCTCAGCTCGGCAACGCATTGGGCTCGCGTTGGGCTTGGAGTAACATGGCTTGGGCCTTAGCCTTAAATGGCACGGCTCGGGCCGTGGTGATAGCGCCATGGACCTCGTCGTGGATGGCTACCGTGGTAGCCACCGCGGTGGTTCCTTGGTGGAAACTCGTGGTGGTGGTGCCGCTCCACTTATTGTCACTTTCAACCTCGTGGATCGCCGCGGTCCCATTTCTTGAATATTGGAATTTTCACTCGTGGAGTTTTCTAAATTTCTAGCCATTGTATTTCTTTCTTTTTTTCTTTTTACGTTTTATCAAAGAATCTTTGCAAAATAAAAAATTCTAATAATAAGAACGTATGAAAAATACAAATGGACTAGAAAATAGAGAAAAAACCTTTTTATGCGAGAGTCTTCTACGAGTGTGGATTTCTTGCTCTCAATGAAAGCACCAATTTGAGGATGCAAATTTCTTCCTCCTTGATCTTGGACAAAATTGCACCTACAAAACAATTAACACATTTGGTCAAGGCCAAGAGCCTCACGCGCCCATGATGAATGGGGGGGGGGGAGGGCTTTGGCAGAAGAACCTCCGATGCCAAAGTTAGAATTTAGAGAGAAAGAGTGTTTAGAGAATTTTGGGATTTTTGCAAGAGTGTTGGAATGAGTGTTTGGTGAAAATGGGAGCCTATTTATAGGGTTAGGCCGGTCCACTTTGGAGAGAAAGTGACCGGCCATTAAGTGGGTTTTTGGTTGAATTTTTTTTAATTAGCCAATTTATTGGCTAATTAAACATAAAGGAAATAAATGGGGGGTTATAAAATTAATTGGCTAACTTAATTAGGGTAATTGAAAGGGAGAAAATATAGAAAAGGTGGGAAACATGGTTGACCCCTTTTTGGATGGGGATAGGCCTGGCAAACGGGTCGTGTCTGTCGTGTTCGTGTCGTTTTCGTGTAACACCTGTTATCTTAACGGGTCGTGTCGTGTCACACCCGTTATCTTAACTGGTCCTTA
Source organism: Cotoneaster glaucophyllus (assembly GCA_036320875.1). Taxonomy (NCBI): domain Eukaryota; kingdom Viridiplantae; phylum Streptophyta; class Magnoliopsida; order Rosales; family Rosaceae; genus Cotoneaster; species Cotoneaster glaucophyllus. The sequence continues at coordinate 2,413,390 of CM070060.1, forward strand.
ACAGGTCGGGTCACTTTACCCATAATGCATAATAATATCATGATGCACACTTATTTCATCATGCATACTCAAGAAATATAACAAAGGTATTATGGCATGGCATTTCATTTCATAAACCATTTCACATGTTTTCTAGGAAAACTCAATGTATAAGGTATATACGGAAAACAAAAGCCCACTCACCTGGAGTCCGCGCTATGGCTCTCTAACGTAACCATCGAGGCGTCCCAAAACGTTCGGCGCCTAAAACAAATATCAAACTACAACTTAGAACTCTTAACCATAGAATATGTAATTCACGTAAAACATATCCTCAAGGATATTCTAGAATCATTCAAGACCTTTAGTCCAAAGTTCACCGTCGATCAACGATCGACGGTAGGGTCCACTGCCCCACGTACTTGATCCGGAAGATCCGTAACTCCGATCTCTGGTCCGTAACTTCTCAAGATGCGCATTAAGCTCCCAGAGCAACATACTACAATTTCGTTACGATCCAACGGTCGAATCTCCGCCAATTGCCAAAACCAAGTGGCGGTTCACATTTTATTTTATGAACTTACAAATCCAATTTGGGAAGATCCGTCGATCGGATTCCCAATCCGTAAGTTCCTACATTCTTCAAATATTACGTACTAACACGTATCAAAGTTTGGTGACGATCCGATGGTTGGATCGTCGATTCACATTTTTCACCTAACCACGAATCGTAACGAACTTAGGTTCAATTACTCAATTTACGTCCAACAATTATCAAAACTGAACCTAGAGCATTAAACACAGCCTAAGAATAACATTGGCGGCCCACTGGCCACGTGCCGCCGCACGGGCCGCCGCGACTGGCGGTAGGCCGTCCCGACTCGCCGGAAAAATCAACTATTTTTAAAAATTCTCAAAAATTGCAGAATTGAAGATCTCAAAGAGAGGAACAACTTTCATACCTTTGGCCAAGTCCACTTTAGCCTAGAAATGCTCCAATTTCACCAAAACCGTGAAGAACCCTAGAATTGGGTGTTTTCAATTCGACTTCCAAAACCACTCCGATGCTCCAACTAATGCTTGGGCTTTGTCCCAGGTCCTAAGGAGAAGGTATGGTTGTTAGTAATTGAAAGAAAACATTTCAAGATTTGAAGAATTTGCACACTAACCCACCGCACACCCCGTACGGTTTTAATCAATTTCAAAGCCAAAATCCTTGATTTTTGGGGTGCAATAGGAAGAGGGAAGATCATAGAGGGTTTTCCAAGTGATGGTTTGAAGTAACTCACCGGAAAAATGATGGAATTTCGACGGAAATGGATGAAGAACACCGGCCGGATCCGCGCGGGTCACGGGTATCCAACCCGTTTCTGACCTTCATCCCACGCTTCTCACCCTCTCTCCTTTCCTCATTTCCCTGTTCCGATTAGTCAGTTCACTCTCTCTCTTCTCCCCATTCGTTCACTCTCTCCCGGAGCTCTCCTAAAGCTCTCTTCTTTCTTCTCTGGTTGGGCAGTTTGCCCAATCTAATTTTCTTCTTCTGTTTCTTCCACCAGTCACGCACACACACACCAAAACCTCATTTCTTTTCATCCCAGCCATCCATTTATTTCTTCATTAAATCTGGACCATTCAAAATCACACAAGATTTTATAAAATCCCCACACTTCAAACTTTAATAACTTTTTCAATATAACCCCAAATCACGAACCGCTTGCGCCCACGCGTCCGTAGCGACGAGTGCTACAAGAATATATCAAGAAAACAAATCTTAGATGGCACAATGCAGCAATTAACCTCGAACAATGCACGTGCCTCAAAGGGCATTTTTGTAAAATCCTTTATAACAATTTAAAAACTCTTAAAATCAGGGACGGGCTGTCACATATATATATATATATATATATATATATATATATATATATATATAATTATTATATATATATAATTATTATAGTATTTTTTTAGGGTTATAAAATTATTAAATTAATATTCTGCTTATTGTGTATCGTGTTACCCACGTGTATACCCGAACCAACCCGTTATCTTAACAGGTGCTTATCGGGTTACCCGATAACGACCCGATTCGTTATCGTGTCGACCCGAACACCTGTTAATTTCGTGTCGTGTCATATCGGGTTATCGGGTCGTGTCAGAAATTGCCAGGCCTAGGATGGCCGGCCATTAGGTTGGTTTTGGGTGTTAAATGGGTGATAAATTGGTATAATGGGTGATTTAATTGGTGATTAATGGATTAATTAGGAATTAATCCATTAATTAGCCAATTAATCTCCATTTATAATTTGTAGGTTATGAAGTAATTACCTAAGATGAGGATGGATGAGATAACTTTAAATTTGTTACCTTCTTTGGGCACTTTTGACTTGGTTGAGGGATGATTGCCCGCTGCTCGCGTGTAGGAATCTCAGTATGCCTCAAGGGTATTTTTGTCCTCTTTTACCCAAAAATCCACGTGTCGCCTTGTGATTATTTTTGGCTCCACAACGGTTACAATTCTAGTTTAGCTATTGTACCATTGGAGTCGATATGCAGAGACTTTATGCATAGTTTATGATGGATAAACACTTATTCTTGTTAAGGTGATATGTAACTGTGGTTACACTCTTAATTATGAGCATAGCATAGTTTGAGGAATGGTATAAATATTTATGCGTAATATGGGGTTTACAAAAGAGTATTATGAGCAAATATTTGAATGATCGAGGTTGTGATATAGAAAGTTATGATATTGACGATATTGCCTGAGGAGATAGTGTGTGAGCACGATTGAGGCCTTGTTCTGACGATGTATGTCTATTTCCCAATGAGGGGAAAGATGGTAATATTGCATCCTCGGGAATTTCTCACTAGCCTATTAAGGCAACGATGAGTTATCGGCATTACAGGTTGCAGACTATAATATCAATGATTTAATTGTTGGGTTCATGAAGCTAGTGGGCAAGACCGCCTATCTACAACAACACTTATTAGATGGACATAGTTTGGACTTGTTCTCTAAGTTCATGACACGACAAATGTTTGGCAAGATCCCTTTTTATTTTGAGTTTTGATTTTTCGTGCTAGCATTTTCTATGAGGTTATTCTATTTATATGAGCATTTCTGCTATTGCAAATGTTAGGTGAGTTAGTGCTACTCCTAATTTTAAACTCTTGAAACAAGTATTTGAATGGTAAGTTTTTTTTACGTATATATATCCATTTTCAATAGTTTATATATGTATATTTTTCTTATGTTAGTAAGTAGTGATTGGTGGTTTCGGCTTATATGGGTGTTACACTACTATATTATAGAGAAAGAAATAATGTATGAGCTTGGGGACATGAAAAAAGAATAAGTGCAATCCGATCACGAACGGAACGACACTCTCTTTTATGCAGCCGCTCTAATTTGATTTCTTCCTTGGGTAAGTATTTGGATATTTATACCTTTCCTATTTTTGAGAAATTATATTTTACGAGTTATTTAAAATTTCGGGGACAAAATTTTTAAAGGGGGAAGATTGTGACAACCCGTCCCTGAAAATTATGAATTTTATAATTTTAATAAGAGATTTTACGAAAATGCCCTTTGAGGCACGTACGTTAACTGGGGTTAATTGCGGTGTCATGTAAGACTCGTTTTCTTGGCATATTCTCGTAGTACTCATCGCTACGGACGCGTGAACGCAAAACGCAAGCGGTTCATAATTTGGAGTTATAACGAAGAAGTTATGGACGTTTAAAGTTGGGAACATTTTAGTAATTTAATTAATTGTTGTAGGATTTCAGATTTTAGGAATTAAATCTGGGGTGCCACACGTGTGGCCCAGATTTAATGAATAAGAAAACGGGCGGTTGAGATGCAAGGAAAAGAATAGGAAAGGAGAGAAGGTGAGGAATAAGGAGAGGAGAGATAATGGTTAGACCAATGGGAGAAGAAGGAAATGAGGGAAATGAGGAGTGAATGGCGGGGGAAAAGAAGAGAAACGGGTTCCCAACCCGAGACCCACTGTTCAACCCAAAACACCATGTTTTCCGGTGGTTTTCCACCGGATTTCTCATGAATTGGACCAAGCCACCACTCCCAATCATCAATTCTACTTCCCCTCTACCATTTCCACTTCAAATTTGAGAGGATTGGGTTCGAAATTAGGGGGTTTTGCACATGTGGGTGCGGCGGCTTCGGGGTGGTGATCAACCAATTTCGACGGTACCTCAATCAATTACCACCACCAATACACTCCCTTAGAACCCAGGAACAAAGTCCAAGCATTGGTTGGAGAATCGGAGTTGATTTGAGGACGAATCGAAGCACACCCATTCTAGGGTTTCCGACGGGTTTTAGCAAAATTGGAGCTCTTCCCGGCCTAATTGGCCTTGGTCATAGGTATGAAAGTTACTCTACTCATTGAGATCTTCATTTCTACAAAATTTGGTAATTTTTGGAGATAGTTGGATTTTCCGGCTAGTCGGGCGGCCGACCGCCACCCGCGGCGGTGCGTGCGGTGGCACATGGCTAATGAGCCGTCAATGTTATTTTTAGGTTATGTTTGACGTCTTAAATTCAGTTTTGATAATCGAATGGCGTAGATTGAGAAATTGAACTTAATTTCATTACGATACGTGGTTAGGTGAAAATATGAATCAACAATCCGACCGTTGGATCGTCACCAAACTTTGATACATTATAATACGTAATATTTGAGGATCATAGGAACTTACGGATCGGAAATCCGACATACGGATCTCCCCGAATTGGATTTAGAAGTTCATAAAATAAAATGTTAACCGCCACTTGATTTTGGCAATTGGCGGAGATTCGACCGTTGGATCGTAACGAAATTTTAGTATGTTATTCTAAAAGTAAAATGTGGATCTCAGGAAATTACGGATCGGAAATCTGAAATGCAGATCTTTTGAATCGAGTTATGTAGAATTGTGACCCTACCGTCGAATTTGGTCGACAGATGACTCTTGGTAAATGGGTCTTAAACCATGTTAAAATGTCTTGGAGGATATGTTATATGTGAGTTACGTATTCTAATGATAAGAGTACTGAGATGTGATTCAATGATTGTTCTAGGCGCCGATTGTTAGGGACGCCTCGATGCTCGTGTTAGGAAATCATAGTGCGGCTTCCAGACGAGTGGGCATTTTGGTTTTCTATATATGTATATATGCCTTGTGTTTTCCCAAAAAAGTTATTTAATTGGTTATATGCTTTGAAATATTGTTAAGAGTTTATACGTTAGATTATGTATTTATTAGTTGCATATACTATGATATGAATGAGTTTTAGATTTGCATTATGGCATACCCATATGTATATTACCTACCTATAACTCTCGTGAATGCTTGAAGTGCTAAGGTGAACGCGGGACGCGCAGGTGAGTTCAGGTAAGTTTATGGTGTTATTTGATATGATTAGGTTATGGCATGATTATATTGTGTGTTACGCAACTCCAACATTGTCGTACAGGTTGCCATAATAGGTAACTCCAGCGTTGCCGTACAGATTGCCTATGAGTCGTACAGGTTGCGTTAGGCAACTCCGACTCATGTGATATCATAGATTGATTTATGTGTCGTACAGACCACTAGAGGTGGTTCCGACACAGTTTTGTCGTACATACCACTATAGGTGGTTCTGACACAGTTTTATCGTACAGACCACTAGAGGTGGTTCCGACACAGTCTAGTCGTACAGACCACTATAGGTGGTTCCGATTCACGTGCAGACATATGTGATGAGCTATAGGTTCAGCCGTACAGGCCACTATAAGTGGATCCAGCTGACACATTATTATTCATTGTTTTAGTTCAGCTATTGGGTTTGATTAATTATATGGTATCTTGCAGGATATGCATGTTGGGATTTCTAGATTTATGGAAATGATGTTGAGACATATATATTTGTGCATATTATAATTTCTGGAAAATTATACTGGTTTTTCGGCAAAGGGTTATACTTTTGATAATGTAGAAAGGTTTTGAAAAGCTTTGTTTTCGCCCACTCACATTTTCTTGTTTTGCGCCCCTCCAGGTATTAATTGCTAAAGGTCCGTATTGGCGAGGATTCGTGGCATATTCCAGTTTAGATGGCTGCCTCTGAGGGTATGATTCTTACCCTTGCTGCTGTACTTTACTTATGCTCTGACATCGCGTGTGAAATGGGCTCAATCTCGCTCACCGCGCACTTCTGCTCTTAGACACTTTAGGCTTTTCACAATTGACACATCATCACACTTTTTGGCTCCCTCACCTTTCAGGTGTCGGCCAGCACAGCTCCATTCGGAGTCCTAGTGGACGTTCCGGGTCGGGGTGTGTCATCTCTTCTTTCACCTCACTACATAAACAATTTATTTATTTATTTTATTTGTTTATTTGTTTATTTGACTATTCTTTCAATTTTTTTAGAACAAACTAAATAATAATATTACAAGATCAAAAATAAAGAAAATTTTCATTATTCAGTTTTATGAACATTAACTACTTCTTAAACCAAACACTATTTCTTAAATTGAACATTGACTACTTCTTAAACTGAACAATATTTCTTAAACTAAACACTAACTATATCTTAAACGGAAGACTAATACTATCAGTACTTCTTAAACTGAACACTGACTATT